>JAWDJE010000002.1:338383798-338983798 GCA_035047345.1 Bradypodion ventrale
TTATATTTACACTTTTTATAAGTGACTTTCCAAGATTTGTCATTTCTCTTCTGTATCTACAATCATGGTGTTCTGTTGCAAATATGATAAAGACTGATTTTTAACAGTTTTAGCAGAAGTAATCTGTCAGGTAAGACACTGAACTTGATGACTGGAAGGTTGGCAGGTCAGCAGTTCAAGACCTGAGTGATGCACGATGGAGTGAGCGCCTGCCGTCTGTCCCAGCTCCTGCCAACCAAGCAGTTTGAAAGCAAGAAATTGCAAGTTGATAAATAGATAACACTTTGGTGGGAAGGTAAACAGAGTTCCGTGCACTCTAGTGTTGAGGCATGCCTGTCATGTGTCCATGGAAACGTCTGCAGACACAGACAATGCTGGCTCTTTGGCTATAAACAATGAAGAGCACTGAAACCTAGTCGGATACGACTGTCTTTCGAGCAAGGGCAGCCTTTACGATCATGGTGGTCTGCTGCAAAAATGAGAAAGACTGACTTGTGACCGTTTTGGCACAAGTGCTGCATGGCAGATCTTGGGGACACGAAATGAGCCTCTTTCAGGCGTCCCCTGAGCAGAGTTTCTCCAGCAAAAATCCTTTCAACCCAGAGTAATCTCTGACACGGAATTTATTTATTTAGCACAAGTAATTTCTAGGGATGGAGATCCCACGTTTTAGCTTGGCCACGGTTTTAGCTGCAGATATGGGGAGGGAGATGTTAAAGCGCTGCTGTATAGTCACTGCTACAACTACCTGTATGCGTGGCTATCCAAAGCTACTGGATTGATAGTTGTTTATGTAAGATTCATAAACTGTAGAGCTGGAAAGGCCTTGTCAGCGCTTCAGAGTTTGTAACATTGGATAGACAGTGATAAATTTCTGCTTCATTGGAGCTCTGCTGGGAGTAGGAGAATTGGAAAGTCCCGTCCTCCTGACCGTGGCAGCTGTTTCCTTCTCCAGTGCACACGGTCAGCTAGAAGATACCTTAGCCCAGGACTCCCAAGATTTTGAGCCCTTGGGCAGGAAAACACCCATCCTGTGTGCATTTAGCTTGGTGAAGAAACTGGAGCACAGCCAATAGGAAAAAATGGCTTAAGGCAGTGATGGCGAACCTTTTAGAGACTGAGTGCCCAAACTGCAACCCAAAACCCACAGGATCGAACTCACAACCATTATGGCTGCAGTATAGGTAAAGGTTTCCCTTGCTCGAAAGCCAGTCGTATCCGACTCTAGGGTTCAGTGCTCATCTCTGTTTCAAAGCTGAAGAGCCAGCACTGTCTCCTTCTACAGACGTTTCCATGGGTCATGTGGCAGGCATGACTAGGCCCCAGAGCGCACGGACTCGGGAAACGAACTGTTGACATTCCGCCTCCTGGCCAGCGTCTTAGCCAATTAAGAGCAAAACATGGGAAAGTTTTGAATGTTCAGAATCCCATAGCCACATAGGTTAACAGCCATGCTGGCTGAGGAACTCTAGGAGCTTCTGTAAAAACAAAAGTTATGGTTTTTTCAGCCTCTGATTAGGAGGCCATCCAGTATCCACAAGAGACAGATGTGCAGGCCTCTTAGAGAATCATCGAATCACAGGGTTGGAAGGGGGCTTTTAGGCCTTCGAGTCCAACCCCCTGCTCAATGCAGGAGTCCGAATCAAATCAGATATAACAGATGTGTGTCCAGTTATCTCTTGAGTGCTTCCAGTGTCTTTGACTTCGCTATCACTGGTTCCAGTTGAGTACCTGAGCGCAGATATGTTCCGCTGGAAGTATGGTTTGTTCAGGAGTGAGCCAGAGCTTGGTCTTGAGAGGTATACTCTCAACTCTGTCCTATTTCTTTCTTTATTAATTTATATATTCCAGTATTCAAAACTGTATGCATGCCCGCATAAGAGGGAATGTGTTTTTTTAGGTGGAAATGCAATTGAGCCTTTTTTAAAATAAGGAAGCAAGTGACCACAGCTCTGTTAAACTTCATTGTACAGATGAATAGCGTGCCAGTGGTTTGTTACCTGCTATCTATTTTATTTTGCAATCTTTCCTTAGATTTGCACGACTTATATACAGTACTTTTTTTTTCCTTTTTGGTTGCATGAGTGTTTACTTTCCCCCTGCTTTTCACTCATTACAGACGTGATTTTCTCCATGTGTCAACCTTATTAGGTCTTGCAATTCATACCCATTGACATCTGGTCTATCAAGTGCTTGCTAATCCCTTCCCCCTTTTAGGTTTGCTGTGTTAGCTTCTGACTTGGAGCCCATCACATGACTCTATATGGCTAATTACCCAAATGTGCCAGAAGAATTAGAAGAGAAACCAAGCTGGGGATTGAACAGTGTTTATTTTATGACTTAAGCCAAGGGTGGGCAACCTATGGCCCATGGGCCGGCCCTGGCCCACAGCTCCAAATCATCTGGCCCATGCCGCCATCGGAAGCAGACGCGGTCACATTTATGACAACTGTGAACATGTTTTAAAGCAGCATATATGGGGGGACCACCAGTCCAGTGCACTTAACTGTCTGAGGAGTGTGACCCAGCCCCCAGCTTAAAAAGATTGGCAACCCCTGACTTGAGCTTTCTAGGACATCGTCAGGCAGCCAAGTACTGCCTGGGAACAAGCCATGCTGAATTTCTTGCTTTCACCATTGGTCATGAGAACACAACTGGAGTGTAACTAGTAAAAAAGAAGCTGAAAGGGAAAATTGAGAGAGTGCAAACACTCCAAGAGGCATGGAGGCTGTTTACAAAAACAATAACAGAGGCCCAATTGGAATGCATACCCAAAAGGAAAAAGGGCACTGCCAGGTCCAAGAGGACTCCGATGTGGCTTACAGGAGCTGTACGGGAAGTGATCAAAAGCAAGAAAAGCTCATTTAGAAGATGGAAGGCTTGTCCAAATGAGGACAGCAGGCAGAAACATAAATTCTGGCAGAACAAATGCAAGGCAACAATCAGGAAAGCAAAGCAAGACTTTGAGGAGCGTATAGCTAAAAAAACTCAGAGAAATAACAAAGACTTCTTTAAGTACATTAGAAGTAAGAACCCAACTAGGAAGGCCATTGGACCATTAGATGACAATGGAAAGCAAGGGGTTATTAAAGAGGAAACAGAGATTACAGAGAGACTCAATGAATTCTTTGCTTCAGTATTCACTGAAGAAGACAGAGACCACATGCCCAAAATAGAGCCTATCTTCGTAGGGAAGGAAACCGAAGAATTAAGCCAGATAGAAATAACCAGGGAGGAGGTCCTTGCATGTCTTGTTAAACTAAACGCTAACAAATCACCAGGACCAGATGGCATCCATCCACGAGTTCTCAGGGAACTTAAAGATGAAATTGCTGATCTCCTAGCCAAAATACATAATATTTCCCTCAAATCAGGCTTTGTGCCTGCTGACTGGAAGGTAGCGAATGTAACACCAATTTTCAAAAAAGGATCCAGGGGTGATCCAGGGAATTACAGACCGTTGTTTGACATGTGTCCCAGGTAAAGTGATGGAAACCATCCTAAAAGATAGAATTAATAGGCACATAGAAGAGAAGGCGTTGCTAAAGGAGAGCCAACATGGCTTTTGCAAGGCCAAATCATGCCTCACTAATCTGTTGGAATTTTTTGAGAGTGTCAACAAGCATGTGGATAAGGGGGATCCAGTTGACATTGTTTATCTGGACTTTCAGAAGGCTTTTGACAAGGTCCCGCACCAAAGGCTCTTGAATAAACTTACCAGTCATGGAATAAAGGGACAGGTCTTGTCCTGGATCAGCAACTGGCTAAGGGACAGGAAACAGAGGGTAGCACTAAATGGACACTTCTCCAAGTGGAGGGAAGTAAAGAGTGGGGTTCCCCAAGGTTCAGTGCTGGGACCCCTACTTTTCAACCTCTTCAAAAATGATCTAGAATTAGGAGTAAATAGCAAGGTAGCCAAATTTGCTGATGACACTAAATTATACAGGGTAGTGAAAACTGTGAGAGATTGTGAGAAGCTCCAGAGGGATCTCTTGACACTGGGGGAGTGGGCAAAACAGTGGCAAATGAGCTTCAACATTAGTAAGTGCAGAGTGATGCATGTTGGGACAAAAAAAGACCAATTACATTTGTAAACTGATGGGTCTGAACTCTCTGCAACAAACCAGGAAAGGGACCTTGGTGTCCTGGTGGACGAGAGCTCAATGAAGGTGTCAACCCAGTGTGCCTCAGCAGTGAAAAAAGCAAACTCAATGCTAGGGATCATTAGGAAGGATATAGAAAATAAGTCAGCAAGTGTCATTTTGCCTCTTTATAAATCTATGGTGAGGCCCATCTGGAATACTGTGTACAGTTCTGGTCGCCATACCTCCAGAAGGATATTATGGAGCTGGGAAAAGTGCAGAGGAGGGCAACCAGAATGATTAGGGGACTGGAACACCTTCCTTACCATCTGAGGCTGCAACGGTTGGGCCTTTTCACTCTTGAACGACGGCGTCTAAAAGGTGACCTGATTGAAGTTTATAAAATCATGCATGGTGTGGACAAAGTAGATAAGGAAAAACTGTTTCCCCTATCACACGACACTAGAACTAGGGGACACTCGATGAAACTTTTGGGTACTAGTTCTCAAACAAAGAAGAGAAAGTACTTTTTCACCCAGAGGATCACTGGTCTATGGAACTCCCTGCCAGAAGAAGTGGTGACAGCTGTCAGTCTTGACAGCTTTAAGAAAGGATTAGACAAGTTCATGGAGGACAAGGGGATCAATGGATATAATTATGGATACCTAAGGATAACCTCCGGGTTGGAGAGATAGGCAGGATATTTCTCAATGCCATTTCCAGGGAATCCTAAGCAGGTGAAGGCATCTGCTTGGGAATAATACCCTGAAGCAAGTGGTGAGACACTGTGTGAGACAGAATGCTGGACTGGACGGACTCCTGTGGCCTGTTCCAGCAAGGCTGTGCTTATGTTCTTATGTAGCTTTTCATTTCACATATTGCCATAAACAGACCATATTTTTCCTCCCAGAATAAAAAAAAAATGAATACAAATACTTTTTTCTTTTCCTTGCTGGGGCTTTTGACGTTACACTTCCCTTTTCCCTTTCCAATGCCATATGCTTTGCAGACTGCTTGCGTTTGTTTGCCCGCCTAGGCATCTTCACAAATAAAAGAGGTGTACTGTACTTGGTTTCCAAGAAAAAAATTCATATTGCAGTATCTTTGAATTGGCAACAATGTCCTACTGCAACAGCTTGCCCCAGAGCCCCACATGCTGGCTTTAACAAGCTGACTCCATTTCCATGCACCAACTTCTTAAAATCTCTCCACCTCCACAAACACACATGCCTTCCCGCTCGCTGTCTGGCTGTTCTAGTCAAATATGGGTATCGTTTCCATATTTCCCAGCCATCCATAAGTGCATATCTGAGAGTCTTCTATAATGTCCCCATCCCAACCTTTTTGTTTATCTGCAAAATGAAATCTATCCTTCTTTAATTTGCTCCATTCACTTTTTTCATCAAGACAACTCCATTCCACACTTCTACCCCACCTTACATGTTGTGTGACCTCTCACGGCTCATAGCAGCCTTCCATTCCTCTTTCCATCACGGTATCTAGTTGGCTGTTCCTCCTCTGACACATAAGTAGCCCATCCCTACCAATCTTCTTTCTTTCTGTCAATTCCATTCCTTCCTTTCCCTTCCCATCCTTCCTTTCTTCCTTTTCTTTCCCTTTCTTCCTCCTTTCCTTCCTTCCCATTTTTTTCCTTCCTTCCTTCCTTCAATTCAATTCTTTCCTTCCTTCCCCTCCTTTTCTTTCCTCCATCCTTCCTTCCCCTTTTTCTTCCTTCCTTCCTTTCTCTTTCTTTCTTTCTTTCTTTCCTCCCTTCCTTTCTTTCAATTCCATTCCTTCCTTCCTTTTCCTTCCCTTCCTTTCTTTCTTCCTTTTCTTTACCTTCCTTCTTCCCTCCCCTTTCTTTCTTCCTTCCCTTCCTTCCTTCCCTTCCCTTTCTTTCCTCCTTCCTTCCTCCCCTTTTTCTTTTTTCCTTCCTTCCTTCTTTTCCTTTTCCTTCCTTTTCTTTCTTTCCTTCCTTCACTTCTTTCTTTCTTTCCTTTCCTTCTTCCCTTTCCTTCCTTCCTTTCTCTCTTTTCTTCCTTCCTTCTGCCCTTTCCTTTCTTCCTTCCTTTCTTCCTTCTTTCCATCCTCCCTTCCTGAACCCTGTGGGTCTCAGGCCCCCTCCCCAGGTCTCCCGTGTTTGCTTTGTTCCCTCTCTATGGAAGTCTCTTCCCCCACCCATGCTGACAGGTTGCTGTAGCAGCTCCTGCTGATGGGGTTGCCATGGAAACTGATCCTCTTTCCCGGGCAGTGATGCCCTGAATAATTCATCATCCCCTTGCGGTGGAGGCACACAGCCAGGAGCAAGATTCTGGGGAGTGGGTGGGATGGCCAGGCCAGGCCAGCCCATTGGTCCAGGGAGAGCGAGAGAAGAGGGGCAGGGAGGGGTTGGGTAGATTTAAGAGTTAGACCTGGCCTAGAAGAGGAATGGAAATTAAATTCAGTGTATCTTTCATCCCTTTGGAGTAAGGTTTCCCTTGCTCGAAAGCCAGTTGTATCCAACTCTAGGGTTCAGTGCTCATCTCTGTTTCAAAGCCCAAGAGCCAGCACTGTCTGCTTCTGCAGACGTTTCCATGGTCATGCATGACTAGACACCGTAGCGCACAGAACGCTGTTACCTTCCCACTGAAGTGGTCCCTATTTATCTACTTGCAAGTCCTTGCTTTCGAACTGCTAGGTTGGCAGGAGCTGGGACAAAGACAGGAGCTCATTCCGTCCTGCAGTACTCGGGAATCGAACTGCTGACCTTCCACCTCCCAGTCAGTGTCTTAGCCACTTGAGCCACTGCAGCCCTTCGGAGTACAGTGGGGCAAAGGATCATGTTGCCCGCCGCCACATTGGCACTAGCACCCTAACCATCAGGTCTCCAGTTCTGTGTTTAGCACTGGGTTTTGGCTGCACGTCTTGGAGGAACCTTCCTCAAGCTGGGCCCTTCCAGATGAGTTGACTACAGTCCCCACTATGCTCAGTCACAGTGCATTATGGGAGTTGTAGTCTGGCACATCTACAGCATGTCAGGTTACGGAAGGCAACACTGTTGCTGGTTTAGCCACAAAATGGGTTTTTTAGGCTACATGGCAGTGGTGTTGATTTCCTGGGATGGCTTATTAGCTGAAGAGTGGATGCAAAGACACTCAAGTTGGACACATTATGGATGGTTGGGAAAGAGTGCCAGTGCATGTGGGGCTTGCCCCATGACAAGCAAATTCATCCTTAATAACCCTCCTGTGTCTCCTGTTCCCCAAGGTATGTTGCCCATACTGAATTCTTAGAAGATAACCAAAAGAGTCTCACACACCAACAGCTGTTTGCTTTGTTCGAGTGTTGCCCAAAACCCAGCTCTGACCTTTTCCCCCCAGGAAATAAAACCCACAGGGTTCATTCTGTCACTCTAATCCAGGCATTCTCAAACCTGGTCCCCAAAGCCTTTTCATCTGGCCCCCAATGCCCTCGTTGCCATTGATGCCAAGAAGCACTGAAAATGTGCCAAAAAACCTGGCCCCCAAAACCATTTCTTCTGGCCCCCAATGCCCTCGTTGCCGTCGATGCCAAGAAGCGCTGAAAACGTGCCAAAAACAACAACAGCAAAAACGTGCATTTTCAACGAGTTCTTGCATGTTTTTGTTGAGTTCTTGTGTGAAAATGCACTTTTTCATGTGAGAACTCACCAAAATGCACGTTTTTGTGCGAGAACTTGCCGAAAATGTGCGTTTTCATGCGAGAACTCGCATGGAGACACATGGCCGGCCTTGCGCAGCCATCTGAGGAGGAGTGATCCGGCCCACACCCAGAAAAGGTTGAGAAAGCCGTCTCTACTCCAGTGTTTACCAAACTTTGGTTTTTGGACTTCTTTTCCCAGAAGCCTAAGTCAATTCTCCAAAGCACTGATCAGCCAATGCACTGACTTAGACTTCTGGGAATTGAAGTCTACCAGTGTTTCGTGGAACATAGTTTGGGAAATGCTATGTCTACTCAGATACTGTACTTGCTTAGCATCCTTATTGCTCCAGTCGGGACAGATTGGGCTTTTTATCTCTTGATGGGTTTGTTTGTTTTAAATCCTTTATTCTCTGCAATCCCTCATCAGCTCATCAGATCAATACCCTCTGGGCCATTTTAATATTGCCTTATCCTAGTTTCTCAACACAATTGGGTGCTCTTTGGGCATGTGGTTTATGATTTTATTGCGTAGGGTAAAATTAAATAAAAATTGGCCAAAGGCTGAAACAAGCTTGTGTATTTGGGTAGAGGCCAGGGTATTTTTGTTGTCATACACAGCGCTTGATAAACCTTCCTTTTTAGACTACAAGTTCCAGAACTCATGAATATCAGCCATGAAGAGGCCCCGTGGTCTACTTGAGGCTTTTATCAGCCATGGGCAGGAAACATAAGAAACTACCTTCAGTCAGACCTGCCATCTGTATTATTCAGTGTTGCCTACAGCAACCTTCCCCAGTCTGATGTTTGGTGGCCAACATATCTGGAGGGTGCCAAATTAGGAAAGACTAATTGACAATGGCAGGGTCTTACAGAACTTTCTCCAGATGTATTTTCAAGCCCTCCATGGGGATGCAAGATTTGAGACCAGGATTTTTTTGCATTCAAAGCATGTACTTCTACTATAAAGTTGTGCCTCTTGAAATCTTTCCCTTCCCCTTCCACCAGGCCACCTTCTCCTTCTTTCAGTTCCAGTCTTGAGAGCAAAGCTTTTTAATTCCACATTAACTCTATTAAAATCTCCATGGCCTTCTCACGCTTTCCTCATCTCATGCTGCTACCTACCTACCTTCTCTTTTGCATGAGTTGTCAGTAGACAAGTAAAGCGGTATATAAGCACAATAATAAATAAATAAATAAAATGTGGAATGCCTTGTTGCTGTGTCTTGAGTAACGCCTAGTATATGCTTTGACTTGAAAATACATGAATAGAAGCAATGGTCTCAGACTTCTCCTGTGTTTCTATTGACTTCTGATGGGATTGAGTACTGAAATGTGGAGTTTTTAGGGATGTAGTAAAATCTTTGGGACATAATATATCCTTTATCTGCTCTACTCATCCACAGTGTGAACCTGGCGTGGCCACCAAATTCCTCTATGAGCTCCTCTATAATGACCCCATCAAGATCATCCTTATGCCGGGCTGCAGCAGCGTTTCCACCCTTGTGGCTGAGGCAGCACGCATGTGGAACCTAATTGTGGTGAGCATCTTTCATTTTGTATGTTTTGCGTGCAGAGTGACTGAGCATTTTGGGACAAGCAGGTCTTAATTAACCTGTTTCCTGGATCCGAAATACAGTATGTGAGAATGCCTCTGAGTATATGCAGAGTACTTTTCGCTCAATACTGAGCAGGCACCATCCCTTGGCTACACCTTTATGATTGCATTTTTAAAAGGAGTTTTATATTGCCATCTTTCTAGAAAGGCAACTGAACAAGGGCTGGAACAAATTTGTATATTTGGGAAGAGGCCAGAGTGTGTTTTGAGGGTTGCAGTGGCTTAGTGGTTAAGATGCTGAACTTGATGACTAGAAGGTCAGCAGTTTGAGACATGAGTACTGCATGACGGAGTGAGTTCCTGTCTCTGTGCCAGCTTCTGCCAACCTAGCAGTTCGAAAGCAAGAAATTGCAAGTAGATAAATAGGTACCCCTTTGGTGGGAAGGTAAACAGTATGCTGTGCCCTCCAGTGTTTAGTCATGCCTGCCACATGTCCATGGAAACATCTGTGCAGGCTCTTTGGCTATAAACAGAAATGAGCACTGAACTCTAGAGTCGGATATGATGGGCTTTTGAGCCATGGTGACCTTGACCAGAGTGTGTTTGTTGTCACAGACGGAGCTTGATAAACCTTCCTTTTTAAATTAGACATTCCAGACCTGTTATGATTACTGGCCATGAAGGGGATTCAAGAAACTGTCTTTCCAGAGAGTGATTTTTGCAAGTTCTGCCAGAGTCTAATCTACTGGTATGTGCTTGTACAAATGTAGGATAGGTGAAAAGCAAGGAAGAAAGTTTTGTCCCTTGAAGTTAGGTGAGGTAGATGTTAGCATCTCATCCCTTTTCTACTTCAGCTCTGCTTCTGTCTTCTGTTTCCTCCAGTTGTCCTATGGTTCCAGCTCTCCGGCCCTATCGAACCGCCAGCGTTTCCCTACCTTCTTCCGCACACATCCTTCAGCTACGCTGCACAACCCCACCCGGGTGCAGCTCTTCAAGAAGTGGAGTTGGACCAAGATTGCCACCATACAGCAGACCACAGAGGTGTTCACCTCGGTACGGAGCTCCAACTTTGAGCTGAAATCCCAGTTGGGTTTCTTGTGACATCCTGTGGTTTCTTGCAGGTCCTGGAACAATGACCATAAAGCCAAACTTGACCATAACCCGGGGCTGGTCCCGACATGTATTAGTTTCATGAGATGAATGTTGTGCCTCCCTTGTATTCTCTCTTTATAATGGCCAATCCCCAGTGCCATTGGTTCTAACACTTGCCCAACAACAGAGATGGTCCTAAAGATTCTGTTCTTTTCTGTATGCCAAAGAAATGGACAAAGCCTGGGAAATTGGCCATTCTGACTGAGAGATTCTGAGAGCTATCATCCAGAAAAGCCTTCCTTATAAGCTCAAGAAATGGGCAATACACTTGCTCTATAATTGCTCTATAATTTAAATGGTATCCGTGTTAGTCTGTGTTTCAAGCCTGTCAGAAAGTAAACTATACAAAAAGACAAAAAACGTTGTGGCACTTTAAAGACTGACTGCCATATTTTGAAATGGACTTGATCCACACAAGCTAACATTAAAATACAGCAGGTATTCTTTAAAGTGCCACAATGGTGTTTTTTTTTTGTTGTTGTTGATTTGTTTATTCTCTGATACACTTACTCTAGAAACTACATCAGGAGTTCTCAACCTTGTAAAGCCAGGGGCCGGGTCATGCACCCTCAGACAGCTTCAGGGGCTGGATGGCTATTTTGCCCTTCCTCCACCACATGACACTTCCAGGTGTGGTGGATGCGGCCCAGGGGGCACATGAAATGGTGCCATGGGCTGCAGGTTGAGAATCCCTGAACTACATTATGCTGAGCCAGAATTGGTTTGTCTAGCCTCCAGTTTATTCTCATAGGCAGTGGCTCCCTGGAATTTCAGGCAGAGGTAGTTTCCATCACCTGCTGCATGATCTTTTAAACTAGTGGTATTAGGGATTAAGATGGTGAGCTACATGACTGGAAGGTTGGCAGGTCATCAGTTCAAGACCCGAGTGCTGCATGGTGGAGTGAGCTTCTGCCTCTGTCCCAGCTCCTGCCAACCTAGTAGTTCGAAAGCAAGAAATTGCATGTAAATAAATAGGTACCACTTCATTGGGAAGGTAAATTCTGTGCACTCTGGTGTCTACTCATGCCTGCCACATGTCCACGGAAACGTCTGCTGATGCAGACAGCGCTGGCTCTTTGGCTATAAACAGAGATGAGTAATGAACCCTAGAGTCAGATATGACTGGCTTTCGAGCAAGTGTGGCCTTTACTTTTACCTATTAGGGATTGAAACAAGGAACCATTGTGTGTTCAGCCTATACCTATGGGCTGTGTCTTGTTCCAAGCCTTCCTCCACTCCAGAAAGTGCATTACCGGGTCAGAGAGCAAGCCAAAATCGCCTTTTTGACATGTCCTGTCTAAGTTGATTCCAGGATGGCAGGAGCTGAGACAGACGGAAGCTCACTTCATCATTCAGCACTCGGGTCTTGAACTGCTGACCTGCCAACCTTCCAGTCATCTAGTTCACCATCTTAATCCCTAATACCTCTAGTTGATTCCACGAGGGGAAGGAAAACTATAGTCCATAAATATAGCTGCTTCCCCTCCCTTTGACTTGTTGCCGGTTTTCACTAGCAGAAAGGCAGAAGGAGATACTTTGCACTTCTGCTCTGGCTTTTGAAATACATGTACAGTATACCAACCTATCTTTCAAAAGCAACAGACACCACCCCCACCCATGTAATAATTGGCCTTCTCCTAGTCTCTGCTAGAGAATGTTATTATCGCTCTGTTTCTCAATGTGCTTTCATGATCATTTGTCTGAGTAGCTGCTTTAAGTACATGCGCCAAAAAATAAAGGAGAGAGAGAGAGAATAAAGAAAACACCCTCCACCAAGAATTTGTTCAGAACACTGTGTTTGGCACAGTCTTCGGCTTCCTGAGAGTCTTAGCACTCCCTGTTCCACAAAGGACGACATCAAAAACAAGGTAGTGCCTCAAGTTGCTAGTCCTTACAGTTTCTGAAGAAAACTTTGAAATGGATGGTGGGTGGCGCTGAAGAAAGCAAAAAGAAAAGGACTTTGGAGGGCCTTCTCATGAGTGTACCTTCACTCTCTTTCTTGGCTCTATCCATGACCATTGGCTCTGTGTCTTGTCTTCTAAGCTGATGAGCTGATATTTCCCTCCTTCCTTTTGCTTTCTCGATGACTTCATGACAGCATGTTTCAAATTTGTGGGAACCCAAATCTGGCGCATCGAACACATTTTGAATGCTAGTTGATTCTGTTTGCATACACCTGTTTGATTGAAACATTTGAGTTTTCAGTATATGCTTGGATTTGGTATTATGTTATTATTTGTTTACTTGATTTGATCCTGTGAGCTCCCAAACATCCACAGGCTATGAAAAAGTACCTCTTTCAAAGTGCAAAGACATTGTCCCTGAACTCAAAATGGGAAGGTTAGCCTCTTAACTGCCTAACACTAAAGCACAATCTAACATAAACCTAATTCTTTTTTTGTTTGTTTGTTAACCTTAATCCTCATTTGGACAACATGGCATTTCTTTCACCCCTAATAAACATCCCTTTTACCTTACAGCCAAACAGACAACTCAAAATCTGTATATACTTTGGCTGTCTTTTGTTAGAACCCTAGCACTTTCTGCCAAAATAAATGTTTAGTTCTTATTATGACTAAAATATACTGGGGAACATTATGCTTAATTAACAAGGAACTTCACTATAGAGTTGTGCTTATTAGACAAATTTCCAATGTATGTGGTGCTTTGCAAAGTAACGTGGGGGGAGTCTCTGCCCCCAATAAGCCTACAAAGATAAAGCTAAAAAGAGGTAGGGAAAAGAAGCAATTAGACCAGGAGTTCTCAACCTTTTAAAGCCAGGGGCTGGTTCACGCTCCCTCAGACAGCTTCGGGGGCCGGACAGCCATTTTGCCCTTCCTCCACCACATGGCACTTCCGGGTGTGGTGGAGGTGGGGAGGAAGGTCACATGAAATGGTGCTGTGGCCACATCCAGCCCACAGGCTGCAAAGTTGAGAATCCCAGAATTAGCAGAGGTAGATTTTACAAGAAAACAGGAGCTTGGGGGGGGGGGGGGGAGGAAAGATGTTTCTCTTTCGTATTCTTCTAGATTGCGCACTTTAGCACAAAGTACATATCTAGGTCCCTTTTTCCCCCTACTGAATCTTAATAAATGTCACCTAAGAGCTCAGCTAAGTGCTGTTTCTCTCAAAGATGTCCTAAGAAGAATTACTGCTTCTAGTTTCAGAAAGGGAAAAAAATCATACAAAAGGCACTGAGAAAGAAATGGAGCATTTATCCCAGCTGTGTCTAAGTGTCCATCACATTTATGCAAATGTTAAGCAAATGAAGCTATTTTTGTGCAAACTGTAATCGGCAAATGGGCTGTAACCTTCGCTGTCTCGTTGTGGTACATTTCCACTCCGCTCCCTCTGGGCCAAAGCCATTCTTCCTCCGCTGCAGCTTCTTCGTAGCCCTTTGCGTCACCTCAGAACTTCAGAGCCATTGCGGCCATTTGTGTGAGCAAATTGTGCTGATCAGTGCAGAAAGGGAAGCATTTCATGGTAGCTACAGAATAAGGGACTGCGGTGGCTCAGTGGTTAAGACGCTGAACTTGATGACTGGAAGGTCAGCAGTTCGAGACCCGAGCGCTGCACGACGGAGTGAGCTCCCATCTCCTGCCAACCTAGCAGTTCAAAATTAAGAAATTGCAAGTAGATAAATAGATACCACGTTGTTGGGAAGGTAAACAGAGTTCCGTGCAGTCTGGTGTTGAGGCATGCCTGCCATGTGTCCACCGACAGTGCTGACTCTCTGGCTATAAACAGAGATGAGCATTGAACCCTAGAGTTGGATACGACCGGCTTTCGAGCAAGGGCGACCTTTACCTACAGAATTTAAGAAATACTGTATCTTCATCCTGTTTGGAACACATGAAGCACCAAGTTACAAAACCATAAAGTCAAAATACAATGCTACCTTATAGAAAGCATTCTTAAAACCATCTTTATTTTGAAGGATAAACAGGCATGAGGGTGCCGATTCTTATCCATACAGGGCCCTTGGGAATTCATTTCCCTGGATGTGACGTTGAAGGCTTTAAGTACATGTGCTTGTGCTGGTTTTGTGAGCAAGCGCAACAAAGGTAGATCGTATGAGCCTCAAGCTCCCTTGAACAATAGCGGGGGGCGGAGGGGGGGAGTGACACAGGAGAGACCAAACCAGAGATCATCTCCTTGTTCCCCATGAAAATAGATCCCCCTCCAGTTGAAGAGTATTCTCCAGTTGGGGAAAAGTAAGATTTTAACAGTGCATTCACCTACAGCTACACTAATGGGAAACACAGTAAAACTCTGACTTATGAACACCTCAAGATATGAATTTTCCGACTTACGAAATGATTTTTTTCGTAAGCCGGGGTCCCGACTTACCGGAAAAAAACCGAGTTACGAAATACCATGAGTTACAAAAAAAATCATAAGTCGAAAAATCAGTTTTTTAGCATCCAAAATGGCGTTGGCGCCATTTTGTGCACTAATAATCACTCCCAGCACCATCGGAAGTGTAAGAAAAGGAAGCAGCAACAGCTGGAAGATAGGAAATCTCTCCATTTTTTAAAATGTGTTGTTTTTTTTAATGCATGCCCCAGCTATGAAAAAAATAAAGTTATGGAATAGGCCAGAGAACCGATTTTTTTCGTAACTCAGGATTTTACTACATTATAAAAAAATAATACACAGAGATTCTTAGGGAATTGGGGTCTACCCCAGTGACCTTTCTCTTTCCTCTTTTCTCTCAACAACCACCTGAAAAATAAGCCAAGCTGTGATTGACCCAATGTCGCCCCGTAGATTAGATGGCCAAGTGAGGGCTTGAACCCGCATCTCCCGAGTCACACTCTCACCCTAACCACTGCACAACAACACTCAACCCATGTTATCTCCAGCCCTCATTTCTTGGTTGTCATGATGCCTCCTTCTGTATTCCCACAGACCTTGGACGACCTTGAGGAGCGAGTCAAAGAGGCTGGCATTGAGATCACTTTCCGCCAGAGCTTCTTCTCTGATCCTGCAGTGCCTGTCAAGAACCTGAAGGTGATGGAAGTGTGCTTGTCTGTGACGGTTGACGGGTGTGGCTGTGGAGTTGTGGCTGTGTACCCAGTGGTGGGCATCAGCAGATTGGCACCAGTTTGCCAGAACCGGTGGCAGAAATTCTGGCTGGCCCCACCCATCCAAGTTTTGAAATAAAGTAGTCCTAATTCGGGTGCAACACAGGGCTTTCCCCCTGACCATACCCACCATACCACACCCACAGTGTGGTAGTAAAAAAATTTTTGGAGCCCACCAGTGTGTGTACCTATGCTACCTGGAAGCTTAGGCCTACCCACCTGTATGGCAAAGATGGGAAGTTCTGGGCTGGGCAAAAGGAAGGGACCAAAATGGGTAACATATTTTTCCCCCTTTAGACTTTTACTATCCATGGTCAAGAGGTTTCAATCTTTGCCAATGGGTTGACCATTCAAAAAGCTGGTGAACCACCCAACAGGGGTGTTATGGCGGGGGGAGGCTTGGCCATCTGGGCCACCTCTACTTTAAACAGTACCCTTTCCCATGTGACCCTTGTGTAATCTGAGCAAACCACCCCTTGGATTCTATTAGGCGCGTGTCAAATTTATAAGAGGCATTTGTGCTTCTCTCTCTTAGTCATAGAGGACATTGTGGTCCATCTCATCCACTGTCTGGATCTCTTCTGTCTGGCAGCAGTTCTCAAAGAGAGTGGCACAGTGCTATAGTTGGAAGCAGAGGTGCTCTTTATCATACCCCAGCTAGAAGAAATATCCAAGATAATGGGCAGCTGCATTGATCAATGTCAATTAATGAATCCTAGCAGGTTTTGGTTTCATTGAGGACAGGTCTTTTGTAAAGTGAATTGCTCTAAACTGCTTGTTTGAGACCAAGCCTCCTCAAATACAACAGGGAAAGCTTAGAGGAGGAGTTCTCAACCTTTTAAAGCCGGGAGCCGGGTCAGGCTCCCTCAGACAGCTTCGGAGGCCGGATGGCCATTTTGTCCTTCCTCCACCACATGGCACTTCCTGGTGTGGTGGAGGCGGTGGGGTGCCACATGAAATGGTGCCACTGGCCACATCCGGCCCATGGGCCACAGGTTGAGAAAATCCCTGGCTTAGAGATGTATCTTCTTCCTGTGAATATTCATTTCTCCCATAACTGTTCCAGGGAATACAGTGAAGTTCAGAGAGAGCAGGGAAGCAGGGGCTAGAGATGGCAGGAAATGTCATCATCCATGCTCCGCTCTGCCCCCCGCCCCCAAAAGATCCAGGGCTTTGACCCAACTCCATTACACCACTGCCCAAAGGCCTCTGGCAAAGGTCTTTCTCTAATGCCTCTAGAGATGCAGAGATTGAATTTGTGGCCTTCTATATGTGACCTTTGCTGTTGAAAGAATAATGGTTTATGTAAGGCACTGGACCTGAGTAAGAAACAAACTTTCCTATGCAAAAAGCACAGTAAAGATTGATGCTCTGCTCAAAAATCAAATCTAAATTCTTTACCCCAAATCCCTCAAGACATTTGTGTTTAGCTCCAGCATGCATGTTATACTTATTCATAGATTTACACCCTGTACATTGATTTATTAGGGAACTGCAGTGGCTTAGTGGTTAAGACGCTGAACTTGACAACTGGCAGGTCAGCAGTTCGAGACCCGAGTGCTACACGACAGAGTGAGCGCCTGTCTCTGTCCCAGCTCCTGCCAACCTACCAGTTCAAAAGCAAGAACCTGCAAGTAGATAAATAGGTACCACTTCGGTGGAAAGGTAAACAGTGTTCCATGCATTCCAATGTCTAGTCATGCCTGCCGACACAGACAGCACTGGCTCTTTGGCTATAAACAGAGATCAGCACCTAACCAGTCAGATATGACTGGTTTTCAAGCAAGGGGGACCTTTACCTTTACATTGATTTATGAGGCAATTAATGACAAAGGTTTCTTTTTCAATCAATTTCTCAATCAATTTTACTACACATGACTATTAACATATGTGTGGAACATTGGTATCACTTTGGTGGGAAAGTAAACAGCATTGGTACAAAACATATATCTTGAAAGGTTAGTAAGACAATATTATGGAAGCACTTGTGGCTTAAAATCAGATTCATAAATCAGAAAGGGTGCAAATCTATGAACTAGTATAACAAACATGCTGGATTTAAACACACATTTCTTGAATGATTTTTTTTGCATAGGAAAGTTGTTTCTCACTCAGGTCTAGTATCTTACATAAACCACTGTTTTTCACTGCCATTGTGTTTCAGCGGGTCCCCCCTTAGTATGAGATTTATGAAACCCCTCTCCCCAATCTAAACCTATCAACTTCTTTGAGATGTCACAGTGTTCAAGGAACAATTCTCTTGGGAAAGCCTGTTCTTTCTCTTTGCTCTGCCACTTCTGGAAAAATCACATTGGAAGGTGCCATATCACTAGTTTTACCACCAGGAACAAATTCACACCTAAGTAGCACAGCCACCCTGCTTCTGTCATTTATAGAACAGTGGAGTTTGTGTGGTGTGCATGGGGAAGGGAAGCATGTGACTTAAGTTGGGATATCTATGGGGAAGGGGGTAATGTTTGAAACTCTGCCAGCGTCTGATCTTCCCGCAATCCAGCCTCCTGGAGGATTACGTTTCCTCAGTAATTTGGCTGAGAAGACCAAAGCAAGATATGGGGTGAGATAAGATTAGCTCCCATCCGTTTCTCCCACACAATCACACGTGCGCATCTCAGAATCAGAACACAGACATTTACTTAATCAAAATGGGCCATGCGAGGAAGAAAATGGAAAAGGACGAAATGGCTTTAGCTGGATTTGCTTGCTGTAACTCAGGGATGGGGACACAGAAAGAGCCTCATCAAAGATTGTGGTATTTTTTGAACCACAATTGGGCGTATCCTGGGCAACGGCCACCATGTTGTGGCGGCTAATCTTTCTCACACTAGATCAGGCGAAACGGATTGCAAAATGAACACACCCAAAAGGTGGCTTCATTTTGGCAATTTCACATCTGGCCTAAACATGGAAAGGAGGAGGAGGAGGGGTGGAGAAGGCACCACTCTGCTTCCAGAGGGCAATATATTCTCCATCCAGTGTGTAGCAAGTATCTTAGGCTGGCCATTATAAACTCTTAGTGACTACAGAAATTGATAATCAGAAAAGCAGTGTTTTGAGTTAGACAACAAAGTCTTGTTTTTTGCTGATTTCAGGCTAAGGACTTTTACAAAAGGCATGGCTATATAGAGAGAGCAGGGATTCTCAACCTGCAGCCCATTGGCCAGATGGCACCATTTCATGTGCCCCCCCCCCCACTGCCTCCACCACTCCAGGAAGTGCCATATGGTGGAGGAAGGGCAAAATGGCCGTCCCCCCCAAAAAAAGCTGTCTGAGGGAGCGCGACCCGGGCTCTGGCTTTAAAAGGTTGAGGACCCCTGATATAGAGGAAAGTTGGCTGCAAAATGTATGTGAGAGCATTATCTGGTGTACAGAGGAAGAACAGTAGAGATGGAGGCTAAGGTGGTTCCCTAGAATAGTATATACGTCAGAAAGAGTTTGGGCTTGTCTCAGCCAACAGAATTCAAAGCCAGGGCTCAAACAGGCTGATAATCCATAAGCAATGGATGATGAGCCCTGGTGGCGCAGTGGTTAAACTTCTGTCCTTTGTGAGTTCTATCCTGATGGGCATCAAGGTTTACTAATCTTTCCATCCTTCCACAGTCGGTAAAATGAGTACCCAGCATGTTGGGGGCAAAAGGCTAATTAAATTGTGAACCTCCCAGAGAGTACACTAAGCCCCATGGGGCGGTATAGAAGTCTAATTGTTATTGCTATTACCACAATAGTCGCTGTAGGGAGCCGTGTCCCTTAGATATACAGTTTGCTGGTGCATTTAGAGCACAGGTTGCAACTTGTGGCCCTCCAGATGCTGTGGAGTTGCAAGCCTCACTAACTATCCCTCTCTGGTGGCTGTTTTGCCTGGGGCCGATGGGACTTGCAGTCCAGTAGCCTAGTTTTTAGCGATTTGTAGAAACTCACAAGCAACGCTTGTTACTTAATGTGTTATATTCCTTAGTCTTTGTGATGGCTGGCATTTGGACTTCAAATCTTAATTTTACTTTACTTTACTTTAGCATTTATATACCGCTTTCCTTATCATTCGAAAACTCAAAGCAGTTTACAACAGGGTACAAAAATACAATAAACAATTCAAAAACACATCATAAAATATACCAAAAAAAATACAGTACAATTTCCCCCAATACAAAATTGTCTGGAGTTAAGGAGATGTCAGTGATATTTTACTAATGGGATTTTATTACCTAAACCGTTGAGGTAATTGTAAGAGAGGGTGGCTGAGTATATTCCATGGATGACTGTATATGTGCAGGCCTTCATGCAAAAAGGCTGCCCCAGACATTGCATGGCTCTCTGGGCTTGCCTCCTTGGCATCCTTACATGGGAAATGTCAGAGAATAAACAAAACAAAGACGCTGTAGCACTTTGAAGATTAACGTTAGCTTTTGTGGATCAAGTCAGCTTCATCAGACAAGTCCACACAAACTGTTTTCCATCAGAGATTCACCTGACAAACTGCTTGCATTTTATTGCCAGTTGTAAATACTCATTGATTTACGTGTCCGTCTCCTGAACCAACCAAATTTGTACAACTCTGGGCCTCTATATGAAATGTATAAATGCATACCATGAAGTCTCACTCTTATCTCTGATGAACACGACAGCTTAACATTAAAATGCAGAAGTTAGTCTGTAAGGTGCCACAGTGGTGTTTTGTTTTGTTGTGTTTTGTTTACTCTCTGATAAAATATAATAGTTATTCTTCAAAGTGCTACAGCGTTTTTGTTTTGTTTATTCTCTGATATGCTTGAAACACAGACTAATACAGCTACTATTCCATAAATAATAATAATAATAATACATGGAACATATATGACCCATGACACGCATGAAGGTTTATGCACAGAGTCTGCATGAGTCACTGTGCATAAACTACATGAGTGGGGAATTCCTGGAGCTCAATGGCAGCACAACCGTTATCGGGAGGTTTATACACCAAGGCTGGAAAGCTGGTGGCCAGGCTGGCTGGGTGTCGTGTATTCAAGTATAATTGCAGGTTGCGCCAGCAACGCTTGCAAAGACAAAATGCCAATTTCCCGCCATCAGAATTAAGGGTAAGATTTGGCGCGTATTCTCCCCTCCTGGGCGTGCTCTTTATGTAATTAGGAGTTCTGTGATTGGGTACAACTTTGGATCCTGTTCCTGATTGGTTAAAACTGTTGGTATCATGTTATGATTGGTTAGTTAAGGCTGTCCGGTGGGTTGCTACTTTGTTAAAGGAATAGCCACCGCCGAGACAGTATCTAAGGGGCCACGGGTAAACAAGGTGTGGCCGGGCCGGATCTATACCTCCCTATTCTGTTGCAGGTAGTCCTCACAAGGCTAGCCTGGGTCCTCTCCAGCAAGCACATACACGGGGTGTTGTCTAGTATGCCTATGGGCTGAGTTCGGAGAGACCGATTACAGGGACCTGTGTAGCCGTCTGGTTGTCCGGACACCTTTGTAATATTGCCTGCAAGACTTTACAATAAACCTCTGTTTGTTCTGTTCATCGTTTGCTGGACTATTCTTTACAAAGGCCTGGACATGACACTGGGGGAGTCATAGTCAGAAGAATTATTTCTTCAAATACTCCATAGGTAGGGACTGCAATGGCTTAGTGGTTAAGACACTGAACTTGACAACTGGTCAGCAGTGCGAGGACAGAGTACTGCATGACAGAGTAAGCTCCCGTTTATAGCCAAAGAGCTAGCGCTGTCTGCTTCTGAAGACATTTCTGTGGACATGTGGCAGGCATGCCTAAACACCGGAGTACACGGAATACTGTTTACCTTACCCACCGAAGTGGTACCGATTTATCTATTTGCAATTTCTTGCTTTGGAACTGCTAAGTTGGCAGGAGCTAGGACAGAGACGGAAGCTCACTCTGTCATGTAGCACTCGGGTCTCAAACTGCTGACCATCAAGTTCAGTATCTTAGCCACTAAGCCACTGCAGTCCCTTATGGGGCAATATAGAAGTGTAATTGCTATTGCTTAATTGCTATACCATCCCAGTCTGTAACTGGTATCCGAGCAGTGGTGGGCGGAAAGCCGGCTTGCAGTGCCCACATGGTCTTCCCTGCCCCATGCGCCCAGCCAGGAAGCGATCTGTGGGAGTTGCCCCCCCCCCCCCCCCCCCGCTACAAGCCTACCCGTCTGCTGAGAATAAGAAACAGCCGCTGAAATTCCATGCCTGGTTTGTTCTGGTGGAAGCTGCCATCCTCCGAACTGACAGATGGGCAGACCGCTTCCCCATCCCCCTTCCCATCTTGTTGACAGCTTTGGCTCCGGAGAGAGCTGATGCCATCAGAATGAATGAGCAAGAGACTGTCTGAGCACTTCGCTTCGCATCCTTTTGTGTGTGCAAATGCAGGCTTAGAATGCAATGAGTGTTGGAGCTCGGGTTCCAACCCATTTCATTGCCAGTCCTTTGGAAGAAAACAAGTGCTGGGTGTAGAAAGCCTATTTCTTCTGCTGCCGCTGCTGCCATATCCAGTTCCGAATATTGGCAATCCTTATGGCGATCAGCCATGAAGACTATCCTGAGAATATAATGCAGTGGTCTTTCATCTGCCTTCTGCATCGCAGTGTGACACACTGCAGTGGCTCAGTAGTTGAAAAACACTTCCTGTTAGCTGGAAGGCCGGCAAGTTGGCACTTTCAGACCCGGGTACTGCATGACGGTTTGAGTGCCCATCTCTGTCCCAGTTTCTGCCATCGTAGCAGTTCGAAAGCAAGATATTGCAAGTAGATAAATAGGGACCACTTTGGTGGGAAAAGATTTTGGGGACATGAAAGGAGCCTCATTCAGGCGTCCCCTGAGTGGAGTTTCTCCAGCAAAAATCCTTTCAACCCAGAATAATTTCTGATACAAAATTATTATTATTACCCATACCACTGATCCCTTTCTGCCATTCCCTTTCTGGTCCCGAATCCTTTTGGCTCACAAAGTCCTCCTCTGCCCCAGGTTGAAACTGCTGCCCTCCATCCAGATGGATACAAATGGGATTTAATCCCCTTGGGGACCATCACCCTTCCCCCTGGCCTTCGGCACCCAAAGCTGAAGTCAGGTTAGTTAACCACCTCTCGACACTCGCCGTAGAGTCTCTGGCAGTAGGATCTACTCTATTCCCACAGCAGGATAACCTGGCCAGATCCTATTTATGAGAGGGCAAATGCTTGCCCCACACTCTTGGCTGCGTGCCACGTGCTCCCCAATGATCCAGACCCTGTGGGGCGAAAGTGCACAGGCACTGTGTCTTTTTTCCCTGAAGGGGACCTGGGCAAGCATTTTGCAGGCGTTAATTATCTCAACAACAGATAACTAGGCTCCGTATGGCTTATTAATCTTGAATGAAACCACATTTTACTGATGCGTGAGCGGCAGCTTTGCGAAAAAATGGGAGAAAACACGAGAAGGTGTCATGAGCTTGATGTCGTTGCTAAGTGCTTTGACTCCTTCGGACATTCACAGCTGGGCTCTTCTGTCTGTAGTAGCGTATGCCAACCTGATTAGCAGGCAGGCTCAGGCCAAGCGAAATAAAGTTCTCCTTTGCACAGTGGGTGATTAAGTTAGAAATGCCAGAAGCAGCGATAGCCAGTCTGTTTTCGCACATGATGGAGTTTGTAATCCAATACCCTGGGAGAGGGGGCAGGTTAAAGAAGGCTACTACGTAGGGTGACTGACATCAGTAGCTCAAATGGCCTTTTAAAAGATGCAGGCACTTCAACAGAACCCAGTGATAGTGAACCTTTTAGAGACCGAGTGCCCAAACAGAGGGATGGGGTGAACTCTGTGCTGGGGGAGGGAGGTAACGCTCCCATTGGGTTGCTGGGCAGAGGAGTGGGGGGGGGACCTCTGTGCTGGGGGAAGGAGGCAGTGCTCCCATTGGGCTGCTGGGCAGAGGGGCAAAGCAAACTGTGCTGCGGGAGGAAGCGACGGTGTGTGTGCCAAAATAGAGGGCTGCGAGTGCCCTGTCTGACATGCATGGCATAGATTTGACACCACTGACATAACCTATGGTATTTAAACAGGAGCCCTATAACTCAGAGTCTGAACAGGGTCAGCATCAAGAGTTTTGCATTAGTGGGCATCTGGCCAGGCCATCAGCCCTACAGGAGGCATCTACTACCAATGTGAAGTTTCCTCCCAATAGCAACTTGGTTTGGGTTTTTTTGGGTTCAGATTCCACGAGAGTTTAAATTCCTGAATGGCAGTACAGTAAAACCTCGCATAAAGTGCCTTGTTTAGAGACTAATTCTCTTAAAGAGCAAACACTTCTCTGAATGGCCGCCTTGCTTAACAACTAAAACCAACCAAAAACTCGTTTAACAACTAAATCAGGGTTCGCAAATTCTCTCCCCCCACCCCCCTCCAGAAGTCACAAATGGTCACTTTCGCTTAAAGAGCAAAAACGTGTTTCGTTAAAGAGCAAACTCATTTAAAGAGCAATCCCGTGGAGCACATTATGCTCTTTAAACGAGGTACCACTGTGCTTCATTTTTATTTCATGTAATTGTGGTTTGTTCAGTCGCACAGTCGATTCCGACTCTTTGCGACCCTATGGACCATCGCTCTCCAGGCACCTCTGTCCTCCACCATCCTCCTTAGTCCACACAGCCCTGTGCCCATTGTGTCTACAATACCATCTAGCCATCTCATCTTTGGCCGTCCCCTTCTTCTTTTGCCCTCCACCTTCCCCAGCATCAAGGCCTTCTCAAGTGAATCCTCTCTTCTCATTTGATGTCCAAAATACTTCAACTTCATCTTTGTTATTTGTCCTTCTAAGGAGCACTCAGGGCTAATCTCTTCTAATATTGACCTATTTGTTCTCCTCGCTGTCCAGGGGACTCTCAAAACTCTCCTCCAGCACCACATCTCAAAGGCATCTATTTTTCTTCGCTCAGCCTTTCTAATGGTCCAGCTCTCACAGCCATACATTACCACCGGAAATACCATTGCTTTGACTATGCGGACCTTTGTTTGCAGTGAGATATCTCTACTTTTCACTATGTTCCCCAGGTTTTTCATAGCTTGTCTCCCAAGAATCAGTCGCCTTTTTATTTCATGGCTGCAATCCCCATCTGCAGAGATCTTGGATCCTAAGAAAGTAAAATCTGTTACTGCTTCTACTTCTTCCCCATCTATTTTCCAGGGACTTATAGCGCCTGTTGCCATTATCTTGGTTTTCTTGATATTGAGTCTCAGGCCAGCTTTTGCACTCTCTTCTTTCAACCTAATCAGGAGCTTCTTTAGGTTTACAATTGTGGTTTACAAGGGTATAAATTTGGGAAGATGTGGGAGAGAAAATATGAGATTATGATGTACTGTACATCCCCATGCACTTTCCTGACAGTTGGGAAGAACAACATTTATGCATTTATGGGTTTTCACTGTACAGTAGACCAGAGGTATGCCACATGGTGATTTTTAGATAATTATTTATATATAACAATTGTTTTTTTTAATAGTAGCTGTATTAGTCTGTGTTTCAAGCATATCAGAGGATAAACAAAACAAAAACATTGTGATGACTGGACTTAATGCATCAAAGCTAACATTAAAATATAATAATTAGTGTTCAAATTGCTACAGTGTTTTTGTTTTGTTTATTCTCTGATATGTATAAAAAGTACATACAGTGGAACCTCTGTTAACCTAATTAGTGCATTCTCCGGGAAGTTTCTTACAGCAAAAATCACTTTAACCAAATTTCCCATGGGAATGCATTGAATGCATCTTCCCATAGGAATGCATTGAAGACCAAAATACTGTAATTTAACCGAAAAGCGGTTTCCCATAGAAATACATTGATAACCAATTAATCTGTTCCGGAAAAAAATTCCATAAACCAAGCTACTATTTTCTATGGATTTTCTTTTGTTATGCGATTTTTATGTTAACCGAGGTTCCGCTGTATTACTGTGTAATCTGAAAAGTTCCTTTCTGTGTATTTATTTATTTATTTACATTTCTGTGCCTTCCTTCTCCCTACCAAAAGGACTCAAGGTGGCTCATGGGTTATTTTTTAAAAAAATAATAATGCAATTATGGCACAGAATTAAACATAGAGGACTACAAGTCTAGGAATCCACTAGCATGTCCATGCTGGCAATGAGTCCTGGGATTGGAAGTCCAGAAAAGTACTTTTACACTGGTCCACAGCCTTCTGGCCAGTTCACAAGATAATTAGCATTTTGCCCCCAACACGCTGGGTACTCATTTACTGACCTCGTCAGGATGGAAGGCTGAGTCAACCCTGATCCCTATCAGGATCAAACTCACAATGCAAGCAGTTTTTGTCTGCAGTCCAGCAATTTAACCACTGCACCACAAGGGCTCCGAAGTAGCATCTCCAAGATCTCATAGGGGCACATAACAGGTGAACATTTCTTGAAAATGTATCTGAGTTTACTTCTCTGTAGTTAATACGTGATTATTCTGTAAGAGTGTTTTCAGGTCATGTGATAACACTTTTATCCGCCACAGCGCCAGGATGCTCGCATCATCGTGGGGCTCTTTTATGAGACGGAGGCACGCAAGGTCTTCTGCGAGGTGGGTGTTCAGAGCTAAAGCTTTGGCCAGGATTCTTTGTTCATCCCATCCCGGGAAGCTATCACAGTTGAAATGTTGGTTGTGAGGTTGCAGGGGGGATTTGGGAGTCCAGATTCCATCTCCCAGTGAGTTATGAAACTGCTTGGGTGGTCCTGGGCATGTCACTCTTTCTTAATGTGTCGACGCTAAGTGGTTGTTCTGAAGATATCATAGGTGGCAAGAGAGCTATACATGCCACCTTTAACTTAGGGAAGGTAAAGTGAGATATGAAAGTGTGAGAACTCTTCCCCATTGATATAACTCATGTTGCTGAATTCTGTCTATGAATTAAACACCTACAGGGATAGGGCCAATATTGAAGTATTTTTTTTGCACTTGACAAGTGAATAACCAGTTAAAGATTTCAGGTGGTGATTCAGTGCACACTTTTTGCTCAATAGGGTGAACCTCGCCATGATGAAATGGCCTCCATTTCAGTGGTGAAGGGGGCCTGTTATTCTAGAAGCAGAGGCAGTGAGCAGAGTTTGACCAAAATACTTTGTGTACTACATATCCCAGAATCCCCAGAAGAATTTGTGGGACTGTGGTGGCTTAGTGGTTAAGACGCTGAACTCAGGTTCGAGACCTGAGTAGTGCACAATGGAGTGAGTTCCTAACTCTGTCCCAGCTCCTGCCTACCTAGCAGTTTGAAAGCAAGAAATTGCAAGTAGATAAATAGGGACCACTTTTGTGGGAAGGCAACAGCGTTCCGTGCATTCCAGTGTTTAGTCATGCTTGCCTCATGTCCATAGAAATGTCTGTAGATGCAGACAGTACTGGCTTTTTGGCTCTAAACAGATGAACACTGAACCCTAGAGTCGGATACGACTGGCTTCCGAGCAAGGGTGACCTTTACCTAGAGAGCCATAGACTGATGAACACACACAGTTAATGATAGGAAGAAGAACGTGTGTAGTGTATGAGCAGAATGTGATCAAAATACTTTGGATTACACATCCCAGAATCCCCAAAGGAATTTGAGGGCTCGTAGTCCAAAAAAGGAATGTTCCCAGCCTTTGTGTAGGAGTGCTCCCATTTCTGAAGCAAGAGGGAGGTCACAGATTTTATGTTTGAAGACTGAGCGGAGGAATAAAAAGCTAACAAAATTATTCAGCTAATGTGGCGTGGAAGGGATGAAAACTCAAGAGCCTCATTAAGGCTTCCAGAAGATAGGGTAACGAAGCTTTGCAGAGATGTCAAATGTAAAAATAGTGTTGCCAGAGGCCTTTTGAAATGGAGGAGCAAGAGGTAGTGGCAGGCAGCATTTCATCCAAAAAACATTGAGGGAATAAGAGGAAGCTTGCAGTCTTGAAAAGCTTAGAGATGTACTTTCAGTGTGGACTAGTAGTATCTGAAGGGTGTGTGTGTGACAGATTGGAACATCACAAGAAGCATCTGGGTAGGTAACGAGGTTGCAGGATCTGTAGCTCAACAGAGGATGAGTCAAACGATAGGTAGGCAACTGAGCAAAGCTGTAGGCATGTCCCTGATTGGCTCCGCTCTCTTTGTTGGTCCTGGAGACAGGTTTACAAGGAACGCTTGTTTGGGAAGAAATACGTCTGGTTCCTGATTGGCTGGTACGCCGACAATTGGTTCCGTATCAAAGACTCCAACATTAACTGCACCGAGGAGGAAATGAGGGAGGCCGTGGAAGGGCACTTCACCACCGAGATTGTGATGTTGAACCCAGAGAACACCCGCAGCATCTCCAATATGGTACGTCAGAGGGACAAAAGGCAGGGGGTGTAATGAGTGATTAACCCATACCTGTCAACCCGCGGCTCCGGAAAAACAGGACCTGCGCACATCGCTTGTGCGCAGGTCATGTTCCACGCATGCGTGGAAAGGTTTTACCCCTTCCACGCATGCGTGGAAGCGCTATGCCGCTTGCGCAGCCCTTACGCAAGCGCAGAAAGCGTTTCTCCCGCTGCCAAATTACGGGGTTTTGGCAGCAGGGGCCAGGTTATGACGTCAATCGACGTCAATTTACGGGGTAATCCCGGCCAAATCGGGAAGGTTGACAGATATGGATTAACCAGAGGCGGCCAGGGCTCTCTGGGTTGTCTCAAGCCATTCTGATTTGTAAGCTTTCACCCTACCCCCCCAAAAAAAATATGGTTCTGCGTTCTTAGCTATAAAGGAAATGATAACTCTCATGGCCACTAAGAGGCTTAGGAACTCTATTTTTAATTGGAAGTCGGGCTGCGGTGCCTCAGTGGTTAAGAAGCTCAACTTGTTAGCTGGAAGGCTGGTAAATCGGCAGTTCAAGGCCCGAGTACTACATGACGGATTGAGCGCCCATCTCTGTCCCAGCTCTTGGGGGACATCTTATTGGATACCTAAGGACAACCTCCGGGTTGGAGAGATAGGCAGGATCTCTCTCCATGCCATTTCCAGGGAATCTTAAGCAGGTGAAGGCATCTGCTTGGGAATAATAACCTGAAGCAGATGGTGAGCCACTGTTGGACTGGATGGGCTCCTGTGGCCTGTTCCAGTAAGACTGTTCTTATGAAAGGAGCCTCATCCGGGCGTCTCTTAAGCGGAGTTTCTCCGGCAAAAGTCCTTTCAACCGAGAATAATTTCTGACACAAGATTATTACAGTGGTATCTCGCTTAAAGAGCATAATGCGTTCCACGGGATTGCTCTTTAAGCGAGTTTGCTCTTTAAGCGAAATACAATTGTAAGTGACCAATTGTCACTTCTGGCAGGAAGGGGGGATTGCAAACCCCGATTTAGTTGTTAAGCGAGTTTTTGGTTGGTTTTAGTTGTTAAGCGAGGCGACCATTCAGAGAAAATTCTGTTCTTTAAGCGAGTTAATCTCTAAGCGAGGTTTTACTGTATTATTGGAAGTCAATCTAAAAGATTGAAATATTTGCTTTTTTTACAGATCATTGTTGTTCAGTCACACAATTGATTCCAACCCTTTGCGACCCCATGGACCATTGCCTTCACAGATCATTGGCAACATTCAAAATTATGTATATACCATAGCAAAGCAATCACACTTATATATCACCCCAAAGGGCTTATTGCATTCTCTAGACGGCTCACAAGTTAATTAGCATTTTGCCTCCAATAATGCTGGGTACTCATTTTACCGACCTTGGAAGGATGGAAGGCTGAGTCGACCTAGAGCCTTGGTCAGGATTGAACTCACAACTTTTTTGGTTGCAGTTTAACCACTGTGCCACCAGGGCTTCAGAGAACAATTTCAATGTTTCACATTTGTAAAAAGAGAATTGAAGTTGTAAATTTTAAAACGTTTAAACAAAATTCCATCATAATCCATTGTTCTCTGTTGCAGTGTTGTTTCCTGTACTGAGACTGATATAATGATCCATGAAAATGTACTTAGCTTTCAGATTATTATTATTATTATTATTATTATTATTATTATTATTATTATTATTATTATTATTATTATTATTATTATTATTATGCTTTTGGAGAAGCCCTTCATTTTTCTAATAAAGATTAACTGCCTTTTTTTTCCTAGTCCAAAAATGCAACTTTTCTCAGATGTTTGCCTTTTTCATCACATTTCCAGACATCGCAAGAATTCATTGAGAAGCTGACAAAGCGTGTGGAAAAAAACCCAGAAGAGACAGGTGGCTTCCAGGAGGCCCCCCTGGCTTACGATGCCATCTGGGCATTGGCTCTTGCCCTCAACAAGACTTCTGCTGAGCTGGTGAAAAAGGGACTACACCTTGAGGATTTCAATTACAACAACCAGACCATTACAGATGAAATTTACCGAGCGCTCAACTCTTCAGCCTTTGAAGGAGTTTCGGTGAGAGAAATGTTCTCCTGAATGCAGGATGTGGGTGTTTGGGATATGCAGCATCTAGCTCAGGGGTTCCCAACCTTTTCAAGCTGGGGGCCGGGTCACGCTCTCTCAGTCAGCTTCAAGGGCCAGATGGCCATTTTGCCCTGCCTGTATAATGGGGGTGGCCATTTTGTCCCAACAGCTTCAAAGGGGTGGCCATTTTGTTTCTCAAATGCCCTTGGAGGGGTGGGGGGGCACATGAAATGGCACCACAAGCCAGATCCGGCCTATGGGCCTTAAGTTGGGAACCCCTGATCTAGCTACAGATGCATCCAGGAAGATTTGTATTTAAGAATCCAATTCTGCAAAATGTAAATACAAATTTCTTTCACATGGTTGAGTTTGCATTCCCATTCCAAGCTTACAGTTTGGATTTTTACAGATAGTTCAGTGGACAGGTAGCATGGTAAGATTTTCAAAACACAATATTGAGGCAAGAAAAAGAAAGATAGCTTTTTTTAAAAAAAAAGTACAGGTATAGGGTTGTAGAGAAGAAAGTATTGTGGGAAACTGTTTAAAAATGGGAGACCTAATTATGGGAGGTTTCAAGTCAAAGATGGGCTGGCTAGATAGGTTCACTGTGTTGGCTACAGAGCCAGATGTGGAGATTTCATTTCCCCACTTGTGCCTCTGGGATTTCTGCCCTTTCTTATAGAATAGCCTTACAGCAGGGGTTCCCAACCTAAGGCCCGTGGGCTAGATCTGGCCCACAGTGCAATTTCAAGGGCGTTTGAGAAACAAAATGGCCACCCTTTTGAAGCTATTGGGACAAAATGGCTACCACCACCCCATCATGCAGGAAGAGCAAAATGGCCATCCAGCCCTTGAAGCTGACTGAGAGAGCGTGACCCGGCCCCTGGCTTGAAAAGGTTGGCAACCCCTGCCCTACAGGAAGGCAATGGAAGATCCAGACTCCACTATTCTTTCTGTGGATGAATTTAAAGATTGTTATATTAATGCCTCTTCTTTCTCTCACCAGGGACATGTGGTGTTTGATGCTAGTGGGTCTCGGATGGCCTGGACCCTCATTGAGCAGCTTCAAGGTGAGCAGCTGCTAATCGCCTGGAACTCTTCTCTGATCCGGAATCCTTTCCCAGCTGGGCAGGGCAGGTTGGATTGCGTATTGATCTGAAGGGCTTTGAGGAGATGGCTGGTGGCCCTTTTAGGCTTGGAAACAAGGGCACATAGTATCTGCAGAGGACCATGAATGATGGGAAAGGGTCGCCTGCAAGCCCCATAGAATCTTAGCATCAGTGGGTTGGAAGTGGCCTTTTAGGCCGTGGAGTCCAACCCCCTGCTTAATGCAGGAATCTGAATCAAAGCAGATCATCTGACAGATGGTTGTTTTCCAACTCTCTCTTGAATGCTTCCAGGGTTGGAGCGCTTACTACCTCTCGAGGCAGTGGGTGCCACTGTTGTACTGCTCTAACTGTTAAGACATTTTCCTGAACTTCAGCCTATATCATGTGGCCCTCTTCCCTGTGTTTGCAGAACCCAAAGTCCCCCTTTCCCCAGTTTTTCTTTTGTTAAAACAAGGGAAATAAATCATGTTCCAAAAAATTGAGATTTTCTTTTAAACCAAACCGCATGGCTCCTGCCATTCAAAAATTGAGAGAGGGGAGTGTTGTTGTTGTTTTTTTAATGGCCACTTCTGGTTTTGACAGGAGGGGGTGGCACAGCCTACAGTGAGTCTAAAAGTAGACATTTTTGGGCTCCCGACCTTACAATATGCTCATCCTAATAATATTTTTAACCGTCCACCTCCCCCATCAATTGCCCCAGGCTTATGAAATGCCTATGACTGAATGTGCTTGCTTAGGACTTTCTGTACTCACATTCAGAATGGGAGATCTGTCACATAACTTTGCAAGTTCAGGCTTGTTGGATCTAAAGTAACAGAAAACCCTAGATTTAAGAGCCAGGACCAGTCAGGCAAATGTAAGAGCATGTGCTTTGGATGCAGAAGTCACCTAGACCCAACTGGAGCCTGAATTAAAGAGTTGCAAGCTCAGTAATGTGTTCTAACTACCAGAACTTAACAGGCATTCACTGTGCCTCCCCACCCCTGAGCTTTTAAAAATTTCAGTCATAGTATTTCAAGTTGTTGTTGTTGTGCCGTATCCGAATCTGAATACAGGCAATCATCATGCTGATCAGCCATGAAGACTGTCCTGTATGAGAATATAATGCAGTGGACTTTTATCTGCCTTCCACAGCGTAGCATGACCCCTATACCAGCAATCCAGTTCTGTGAGTCAATTTCTGGTCCAGAGCCCTTTTGGCACACAAAGTCCTCATTGGCCCCAAATTCAGGATTGATGAAGCTGCTGCCCTCCATCAAGATGGAATCAAGTGGGATTTAATCCACTTGGGGACCATCACCTTTCCCCGTGGATTTCGACATTCAAGCTGTTAGTCCTCAGGGTTGTCAGGTTAGTTAACTGCCACCTGACACTCGGCGTTGAGTCACTGGCAGTATGGGAGTTGGAAATCCATGTGAGTCTACCATAAATAACTGAGTGAGCCACCCGGTAAAGCAGATCCACTATCTACTTTCCTAGTTCATCTTTCCCTCCTATACAATCTTTTTTTCTTGAATCTACCATCTGAAGTTCTTTCCCCTTTCAACAGATGGTGTCTATAAGAAGATTGGGTATTATGACAGCACCAAGGATAACCTCTCCTGGTACAACAATGAGAAATGGATTGGTAAGAACCTGAAGGGTCATATCTCCATGAGACTGAAATGAGATAGTTGAGGGATCTAGAAACGTTACACCAGGCTTGGACTGTGACCTTCTGAGAGCTAAATTGTTATTACTTTCTGCACAGCATTTGGTGAATGGAGGTGTTTTGGCAGCAGTAGCAACTGCTGTTTGTCTAATGAGCCAGCCCAGGCATGTTGGTCCATCAGTATGACTCCTGGTTTGGATGAGAGCAGACCTAGGCTCAGTTTTTAGATAAGTCCATGTAAACAGTGGCAGGAGGCCTTGCATTTAAGAGAGAGGACCACAGTCAACATCATGCAGAAAGTTCCCCAGGGATTTTCAGGAAAAGGCCTGTCTAAAATTCGGCGCACCGCTGCTTCCAGTTATTGTTCAGAACACTGAGCTGGGTGGATCAATGTGAAAGAAATAGACAAATTTGCCTTTTGCGGGGGTTAAACTTCCAGGAACCTTTACCCAGCGTAGCAGTGGTATTTCTAAGCTTTGGAAATGACAGCTTGTATGGCATAGATGCCTTTTGTGCTCTAAACTCCCCTGGCCACTCCAAATCTTAATATGTCCCAGAATCACATTGTCAACATGGCCAGAATTTCTCCCCGCAGGATTCTAGGAAAGGTAATTTAAAAAAAATACTTTTCCAAGCTTTAAGGACTGCAGTGGCTCAAGTGGCTAAGATGCTGACTGGAAGGTGGGAGGTCAGCAGTTCGAGTCCTGAGTACTGCAGGACGGAATGAGCTCCCGTCTTTGTCCCAGCTCCTGCCAACCTAGCAGTTTGAAAGCAAGAAATTGCAAATAGATAAATAAGGACCACTTCGGTGGGAAGGTAACAGCGTTCTGTGTGCTCCACTGTCTAGTCATGCCTGCCACATGACCATGGAAACGTCTGCAGAAGCAGACAGCGCTGGCTCTTTGGCTTTGAAACAGAGATGAGCACTGCACCCTAGAGTCGGATACAACTGGCTTTCGAGCAAGGGAAACCTTTACCTTCCGAGCTTTGGTCCTCAGGTGGTGGTCCAGGACATATTAATGGGTTGAAACCTTACTTATTACAATAGTGCCATAGGAATGTGTTTGCAAAAAAATTTAAGAACAGGGTCTGTGAATGTGCATTTGGCCTAAAGGTGGTTGTTGAGTCTGAAGACGGTCTATTGGACTTCACACTTGAGAGACATACTGTAGTGGTTCTCGGACCTAGACAGTTTAATAGTGACTTGACTCCAGAATGTTTTACTGAAGCAAGCAATATTTTTGTTTCACAGTAATAAATACAAGATCAGAGTCCAAGGAAAGGGAAAGGGGGCTTCAGGTATACACCATGTATGTGTTAGGCCTTTCCAGTGCTCTAGAGGTGGAATTCCCATTACCATTTTTGATGCAATGAAGCAGTCATCCACTAATGGTTGTAGGCATATGATGGCTGCTTGTTCTAATACGTTGCAGCTGAATGCCAAAAACAACATCAATGCTCCATATGCCATGGAAAATGTTTCAAACATGTTGGTTAGGTTAAGAAGAAGTGGTAGACAACAAAGGTATGCATTGAGGCTGTTTCGCACCCAATATATCTGTGTGTGTGTGTGTGTGTGTGTGTGTGTGTGTGTGTGTGTGTGTGTGTGTGTGTGTGTGTGTGTGTGTGTGTGTGTGTGTGTGATGACCTCAACCATGTCAAAATAGCTAACATGAATTAGTTAATGGTTTAGATCAGCTGATTCCCAAACAATGTTCCGTGGAACACTGGTGGACTTCAATTCCCTGATGCCTAAGTCAGTACATTGGCTGATCAGTGCTTTGGGGAATTGACTTAGGCTTCTGGGAATTGAAGTACAAAAAGCAAAGATTGGGAAACACTGTCTTCGGTTATCTTTGAGGGGCCTTCTAGCTCCATGATTCCATAAAGTCTTCTTGAAAGTGCGACAGGTTAAGTAACTAAAGCAAAAAACAAACGTGAAGCTCCTTGATCTTACCTGCCGGAAGGCATAGTACAGTAGTGGCGAACCTATGGCATGCGTGCCAGAGGTGGCACTCGGAGCCCTCTCTGTGGGCACCCGGGAAGTCACGCCAGCACAGAGTTTGCCCCACCCCTCTGCTCAGCAACCCAATGAGAGTGCTTCCTCCTTCCCCCAGCAAAGCGTTCACTCTGTCCAGCTGCCCAATGGGAGCGCTTCCTCCTTCCCCCAGCACAGAGTTTGCTCTGCCCAGCTGCCCAATGGGAGAACTTCTCCCTCCTCAGCACAGAGTTTGCTCTGCCCAGCAGCCCAATGGGAGTATTTCCTTCCTCCCTTGTTGCTACGTTGGCATTTTGCGATACATAAGTGGGTTTTGGGTTGCCATTTGGGCGCTCAGTCTCTAAAAGGTTCGCCATCTGGCATAGGAGGTGAATGCATTCCCAAGCATCTCTGTTCTCCCTCCATATCCTGCAGGGGGTTCCCCGCCAGCTGACTACACCAAGATCATCACTACTTTCCGATACCTTTCCCAGAAACTCTACATTTCTGTTTCGGTGCTGTCCAGCATAGGTATTCTGCTGGCCATTATCTGCCTGGCCTTCAACATCTACAATGGCCACGTCAGGTGAGTGCCACTGGAAGGGCTGTAGCTCGGCAGGGAGGGAGGCATCCAGTTTGTGGACAGAAGATTCCCCAATTCAATCCCTGGCACCTCTGACTATGGCTGGGAAAGATTCTCGTCTGAAATCCTGGAGTGCCACTGCAAGTGAATGTTCGCCACGCATGGGGACTTGTGCCAGTTGCCAGATGTCACAGTGATGTCGAAAAAAGAAGAAAAACTGTTATCATCCCAGTGCCCATCAGCATGACCAGGGTTGCTGAAAGATATTTTTGAACAACATCTGGAAAGGCCATAGATCCCCCAGCCCTGAAGATGAGCTAGATAAACCAGAGGTCCAAAAAATATAAGGCAGACTTTCGGCTTCTTTCTTTGGATATTTCCGGCCTGAGCCACAGTTGGGGCCTTTACCTTCTTCCTGTCTGAACTTTCAGCAAGGGCCTCGCTTTGTCCTATTGAACATGACATGATAACAGCTTTTCTCCTTTTTTTCATTATGGCTCTTAAGCCAGGGTGCATGTACTCCAGGTAGGTATCTTAATATATTGCCTCAGATGTCTTGGGAATAGAGAGCAGCGGGATGTGGATATTTAGAGACAGTCAAAACCTTCCAGTGGGTGTCTGACAGCTTCCGTCTCTTCACAGATACATCCAAAATTCTCAGCCGTACCTCAACAACATGACAGCTGTGGGTTGTGCAATGGCACAAGCATCCGTTTTCCCCCTTGGGCTGGATGGCCTTCACATCAGCAAAGAACTTTTCCCCTTTGTTTGCCAGGTATAGTTTTGGCGCTGTAGGACAGGCAGTCTGGGGAATCTGGTATAAATCTAGTGCAACCTTGCCTTTTTAAAAAAGAACTACAGCTCCCAAAACCCCCTAGCTATCATGTCCATTGGAAGCTGTAGTCCAGTGGTGGTGAACCTATGGCACACATGCCAGAGGGGGCACTCAGAGCTCTTTCTGTTGGCATGCGCGCTGTCGTCCCAGCACAGAGTTCGTCCCACCCCTCTGGTCCAGCAGCCCAGTGGGAGCACTTCCTCCTTCCCCCAGGACAAAATTCGCCCCACCCACCAGCCCAATGGGAGTGCTTTCTCCTTTCCCTAGCACAGAGTACACCCCACCCCTCTGTTTGGGCACTCAGTCTCTAAAAGGTTTGCCATTGCTGCTATAGTCCATAAAAGAAACATTTCCAAGCCCCAGAATATAAATGCAATGTCTTGACTCATAGACCAAGATGGTTCTTGTCCCTCTTTCTTTCTCTCTGGACAGATGTCTACAAAAAAAGGTTGGAGAAATCTGTGGAGGGAAACCAAGATTTGAGCACAGCTCTGATCATGCATATGCACACAGGGGCAACTTTGGTTATTTTTGGTTCTGGGCTTAATAAATTCATGGAGTGAATCCTATTTAGATAGTAGTAGGCAGGACACCACATGTTTCAAAGTGTGGTAAGCTGTTCCTTCTGCATTCGAGGGTCTCCTTAGATTTCTACTCATTCTGATGCTTGGGTTCTTGGACATCTAATGGGTTCAGAAGGGTTTCTTTTGTCTTCTAAAGTTTGGAAATAACTTGTTAGATTTGACATCTTCATATTATGATTGTGAATCAAACAGAGTGCATCTAATCTCAAAAATAGCCCTTTATTGTATTTTATTCAGTAAAGACAAGTAGAAGTCTTAAAGCTATTCATTAAAAAGTTCTAAAGGTTCAGAGGGGTTTAATTTCAGCCCCATCTGCACGTCTGTAGCTCCTTTCACAGGTTGGTCTAATTTCCCCTCTCCTACAGCCTGCACATGAGAGCGTAAATACAAGCAAGTTGGGTGAGGACAAAAGGCAGGGCCTTTTTAGTGACTGTTTCCAAGCTGTGAAACTCTCTTCCACAAGATGCAAGGTTGGCCCCTCACCCTGTTGACCTTCCTTTGGCAGCCAAAAACTTCCCTTTTTTGAGATAGGATTTCTGTGGCTGAATGGGCTGCAGAGAAAAGCTCTTTTAATATGGTGCCTTTCCCTACTGTATATCCCTCCTCTCTTCAGGCATTCAGCAAGCTTGTTAAGGCTGAGCTGTAAAGGGAGACATTTAAGAATATTTTGGTATGGGACTCAAATACCTTAGTAGTTAAATGTTGGACTTGATGACTAGAAGGTCAGCAGATCAGCAGTTCAAGACCCGAGTGTTGCATGATGGATTGAGCTCCCGTCTCTGCCCCAGCTGCTGCCAACCTAGCAGTTCGAAAGCAAGAAATTGCAAGTAGATAAATAGGGAACACTTCAGTGGGAAGGTAAACAGCTTTCCATGTTTAGTCATGCCTGCCATATGTCCAGGGAATGTCTGCAGATACAGACAATACTGGCTCTTTGGTTATAAACAGAGATGAGCACTGAACCCTAGAGTTGGATATTACTGGCTTTCAAGCAAGGGAGACCTTTACCTTAAGAATATTTTACCCATGTAATTTATTTTCCTTTTTTTCCTTCTTCTGCTTAAGTTGTTATTTGGTTTTCTGCTACCATCTTTGGGGTTTTCTTCATATGTTTATATTCATCAATCGGTTTTATTTTGTGTTTTATTTATATGGGACTGGATTATACATGTTTATTTTGTGTTATTAGTTTGCTAACAACACAGAGTATCTGTATTATTAGATGGGTGCTATATAAATTTAAGAAATGAAATAACCCAAGTAAAAGGTCCCCTTGGCACAGTAGCCATGGGGACTTTTTACTTGAGTTAAGTTGCAGTACTGTAGACAAAACTGCTCACTATCAAATTCAATCCCAAAGGTTTCAAGACTGATTTAGCTTTCCATCCCTCTGAGTTGGTAAAATGAGTGCCCAACTTGTTAGGGGCAAACTATGATTTGCATAATTGCCTTGTGAACTGCACAGTGGATGCTTAGCACCATGGAGTGTTATATAAGTGGAAACAACAACAGTAATATTAGATAATGGTAAAGGTCTCCCTTGCTCGAAACCCAGTTGTATCCGACTCTAGGGTTCAGTGTTCATCTCTGTTTACAGCCAAAGAGCCAGCCCTGTCTGCATCTGCAGACATTTCCGTGGACATGTGGCAAGCATGACTAGACACCAAAGTGCACTGAAGTGGTACCTACTTGCAGTTTCTTGTTTTCAAACTGCTAGGTTGGCAGGTACTGGGACAGAGATGGAAGCTCACTCCATTGTGAAGTATCAATGTCTGAGTTTTCTCCTGGTGTGCCAATATTTTAACTTTCTTATTCAGTGGCACAGTTGAGTCTGACCCTTCATGACCCCTTGGACCACAGCACACCAGGCTCTTTTGTCATCTGCCATCCTCCAGAGCCATCCCAGATCTACGCCCACCGCATCAATAATGCCATCTAGCCATCTCATCCTCTGCCTTCAATCTTTCCCAGCATCACGGCCTTCTCCTCTCTTCTCATTTCTCATTTTAAGTTACAAGGATGATTACACTACAGGTTACACACAGACTGTCTCCTTTCATCTTGATTTTGATTTTGAGCTGTAGCTTGGTTGGGAAGTCAACCAATGTTCTTAAATGTGATGTGAGAAAATGAGGCGAGTTGAAAGGACACTCTCCTCACTGCGCTCTTGGTTTCTTCTCTAGGCTCGGCTTTGGCTCCTGGGCTTAGGATTTAGCTTGGGCTATGGCAGCATGTTCACCAAGATCTGGTGGGTGCACACGGTTTTCACCAAGAAGGAAGAGAAGAAAGAACGACGCAAGGTAAGGCATTTTGCCCGCTCGCCACACTGTCTCAAAACGATTGTATGGAGGGAGGACTTGGAGGTACTGTAATCTGCTGTTTAATTTTCTTTCTGCCTATTATCTATTTATAAAATGATGAGCCCTGGTGGCGCAGTGGTTCAAACTGCTGCACTGCAACCAAAAGGTTGTGAGAACAATCCTGACAAGGGCTCAAGGTTGACTCAGCCTTCCATCCTTCCGAGGTCAGCAAAATGAGTACCCAGCATGTTAGAGGCAAAATGCTAATTAACTTGTGAGTGCACTAAGTGCTACGGGGTGGTTTATAAATGTGATTGCTTTGCTTTGCTTTAATAAAATATTGAATTGGGGTTGGTCTGCATAAAGATAAAAACAACAATGTTCTTTCTTGGCGTCACTGCCGGTTCAGTCCTCCCGTGCTTACAGAAGGAGTCTCCGAGATGGTCACAAGATTATCCTTCTCTATTCCGGAGAAAATTAATCAGGAGCTCCCTTGCTCCACTATGATAATCACTGCGATAGATTAGCGTTTCCTACCCAACCAGATCTTTCGTACGGTGGGTGTGTTCCTAGATTAAAGAATTTTAAAACAGAGGTGATTCATACATCAGGTAGTCAGATACCTTTCTGTTCCTTTAGATTCAGTTGTCTACAGTTCAGGGAGATCAGAGTGTGGAAGAATGTATTTTCTCTGGGGACGCAGATTGCTTCTGTTCCTGATCACTTAATTGCAGTTCAGAAGTGTATTTTGTAAAGTGACGCCAGCATTTAGTAAAAGAGTGAACCTTTTATCATTCAGCTTGCAGTGTTTGTTTTCAGATGAGAAGCCTCGGTGCCATAAATCCAGGTTGATCCCCACCCCCCACCCGCTCACATTTTAACCTTCTATTTTATCTACCCACACTGATGGTTGTGTGTGAGAAAGAGAGGGATGAATGCTAGATCTCCAGTGTCTCTGTTATTTTTGGAGGTCTCACAGCGTTTCTTGGGCCTGCCTCAAGTTCTTCTCTTCTCTTCCTTCATTTCTTCTAGACCCTGGAGCCATGGAAGCTCTACGCCACTGTTGGATTGCTCGTTGGACTTGACTTCGTCATCTTAGCCATCTGGCAAATAGTCAGCCCACTGAAGCGGACCACAGAGGTAACCCTAACAGTCCAAATGTGTTTTACAGACCTTGGATTTTGATCTGACTGAACTATTTCCCCTCCAAAGACAAGTTATTCTATATCAGCGGTGGCGAACCTATGGCACGCGTGCCAGAAGTGGCACTCAGAGCCCTCTTTGTGAGCACCCGTGCAGTTCACCCGCCCCTTTGCTCAGCAGCCCAATGGGAGCTCTTCCCCCCTTCCCCAGCAGGGAATTCACCCCACCCCTCTCCCCAGCAGCCCAAGGGGAGCACTTCCTCCCTCCTCTCACCACATAGTTTGCACCACTCCTCTGTCCAACAACCCAATGGGAGCATGATCTTTTTAAAGACTAATATTAACTTTGTGGGATGCTTTAGATCAGGGGTTCTCAACCTATGGCCCGTGGGCCGGATCCAGCCCACGGCACCATTTCATGTTGCCCACAACCTCTCTCTAGTCGTTGCTTTCTCCGCCACCACCTCAATCCTTTCCCCTGCCGCTTGGCTTGGCATGTCCCTAATAATGCTCCATAGCAGGGCCGATGTTGTAAGCCCTACAACATTCACCCTGCCAAGGATCGCTGTTAGGGACATGCCAAGCAGAGGGGGAAAGAATTGTGGTGGCAGCAAAAGCAGAGGACGCACACAGCTGCCTGCGTCTGTCCTGGGGGCTGCTCTAGCAGCTCCTCCAGGCTGGTAAGCAGGAAAGCAGGGGGGATTGGGGGGCTTAGGTTGGTCCCACCAGTTGTGATGGGGAGTAGGGGAGGCCCCTCCCACTCCCCACCACCGCTGCAGGGGGGTCCGTCCCGCCAACAGTCTGAGGGGTTGCGGTCCGGCCCATGTCTTAAAAAGGTTGAGTACCCCTGCTTTAGATCAAGGAAACAGCAGAGCACAAAAGGGCAAACACTCACACTTCATTGCCACGTTAAAGCATCCCACACCATGTTATGTGGCAGAGAATCTAAAGGCTTCATCACTGACTACTCAAATCAGGCACCTTCCTGAATTACTAAAAAATAATTCGTTGTTTCTAAAGAAGTAGCTGCTTTAGTTTGTATCAGCATGTTGGAAAAACTAAGGAGGGACGGGAGAGAAAAGAATGAGGGGAAAGGCAAAAGTGCCACGATATTTTGGGTGAGGTCTACTTTTATTCTGCTGTTTTTCCACTACTACACCCTCTCCTTTAATTTTGCCAACCTACTCACATGGCAATTGCCACACTGGTAGTTTAGGAGTACAGCCATTAACAAAAGTTTAGCTCCAGCACATTTAACCAAGCAAGCAGTTGCGTTTAGTGGTTAGAGCTAATGAAATGCAAGAGGCTGTATCCGAAGCATTTCCACCAATGATTAACCACTGTCTGTCAAAGGCTGGGATCTATGACCTTTCTGCTAACAGAATGGTTAAGGTAAAGTTTTACAGGGGTTTCTATTTACAGTCATAAATGTGGAATCTTCACTTCCCCCTGCTTAGGTCCTTCCTGGTGTCAGTTTGCTTTCACAGCCCTTTGTTTTGTTGGTCCTGCCTGGTAATTTAGCATAGAGGTGCCGTGGACTCACCTGCTGCTGGATCCAGGCAGTCCCAACAAGATCCCTGGTGACGCAGTGGTTAAATAGCTGTACTGCAGCCAAAACATTGAGTTCGATCCTGATGGAGACTCAAGGTTGACTCAGCCTTCCAGCCTTCCAAGGCCGGTAAAATTAGTAACCAGCATGTTGGGGGCAAAAATTATCTTGTGAACTGCCCAGAATGCACTAAGTGCAATGAGGCGGTATAGAAATATAATTGCTATTGCCGGTTTTCCTCCGAATCCCTTTCAGGTTTCCTGAGCTCTGTTTGGATTGTGGTCATAGCTGTCAAGTGTCCCGTATTGGCCGGGAACCTCCCGTATTTTACCCTCTTTTCCGGCGGCATCCCGTATCAGTCAGACTGCAATGCCCTAATGCCGCCACTGGAGGGCTGCACAGGATAAGCATAGCTGTCAAGTTTCCCGTTTTGTCCGGGAAATTTCCCTTATTTTCAAATCCAAAACTTGACAGGTTTGATTGTGGTCCCTGCTGGAGGACTAATGAGCTAAATATAAGTCGTACTCTTGTTACTAAGTATGGAGGGGTGTTTGCACAGAGCTTGGAAAGCTAAAAAAGTAATTAGTAACTACCGGTACTGTACTACCATCCTAAGTTGTCCTTCCAAGTAGTTATTCATGTAGCTGTTGTTTGTGAAATTATCTGTCTGCTTGCCAAATACTTATTCAGAATTGATTTTATTTAAATTCTGAGTGTTTTTCACTGAGCGGCAGGAGACAAAACGCAATTCAGCACTTCGTTCGTTTTTGAAAAACAAAACAAAACATGAAAACTTAACTAGACAAATAAGTAAATAAAACAGAACAGCAAAAAAAAGACAAAAATGTTGTGGCACTTTAAAGTCTTAACTCCTGTATTTAACTGTGAACTTTCATGGACATCATCAGACGTGGTCCACAAAAGCTCACGTTTAAATTCAAGAGTTAGTCTTTAAGGTGCCACAACATTTTTCTTCTTTTTTCTTTTTTGCTGTTCTGTTTTATTTACTCTCAGATATGCTTGCACTTCAAACATGAAAACTTTAAAAACACCATAAACCGGGGTGCCCAAACTATGAGCTGTGGTGCCAAATCATCCAGCTAGCATCGCCCTCACTGCTCCCAGAAGCAGAAGTGAAATGCTCATGCGCAAAGCACTGCCGTAAATGCACCCACAGCTTTTGCAAACTGGAGCAAATCATCCTGGAGCGAATCGAGCCTGACCTGTCTCTGGAGGGGAAAATGATGAAACTGAAACTGTCCTACTTTGAAAACATTATGAGAAACAAGATTCTGCGGGAAAGGCAATAAATGCCGGGAAAGCCTGAAGGCAGCAGGAAGAGAGGAAGGCCTAAAGCAAAAAGGATGGATTCTCTTTTAAAAAACCACATCCTTGGATATGCAATAGCTGAGCAGAGTTGGGCACTTTGGTCATCCCCCCCCCCCACACACACACACACACACCATTCACAGGGTCATTGTAAGTCAGAGATGACATTGTAAGTCAGAGACGACAACATTGGGGAGCGGAGTAACGTATTTGTAATTGAGTCATTTCCAATATCTGGTTTATATTACAAATGGGAAGAACAATTGTACAGGCCCTGTCCCACTTTGATAAAGCATCTGGGGAAGTGGCTGGGTTTCCCCATCACAAAACCCCATCCCTCAGAATGCGACCATGGTGGCTTAGTGGTTAAGACACTGAACTTGATGACTGGAAGGTTGGCAGGTCAGCAGTTCGAGGCCTGAATGCTACAATGTGGACTGAGCTCCCATCTCTGTCCTAGCACTGGCTTACCTAGCAGTTCAAAAGCAAGAAATTTCAAGTAGATAAATAGGTACTGTTTTGCCAGGAAAAGTAACAGCATTTTGTGGGCTTCAGCGTCTAGTCATGCCGACACATGTCCATGGAAATGTCTGCAGACGCAAACGGCAGTGGCTCTTTGGCTATAAACAAAGATGAGAACTGAACCCTACGATTGGCTTTCGAGCAAGAGCAACCTCTACCTTTACCTCGTTATGTTGGACTATCAATCCTAGCAAGCATGGCCATGGGCCAAGTTACTTTTGAGCTAAAGCCATTGCAAAGAAATTGCTCTTCACTCCACTGAGGGGGTCAAACTGGCCTTTGTCTGGACTGTTGATACGATTGAGGTGGGGGTGGAAGCATAGCTGGAGGCAGGGCAGGTAGAATAGTAGGGCAGGTTTGGCGTACATTGAGCTGCCCACATTCCTCATTTGTGCTTTAAATTGCATCTCCACCCCTGCTGTCAAAGTGCACCTTGGCCTTTGTGATGTAGCCTTCAGGAATGGTTGGCTGTTGACTCAACTTCATGCTCCATTTCTTCCCTACCTTGCCTTGTTAAAATCTGCCTCACCTGTTACCTTTCCGTTTCTTTATTCTGTTTCCCATAAAGGAATTTACCAAAGAAGACCCCAAAAGTGACATTGATGTGCAGATCCTCCCCAAGCTGGAACATTGCAGCTCCGAAAAGATGAACACTTGGCTGGGTGAGAGCTTCTCCAGCAAACCTGGAGTTTGTCCCTCATCTCCCCACAAATGTCTGGGTGTCATTTTCAGTTGTGATCTTGCTCCCAAGATCACAGTGCAGTTCTCTTTTCTGTGGTCAAGTCTGACTAAAAACACTTTGCTATTTGAGCATTTTTTTTAAAAAATTACAATGTACATAAAATATACAGTTGGGGGAAATTGTGTATTTAGTAAAGGTAGAGGTGGAGCTGTGCCAGGCCCCATCACTGGATAACTTTTTTATTTGAGGAAGCTTTCCAGGACATGGTCCCTCTAACAATAAATTAGCCAGCTGATTGATCCTCTGTGCCCTCAGAAGCCAGCTTTTTAAATTGTATTTATTTTATTTTACTCTGGTATTTATATATATATATATATATATATATATATATATATATATATATATATATATATATATATATATATATATATATATATATATATATATATATATATATATATATATATATACATATATATATATATATATATATATATATATATATATATATATATATATATATATATACATACATACATATATATATATATACATACATACATATATATATATATATATATATATATATATATATATATATATATATATATATATATATATATATATATATATATACATACACATACATACATACACACACACACACTAGCATAGTTTGCCTGGCGATGCTGGGCTGTTATAAACTGTGATCAGCTTTTTTGGGTTTTTTTTGTGGATTATAAAAAGAACAAAGGATGGTATAATTGTTTCAAATTGTTTTATTTAACCAAATAATGTTTTAGTTTGTTGGGGGGGGGTGTTAATAGTTGTACCGTAGGTAATATTTTTAAAAATGTGAAAGTACATGTTTTTTGCATTCAATGTTTTTAAACTGTGTTTAGATGTTTTGGGTTTTTATTTGAGTTAAAACTCAACACAGGATGTTATAAATCTTTTTATTTTATTTTATTGACATATGTTTGTGATTTGTGTAAAATTGTGATTTATTGTTATGTTTTTGACTTGTTTTTATTCTTGTGGCCTCTAGGTGGGGCTGTTGTGTCTTTTTGAGTTGTTTTTACTATTCTGCCCTGCAGGCGGGCCTGCTAGTGGTTTTGTTTTAGTTTCACTGTTTTTCCTCTCCTGGCCTCTGGGTGGGGCTTCTTCCGGTAAGTAGTCTCTTTGTTTCTTCATTTCTGTTCCGGTCATCATGGAGGGAGGATGTGCTAGTGAGTTGTCTGGTTTTCTTTCTTCTGGGGTTTTTCTTTGTTTTGCTTTTGTGGTGGTGGGCTGGGAGGTGTTGCTGTTTGCTCTTTTTTGTTTTGGTTGAGTTTTAGGTTTGTTTAATTGGTTTGGTTATTTCTGGTTTTGTTTAATTTTTCTTATTTTGTTGTTGTTTATTTGTGTAATTAGTTGTTGTTTGTTTGTGTAATTTGTGGGGGTTTTCGTGTTGTAGTTAGGTGTTTTGTATGTGGTTTTTGTGGTATTGTGGAAGTTTTTGTTTGTGTATTTTGTGGTGGGGGTTGTTTATTAATGGGTTTTTTAATTATTGATTTATTTTTGTTTTATTATTTTTTAATAATTTTGGTGTTTGTTTTTGGTGGTTACTTTAGCTTGAAGAACGGGCTGCCTGTGGGTTTCTCTTTTCCCCATTGCTGCTTTGAATTTTGGTTTAGATGCAGAATGGGGGAAAGAAAGAGGATGCAGTCAGCCCGTTCTTCTCCCAGGAAGGTTTGTTAGGTAGGTCGGGGGAGAAGGAGGAGGCAGAGAAGAGCTTTCTCTGCCTAACGATGGTTCTCTCCTCTCTGTCTCCTTTTTCTCTCGGCTTACCTTACCGGAGATCGGCAGACAGCAATCTGTAAGGGGTGGTGCTCTTCCTTGCGGATTGCTGGCTGCTTCTTTTGTATTTGGAAGTACAAATGCATCAGCCAGTCATCCGGCAGGGAGGGTGCTTCCCCTGACGAACTGCTGCCTGGTTTTGGGGTTTTTTTCCACCCCAGCTCAACTTTACTTGAGGCTGGTGGTGGTCTCGCTGTGTCTTTGGCAGGGTAGCATGGAGGAGAGGGAGTCCCTCTTCTCCCTGTTGCTCCGGGAAAGGACGGTGGGTGTTTCACGGTGGCGTTTTGTGGCATTTTGTTTTGCGTGGGTGTGAGGCGCTGAGTCTGGCTGCCGGGGACTTGCGCACCCGTTGCTTTTTGTAAGCCGTGAGCTCGCAGCACACTGGGACTTGTAGTTTTGCGTTTGTGGTTTGCTTTCGTGTGGTGGTTTTTTTTCTGCGGTTCGATTTCAATTGGCCGCACCGCGTTTCCCAATCTTCTTTTTGCTCGCGCCTCTCAGCCTGATTGGCTGTGACACGGCGTGGCGCAGAGAACATTGGGAATTGAAGTTGTTTCCCTTTGTTCGCGTTCGTGGGGCTCTTGCCCCACTGGCGCATTTCTCAAACATTTAGTGACCTCCGTACCGGGTTCGGGCGAGTGCAGGAGGCTTGGTACGGGATAGTGTGGACGGGTGCGGGAGCCTTTGTCACATTCCAACGGTTAACCCTTGGATTTATAGGTATAGATGCATTTTTAATGTGTGAGTTTGTGCTGTTAGCCACCCAGAGTAGGGAAATCCCCTAGATGGGTGGGGTATAGATAGATAGATAGATAGATAGATAGATAGATAGATAGATAGATAGATAGATAGATAGATAGATAGATAGATAGATAGATAAGAGGTGCACATCTCTGTTTATAACCAGAGGCAGTGCTGTCTGCATCTGCAGACATTTCCGTGGTCATGTGGCAGGCATGACTAGACACCGGAGTGCATGGAACGCTGTTTACCTTCCCATCGAAGTGGTCCCTATTTATCTACTTGTAATTTCTTGCTTTCAAATGGCTAGGTTGGAAGGATCTGGGAAGGAGACTGAAGCTCGCACCGTCACACAGCACTCGGTTCTCAAACTGCTGACCTGCCAACCTTCCAGTCATCAAGTTCAGCATCATAATCATTAAGCCACCGCAGTCCTATGTACATAATTAGAAGCTGACAAATATGCAGTTGAGGCAAACAGAATTAAAAATAGAGACACTGAGCACGATTAGTTTATTAAGAACAGTGCAGTGCCATGTAACATAGTCTGTACAAGGGTTAGGAAGTACAGTACAGTATTTGGTTTCTGCATGGAAATCAAACTGCCGAACCTGTATTAAAATGACTTCTTCTGTTTGGCAGGAATCTCGTTGCCTTGATTCATTTTGAATTTCTGCTGCCCCTATTGATGACAGTATAAGAGCCACTTTTTAATTCTTCTTTTGTGGCTAGGCCAGACGTGAAACGGCCAAAATGAAGCCACCTTTTGGTGAATTCCTTCCGTACTTCCTTTCACCGTTGCCTGGGTTACACCCGATTGTGATTCAAAATTCACACTATATGTATGGAGGAGGCTTTTTCTGTGTACTGTACTGTACTCCACAAGAGCCACTAATGTAACTCCTCAGGCTAAGGTTTGTGTTTAGCTTTTCAGAGTTCGGGACTTTTGTAGAGTTGGGAGGGCGAGCTTTTCTACAATGCTGCTTTCTTCACCCCCAGCTCCGTGGAGAGAGTAATAGTACACAAAGAGCCACATTAGACTGGCCTTTGAGGCAGACTAAACTGGAAGAGCTCCTCCCTGTCACTGGCAGTAAAAAGATAAATAGCAACAATTTAAAACAGCCTCAAGTCACTTCCCTTGCCTGGCACTCCAGATTTGTGGCCCGAGGCAGCTGCCATGCGCAATTTGTAGAGCTGGTCCTGCCCAATGTGCACAGACTTTGGCCTCTTTTATCTCCAGCTTGGTGTCTGACACAACCATTCCTCTCGCTGTCTGGTTGGGCTCTGGTGTTCACCTCTCGCCTGTTCATCTTCTGCCCCTTCAGAGAAAGAGCTTTCAGAAGGAGCTGGGTGGGAAACGGTTGCAGGCTTGTGAACCAGCATAGCCGATCAGAAATGGCAGACTTGAGTACACCAGACTACTCCAGGAGGAAGGGAGGACCTCGGCCCCACATACTTGAAGGAGCGCAACAAGGGTACGAACTAGTGCGCCTTCATGTATGTGGAGCAGAAGTCCTCCCTCCATCTTGGAATAGTCTTGTGTTTGTTTGTTTTTTTTCTTCATAATTTAACTTTACTAAACTTCTCTTACCAGTCTGGCGAAGTTATCCTGCTAGGGTAATAGAGTAGACCAGGAGTTCTCAACCTTTTTAAGCCAAGGGCCGGGTCACGCTCCCTCAGACAGCTTTGGGGGCCAGATGGCTATTTTGCCCTTCCTCCACCACATGGCACTTCCTGGTGTGGTAGAGGCAGTGGGGGCCACAGGAAATGGTGCCGCAGGCCACATTCGGCCCATGGGCTGCAGGTTGAGAATCCCTGGAGTAGACCATACTGCCAGTGACTCGATGCTGAGTGTCGGGCAGTGGTTAACTAATCTGACAACCCTGAGGACTAACGACCTTGGGTGGTGAAGTCAACAGGGAAGGGTGAGGGTCCCCAAATGGATTAAATCTCACTTGAATACATCTGGATTGAGGGCAGCAGCTTCATCTGTACTGGTCTGGGGCTGATGAGGACTTTGTGTATCAAAAGGGCTCAAGACCAGAAAGTAATTCACGGAACTGGATCAGTGGTACGGGTGTCAGGCTGCGATGTGGAAGGCAAATGGAAGACGACTGCATTGTTATATTATTTCCAGGACACTCTTCATAGCTGATTGCCATGAGGATAGCTAATATTCGGAATCAGATATGGCACTTCAAGAAAAAGGAACCTCTGCTGCTTAGCAATGCAGTAACTGCAATGTTTCTACCTCCACCCACATATGTGAAACCTAAAAGTCGGAGGGAGTATGTAAGCAACATTTGTCAAATGCTGCTTAGAAAGAGAAAGGGGTAGGAGGGAAAGAGAGAAGGCGGGGGGGGGGGACCAGCAGCATCACCCACACAGCCATGCATTTGGAGAGAGAAATAGAGTAACCACTCATTGGACAAAGGATTGCAGTGGCTCAAGTGGCTTAGGCGCTGACTGGGAGGTGGAAGGTCAGCAGTTTGATTCCCGAGTACTGCAGGACGGAATGAGCTCCCGTCTTTGTCCCAGCTCCTGCCAACCTAGCAGTTCGAAAGCAATAAATTGCAAGTAGATAAATAGGAACCACTTTGGTGGGAAGGTTAACAGCGTTCCATGCGCTCCGTTGTCTAGTCATGCCTGCCACATGACCACGGAAACGTCTGCAGCAGCAGACAGCGCTGGCTCTTTGGCTTTCAAACAGAGATGAACACTGAACCCTAGAGTCAGATACGACTGACCTTTACCTTTACCTTACTTGTTGCACATAAACATCCCACCTATAAGAAACCTGGTGGTGCAGTGATAAAACTTCTGTACTGCAGTCAAAACATTGTGGTTTCTATCATGATGGGGGCTCCAGGTTGACTCAGCCGACCATCCTTCCAAGGTCAGTAAAATGAGGACCCAGCATGTTGGGGCAAAATGCTCATTACTCTGTGAACCACCCAGAGAGTACACTGAATGCTATGCGGAGGTATATAAGTGTTATTGCTATAAGTCAAAACCTCGTGTTCAACCTTAAACCCTGCAGACCTGTGTTACAGGAGCTGCTCTCAACCCACCCTGTCCAACCAGCTGCCCTTAATTTGTCTTGCAATTTGTTATAAATGTTTGGCTTAACATAAAGACGTTTTAAGCAGGAGTTCTTCGTTGCATTCACCATCAACCCTCCATCTCTTTATGCCTCCATCTTTTTCTGTTGGCAGGTATCTTCTATGGCTTCAAGGGGCTGCTGCTACTGCTGGGCATCTTCCTTGCCTATGAGACAAAAGGTGTCTCCACAGAGAAGATCAATGACCACCGAGCCGTGGGCATGGCAATCTACAATGTGGCTGTGAGTGGCTTACATTCAGATTATACTGTTGACTTGAAAATCACACTTGTCGTAAAAATGAACTTACTGGGTTTGCCAGAAGAATGGGGCGAGGGTGGAATGCTGAACCTGAAAAAACTTCTTCTTGAAACTGTAAGCCTTTGAATCCGTAAACGTTAGGAGGTAATTTATATTTCCCTGAGCAGTTTGTCATTACTTTTATCTGCTTTCAACCTGTTACGTTTTATCAGCAGCAGTAAAACGGGACAGGTTTCAGGCAACTTCCATTTGGAATGCAAATTCTCCAAGGCTTTCCCCCCTGTTTTAGCCCAGCAATAAACACACTTCACAAAATGTTTAGAAAGAGAACAATTAGGTCAGAGAAATAAGCACGTGCTCTGATTTCTTGGTGATAATAGTATCAGAAATAAATCATGTTAAGGTTAGAGTCTTTTAGTTCTTTTTAAAGTATTTTAGGCCTGCCACATGGCCAACAAAATGGTGAGGTCAAACATACATGTTTTCCCTTCAGGCAAAAAAAGCAAGAGAGAGAGACTTGAACAACAAGACCTTAATACATGTAAAATAGGTTAGGTGACCCTAGAGGCGGGGAGACAGAAGATTTTCCTATTGGTTAGTCAGGGATAAAACAATATTAACAACTTCCTTTAGGTTAGTCTAGCTCTTTTTCTCTATGATCATTATTATACTAACTCACTGCATGCTGGGATTGCATTAAATACTATTGCTCAGGCATTTAGGAAAAGAGAGCAAGTTTGAAACATGCCAACTAGTGCCTTATCATCATGCCTCAACCCTACTGAACTCCTGCAAATTGTCATCTGGACAGCAATTCCTAGAGGGAAACCCAATCTGGTAAACTGCAAATGTACAGCAAATCAAAATCATATTTTCCTCACTGTGTAGTCACACCTAAACTCTTCTAAGCTCTGAACTGCTTCCAAACAGAAGACCAACCTCAAATTGCTCTCTCTCTCTCTCTCTCTCTTAGAAAACCTTTTGGATTTTTGGAAATAGGGAAAGGTATAATAATTAAAATAGAGAATTAAGATACAGTAGGTGAGAGCTGGACCATAAGGAAAGCTGATTGCAGAAGAATAGATGCCTTTGAAATGTGGTGTTGGAGGAGAGTTTTGAGAGTCCTCTGGACAGTGAGGGGAACAAATAGGTCTGCTTTACAAGAAATCAACCCTGACTGCTCTTTGGAAGGTCAAATAGTAAGGATGAGGCGGAAGTACTTTGGACATCAAATGAGAAGGGAGGATTCACAGGAGAAAGCCTGGATGCTGGGAAAGGTGGAGGGCAAAAGAGGAAGGAGGTGGCCAATGGGCACAGAGCTGGGCGGGCTGAGAAAGATGGTGGAGGACAGAGGTGCCTGGAGGACAATGGTCCATAGGGTTGCAAGGGGTCGGAATCGACTGTGCGACTGAACAACAAGAATAGAAAGAAAGGCCCCAAGAGTGGAGGGTAGACTTGTTAATTGCTAAATGTTATATGTTTTATGTAATATAAATGAGGATGACTAAATAGTGTGAATCTTGTTACAAGCTATATGGTTGTTTCTTTTTATTATTATTTTGCCCTTTATATTTTAAGTGTTTTGAAAATTAAAAATACTATTTTCAAAGTTACTTTTTCAATCTACTGTTGCCGGAAGCCTCCTGCCAACATAGCCAATGGCTTGGGCATTACAGAAGTTTTAGTTTGACATTTGTGGGTTGAGAAAGGCATCTTACCTACATAAGAATGAAGTGGATCTACAGCATGTGAATTCTGGACTGGTGCAAGACCCCTTAACCAATTTGGATTTCTCCTTCTTGGCAGGTGCTGTGTCTCATCACTGCCCCTGTCACCATGATTCTCAGCAGTCAACAGGATGCAGCCTTCGCTTTTGCCTCACTCGCCATTGTCTTCTCCTCTTACATCACCCTAGTCGTGCTTTTTGTGCCCAAGGTGAAACTCCTTGCCTCATCTCACTCCAATTTTTTAAAATTGCTTTATTACCCATCCACCCATCCGGGAAAGTGCCAGCACGGTCTCCCCCACTTCCTTAGCCACAGAAATGGTTCTGCCATGAGAGAGAACAAGGGAGGTGTTTTTGACCCTGTATTAGTATTCCCTCCCCAGCTTTTACACTCAAGGAGAGAATGCTCCTGGGATGCGGAATTGGCATGCCAGGGAGTCCAACCACTCCAGAATGAGGAGTCTCCTCCAACGAACTCACCTTATGGAATGAAGGAGAAACAGGAGAATGATTGATTGTCTGCCTTGAGAGAGTGTCATGGTTGCTTTGATCCTCTCCTGCTTTTTTCGTTTAGCAAAGGCAAAAAAGAGCAAACCTGGCCATACCAAGCTTCAAGGCTCCGGCTGAATCCAGGTTTCTCCTCCCCGCTTTCCCCATAGGACAGCAATGGCGAACCTTTTAGAGACTGAGCGCCCAAACAGAGGGGCAGGGTGAACTCTGTGCTGGGGAAAAGAAGGAAGCACTCCTATTGGGCTGCTGGGCAGAGGGGCAAGGCAAGCTGTGCTGTGGGGAGGGAGGAAATTCTCACATTGGGCAGAGGGGTGGGATGAACTTTGTGCTGGGGGAGGGAAGAAGTGCTCCCATAGGGCTGCTGGGCAGAGTGGTGAGGTAAGCTGTGGTGGAGAAGAGAGGAAACGCTCCCATTGGGCTGCTGGGCAAAGGGGCAGGGCAAACTCTGTGCTGGGCAGAGGGGCAGGGCAAACTCTGTGCGGGGGAAGGAGGAAGTGACGGCATGCATGCCAACAGAGAGAGCTGGGAGTGCCCTCTCTAGCACATGTGCCATCGGTTCACCACCACTGCTATCGGAGGAAGAGTGCAGTCCACCCAGGGGAAGGATTTTAGATCCCAGCCTTCTGACCTCATCAAGCCTGCAGGAAGCACCAGGCCCTCCCAAAGTACCAAGCCCACCAGTGTCCTGTGCCTGTGTTTCAGATGCGGCGTCTCATCACTCGGGGAGAGTGGCAGTCGGAGCAGCAGGACACCATGAAGACAGGCTCCTCCACCAACAACAACGAAGAGGAGAAGTCACGGATCCTGGAGAAGGAGAACCGAGAACTGGAGAAGATCATCGCGGAGGTGAGAGAAAGAAGGAGAAGGGCTGAATTAAGGTTTCAGGAGAGAAAGCATTGGAGTCACTCCAGGGGGTCTGTCCTGGGCTCTTGCTTTCATGTCCTGTAGTCTTCTGTTTTAATTCTGCACCAAAAGTCCATACATTCGTGGAAAAGCTAAGCGGAAGGAAGAGGGCTGTTAAAAATGAAAAACAAAATTTGGGCCTGAACCTATAAGCATTGTAAAGGCATTGAATGTTCAGAGCCCTGGTAGTGTGCAATGGTGAAAAACTGTCGTTCTGCAGTCAAAACGTTGTGAGTTCAGTCCTCACCAGGACTCAAGGTTGACTCAGCCTTCCATCCTTCCGAGGTCAGTAAAATGAGTACCCAGCATGTTGGTGACAAATTGCTAATTAACTTGTGAACGACTCAGAGAGCGCACGAAGCACTGTGGGGCGGTATAGAAGTGGAATTGCTCTAGCTAATTACTCTGAACCGCCCAGAGAGTGCAGTCAGCCCTCCATGACAGGAGAGCAGATATGGAAAAGTAATCCAGGGAGCCCTGGTGGTTAAAGCTGCTGTACTGCAACCAAAAGTTTGTGAGTTCAGTTCGCTCCTGACCAGGGCTCAAGGTTGACTTAGTCTTCCATCTTTCCGACGTTGGTAAAATGAGTACTCAGCATGTTGGGGGCAAAATGCTAATTACCTTGTGAACGGCCCAGAGAGTGGGGCAGTATATAAGTGTAATTGCTTTGCTTTGTATCCCTACAGCCATAATAACTTTTCCCAACTCTGGAACAGATCCTGCTTCAGTTTATTTATTTATTTGCGCTATTTCTATGCCGCCTTCCTCGCTTAAAAAAGCAACCCAGTTGCCAAGTAGCACCACTTCTGACTACCATCTCCTGTCTTGCCTATATGTCTGGCAGGGAATTATAAGCAGTTTTGCCCTTATCCCCATTTTCATCTCCCCAGCCAGGGCCCTCCATGGACTCTGCCGTGCCTGTTTCCCACACCTTTTCTTGTGTCTTTGTCCCTGGCAGAAGGAAGAGCGTGTTTCTGAGCTCCAGCAACAACTCAAAGACCGGCAGCAGCTCCGTTCGCGGCGGCGGTCCTCCAACTGCGCCGCCGACAACCACTTCAACAACTCCGCCTCGGGTTCGGCGGCCACCGGGCCCAACCTCTACCAGCCCAGCCTGCCCCTTGTTCGCTGCCTCATGACCGAACAGGCCGACAAGCTGGGCCGCAGCAACTGTGACGGCAGCCGTGTCCACCTGCTCTACAAGTAACCGGTGCCTCTGAGGTGGAGGGCGAGACCAGCACCCTAAGGCCAGCCTCCCCATGGGGTGGACCGTGTCACTTGACCATGTTGGTCGACCAGGGACTTGTACAGTTGACAAAAGACGCTCGGTTTGGATTTTGGAAAAGGACAAAAAAATTGATGGAATCATAATTTGTGATCTTTGTTAAAAAGGAAAAAAACTTTATGTCTGTCCACCTGCCTGCCCCCCTGGAACCTGGAATCCAGGTCCCAGCTCCATGGAGACTTTCTTTTAGAAGTAGCTGGTTGCAGGAATACCTCTCCACACACACCCAACTTTTCCAACCCAGGAACACGTAGGTGGCTTCATTTAAAGTGTTATTCAAGAGAGAGAAGTTGACACGTGCAACGTGGCTCTTCCACCCGACACAAGGGCTCTGTGGCTTTGCGTGTGAGGGGGTGGTGGGGAGAGAACATCTTAAGCTGAGGAACGACTGCCGCCCCTGGCTGCTTAATTTCCTTGTCAACTGCCCAGACAGTGCACTAAGTGCTGTGGGGTGGTATAGAAGTGTAATTGCTAATTGGCACTGATCTAAATACGGAGACTGGGTGGCCGCAGTTAGATGATCCGGTAAGAGCCCAGGCCGGGCTCTGTGTGAGGCTGAGCCTGCGCTGCCATGCCAGTGCTCGGTTAAGCTAACAGTCAAAGGGTCCTTCACAAGTAGCTCTCCTGCTTCTTCTTCACCACACATCTCTTCCTTCTATCTGGAACAAGTAGGCGCCGACTTGGCTCAGAGACAGCCGGTCTGTATCAACAGTGTTTCAAGTGATCCGTTTACTAATTGACCCAGCCCATCTGCGGAACAGTTGTGCCCTCAAGTGCAACTGGGTCTTCAGACTACATTTGGTGTACAAATGAGCCTGTGATGTCTAATCCCAAAGAGTCTGGCGGAAATGTATACTGAATGTCAAAACTTGAGCAAATAGATCCCCCACCTTAAACTAAGTTGGGCTAAAAGCAGGACCAACCACTACAACCATCTCTTTCTGTTGACCACAAAGTCATGCTTATAATCCTGTTGGACATCACACTGGAGGTCCTCTTTTAGGTTTCTCCCAAAAGATCCCAGACACATTTGGGAGAGGGTGCTGCTTGCAGCTAGGCCACCTGCATGTAAAGCAAGACTTGTGATGCGCAGGTTTAAGACTGAAATTTAGTTAGCCTTTATTTGGGGAGGGGGAAAGGGTTGGGAGTGGTGGGGCTGAAAAATTAGGCCTTTAAATTCTCAAAATTCATGGGTGACGAGTAGATCTCTTGCCCAGACATAACAGGGTACTTCCAGGGTCAGCCTGGAAGGCAAAGCACAGCCAGAGTGGCTTCTTTGGGGTTGTGGGGGGTTGGGACGGGGGAGGGATGGGGAATAAGAGCTCTGATGGCACAGTGGTCAAACTGCTGTACTGCAGCCAGAACGTTGTGAGTTCAACCTTGTCCAGGAATCAAGGTTGACTCAGCCTTTCATCCTTCCGAGGTTGGTACCCATGTGGGGGGCAAATTGTGAACCACCCAGAGAGTGCACTAAGTGCTGTGGGGCAGTATAGAAGTGTAATTGCAATTGCTAATTCCCTTCTCACCAGATTTCTCAAGAAATATGAGGTAGACAAGGACAGTTTAAGAGGAATGACCAACTCGGGGCTGTTCTGAAAAAGTGTTCTTGGCTGTCAGGAGCCACAGGATCCGATGCCTTCTGTCTTGGACCAAGAAAGGGCCGTAAAGTAGGGGGCATCCTTTGCCGCTATTGCCTTTGTCTGCCTTCCCGCCAACCTGGTCAAGGAATGTAAGACGCTGGAGCCACAAAGGGAGAAAGATTGTTGGACAGGAGGCCGGCCAAGAGGAGCCAGCAGTTGCCCTGACAATTAGCCCTGGGGCTTCCTCAGTAGTGTGTGTGTATATATATATGTGTGTGTATGCATTCTGCATGCATGTGTCAGTGCCAGTTCCTCCCCACATTTCTTCATTTTGAGCACTTTATGGTTCCAGCAGATGTGGGGAGTAATGGATGCTGCTCTGGGGGAGGGACGGGAAACCCAGATGCCTGCCAGACTTTCCCCATCCAGAATACAGATGTTCTTCAGTAAAAACGATACCATGTGAAGACTTGGACTCTGGAGCTGTTTGTGAATTGTCGTGCTTCACTTTATGTGTCTGCCATCTTTTGAATTCTCGCAGCTGTGACCAGAACACTTCCCCCCCCCCTGGTTTTTATGTGATGGAGTGGGTGGGAAGGAACAGAATCTAAAGAGGGTCATTTTGCCCTACTACAGGTGTCAACATCTAGCCCTGAACATGCTCATCTTGTTTTGATTTCAGAAGCTAAGCAAGGTTGAGCCTGGTTAGGACTTTGATGGGAGACTGAAACCTGGGAGTCAGAGAGGCTGTTATAATAATTTTGTGTCAGAAATTATTCTGAGTTGAAAGGATTTTTGCTCGAGAAACTCTGCTTGGGATGCCCAAATGAGACCCCTTTCATGTCTCTCCAAGATCTTTTCCCACCGAAGTGGTCCCTATTTATCTACAGGTGAAACTCAAAAAATTAGAACATCATGCAAATGTCCATTCATTTCACTTAAAAGGTGAAACAAATATATGAGATAAACTCAATACATGCAAAGCGAGAGATGTCACGCCTTAATTCGTTATAATTGTGATGATCATGGCGTTCAGCGTACATGAGATTATGAGATGATTATGGGGTACATGAGATTGGTGGGTTGGGGTTTTCATATGATATAAGCCATAAGCATCAATATTATAACAAAGTAAGACTTGAACTATCTCGCTTTGCATGCAATGAGTCTTATCTCATATATTTGTTTCACCTTTTAAGTGAACTGAATGAACATTTGCACGATATTCTAATTTTCCGAGTTTCACCTGTACTTGCAATTTCTTGCTTTCGAACTGCTAGGTTGGCAAGAGATGAGACAGACGATGGGAACTCACTCCATCTTGCAGCACTCGGTTCTCGAACTGCTGACATGCCAACCTTCGAGTCGTCAAGTTCAGCGTCTCAACCACTAAGCCACCTTCAAAGAAAGGCAAGCAATCTTACAGCGTATTCCCTTAATAAAATAAAATTTGTTTACAAGGCAGCATTATCCTATGTCCCGAAGGTTCATGGCAAGATGTTCTGTCTAACTCTGTTTCTTAGAGATGAGTAGTAAAAAAAAGACTGTATTTGATACAACTTGCTGGTTTTGGTTTTTGTTTTTACTAGTCATCTCTAAGAAACAAAGCCTGGCAGAACATCTTGCAATGAAATTTTGGGACTTTGATTTATAATTTTCCGACCTTATCCACAAGAAATTGATGCATATCTGAAGAAGTGATCTTGAATCACGAAAGCTCGCACCAGGTTTGGTTTTTTAAAAGTGATCCAATAAAGGTATCGCCTTCCTCCTGCATTTGTTTTATGTATAGATCACATGGCTGTCTTTGTTTATTTTTTAAAGCTGCATTTCACCAGCCCTGGACGGCCAATGTAGAAGGGCCCAGAATTAACTTTTCTGGCCCAAAGGAAACAATGATCTGGGTTCGTGAGGAGTCCACTTCCTCTATGCCTGCTGCTGCTTCCTTCGCATTGAAAGTTCAAGCCACTTGAACATTGTCTTTAAAATCCAATCCTGGGAAGGTCTGATTAAGGTTTACTGGGTTCAATCGGCACTTTCTCTCTGGTAAGGATTGCAGCCTTGGTTATTTTTTCCTAAATATAAATGTCCTTTTAAGCTGCAGTCCTGTAGTTCTGAGTCTCAAACAATGTACTGTACGTTACTTCTGAGTGAAAGTTTAAAAAGCATTGAATTGTTCCTTCTGGGGTTTGGGAGCCGAGATGATTCTTAGCAACATAGGTGCCAGCCTATCCAGCAAACCACAAGTAGATTTCACAGCGAACTTGTAGGTCCAGTTTTATTCCCTTTTTTTTAAAGCCATGCACAACCTGGAAGAGGAAAAGTACTCGTGGGTTGAGTTTTGCTTCCAAATTGGCAACTGTCTTCAGCCTAAACCAGGTTCCTGGGAACGGAGCTAACGTCTTGAATGCACAGACAGAAGAGGCTTTGCCCTGGAGTTCTAAAGCCAGGGAATGGGATACAATTAAGGGATGGCCCCGTGCCAATGCCCCCCGCCCCCCAGCACTAAAGAATGGCAATACCTATTAGGAAATAAACAACGGAGCTGTTCATAGAGAGGGAACAAACCCAAGTGGTGTGTGAAAAGGTAGCACAGTACTGTGGGTGGAGGTGGAATAAGTACATTGACTTGACTGCAGGACCTTGATTTGGCCTGACCTAAGATATTCTGCAGCCTGAGATGAAGAAAAAGATGGGGCCCACACACACACCTTTCAATATACAGTATATGTGTGTTACAGGCCTCCAAGACAACCCTGATTTACGTCAGCCTTAGTATGATTTCCAAGGTACAGTATAGGATAGTGATGGCGAACCTTTTAGAGACTGAGCGCCTAAACTGCAACCCAAAACCCATTTATTTATTGCAAAGTACCAACACAGCAACAGGGGAGGAAGGAAATGCTCCCATTGGGCTGCTGGGCAGAGGGGTGTAGTGAACTTTGTGCTGGGAGAGAGAGGAAGTGCTCCCATTGGACTGCTGGGCAGAGGGGTGGGGCAAACTGTGCTGGGGTGACTGCTCCGAGTGCCACCTCTGGCACGCGTGCCATAGGTCCACCACCACTGGTATAGGAGATATTTGAAGAGTGGGCATCCAGTGAGGTTCCATGGCCAAGTAGAGTCAAATCCAAGTCGCCTGAGTCCTAGTCCAACCCTAGAACCAGACAGCTTCTTCTTTCATGCCCCAATCAAGCCCTAGACTGCCAAAATGAAGCCACTTTTGTGGCTTTGTCATTGGCCAAACTTAAGTCCTCATCAGTGCATGTTTCTGGCAGTAATCAGCAGACCAGTAAACGAACCAGATTCTGCACCTTTCCACATTCGCACCCCATGTTGTTGTTCACCAGCAACCCATACTTGAGCATGTTGGTCTTGCATTTAGGGACTCTGAACCTCAGCCTGTTCAGGGTCCTTCAAGTGACATAGAGGAGGTTGAGTTCCTCAGCTGTATCCTCCTTTAATGGTGTTCCTTGCCCAGTGAGCTCCTTCCTCCAGCTTTTAATTTGGTTTTGCCATTGTGTACCCTCAGGAATGTTTATTCTTGAACCAGACAGCTTATTTCTGCTCATAGAGCAGGAGCGGACCACTTTACCCGCAGGTTTTTGTAGACTAATAAAGACTGCGGTGGCTTAGTGGTTTAGATGCTGAAGTTGACAACTGAAAGGTCGGCGGGTCAGCAGTTTGAGACCTGAGTGCTGCACGATGGAGTGAGCTCCCATCTCTGTCCCAGCTTCTGCCGACCTAGCAGTTCTAAAACAAGAAATTGCAAATAGATAAATAGGTACTGCTTCGGTGGGAAGGTAACAGCATTCTGTGCATTCTGGTGTCTAGTTATGCTTGCCACATGTCCACGGAAACGTCTACAGATGCAGACAGCACTGGTTGTAAATGGAGATGAGCACCGGACCCTAGAGTTGGATTTGACTGGCTTTTGACTAAGGGCAACCTTTACCTTTAACTAAAGATTTTTGACATCTCATCGTTTCATAAATACAACAACAAAACACCTGTTCTTCCTAGAACAGAAAATTTATCTGTCACAAGTCAGATGTAGCTTCATACTTGTTGAATCAAGTTGTCCTAGAGAATAGTCTAGAGTAGATTGAAGGGAGCTGGACATTTTCATCCCAAAAGGTAACTTTTCCAAGATTTTACAATCTAGACCACCATTTTACATGTGGCACCCACACCCAATGACTACAATTTCTTGAATTATGATTGCTGGAAACTTGAATCTCTCTCTGTGTAAAGATCTACATCTGATATTTTTTTAAAAAAATTAAAGTGTACCACACTTCTGGAAAAATATTTATTTGGGGAAAGATGAAGAAAGGGGAAGACAAAAAAGGAAAGAAAACATTCTTCACTCAGTCCCATTGGTAACAATGATTGATAATTTTATTACTGGCAAGGATCTATCATTTAACAAAGTACCAATTGTTTGTCCAGAGAGTTCACATTACGAGAGATCATAGGGGGGAAATAAACCCCTCTTCAGTCCAAAACAAGTCCTCAATATTTGAGTTTGAAATCTGTGAAGCTGTGCGGCTTTTGTTTTCAAGATTCACATTGCAGGGGAAACCTTCCAAAATGTGGTGCCAGGTTCAGAAAGCGGAAATGAAGCTGCTGCTCGGGCCAATTCCTACAAAGTTCTAGCCTCCCATTCTAATTAGCCTTGATTCATTTATTTCATTTAACAAAACAGGCTGGTTTCCATAACCCCATGGTGCCAACGAGGAAGGAATATTTAAGGAACATCTGAGAATAAATTACTTTCTGAACCATTACCATGGCAAGGGATAAATCCATGCTGTCGTACCAAAAGGGGCAATTGAGACAAGAAACCAAACTGGGTAGGGACTCATTGACGAGATGTAGGAGGGTTGCAAAACCGGGGGTGTGTGTGTGTGTGTGTGTGTGTGTGTGTGTGTGTGTGTGTGTGTGTGTTCATCTTTCAATCCTGCCTTTATTCCTATGCCATTTAAACACATTATGACCTGCAAGAATTGGCCACTGATCATTTCTGTCTCTGTGTTTGCCTGGCTTTTGACTAAGGGCAACCTTTACCTTTAACTAAAGATTTTTGACATCTCATCGTTTCATAAATACAACAACAAAACACCTGTTCTTCCGAGAACAGGAAATTTATCTGTCACAAGCCAGATGTAGCTTCATACTTGTTGAATCAAGTTGTCCTAGAGAATAGTCTAGAGTAGATTTTAAAATGGCTACTAACGGCTACTAACAAGTCATAATGAATGATGGTGTTTCTTTTTTGGTCCAGCTGACTATTTTTCCATTCTGGCTCTACCTTGGGGACAGAAATCATTGTCTTTCCACCTCCACACTACAAGCGAAGCTCTTATGCCTTTAACGGTTGTTCAGCAGGTAGCCTTTAAGCAGGTGACGCACCTCTCCACCCCCTTACCAGAATCCCCAATTTAGGGGAAATGTTGGATGCCTGCTGTGCAGCTGTTCTAAGGCCCAGAATAGTCTGATACGGAAAGTAGCCTCTCCGATAGCCAGTGCAAGGATGAGCTAAGAAGGTCTGGTGGTAGTCAGATCGTGGCTGTGTTAACTCCGGTCCCATAATCCCCGACCGTGGGCCATGCTGTCTAAATCTGATGGGACTGTTAGCTGTTTTGCCTCTTTTCTAAAACTGATCGGGCATTAGAAGCAGGCAAGTTTGCCTTACCCTTAAGTTTCTGTCTTTGTATTTGTGAATTTAGCTAGAGCAGAGCTAGACCCCAACACAATCATGACAGATCATCAACGTGTGGAAGGCTACCCATTGCCTACCACTGAATTAAAGAGACTATCAAACTAGGAGATCTGTATTCACATGAGCCCCAATCTTAAGGCCGATACTCCACCCAAGGGCCCACTGCTGATCAGCTTGGAAAAAGCCAGAGTTTGGGACTACAAATCTCAGCTCTTCCAGGGGGATAAGGACTTGCAGTCTTTCAAAATAAATTTCCCCTATTCTGATGCTGACTGCCAAAGCTTGGAAGGCCACTTTCCTCAGCATGCAAGCCGCAAAAAGAGCAAGGAGACACACCAGTGGGCTTCGACTCGCCTTGCTTTCTTGGGATGGGGAGAATAAAGGGACATCAGTAATCTAGCGCAGCTGCCTAGGAAGCCCAAGGACCCATCAAAAGCTGGAGCCGATCCTGCTTTATTTTATATATGAGGCAATATCAGGTAGTAGCGTGGACTGTACCACTTCAAACTCAGGCGTGAGGGGACAGGGCACTATTTTTAGTTGTTTTACCACTTACTCATCTGCCTGCCAATCAAACCAAACCAAAGGTCCAAGCAGTTCAGGGAGGAAGGGGGTTATCTCAGCCCATTGTTAGCTTCACTGCTAGTTGCCTAACTCCCAAAAGGTTCTAGATTGAAGAGGGTCTTTCTCTCTTTTCAAATATCACCCTATGTACCCACTGAAATGGCAGGCAGCTGTAGGTCTCACTCTCCTCCATTTTCCCCAGGGAATACACCAAGCCAGTGGCCGACGTAGATTGTATGTCTTCTTTGGCTCATATGTTGCAAATGTGTAAGATGTGCTTCTTTCAGATCTTCCACCCCCACACTTCTGAATGCAATGCCGCATTTCTTAAGAAACATGATCAGTGGCTGTTGATATGCACTCAGAGATGATACACAACCCGTTGCCTGTGGTGGGGGCTTCCTGTGGTAGTTCATGCAGCAAATTTCTGGTAAAGTGCTCGTGCAACCGCCTCCACAAAAAATGCCAGACAGATCTGGAATATAGGGAGGCTCCATTCTTTCCCGCCCTCTCCACTCCCCAAATCTGCTGTGGCTGAAGGAGGCTAGTCGGTCTCTGTGCAACCTGAACTTCTAACTGATACAGTTACATCAGGTGGGATAGAAGGACAGGTATGATAGAAGGGCTGGTGTCACCTCCTCTTCTTCTTTTATCAGTCTTTGGGTAAGGGAACTTTATATGAATGATTTGCCTGAGGTCCAAGGCTATGATTTCCTGGCAGAGGCACTTCTGGTGAAACAGTGTACATGGAGGGCATCAAAAAGATATAAATGCCACAGATAATTAAGCCAATCGTCACCAGCAAGGCTATCGTCAAGGCCACATAGAACGGCCAACCAGTTAAGCCGAGCATCCGGCGTGCTCCTTGTGGAGGGGGCCGCCCAATGTCTACACTCAAGCTGACGGTGTTAAGGGGTCCTCCTGGCTTGGACCACGCTTGGGTGCGACCCCTGTTCCCACCAGGTAAGTAGAGCAAGCCCCGGCGACGGTCAAAGCGCACAGAGCCTGGGGGAGCGGGTGTTGGGTTGAGCTGTTCTAACAGGTCACGGTGAGTGGGAAGGCTCGTCAGCCCTTTACGGGGAGCAAAGGTGGTGAGCGCTCGGCAGACTGGGCAGGTGAGGCCGTTGACATCCTCCGAGGAGACATTGATACGGGCCAAGCACTCAAGGCAGAAGATATGGCCACAGCTCAGCTCCTTGGGCAGCTTGAAGAGCCGGTCAAAGGTGGTAAAGCAAATGACGCAGTCTAGGGTACTGGGCTCAGAGTTTGGGGCTTCCTCCTTGGGATCCGACCATTGGGATGGGGTCTCAGGCAAGAAACCCACATTGTGGTGTGCCATGACTGCCTCAACGTTTGTGCCGAGCCCAAAGACCGAGATGACAAGATGGAGAGCCACGGCTCCTGCCTCAGCAGGCTGCATCGCTATTCAGCCATCTCAGAGGGAGAGTTTGGGCCCATGTTGACATTCTAGGAAGGAGAAAGAGAGAGGCCAAATATTTACTCTGAATGATAAGCAACAGCGGCAGCACCCATGGTACAGAGTACTACTTTCCACAGGTGGATTCAAAGGTAGGTGTCACACTTAACCTGTCAATATCCAGTGAGGAAAGTTAGATGGCTGGAGGAATGTAAACCATGGCGATTTTCAATTGCAAACAGTTGGACATTTTGACCTTTTTTAAATGCCAGCCATTGCCGGCACTTTTAAGTGCCAGTGATTAGTTTTGCCCCCAAACCGGGTTGCCACTGTTCAGACTGGACAGAGAGCATCATTCAACATGTTGCTTTCCACCTCATTCATACAGAGGCCCCCAGTCACCTAACATCTGAACAAATCCTGCATGTACACATATAGGCTCTGTTCGAAAATTAGCAGTACTGTACCAAATTGTACAAATGTTGCCTCTTTTTCATTACTGCCAAGTGTATATCAAAATTACCTTTCAAAAGCCACAAAGTGAGTGGGAACAAAGTTACTTTACTGGAATGAGTAATATTTTCCAGCTAGCTTCAAAAATTTCTTTTCCCTGGTATCTTAAGGAATTCTGACATAATTTGGGAATATGTATGCCAATCTCTTATTGATTTTAAATCCCACCCCCTTCCAAAGTAATGTAAAGTAGCCCCTCCAAAAAAAAGCATCAAGAAGAATAAGTAATGTAGTGAGTTACATCACAACTTTGTAATGATTAATGGCAGCAGATTTTTTTTTCAACCATCATAACCAAAATCAGGAAGTAATTACTTTGTAAAAAATACCTTTACCAAACTCTAGTTCTGTTCAGAGGTCAAGGGAAATTGGTATGAGATTGGGTGCAAGAGACCCCCGGTCACATTTGTTCACTACAGAAGTACAGTACCTAAATGTGCTGACTTTGCCACGATCCAATTCTATGGGCTCCACTTCAGTTCCCTGCCCCTATAGCATACCTGTCAAGTTTTGGATTTGGAAATAAGGGAAATTTCCTGGCAAATAAGGGGTATTTGACAGCTATGCTTATCCTATGCTGCCCTCCAATGGCAGCAATAGGGCATTGCAGTCTAATTAATAAGGGATGGCAGCAGGAAAGAGGGTAAAATAAGGGGTTTTCCTGGCTAATAAGGGATACATGCCAGCTATGCCCAATAGCAGCTCCAGGTTCTGCTCTGGATATTCCTGCCCTGTGCTACCAATTGATTGATCCATTGATTCGACAAGGGTGTTTCTATCATTTAGACCTTGTTCCTCTATGTCAGGGGTTCCCAGCCTAAGGCCCGTGGGCTGGATCCAGCCAACAGCACCATTTCACGTGGACCCCACCCCTCTAAGGGTATTCAAGAAACAAAATGGCCACCTCTTTGAAGCTGATGGGACAAACTGGCCACCTCCATCATGCAGGGAGGGCAAAATGGCCATCTGGCCCTCAAAGCTGACTGAGAGAGTGTGACCCGGCCGCTGTCTTGAAAAGGATGGGAACCCCTGCTCTACATCAATCCAAAACCTTCTTAGCTATCTAGACACAAACAATTGCAATCCCAGCATTATTCTGGTTATTACTTTAATATGCCCTGCCTTTCTGAAGTCCTGTAGTGGAGGAGGACAACAGGCCTTGTTGCACTTGTGACACTTCTCCTTAATGTTGACAAGGAAGGAACGCCAGCTGTGGATGGACACACCGGGTGACACCCTTCCTCACAGATTTTCCTCTGGACGTTGCAACAATAACATGGGACAGTTGCACTCTCAAGATGGCTCCAGTACTGTACCAAGGCTCTTGAGGAGAAAAGAGAACATGAAACCTGCTGTATGACAGAGTGGGCAACCTCAGGGAGTCCAAAGAGGAGAGTTCTGTTTTGGAGATCCTCTGGGGGCAGCAGAGACTGCCAAAAATGGGGGAAGAGAGAGGGGAAGGACAAAAATTGAAGATTTCGTGTATGTACAGTTCTCCAGAATGGGTAAAGGTAAAGGTTTCCCTTGCTCGAAAGACAGCCGTATCCGACTCTAGGGTTCAGTGCTCATCTCTGTTACAAAGCCGAAGAGCCAGCGCGGTGTGCTTCTGCAGACATTTCCAAGGTCATGTGGCAGGCATGACTAGACACCGGAGTGCATGAAACACTGTTACCTTCCCACCAAAGTGGTCCCTATTTATCTACTTGCAATTTCTTGCTTTCAAAAAACTGCTAGGTTGGCAGGAGCTGGGACAAAGATGGGAGTTCATTCCATATTTGGGAGGTATTGAACAGGATAGAGGGGGTGCAGTCTACTTAGAAGCCAGAGGACGGTATCTGGTGTCTTTTAGGAGTGTCAGATTATTGATTGACTGACTGACTGACTGATCTGATCGATTGATCGATCAAGGGGCCATCACTTTTGACGAAAACAGACTTAAGGGATTGTACCTTGCCCACTTTGTTGTGTTAAGAATAGAATCCTGCTAAAGGGATAGCAAAAGCACACTAACGTAATCACATGGAACCACAAAGTAACAAGATGCTTTAACTCAGGAGTTCTCAACCTTTTAAAGCCGAGGGCTGGGTCACGCTCCTTTTCAGACAGCTTCAGGGTCCAGACAGCCATTTTGCCCTTCCTCCACCACATGGCACTTCCTGGTGTGGTGGAGGCGGTGGGGGGCCACATGAAATGGTGCCACGGGCTGCATCTGGGCCACAGGTTGAGAATCCTTGCTTTAACCCATTGGCTCTGTGAGAGGGCAACCCTTTAAACTCAAGTTGATTCTCGGAAGATAAAAATGCAATACAGGCTCCTGTCTAGTAAAGGTAAAGGTTTCCCTTGCTCGAAAGCCAGTCATATCCGACTCTAGGGTTCAGTGCTCATCTCTGTTTCAAAGCCGAAGTGCCAGCGCTGTCTGCTTCTGCAGACGTTTCCATGCTCATGTGGCAGGCATGACTAGACACCGGGCGTCCACAGAACACTGTTTACCTTCCCGCTAAAGTGGGTCCCTATTTATCTACTTTCAGTTTCTTGCTTTCAAACTGCTAGGTTGGCAGGAGCTGCGACAAAGACGGAAGCTCATTCCGTCCTGCAGTACTCGGGAATAAAACTGCTGACCTAGGGATTTTTCCTTCTCCAGTTCAAATCAGGGTTTCAAAGGACATTTACATGGAAATCAGTTAACTTAAACCAAACATCCATACTAGAAGAAAACGCTGGGTCCTTTTTACACGTGCAAGTCTTTTACTGAGCACAAAGGGCTTGAGTTTTATCCTGATTGTCAGATTTAAAAAATGAAATGAAAATAAGAAATGAACTTTTCCCCTTGAAGGTCCATTCTCACCCTTCTCCACATTCAGGACATCGGCCTGTCGTTCTCCTTTGACATTTCTGCAAACTTTTCAAGGCCACAAATGTGTTTCAACCTCCCCACTACATCTCTCTCCCCTCTCCCCAATCTTAGCAATGACTGCCCTCAAATCCATCCACCATTCTTCCCCACACAGCAATGCATTTTGCTGTTTGCAACACTCACCGTCCCTTTTAATGAAGCCTTTCATTACAGGTCATCTCTAACATGCTACAAAATTTTGTTCTGAGATTACGAATTTTCCCTTTCGAATTACAAGCATTCCAGGGAGTATCAGGCCTGCCGTGGGGTGGGCCCTCTCCCAGTTTTGCTGTTGGGCAGGGTGGCAAGTCCTTGTGCCTTTAAGAAAAATCTGATGGTTTGGAGTCAAGTAAAGCTTTTCCACAAAGAGGAGATAAGCGTTATCACCTGCTAAAGTCTTTTTGGCCTGCAACTGCTTAAGGCAGGGCCTCCTTTTTAAAAACTGAACCAGCAAGAATCTGTAACAAATGCAGGTCCTGGATTGAACAGCTGAGCTCTAACACATGAAGGTTTGTACTGTGGAGCGTTCTATCCCCACATCGAAATCGTCGGCAACCCCATGAAATTGTTCACAAATGTATTACATCAATGGACTACTTTGAACCTCCAAAATTCTAGTACAGTCGCTGTATCCAACCTGGTAGGCTGGTTTATGGTCAAGTGATTCTCATCCTTCTCAACCAATAATTTTGGATTTCCAATTCCAGGGCAGTTGACTGTTCGCTATGCAGGTTGGAGCTCCTGAATATTCAAGTCCAGAATATCAAGAGGGTAATAATAATAATAATAATAATAATAATAATAATAATAATAATAATAATAATAATAATAATAATAATAATAATAATAATAATGTGAGAAATTATTCTAGGTTGAAAGGATTTTTGTTGAAGAAACTCCACTAAGGGGATGCCCAAATTAGGCTTCTTTCATGTCCCCAAGAGCTGAGACAGAGACGGGCGCTCAATCAGTCATGCAGTTCCTGGGTCTCAAACTGCCATCTTGCCTGCCTTCCAGCTAACAAGGTGAGCTTCTTAGCTACTGAGCCACCACAGCGGTTGTCAGAGAGTGGTAAGGATGAAAGACTCCTCAAGACTGAATTAGGGGCCATTCAACAATTATGTGATCCTCAAGTTGGGGAGGAGGGGGTCTGCCATCTGAAATACGGAAAATTACGTGGGGGCGGGGGTCAGGTCAAAGATTACATAATCCATTTGGAGCTGTTGTGGTTTCAAAACATGGCGCTTTTTTAGGTTTAAAAATGTTCTCTAGGTATTTTGATCCGATTTGAGATTATTGAATTGCTTGTGCTGTCTATTCCTATTTCACCAATAGTGAAAAGCTCTAAAAATTAGAGTTTTGATACAAAAACTCTGGATTACGTAATTTTAAAAGGGGGTGGGTGGGGGTTCTGTTGTGTCCTAATGGTTTGATCCTCCACATGGATAACAATGTATCTGAACCAATGTAACCTTGCCTATGGGCAACAATGTAACCTTCAGCTGTATCACATAAACCCTGTAATAGGACGCGAGCTAATGACCACCAGCTGGCAGCAGCGAGCGTCCAAAGCTCTCTTGGTCCAAACTCATCAAAGGCAACAGCGCGGGAAGTTTTCCCGCCACCACCTACACCTGGACAAGAAGGGCGTGACCAGCAATGACGTTACGCAGACAGTAGCCAATGGGCTATCATGGAACCACGTTCAAATGTGTTACGACTGTATATAAAGAGCTATTGATCCGCCATTACCTCATGTTCCCTCTGACCACCATGCAATAAACCTGAGTTAACCCAGCCCGAGGCTGTGTCCTGTGTCTTGGTTCTCATACACCAAATTGGCGACGAAGGTGGGATAATGGATCCCCAAGGAGCAGCCAGGGCACAGAGCGGGTTCAACATCACCAAACCGCAAGACTGGGAGCTTTTTGAGATGGACTTCCAGGCGGCGCTGGTGGAACTCAAAGTCAAAGAAGACGATGAGGAGAGGAAGAGGGCCATCCTCACCAGAATGCTTGGGATAGAAACCAAGCGAACGCTGGTGGGCATCATTGCACCGAAGAAGGTGAGCGAATTCAAAGCAGACGACATCATGAAGCTGCTGCGTGAGCGTTTCCGTCCCTCGAGGGCAATGTTTCCCGCTCGGAGCGCGTTTTGGAGGCGAGTCCAAGCGCCGGACGAGTCGGTTGAGGCATTCGTAACAGCCATGAGGATAGCCGCCGGCCCCTGCAGATGGGACGACCTAGAGACGGCCCTCAGGGATGGAGTGCTGTGTGGCCTGAAGGACAAGGAGGTGCAGCGCAGCTTGATGAACAAGGAGCCACCACCCACGCTGGCAGAGGTTGTAGAGGCCGCGGAAGCCGCGGAGTCCACGAATGCTGGAGTGGACGAAATGCACCAGTGGCGTGAGTGGCGTCCTAGAGCCGGCAAAGCGGAGAATTCGGTGCACGGAAAGTCCGGACAGTCGGTGCACGCAACCCGAAGGGCCTCAAAGTCGTCTACGGAAGGCAGCGACGGCGAGGAGGTCCAAAGGGTCCGAAAAGGGGGGCGCCGCTGCGATGGTTGCGGAGCGGCCCATGAGCACGCAAGGTGCCCATTCAGGAAAGCCGAGTGTTACACCTGCGGCCGTCGGGAGCACATCGCCAAGGCGTGCAGAAAACGGAAGGAGGGCCGGAGGCAGTCACAAGACCGCTCAACCAGACCGGACCGTCCAGCAAGGTCCAAAGATGGCGCCCAGACCACGAGGAAGCAGGACGGCGTGGGCCGCATCTCGGACGACAGCGAGGACGACGCTCCGGTGTTCAACGTGTCCGCGGGACAGTCCCATTACTTCGTCGAGGTACTAGTACAAGGGGCCCCTATCAGGATGGAAATTGACTCTGGGTCCTCCTACTCTATAATTCCCCAGAAAGAGTTCTTAAAAATCGACCCCCACGTGCGACCCAAACTTAAAACGTTGAGGTCCACGCTACGAGATGTACAGGGGAACAGCATTCCAGTGTTGGGAGTCGGGAAATTTCGGGTCAGTTTTAAGAGACATTCTGCGGAGCTGCCCCTAGTTGTCCTTAAGGGGGGTAGTTGTAGCCTCCTAGGGACGCAGTGGTTTCAGCCCTTAGGTTTGTTCATAGGGGGAGTGCATACCGTGGGGGTGGACCCAATACAAGCGGTGTGCGACGCGCATTCCGCCGTTTTTAAAAAAGGACTTGGAAAGTTCAAGGGACCCCCTGTAGCCTTCGACCTAGACCCGGAGGTCCGCCCGATAAGACTCAAACCGCGCAGGGTGCCGTTCGCACTAAAGGACAAAATAGAGGCGGAACTGGACAAACTGGTGGGCCAGGGGATTCTTATTCCTGTTGATTCCGCGGAGTGGGAAACTCCAATTGTAACCGCTCTGAAGGCTAACGGGGAGGTGCGCATTTGCGCTGATTATAAGTGTACAATTAACAAGGCGATCCGCCCTAATGCATACCCGGTGCCGGTGGTCAGCCACCTGCTGGCCAGGCTGAATGGGGGAAAGTGTTTCGCTAAACTCGATTTGGCTCAAGCTTATCAGCAACTCCCGGTAACTCCCGCCACGGCCGCGGCACAAACGATAGTCACACATAAAGGAGCGTTCCAGGTGTCGCGTTTACAGTTCGGCGTGAACTCGGCACCCGGCCTTTTTCAGTCGCTTGTGGAACGCCTCCTGAAGGGGCTGGAGGGGGTGTTGCCTTATTTTGATGACGTGTTGATAACAGGGGGGAGTGAGGCCGAACTGGCAAAGAGATTGGATAAGGTTCTGACTGTCTTCGAGAAAGCGGGGCTACGACTGAGAAAAGACAAATGTGTCTTCTTCGAAACTGAGGTTGAGTTTCTAGGGTTTCGAGTCACGCCAGAGGGTATTAAGCCATCCAAATCCAAAGTAGCCGCCATCAAGAATGCCCCTCGCCCCACATCCAAAACCGAGCTACAGTCATTTCTGGGGCTCCTCAATTTTTACCATACCTTCCTTCCACGGAAGGCGTCCGTGGCCGAGCCACTCCATCGGTTGCTAAAAAAGGAGGAAACATGGGTGTGGGGTGATGAGCAAGAGAGGGCGTTCAAAGAGTTGAAGCAACTCCTAACATCCGAGGCAATCCTAACGCATTTCGATCCCAAACGGCCAGTGGTCTTAGTCTGTGACGCATCCCCGGTGGGGGTGGGGGCGGTGCTTTGCCACGTGTTGGACGACGGAAGGGAAGCCCCGATAGCGTTTTATTCAAGGTCCCTGTCCCCAGCAGAGCGTAATTACGCACAGACCGACAGGGAGGCACTAGCGATAGTAGCGGGGACCAAAAAATTTCACGATTTTCTGTATGGTCGGCCGTTCAAAATCGTGACTGACCACAAGCCCCTATTAGGCATTTTCACTGCAAGTAAGCCCACACCACAGATCCTGTCCCCAAGAATGCTGCGGTGGGCTATTTTTCTCAACGCATACCAGCATGAGCTGGAATACCGGCCCGGGAAAGAGATCAGCCATGCCGACGCACTCTCGAGGTCTCCTTTGCCCTTGTCGGGCGTCCAAAAGGAAAGGGCAGAAAGAGATCACCAGGCTTTGTTAATAGAGGTCTTAGACTCACCCCCGATAGTACCAGCCGACATTGCCAGGGCCACAGGTAAGGACAGAACGCTAGAGAAAGTTAGCTCATGGGTACAGAAGGGGTGGCCGGCGTCATCCCCAGGTACGGAATTCGACCCATTTTTTCGAAAAAAAATAGAGTTGTCCCTAGAGAGGGGCTGCCTTTTGTGGGGCCAACGGGTGGTGGTTCCTACGTCCCTGCGACCGAGGGTACTCGAACTGCTGCACGTCAGCCACCCCGGCATCGTCCGGTCCAAGGCGCTGGCCCGGAGTTACTTCTGGTGGCCACAGCTGGACGCGGACATTGAGCACATGGTCGGCACTTGTGAGGCATGCCAGGGCTCCCGACCAGAGGCGGCCCGTCTTCCGCATAGGGAATGGGACACAGCAAGGGGGCCATGGTCCAGGGTGCACGTAGACTTCGCTGGCCCATTCCGAGGAACAATGTTTCTCCTGGTGGTGGATGCATTCTCCAAGTGGTTGGAGGTTATCCCAGTAAAGAGTACGTCCTCCGCCACTACAATTAGCCAGCTAAGGAGAGTCTTTTCCACGTTCGGTTTACCCGACACTTTAGTCAGCGATAACGCTAGTTGTTTCACCTCCGCTGAATTCAAGGCATTCATGGAGGCAAACGCCATTCGGCATGTCACGTCCGCGCCGTTTCACCCCGCCACGAATGGCCAAGTGGAACGGCTGGTGCGAACGACAAAGGATGCGCTGCGGCGCATGGGCCCGGGGGACCTAAATCACCAAGTATGTCAGTTTTTGTTAGCGTATAGGGTGACCCCCTTAGCGTCAGGTTACTCGCCGGCAGAGCTGCTGATGCGGCGAAAACTGACCACGATCCTGTCCAGGCTAGACCCGATGAGAGTCGAGGACAAAGGAAAAAACATAGGGCTGGCAGTCTCGAAAGGTTTCGCCGCCGGCGATCCTGTTCACTGCAGGAACTACGCCAGCGCAGGTCCAGCCTGGGTACCAGGGACGGTTGTGGAAAGGACGGGGCCAGTGTCGTACCGGGTCGAGACTAGCACAGGTCTCCTCTGGAGGAGGCACGCGGACCAACTTAGGCACCGAGTGAGTGGGGGGCCGGTCAGTGGAGCTCAGCGACAGGACTCAGCGTTAGGGTTCTCCCCCACCCGTTTAGCCCAAGGGGGGGACAGCAACGGACAACGGTCCCAAGCAAGGGGGGAAAGCAGCGGCCCCGACTCATACCCTTTTGATACGCCAGCTCTATCAGAGGCTGGGGAAGGGGGAGAGGAGTTCGCGACCGCTGCCCCCGAATTTAATTCTGATTTTGATTTTGAGAGCCGGGGGGGTTTTCGGGAGTGTTCCCCCACCCGTCCAAGCGAGAAGAGGGGTTTTTCGTTAGCCCCCAGTGCCCCCGGTTCTTCCCCAATAAAGCACACACCTCCCAACAACGCCGCGGAGCCGCGGCAAGTCACTAACGAGTCTCCCTCTCCAATTACAGGGCAGGAAACCAGGGGACAAAGAGAAGGTAGCAAACCAGGGGGAAGGCGGCCCACACCGAGACCCCAGCGTGTTCGAAATAAGCCATCTTGGCTGAGAGACTTCGTCCCATCCTAGGGGGGGGGAGAGTGTGGTTTCGAGACTTCGTCTCATCCTAGGGGGGAGGGATGTTGTGTCCTAATGGTTTGATCCTCCACATGGATAACAATGTATCTGAACCAATGTAACCTTGCCTATGGGCAACAATGTAACCTTCAGCTGTATCACATAAACCCTGTAATAGGACGCGAGCTAATGACCACCAGCTGGCAGCAGCGAGCGTCCAAAGCTCTCTTGGTCCAAACTCATCAAAGGCAACAGCGCGGGAAGTTTTCCCGCCACCACCTACACCTGGACAAGAAGGGCGTGACCAGCAATGACGTCACGCAGACAGTAGCCAATGGGCTATCATGGAACCACGTTCAAATGTGTTACGACTGTATATAAAGAGCTATTGATCCGCCATTACCTCATGTTCCCTCTGACCACCATGCAATAAACCTGAGTTAACCCAGCCCGAGGCTGTGTCCTGTGTCTTGGTTCTCATACACCAAAGGTTCTAAGCAAAAATTATGGTCAAATTACATGGGGGGGAGGGGGTCAATTTTCCCCAAAAATGGGTCACGTAATTGTTGAATGGCCCCCTATCTCTAACAGCAAAAAAAATTACCTAAACTGGGGCTGCCCTACTTTGGGAACATTATGAGAAGGGGTACACAGAAAGAGCCTCCTCAGAGAATGGGGCATTTTTGAACCACAATCAGGCATGCCCTGGTAACAGCAACCTTGTGTTGCCGGCTAACCTTTCTCACACTAGGTCATTGCAAAAGGAACTGCAGAATAAATTCACCAAACAGGGCCTTCATTTTGGAGTTTCACGTCTGGGGCCTAGACATGGAAGAAGAAGAGTGAGAAGACAAGAATCCTTGAAAAGGGAACAGTTCATGGTGAAGAGAGTTGTAGGGCAGGGAGAAAATGTGAGATGAGTGGATTCAGTAGGTCAGGATCTTTCTTTAGGCAGAGCAAAGGGGTAGGAGGTGCCGGATAGCACCAGCCAGGTAGTGGTGGCAACCTATGCTCTCTTCTACTGAAAGGCAGAGGTGTACCTTTCAGGGAGGCTGGCTAGCACAATGGGCTCCCCTTTCCCTTGCCATCCGGGGCAATGGACAAGGCAACCATGCTATTGACGTAAGTTACATCTGCCAGTCCAGTCAGCTTCCATGGAATGAGAAAGGCAATCCACTTGTATCATGCCTCAGGCTGCAAAATTACTTAGCTCATCCTCCATGCCATGATAAAGCCTGAAGAAGTAACCACGAGTTATGAAAGCTTGCGAAGTTTGGAATTTTTAAAGTGACCTAGAAAAGGTATTGTCTCCCTCCTGCATTTCTTTGATTTTATGGAAGGGTCACACGACTGGATTTTGTTTATTAGATCATCCCTGTTACTGATCTATCTTTTGGTGATTCACCATCAATGGGTAGGGATTCCAGGTTGCCAGTCTCAAATGAGGTTGCTGAAAACAAAGAGCCATGGTGGCTGGTGGGTGATGGGAATGGTAGTCACAAAAAGGTAACTTTCTCAAGCTCTACCCTTCTACATGATCTTCAGAAGTGGGTATGAGGCATGTTGCCATCGGGTTTGGTTGCTGTAGTGTGGTAGCCATAGCAAGCAGCTGCAAAACTTGGAAAAAGTTTCCATAATTGTCAGAATCCTCCTCCCACCAGGGTCATAAAAATAACTTTCCTCTCCCCCCCAAAAAGTAACTTTTCACAGCTCTGTTCTCCCGTGCGAGATTCACTAGGAGATGTGAAGGACTGAGCAAAAATTCCAGGCCATGATATTGCACCAAGAAGGCTTTCTGAAAGGGTCTCTGTAAATCTAAGCATCACCTCCTCTGCAGGTACTGATCAAGCAAAGCTCGAGGTAATAATAATAATTTCATGTCAAAAATTATTTTGGGTTGAAAGGATTTTTGCCGGAGAAATTCTGCGCAGGGGACGCCCGAATGAGGCTCCTTTCGTGTACCCAAGATCTTTTTCCCACCGAAGTGGTCCCTTATTTATCTACTTGCAATGCTTTCGAACTGCTAGGTTGGCAGGAGCCGGGACAGAGATGGGCACTCAAACCAAACCCCCATGAATCTACACAAAGGGGTTTACTGCGATTCATCCAGCCCGCACCACCCTCATCGCTCCCGGAAGTGGAAGTAAAATGCACCCATACGGGCGCATTTTACTTCCGCTTCCGGGAGCGATGAGGGTGGTGCAGGCCAGATGAATCGCAATAAACCCCTTCATGTGGATTCACGGGGGCTTGGGCTTCTGGGAATTGAAGTCCAAGAACATCTGGAGTGCTAAGGTTCGCCATCACAGCCCTAGAGTGTCTAGAGGTCTCCCTTTGTTCATTTCCATTTTGGCCACACTGACTGGATATTATGGGAGTCCTAACCAGTCTCTTTCCCACTTCCCCCTGCTAAAAAGCCAAGTGTTTCCTGTTTCTAGGGAGGAGCCACCAGGCAAATTGATTGCAAACTTGTGGTGATCTCTGGCCCGGAACAGAGTTATTGGAACAGAGAGGAAGAGAGAGAGAGAAAGTGGATGCCAAGTTAAGGAACAGCGTGTGAACTACAAAGGTCTTCACTGGAGTCACAACTGACTACAGCTTAACTTGATCTCAAAAACCATCTCCATACGTGGTGTATTACCTGTTAGAACCGTGTTGGTGAACCTTGGCACTCCAGATGTTCTTGGACTTCACTTCCCAGAAGCCCAAGCACCCTGTGGATTTACGCACACGAATGGGTTTACTGCGATTCATCTGGCCTGTGCTTGGGGTGCTTGGGCTTCTGGGAATTGAAGTCCAAGAACATCTGGAGTGCCAAGGTTCACCATCATGGTGTTAGAATATGCAGAGGAGCAGAGTTTAGAAAGTTACTTTTTAATAAGAATAATTATGGCAAGGTAAAAATGGGACATTGGTTATGCAGTAGAGATCTAACTCTCGCTACAGAGATCTGAACAGTGAGATGTTACATATTTGCAGTGTTGCTATATGGAGTCGAAGCTTGGACATTCTCAATAGAGAATCAAAGCTTTTGAAATTTGGGTCTACAGACAGCTGCTAAGGACATCATGGGTTGATCATGTGTCTAATGTAGAAGTATTGCGCAGGATAGATAAAGAAAAAGAACTCTTTAAGACCATTAAGCAAAGAAAGCTCCACCACCTTGGACATAACATAAAATATGGAATGTTCCAACTCATTCTGCAAGGAAAGATCCCTGGGAAGATTGGCTGTGGATGTTGATGGACTTTGTGGCTGAAGAACCTGAGAGACTGGTGTGGCATGTCCTTGGAAGAACTGTTCCGAGGAGTTAAGAACAGGAAGACTATCGCAATGAGGATAGCCAATATCCGGAAGGGATACGGCACCTGAAGAAGAAGAAAGGTAAAGGCCGCCCTTGCTCGAAAGCCAGTTGTATCCGACTCTAGGGTACAGTGCTGATCTCCTTTACATCCAAAGAGTCAGCGCTGTATGCATCTGCAGATATTTTTGTGGTCATGTGGCAGGCAGGACTAGACAGCGGGGCACACAGAATGCTATTAGCTTTTTTGCTGAAGCGGTACCTATTTATCTACTTACTATTTTTTTATTTCAAGCTGCTAGGTTGGCAGGTGCTGGAACAGATGATGGGCACCACTCAGTTGTTCAGGACTCGGGTCTCTAACTGCTGACCTACCAACTTTCCTGTCGTGAAGTTCAGCGTCTTAAACACTAAGCTACTGCAGTCCCCTATAGTAAGGGTGGCGCACTGCAATTTTTAAACACCACTTTTTTACTTCTTCATTTTCAATTACTTGTTTTCATACCTCCCTTCTTTTTTAAAAAATAAAATCAATCTAAAATGGTAAGAAAATGTTTCAAATTTGGGGGGGGGGGGGGAAATCTACCTCGTGAGCTACCAAAGTCCTAGCATCAGTAAGGAGTTTCACTATTTTGTGAGTCACTGAGAAGTTGGCTAGAGGACCACAGTAGCTTAATGGTTAAGACACTGAGCTTGACAAGAAAAAGGTTGGCAGGTCAGCAGTTCAAGACCCAAGTGCTGCAGGACGGAATGAGCTCCCATCTTTGTCCCAGCTCCTGCCAACCTAGCAGTTTGAAAGCAAGAAATTGCAAGTAGACAAATATGGACCACTTCGGTGGGAAGGTAGACAGTGTTCTGTGCACTTAGGTGTCTGGTCATGCCTGCCACATGACCATGGAAACATCTGCAGAAGCAGACAGCGCTGGCTCTTTGGCTTTGAAACAGAGATGAGCACTGAATCCTAGAGTCGGATATGACTGGCTTTTGAGCAAGGGTGATCTTTACCTTATAAATATAATGAGGGTGTTGCCTATTACTCTCCAAATCTTACTAGACTGTGTCTGTCATCGGAGATAAGGACCATATCCTAGAGTCGGATACAACTAGCTTTCAAGCAAGAGAGACCCTTACCTAGGAAGTTTGCTATTGTTCATAAGAACATAAGAACACCCTTGCTGGAACAGGCCACAGGAACCCATCCAGTCCAGCATTCTGTCTCACACAGTGGCTCACCATTTGCTTCAGGGTATTATTCCCATGCAGATCCTTCACCTGCTTAGGATTCCCAAGAAATGGCATTGAGAGATATCCTGCCTATCTCTCCAACCCAGAGGTTGTCTTTGGTATCCATAATTATAGCCATTGATACCCTTGTCCTCCATGAACTTCTCTAATCCTTTCTTAAAGCTGTCAAGACTGACAGCTGTCACCACTTCTTCTGTCAGGGAGTTCCATAGACCAGTAATCCTCTGGGTGAAAAAGTACTTTCTCTTATTTGTTTGAGAACTAGCACCCAAAAGTTTCATGGCGTGCTCATGGGAAACCTTTGCTTTCACTGGATTTCCAAGCTCTAGCCCAAAACTACCTTCCAGTAGAACCAGTGGCTCTCCTGGCAGCAGGATTTGGGGACGTGTAGCCCAGCAGAGAGATCTCCTCAATCTCTGCTCCCATGCCCAGAAAGCCAGCTGACCCTCCTTGGAAGACATCCTGGCTTCCCCTTCCCCACCATCTCTCCAGCCTCTGGACTGGTGCCCAGGCTCACACCTCTGGCTTGGCCAAGGCTCTCACCTGGTCTCAAAGGGCACCCGTCTCTCCAAGAGGATAATCTCAAGCAAGCTTCATGCCTACCTGGCTTTAACAGAACCGCATAACTGCTCTGTTATAGTGGCTCTCAGGTTCTCCTCTGCAGTGGCCTTCCTGTCAGTCTCCAGCTAACATTTGCTCACCGCCACTCCCTGCCACTGAAAATCTGCCCCCTGGAAAGGATTCTTGCCCTGAGCCACACCCCACGCTTGGGCTCCACCTGCTCTGGGGAGAGGCCGGGGTGGTCAAGCCGGTGCCACTGCATTCTCTCTCACTCGCTCTTTGCTTGAGGAGGAATTTGTCAGCCTTTAATCCTCAACAAAAGTTCTCAGACCATTCTGGCTCCTCTACTCGCCACCTCTGCCAGCCCCTCATCTGACCAAAGAGGTCCTGATGATTGCCAACCTTCACACACAAGGCTTATGTAGGAAAGGAAATGGGTTTTTGCCCTCCCAAACAGCCACACACTTTCAGTTCTATGGGGTCTTTCTGGAGCCTCTGCCTCCATCATGACTTGCAGAGGCTGCTAAATAATTTTTAGAAGCCATTCCTTGGTCCTTTCGAAATCAGATAAGTGGCTTTTGAGGGATGCAGACCCGTCATGCTAACTCTGAACCACAGATCTCAGAATCCTGGTCAGAAATGAAGCCGTGCTTTCCAAATTGTCACTTTGGGGGTCATTCAGGTGTCATATTTTTTATGTTTGTTTTCAATCTCCCTCCCAGGTGTGGTAAGACCTTGGAGCTGTCCAGTTTTTTGAGGGCCAGGAAATGTACATAGGGTAGGAAATGAACACTCTGGGGAGGATAGTAAAGGTAAAAGTCATCCTTGCTTGAAAGCCAGTCATATCTAACTCTATGGTTCAGTCCTCATCTCTGTTTATAGCCAAATCGCCAGCACTGTTTGCGTCTCCAGACATTTCCATGGACATGTGGCAGGCATGCCTCAACACCTGAGTGCACAGAACACTGTTTACCTTCCCACCAAAGTGGTCCCTATTTATCTACTTGCAATTTCTTACTTTCAAACTGCTAGGTTGGCAGAAGCTAGGACAGAGACAGGAGCTCACTCCAGATGCTACAAATGGCCTCCAGATTGCATCAGCCCCCCATGGTTTTAAAACAACATGTCCAGTATTGCATTTGCTAGATCTAATGACTACTAAGGGGACGGTGGTGCTTAGTGGTTCAGATGCTGAACTTGACAACTGGAATATTGGCAGGTCAGCAGTTTGAGACCTGAGTGCTGCCCGACAGAATTAACTCTTGTCATCTGTCCCACCTCATGCCAACCTACCATGTTTCCCCGAATATAAGGCACTGTCTTATATTTTTAAATCTCCAAAATTAGCACAAGGTCTTTGTTGTGTTCCTAATACTATGCCTTTGCAACAATGTAACACCAATCAACTGTAACACTGTAACCTTCTGTAATAGGACGCGAGCTAGTAACCACTAGGTGGCAATAGCGAGCGTCCAGCTCATATGGTTCCAATTACGCAATAACTCCAGCACGGGAAGATTCCCGCCACTACCTCACCTGGACAAGAAGGGCGTGACCAGGGATGACGTCACGCGGGCGGTAGCCAATGGGCTATCGTGGAGCCACATTCAAATGTATAGCCACTGTATATATTGAGCTGTTCGTCCACCATTACCACATGTTCCCCCGGACCACCATGCAATAAAGATGTGTTAAGCCAATCCTTCGGCTGTTCCTGTGTCTTGGTTCTCATACACTAAATTGGCGACGAAGGTGGGATATGGCTTCCCACGAGATCAAGACACATGCCAGTTTCGACATCAACAAGCCGGAAGACTGGGAGCTCTTTGAAATGGACTTCCAAGATACGCTGGTGGTGTCCGACATTACGGACGAGGGAAAGAAGAGGGCCATCCTCACTCGGATGCTGGGGAATTCCGCCAAAAGAGTATTGGTGGACCTAGTATCACCGAAGAAAGTGAGTGAGCTGTCGGTCAAACAGCTCCTAAAAGTGATGCGCGACCATTTCCAGCCCTCGGTTTCGATGTTTTCGGCTCGAGACGCGTTCTGGAAGAGAGTTCAAGCGCCTGATGAGTCCATTGCCGCCTTTGCAGCGGCCCTGCGGTTGGCCGCCGGCCCATGCAAGTGGGAAAACCTGGAAATCGCCCTCCGGGACCGTATGCTGTGCGGCCTGTGGGATGAGGAGGTTCAGAGAAAGTTGATGAACCAGGAGCCACCCCCGACGCTGCGCGAGGTCGTGAAGGCGGCACAGGCCACGGAGGCCACGAGGGCCGGAGTCAAGGGGTTCCGAGAAAGGCCCCCACAGCCCAACAAGGCAGCGGGCTCGGTGCAGGTGGCCAGGCGCATGCCGAAATCTTCCACGGAGAGCAGCGACGACGAGGACGTCCAGAGGGTTCGGAAGGACGGTCGACGCTGTGACGGCTGTGGGGCGGCCCACAACCGCATCAAGTGCCCGTTCCGGAAGGCCGAGTGCCACAACTGCGGACGCCGGGGGCACATCGCCAAAGTCTGCAGACGGCGGCGCAAGGACCGGAAAAGCCCGCCAGACCACTCGCCGAAGGCCAAGGAGGGCGCCCGGCCTGCGAGAAAGCAGGACGGCGTGGGCCGCATCTCCGACGACAGCAGTGACGACGCCCCCGTGTACAGCGTGTCCTTGGGACACCCACGTTATTTTGTTGAGGTACTGGTGCAAGGGGCCCCTGTTAGGATGGAGATAGACTCGGGTTCCTCCTACTCAATCATGTCCCAGCGGGAGTTCTTGGGAATTTCCCCCCACGTGCGCCCTAAGCTCAAAGCGTTGAGTTCCACGCTGCGGGACGTACAGGGAAATAGCATTCCGGTGTTGAGGGTTGGAAAATTCAAGGTCCAATACAAGCAACACGCCGCGGAACTTCCCCTGGTTGTTCTCAAAGGGGGGAGTTGCAGCCTCCTCGGGACTCAATGGTTTAAGCCCCTGGGTTTGTTCATTGGGGGGGTGCATGCCGTTGGGACTGACCCAATACAGGAGGTGTGTGACGCGCACCCCGAAGTCTTCAAGAAAGGACTCGGAAAATTCAAGGGACCCCCAGTAGCATTCGACCTGGACCCGGAGGTCCGCCCTATCAGACTCAAGCCACGCAGAGTGCCTTTCGCACTCAAGGACAAGATAGAGGCGGAACTGGACAAATTGGTGGGACAGGGGATTCTTGTTCCTGTTGATTCCGCATAGTGGGAAACTCCGATTGTAACTGCGCTAAAGGCCAACGGGGAGGTTCGCATATGCGCTGATTATAAGTGCACCATTAATAAGGCGATCCGCCCAAATGCGTATCCGGTGCCGGTAGTCAGCCACCTGTTGGCCAGGTTATATGGGGGAAAGTGTTTCGCAAAACTTGATCTAGCGCAAGCCTATCAGCAACTCTCAGTAACCCCAGCTGCAGCTGCTGCGCAAACGATAGTCACTCATAAGGGGGCGTTCCAGGTGACGCGCCTACAGTTCGGCGTGAACTCGGCGCCAGGTATTTTCCAGTCTCTCGTGGAACGCCGCTTAAAGGGGCTGGAGGGGGTCTTGCCATACTTTGATGACGTGTTGATAACGGGGGGGAGCGAAGCAGAGTTGGCTGAAAGGCTGGACAAAGTGTTGGCGGTGTTTGAAAAGGCGGGGTTGAGGTTGCGAAAAGACAAATGCGTTTTCTTCGCAAAAGAGGTTGAGTTCTTGGGTTTCCGGGTAACCCCTGCGGGGATCATACCATCCAAATCAAAGGTAGCCGCCATTCAAAATGCCCCTTGCCCCACCTCCAAGCCCGAATTGAGTTGTTCCTAGGGCTCTTAAACTTTTACCACTCCTTCCTGCCTCGGAAGGCATCGGTAGCAGAGCCACTTCACAAGCTACTTAAGAAGGACGAGGCGTGGAAGTGGGGCAAGAGCCAGGAGAGGGCATTCAGTGAACTGAAACAACTCCTGGCGTCTGACGCCATTCTCACCCATTTTGACCCCAAGAGACCGGTGGTCCTGATATGCGATGCATCCCCAGTGGGGGTGGGGGCGGTGCTGTGCCACATGTTGGAGAACGGGAGAGAGGCCCCGGTAGCATTCTACTCCAGATCCCTGTCCCAGGCAGAGCGAAACTACGCTCAAACAGACAGGGAAGCGCTAGCAATAATCGCGGGGACTAAAAAGTTCCACGATTTCCTCTATGGCCGCCCCTTCACCATAGTGACTGACCACAAGCCCCTGCTAGGCATTTTCACTGCGGACAAACCCATGCCTCAAATCCTGTCCCCTAGGATGTTAAGGTGGGCCATTTTCTTGAACGTGTATCAGCACGCGTTGATGTACCGGCCAGGAAAGGAAATAAGCCACGCGGACGCCCTGTCGAGGTCTCCCCTCCCCCACGCTAGCAGCATCGGGGGCGAGGAAGAACAAGACCGCCAAGTGCTCCTGATAGAGGTCTTAGATTCGCCTCCCATTGTACCCGCAGACATCACCAAGGCGACCGGCAAGGACAAGACGCTAGCTCAAGTCAACTCCTGGGTGCAGAAAGGGTGGCCAGCGTCCTCCCCGGCGGCAGAGTTCGTTCCGTTTTTCAGGAAGAGGCTAGAGTTGTCCATAGAAAGGGGGTGCCTTCTGTGGGGCCAGCGGGTGGTAGTCCCCGAATCCCTGAGGCCTAGGGTGCTCAAGCTGCTGCACGTCAGCCACCCTGGGATTGTCCGCTCCAAGGCTCTGGCCAGGAGCTACTTCTGGTGGCCCCAATTAGATGCCGACATCGAGCACATGGTGGGCACTTGCGAGAGCTGCCAATGCTCCCGACCCGAAGAGGCGCGTCTGCCGCACAGGGAGTGGGACGCGGCAAAGGGGCCATGGTCCCATGTGCACATCGATTTTGCGGGCCCATTTAGAGGGACACTTTTTCTCCTCGTCGTGGATGCTTACTCCAAGTGGTTGGAGGTAATCCCAGTTACGAGCACCTCTTCGGCAACGACAGTAAAGCAATTGCGTAGGGTCTTTAGCACGTTCGGTATACCCGACACCCTAATTAGCGATAACGCTAGTTGTTTCACGTCCGCCGAGTTCAGGGCATTCACCGAGATCAACGCCATTCGGCACATCACCTCCGCCCCTTTCCACCCGGCGACAAACGGCCAGGTAGAGCGCCTCGTGCGCACCACCAAAGACGCGCTGAGGCGCATGGGCCCCGGGGACCTTAACCTGCAACTGTGTCAGTTCTTGCTGGGCTACAGGGTGACTCCCCTAGCTTCTGGGTATTTGCCCGCGGAGCTCTTAATGCGTAGGAAGCTGACCACGATTCTGACCAGGCTAGACCCAACGAGGGTGGAGGACACTGGGAGGAACATAGGGTTAGCGGACACCAAGAGTTTCGAAGTAGGCGCCCCGGTGCATTGCAGGAACTACGCTAGCGTGGGGCCAGCATGGGTCCCGGGCGTCATCGTTGGCCAGACGGGTCCCATGTCGTATTGTGTAGAGACCAGTGCGGGTCTACTCTGGAGACGGCATGCAGATCAACTCCGGCGCCGGGTCTCGGGCGGCCAAAGCGCGGACGGCGCGCAGAAGGATTCAACGTTAGGGTTCTCCCCCACCCATTCAGCCCAAGGGGGAGGAGAAGGGGGCCAGTGGTCCCCACCAAGGGGGGAGGGGAAGGAGTCTGTCCTCATAGATAGCCTGAGGGATGTCCCCAATGACCCAGTAGATGATTTTGAGTTTCAGTTACAAAACCGGGGGGGTTTCGGAGTGGTCCCCCACCCATCCAAGCGAGAAGCGGGGTTTTTCGTTAGCCCCCAGTGCCCCCGGTTTTTCCACAATGGAGTTTGTCCCTTCCCCAAAAGCCACAGAACCGCGGCAAGTCACTAACAAGTCTCCCTCTCCCGTTGCAGGACAAGAGACCAGGGGACAGAGAAGCAGTGGCGCCCCCGGGACAAGCCAGCCAGCAGAACACCCAAAACGCGCTTGCAATAAGCCATATTGGAAGAGAGACTTCGTCTCATCCTAGGGGGGAGGGATGTTGTGTTCCTAATACTATGCCTTTGCAACAATGTAACACCAATCAACTGTAACACTGTAACCTTCTGTAATAGGACGCGAGCTAGTAACCACTAGGTGGCAATAGCGAGCGTCCAGCTCATATGGTTCCAATTACGCAATAACTCCAGCGCGGGAAGATTCCCGCCACTACCTCACCTGGACAAGAAGGGCGTGACCAGGGATGACGTCACGCGGGCGGTAGCCAATGGGCTATCGTGGAGCCACATTCAAATGTATAGCCACTGTATATATTGAGCTGTTCGTCCACCATTACCACATGTTCCCCCGGACCACCATGCAATAAAGATGTGTTAAGCCAATCCTTTGGCTGTTCCTGTGTCTTGGTTCTCATACACTAAAGTCTTATTTTCAGGGGATGTCTTATTTTTCCATGAAGAAGAATACCAGTCTCGATCGCACTTCCCCACTCACAACCAAGGGACACTCTCACCTGGGGAAACGTCTCTTGGTTGTGAGCGGGGAGGCAATCGAGATTCCGATGCAGCAGGCTTTCTTATGGGCCACACCGTCCGCCTTACAGCCAGGAGGTAAGGAGGTCTTATTTTTGGATGGGGCCTTATATTTCAAAGGCAGGGGGGAAAAGGGGGGTGTCCTATTATGGGAGGAGGTCCTATATTCGGGGAAACAGGGTAGCAAGTTTAAAAGCAAGGATTGCAAGTAGATAAATATGTACCTTTTCAGTGGGAAAGTAACAATGTTCCATGGCGCTCCAGGGTCTAGTCATGCCTGCCACAAGATCACGGAAGCTTCTGCAGACACAGACTATAGACCTTTGGCTATAAACAGAGATGAGCACCAGCCTCTGGAGTCAGATACGACTGACTTTCGAACAAAGTGACCTAATGACCAATAAGGCTCTGAAGTCATGTAGGTATCCATTTGTGGGATATATTTGTACCACTTTGGGAGCAATGAACAGAAAGTGAGCTCAACATGGCTGTGCACCTTCCTATTTTATTTTCACAACAGCCTTGAGAGGGAGGCCAGGTCAAATATAGATGAGGCTGAAAGAGAGTGACCATCTGAAAGCTATTTAGCGAGTTTGTTGGCAGAAGCTATAGGCTTGCAATAATTATTTTTTACCATAGGTTATCTACAGGGTGGCCCATAAGTCTCTACCCGGCCACAAAGAGAGTAGCGCTCTGCTGAGGGAGAGAGGAAGCGCTCCCATTGGGCTGCTGGGCAGAGGGGTGGGGCGAACTCTGTGCTGGGAGGAGGGAGGTAGCGCTCCCATTGGACTGCTGGGCAGAGGGGTGGGACGCGTGCCCACATAGGGGCTGGGTAGGGACTTATGGGCCACCCTATACAAGCAGAACCGGGACAGCAGTGGCTTAGTGGTTAAGGACTACTGCAGCCAAAATGTTATGAGCTTGATCCTGGCCAGGGCTTAAAGATGACTCAGCCTTCCCTCCTTCTGAGGTTGGTGAAATGAGTACCCAGCATGATTGGGCAAACATGCTAATTAACTTGTAAACCAATCAAACAGTGCACTAAGTGCTATTGGGCAGTATATAAGTGTAATTGCTATTGCAATATGAATAAATAGATAACCACAGATTGCATCAAAAGTTCTCCCATTTAATGGGTTTGTTGGCTAGCTGCACATCTACCTCTTATTGCTCTAACTGAGGAGAACAGACCAATGGAAACAGATCTACTGTATCTCCTTCACATCTCAGAATGGCCGATCTGCAGCATTAATTTTAGTCCCAGCACTGGAAAAGGTAAAGCCTTCCAAATCTTGCTGGGCAGCGTTCCCTTCATTATTGGCGATAGATGCGGGCTATAGCTCATGGAAAAGTCAGGCCGGGGACATCCGTGGGGCAGAAGGTTAACAAAGGTTGATCTCCCTAAGGAAGCAAGAGCAGTAAGTCTCCATTCCTTTGCAGGCAAGAGAAGGGGTTCGGTCCACAGGAAAAGTAACATTTGCAGCAGCAACGAGAGCACAACACTTGTTTTGCTGATGTGGTCCTACAGCTGTGTGTGGGCTCGGTTACCAGTCTGACTCGCTTAACCAGTTTATGCTGCCTGGAGCTGCCCAAACCAGATCTGTATTGAATTTGCTAGAACTGAACTCAAGAGGAGATGGACGGACATGGGAGGAAATGTCCTGGATTATAGGAGCTCCAGTGCCAACGGGATGAAGATAAGCAAGTTAAAACTGAGGAGCTCCTATAACTTTTTTAACAGTTTAGAACAGGGGTTCCCAACCTAAGACCCATGGGCCATATCCGGCCCATGGAACCATTTCATGTGGCCCCACCCCTCACCCCTCCAAGGGCATTCGAGAAACAAAATGTCCACACCATCATGCAGGCAGCGCAAAATGGCCATCCAGCCCTTGACGCTGACTGAGAGAGCGTGACCCGGCCCCCGGCTTGAAAAGGTTGGGAAACCCCTGTTTTATATCATTCTCCCCCAACTAGTGACTTCCAGATGTGCTGCACTCCAAAGTCTACAATTCTCAAGATGGGTTGGAAATGATGAAAACTGCTGTGCAATGCAAGGCTTTGAATGGAAGTGGAGACTGTGGCTGTCTAGAGGCCATGGGCCTTTGAACAAGTCCACCTGGCACATTTATTGTAAAGAACTGAGAGTTGGAATCCAAAACAGCTGGAAAAGACAGAGTTCCCCATTCCAGGCATAGGAGAAAGAATGCCAGCAGAACCTTTTTCCAAACTACGTAACTGACTAGGTAAAGATCGCCCTTGCTCGAAATCCAGTGGTATCCAACTCTAGGGTTCAGCGCAACTCTCCCAGGCCCTTGCCATCGGCCCGGGATGGGAGTCAGCTGCAGCCACCCACCCTGCCTCCCTCCGGCCCTGCCCGACTGGAGGGATAAGAGGGACACTGGAGCCGCCGCCACCAAGCCTCACCGCGAATCTCCCGGGCCCTCACCACTGGCCCGGGATGGGAGTCAGCTGCGGCCACCAGCCCTGGCTCCCTCAGCCCTGCCTGACCGGAGGGATAAGAGGGACGCCAGAGCAATCGCTGATAAGCCTCGCAGGAACTCTCCCGGGCCCACACCATCGGCCCGGGATGGGAGTCAGCTGCGGCCACCAGCCCCGGCTCCCTCAGCCCTGCCTGACCGGAGGGATAAGAGAGACGCCAGAGCAATCGCTGACAAGCCTCGCCGCAACTCTCCCGGGCCCACGCCATCGGCCCGGGATGGGAGTCAGCTGTGGCTACCAACCCTGCCTCCCTCTGGCCCTGCCTGACTGGAGTTGTCTCCGAGGAGCCTCACCGCGCCTTTCCTGGAGCATGGGCTTCCTTTTGGGGCATGGGACCCGGGCTCTGAGGACTTTGTCTGCGGAGTGGCCACTGTGTTTGGGGTACTGGATTTCCTGCATCGCCGAGTATATTGTGTACTATGGTGAGATTGTATTTTGTATTTCTCGGATTGTATTTTTGCTTGTGCTCTTCTTGAATTATGTGTTCTTATATACTGTATTGTATAATGTGAATTGTGATTAATTTTTTGTAACTGTGTCTGGTTATATTGTATTTTGAATTATTGTATCTTTATACTGATGTTGTTATATTGTATTGCATTGATATGTTGTTGCCACCTTGAGTTGGCCTTGGCCGAGAAAGGCAGGGTATAAATTAAAATTGTATTGTATTGTATCTCTGTTTACAGCCAAGGAGTCAGAGCTGTCTGCTGACGTTTCCATGGATATGTGGCAGGTATGACTAGGCATGGAACTCTCCCCCTTTCAAAGAAACATGTAAAGAAAGAGGAGCTTCCTTCTCCTTTGCATAGCATTACCTTTGGCCTCATTGTACTACAGTTACGAAGTTGATTCTTTCAGTCACAAAGTTGGCAAGACAGTCTGAGGAAGTGAACTTTGATCTACAGTTGCTCACATTGAAAGAAAAATGTTTTGTCTATTATACAATATTTTGTTGTTGTTTTTAATTATCCCCCCTCCCTCTCTGTTTTCCTTTTGCTAATCACTTTGCAACCTAGTAACTTTCTGGGGAGAAAGATCCCTTTGTAGAGTCTGGGGCGGAATCACTTTTTGGACATCTCCTCTCAGAATTCAGATACAGTATATAACTTTTCTAAGCGGCTGCCATGCCCTACCTACTCGGATGCAGTGGCTTGTCCCCACAGCAGAAATGAAGGAAGATTGCCATCTGTCTCAGAGGTATGTGAGAACTATTGTCCTTTGGGGCAAGGTGCCAGCTTTTTGAAGGCAGTACACACTAGCCGATGAGATGACGAGGCATTTACTACCTCCAAGAACCTCCCAATAAATTCACTTTTGCTAGATCTTATTTAACAAGGGGGAGGGGAGCTAGAGGCTCACCTTCCCTTGGTCTATTTTAATGGCATGACAACAGTTACCAGCAACCAAGCAGAACTGTTATTAAACAGGTCCAAGGGTATTTTGATGAACAGGAAACCCAGCCTTGAGACAAACCACTTATTTTGGCATGTGGCCCAAACTTGCTTCATATGGCATCAGAACCAACATGTGGCAAAACAGGTGCAACCAGTCCCACAAAATATTTTCATGGCCAACCAGGGGCAAACCACGCTGTTTTCCACAACAGAAACATACCTGTTCCAAACTGGATACTTCACATTGCCAACATATCCACTTTTGGAGTGACTGGTTGATCTTCCGAAAAGTATATACGTGGGTGGTCATTATCACCTCTCCACTTCTCTCTTACTCTCTAAAGGAATTTGTCGGTTTCTATATACTACTAGCAGAGGTTGCCCAGCATTGCCAGGATGTTATAAACTGTGATCAGCTTTTTGGGGGTGTTTTTTTGTGGATTAAAAAAAGAACAAAGGATGATATAATTGGTTCAAATTGTTTTATTTAACCAAATAATGTTTTAGTTTGGGGGGGGGGGTGTTTGTTTTTTTTGTTAATAGTTGTACCATAGGTAATATTTTTTTAAAATGTGAAAGTACATGTTTTTTACATTCAATGTTTTTAAACTGGGTTTAGATGTTTTGGGTTTTTATTTGAGTTAAAACTCAACTCAGGATGTTATAAATCTTTTTATTTTTATTTTTTTATATATGTTTGTGATTTGTGTAAAATTGTGATTTATTGTTATGCTTTTGACTTGTTTTTACTCTTGTGGCCTCTAGGTGGGGCTGTTGTGCCTTTTTGAGTTGTTTTTACTATTCTGCCCTGCAGTGGGGCTGCTAGTGGGGTTTTTTTTAAAGTTTCACTATTTTTTCTCTCCTGTGGGTGAGGCTTCTTCTGGTAAGTAGTCTCTTTGTTTCTTCATTTCTGTTCCGGTCGTCGTGGAGGGAGGACGGGCTGTTGAGTTGTCTGGGTTTCTTTCTTCTGGGGTTTTTCTTTGTTTTGTTTTTGTGGTGTTTCTGTTTGTTCTTTTTTGTTTTGGCTGAGTTATAGGTTTGTTTAATTGGTTTGGTTATTTCTTGATTTTGTTTAATTTTTCTTATTTCGTTTTTGCTTTTTGTAATTAGTTGTTGTTTGTGTAATTTGTGGGTTTTTGCATTGTAGTTAGGTGTGTTGTATGTGTTTTTTGTAGTATTGTGGATGTTTTTGTTTGTGTATTTTGTGGTTTATTTTTTGTTTATTAATGGTTTTTTTAATTATTGATTTATTTTTGTTTTATTGTTTTTAAATAATTTTGGTGTTTGTTTTTGGTGGTTACTTTAGCTTGAAGAATGGGCTGCCTGTGGGTTTCTCTTTTCCCCATTGCTGCTTTGAATTTTGGTTTAGATGCAGCAATGGGGGAAAGGAGGAGGAGGCAGTCAGCCCGTTCTTTTCCCGGGAAGGTTCGTTAGGTAGGTCAGGGGAGAAGGAGGAGGCAGAGAAGAGCTTTCTCTGCCTAACGCTGGTTCTCTCTCTGTCTCCTTTTTCTCCTGGCTTACCTAACCAGAGATGGGCAGGCAGCGATCTGTAAGGGGTGGTGCTCTTCCTTCCGGATTGCTGGCTGTTGCTTTTGTATTTGGAAGTTTTAGTGTATGAGAACCAAGACAAAAGAACAGCCGAAGGATTTGCTTAACACATCTTTATTGCATGGTGGTCAGAGGGAACATGAGGTAATGGCGGACGAGCAGCTCAATATATACGGTGGTTATACATTTGAATGTGGCTCCACGGTAGCCCATTGGCTACCGTTGGCGTGACATCATTTCTGGTCACGCCCTTCTTGTCCAGGTGAGGTAGTGGCGGGAATCTTCCCGCGCTTTGGTTCCTTGGGGAATTGAGACCTGTGAGCTGGGCGCTCGCTATTGCCACCAGGTGGTCACTAGCTCGCGTCCTGATTACAACGGGTTACATTGATATATATGGTAAGGCATAGTACAGAGAATATAGAGCATAGTATTGAGGACACATGATATATATGTTAAAGGCATAACATTGAGAACACAACAGAAGTACAAAGGCATCAGCCAGTCATCCGCCAGGGAATGTGCTCCCCCTGACAAACTGCTGCCTGTTTTGGAGGGGTTTTTTTCACCCCGGCTCAACTTTACTTGAGGCTGGTGGTGGTCTCGCCATGTCTTCAGTGGGGTAGCGTGGAGGAGAGGGAGTTCCTCTTCTTCCCATTGCTCCAGGAAAGGAGGACAGCAGGTGTCTCGCGGTGGCGTTTTGTGGCTTTTTGTTTTGTGTGGCTGTGAAGCGCTGAGTCTGCCTGCTGGGGACTTGCGCTCCTGTTTCGTTTTGTAATTTTATTTTTTGCACGCTAGCTTCCTCAGCGTTCTGCGTGCTCATGGCGCGCAGCACGCTGGGACTTGTAGTTTTGCATTTGTGGTTTGCTTTCGTGTGGTGGTTTTTTTTCCCCTGCGGCTCGATTTCAATTGGTTGCACTGTGTTTCCCACCGTTCTTTTTGCTCATGCCTTTCATTCTGATTGGCTGTGGCATGGTGTGGTGCAGAGAATGTTGGGAATTGAAGTTGTTTCCCTTTGTTCGTGGGGCTCTTGCCCCACTGACGCATTTCTCAACCCTACAGTCACCTCCGTACCAGGTTCGGGCGAGTGCAGGAGGCTCAGTACGGGATAGTGTGGACGGGTGCGGGAGCCTTTGTCACATTCCAATGGTTAACACTTGGATTTATAGGTATAGATTGGACTTCAGAGTCCACAAGCCCTAACCATCTGACAGGAATGTTGAAGCCTTAGGAGAGCTGCAATCCAACCAAAAGGTAAAGGTCTCCCTTGCTCGAAAGCCAGTTGTATCTGACTCCAGGGTTCAGTGCGTATCTCTGTTTATAGCCAAAGAGCCAGCACTGTCTGCATCTGCAGATGTTTCCATGGTCAAGTGGCAGGCATGACTAGACACCAGAGTGCACGGAACACTGTTTACCTTCCCACTGAAGTGGTACTTATTTATCTACTTGCAATTCCTTGCTTTCAAACTGCTGGGTTAGCTAGGTTAGCAGGAAAGGAGCTGGGGAGGTTTTATGGACATTTTAGATAGTTTTATTGTATTTGGGTTTTAATTAGTATTGGGCATGGGTTTTAACTGATGTTGTGAGCCGCCTTGGGTCACTTAGGCGAAAAAGACGGTTATATAAATCCAATAAATAAATACTTGGGTCTCGAACTGCTGACCTGCCAACCTTCCAGTCATCAAGTTCAGCATCTTGTCACTGCAGTCCCTCAAGGAATTTGTGAACTCTTCTTTATCATTGCTCACATTCCATGGAACTCTCTCCAAAATGAAGATGATGATGATGATCTATCTGCCTCAGCCTCTCCAAGTGAAACTAAAAATAATGGGAATACTACTTTTTTTCTTTTTAAAAAGCTCAGAAGTGGCCCATACCTCCTGTTCCCTATTTCTTCTCCAGATTCTACTCGATCTATTTTCTGTATGACATGCTAGATGCTAAGCACTTGACGCAGAATGATCTTATCACCATTTCAAATTTTATTTTAAAAGCCCTGGCTGGATCAAAGCCCAGAATGACTGAGCACTCATACCTAACCTGTTTGAGATTCCTTCTCTGTAGGGCAGGAGTTCTCAACCTTTTTAAGCCAGGGGCCGAGTCACGCTCCTTCAGACAGCTTCAGGGGCTGGATGGCCATTTTGCCCTTCCTCCATGTTGTATATTGAATGTAATTGTAACCACACGAATGAGCGAGTGTAACAATCTGTAACCACATGAATGAGCGAATGTAACAAGCTGTATCTTGCAATAGAAACAATGTAACAAACCACAATAGAACGCGAGCTAGTGACCACTAGGGGGAAATAGCGAGCGTTCAGCTCACATGGTACACATTCCTCAAATACCTTCAGCTGCGAGGGAAAGATTCCCGCCCTCACCTCACCTGGACAAGAAGGGCATGACTAAGGATGACGTCACATGGACAGTAGCCAATGTGCTATCGAGGAGCCACATTCAAATGTATAGCCACTGCATAAAAGGAGCTTTTTGTCCGCCATTACCTCATGTTCATGCTGTACTCCATGCAATAAAGATGTGTTAGGCTAGTTTACAGCTGCTTCCATTGTCTTGATTCCCAAACACTAAACTCCACCACATTAATACCTGTCAAGCGCGGCTCCCAAAAAAATTACGGGAAATTACTGTGCATGTGCACACATGCTCAGTAACCCGTTTGCGCATGCGCAGAACCCCTTTATGCATGCACAGAACCCCTTTGTGATGGGCGTGCATGTGCAGTAACCCCTTTCTCCGTCGTTCAAAATACAGGACGGCACCGGGAAAGGGGAGGAACGAGTGCTAAAATACAAGAAATCCCGCCCAATACAGGATACTTGACAGGTATGACTACATGGCTCTTCCTGGGTTGGTGGAGGAGGTGGGGAGCCACATGAAATGGCGCCACGGACTGCATCCGGCCCACGGGCTGCAGGTTGAGAATCCCTGCTGTAGGGGGTAGATGTCTGGTAGTGACAGAGCACAAGATTTCCACCCAAGAGGTTCCCAGTTCTATTCCCAGCTAAGACTTGGAAAGAACTATCAGGACACCCTGAACATCTGGCAGTCAACGTAGTGAACACAGAGCTAGAGGGATAAATGACCTGACTTGGCATCAGACACGAATGGGCAGAAGCAGAGCTTTTTAAAACCTAGAACCTCCAGGGGTTTCAAGGGCTGAGCAGAAAAGCAATCTCTGAGTTGTTTCCAGTATGTTAGCGAAGGTGTAATGATTCAGTGTCTTCAAACCACTGGTAAAGAGTCCCCAACTCCTTATTACACGAGGCTGCTGTAATAAAATCCCTGGGGAGAGAGGCCCTGGACGTAGACAGACTTCATGGCTAAACAATCTGAGAGACTGGTATGGCATGTTCTTGGAAGTACTGCTCCAAGAAGTTAAGTACAGTACAGGAAGTTTGTTGCTATGATGATAACCAAAATCCGGAACGGATACTGCAGCTGAAGAAGAAGAAGTAGAAGAAGCTGTAATAAAAGAATGAGACAGAGGAAGTTGGCAGTGGAAAGATCTGTGTCTGCAAAGTCACATTCCAGGAAGAAATTGCTGGTTTGATTCATGCTCTCAGAGGAACCTTGTTTCACTATTCTACATCCATCTTCTTTAAAAACCTAGTTTCATCCTGATTGTATTTTAGGAATCTCCACATTCAAATGGGGAAAATATCCCTTCTGTGCCCCACTGTCACAAAGAAGCTTTCAATGACCCTGCCTATTTCATACTACTTCTTATAGCTCTCTTGTGTTTCACACACATGGAATTTTAAAAATAGATTAGCCTACACACCATTATTAGGGACTCCAGTGGCTTAGTGGTTAAGACGCTGAGTGTGATGAGGGAAGGTTGGCAGGTCAGTAGTTAAAGACCCAAGTGCTGCATGATGGAGTGAGTGCCTGTCACTGTCCCAGCTCCTGCCAACCTATCAGTTTGAAAGCAAGAAATTGCAAGTAGATAAATAGGTACCACTTTGGTGAGAAGGTAAACAGTGTTCCGTGCACTCATGCCTGCCACATGACCACAGAAACATCTACAGACTCAGACAGTGCTGGCTCTTTGGCTATAAACAGAGATGAGCACCAAACCCTAGAGTAAAATATGAGTGGCTCTCAAGCAAGGGCGACCTTACACACCATTACTACTGGGTACAGAGAGGAGTAAAACAGGTCCCGGTCCTCAAGGGGCTTATAGTATAAAATACAGAGAAGTGAAGGCACCTGAATGACACTAGGCTAGTTAAGGAGATACTGTACAAGTGGTACCTCATACAACGATTTTAATTCATTCCTCAGGGCTCGTTGTTGTACGAAACAATTGCTATACAATGCATGCATCGTATAGCGATTTCCCCTATGGGATTCATCGTACGACGATTATTTTCGTTAAGTGGTTTTTTCCCATTGAAAAATTGTTGTACGGATTTTTTTGCATAGGGAAAATTGTTATGCGGGAGGCCATTTCCCCCAAAACCTAATTATTATGCGATTTCGTTGATATATGGGGTGATTGTTGTATGAGGTTCCACTGTATTCCAAATACTGTACAGAGATGTATTTAATGTTTGCTTACAGCAGGGGAGTAATCACCAACTTGGGGCTGTTAGACTACAGGCAGAACTGTATGCCTCATTAAGGAATGGTCAAAAGGATTAAGCCAGTGGTTCCCAACCTTCTTTTGGCCAGGCACCACCTAAACATCTCTAAAATCCTGTGTGTCCCCCAGTGATATATGGTATTCAAACAGTGAACTCCTATTCATCAGAGGAAGCCTAAAAAGGCCATTAACTTGGTCTTTAAAAGCTTCCAAGTTGCCCCCTTTAAAAATAAAAAAAAACCTCCCCCTGTCGAGCGTGTGACTCACTTTGGGAACCACAGAATTAAGGGGATATTGGGTAGCTGATTCTGGCAAGATCAGTCATCAGCTGCCAGAGTATCCCAGGTAGAAAGACCAATTTTTGAATGACACACCTGCACTCACCAATCACCCACAGACCGCCTTAGAACTATGGAAGGTGAGCAAGAAACTACCAGATAGCTGGGCAGAACCACATGACTCTCTACCGCCTGGCCAAGAACAACCATGGCCTGTGTGGAAAGCTTTAAATAGACTGTGTGCCAGGGTAGGAAGATCAAGGGCTAATCTGAGAAAGTGGGGTTTCCCTGTAGATAGTAGCCTGTGTGATTGTGGAGAAGAGCAAGCAATCGCCCATATGATACAAGGCACACAATGCCCTTCAACGTGCACTGAGTAGGACCTTATGTTGGCAAGAGGAAATGTTGTTGAGTTGGCCCAATATTGGGCAGATGTCATCTAGCCCTTTTAAATTCTATTTTGTTTTTAGATGTGTTAATGTTAGCTTTGTATGTTATTATATGCAGGTGGTACATCTGACACGAATAAAGAAAGAATTCGCCAATCACAGATCCTCCTTCCAAATATCATGAAACCTAAATATTTCCCCAGAGGCAGCCTCTTGGAAAGCATCAGTTCCACTACCAGTATAACAATGCATAACCTAACACAAGGAAAATGGGAAGAGGAGGGTATCTCATCTAAAGGGTTTTTTAAAAGGGGAATAGTAACATGTGGGTTTATGATAATGTTATCAGACGTGCAGAAAGCCAAGCAGAATTTTTAGTGACTCTGGAGCTGACATTTTAGTATACTAAATTGTTAGTACCACTTTGGATACTATTCAAAGTTCACAATCTTTGCCAACACTTGGCATGCATGACTAAAGCTTGATACTCTGTGACTTGTGCATACAATGAACACACATATCAGAGTTCCCCATCTCAAGTAAACAGGAATGAAAAAATCCCCACTAATTAGACATCTTTTGCAGCAAGGTGGATCACATTCCAAGTGAGCTCATTCAAGAACAAAGATGCAAATTGGACGCACAACGTTTTTTCTTCTGAAGATAAACATATGAAGTAACAATCCTTCTCCAGGTAAGTTATGACACATAGCCTGAAGCAGCAACTGTTCCACATTCCTGAAAGCTAGCTCTGTATGTAGCAAACATAGTCTTGTCTATCTGGTGGGCAGGTAGATCGCCACTGCTCTAACATCTCTTCAACTATAAACTCATTGGGTCTCCTATGTTAAGTTACCACTTGTACACACCATAGTTTGGTTCAGTAATAATGTAAATGAGACCATTGGGGTCAAGAAAAGAGCATAGTGATCCTATGTGTGCCAATCTTGACTTCATAGAATCATAAAATAACTGAGTTGGAAGGGCCCCCGGTTGCAAACCTTGGCACTCCAGCTGTTCTTGGACTTCAATTACCAGAAGCCCTGATCAGCAGGTGTACTGACTTGGGATTCTGGGAATTATAGTGTAAGAACACCTGGAGTGCCAAGGTTCACCACCACTGTTTAGGCCATCGAGTCCAACCCCCTGCTCAATGCAGGAAAAACAAATCAAAGCAGATATGAAGAGATGGATGTCCAATTCTTTCTTGAATGGCTCATTTTAGAAATTTTCCATGGTAGGAATCTTTATTTTATTTACTTATTTGTTTTATATACCACCCATCTTGGAGGCATTCCCACTCTGGGCAGTTTAAAACACCATGAAAGGAAATACAAATGAGGGGAACCAGTTAAAGTAAACATTACAATTATAACAAACTCCCCTTCTTTTTATATATATTTTGCAAAAAATAAACATATAAAACAACACACACACACATGAATATAAAATGAAAATACATAGAAAAAAGAGCATATAAAAGACATATAACCTCATCCAAACAATTATTAACCACATTATAGTAATACTATGTTCTTTCTCATTAGGGAAGAGAAATGAAAAAATAAAAAATAAATAAAAAATAAACTCGGCCTCGTTATATTAACTTCCCCATTTTAAAAATAATATATTCTAAACTTTATACACTATATCTATAATACTTGAAGTATACATCTTTTATAACAAAACATATCATCACAATTAACTCCACCCTGTAGTATTTACAAAGCCCTGGAGGGATATGGCACATCGCAGACATACTTTATTTCATCCAAAATTTCCTTTGATCTGGTACTGGATAGCTACCACCTCCTTTTCTAAGTGCATGCTCCACAAACGGTTTCCAGATTTTCCAAAATCTATTTTCTTTAATTAACCCTTTCTTTTCCTTCATTTCCCATGTTAATTTATCGTTGAGAACCAATTGCCACACTTCTTTATACCATTCCTCCAACTTAATTCTCTCATCATTCTTCCACTTCCTTGCAATGCACAACCTCCCTATTGTCATCATATTTGATAACAAATCCTTTTTATCTTTGTCCAAATTAACTTCTTCCATATTTATTAACATGATGGTACTCAAACCCAACTTGATTTCCTTTTCAAATATTCCCACCAATTCTTTTTCAATATCATCCCAAAACCCCTTTGTTATCTCGCAATGCCACCACATATGTAAGTAAGTCCCAACAGTTTTCGTACATCTCCAACATAAATTATTCTTAGTTCTATCAATTTGATTCAATCTCACCGGGGTCAAATACCACCTCCATAACGCCTTATAATTATGTTCCTTAATTCTAACAGACATTGTTTTCATAATTCTTCTCTTCCATATTGATTTCCAATTTATACCTAAAAATTTTATATTTAAATCTTGCTCCCACTTTATCCTTAATTTATCTTGTGCATCACATTCAGTGTTTAATAATTTATAAATCTTACTTACCAAACCCTTCACCCCTATTTCTCCTTTTCTAACCTTCCATAGCATTTCTTCAAATACTGTCTTGTTCCTTTTCAAACCGGGATCTGTCAGATATTTACCATTCCATTTATTCACCGTTGCGATCTGCAGCCAATTCAATTTCAATTCTACAAATAATTCCTTCCTTTTAAGTTCATCAGTGCAAACTCTTATCCAGTCTCTCAACAGAAGCAAATCGTTTTTATTTAACACATCTCTCACTCTCTTATCGATTTTAATTGGAAAGTTTGCCATCTCCTCTATTTCAATAAATGGGAATATTTTATTTATTTTATTATTTATTTATTTATTAGATTTGTACCCCGCCTTACTTGCACAAGTGCGACTCAAGGCGGCTTCCAACAAAAATAAATACAATATACAAACATGATATAAAGTAAACAAAAATACATAAATTATACAATATACTTTAACAAAAATAAGTAAATTCCTTTACAATTTCAAGATACAATACAATACAGTAATATAAAAGTAAATTCAATACAAAAACAATAAACAATGCAAACCATAAGTAAAAATGAACTAGCATATACAAAATACCAAAAAATACAAGAGATAACAAAGTATGCAATAATACCCACATATACAATAGTATACAAGAATACAGTGTGCCAAAATTATTCTAAAAACAGTACATAATGGGGGGGAAGCTCACAGCTCAGCGACTGTAGCAATGATGGGCCAAATAGTTCTTTTTATCCCCGCCGAGGCGGGGCTCCGGCAAAACTGCCACAGCTGGCCTTGAAGCCCTGGCCGATGACGGGGCCAGGGAGAGGCGGCGGTGCAGTCCCGCGTGTTGGGCCGGACTGTTCTTTTTATCCCAGCCAAGGCGGGGCTCCTGCAAAGCTGCCACAGCTGGCCTCGAAGCCCTGGCCGATGACGGGACCAGGGAGAGGCAGCGGTACAGTCCCGGAGCCAATATTTTTTTCACCTTTTTCCAAACTTCCCACATTGACTTTAACATTTTATTTCCAATACTAATTTTGCCTACATCCTTATCAAGAAAGACTGCTTTACCTATTTGACCTAATTCTTCTATCTCCATATCCTCCCAAATTACCTTTTCTTTCATCCAAAATTTAACAATATTTTTAATATGAAATACCCTATAATAATTTTTAAGATCTGGAATTCCTAAACCACCCTGACTTTGAGGAAGATACCACAGGCTTTTTGGGATTCTAGATCTAATCCCCTTCTTGTGGAGTCATGTTTGAAAAAAGAAAGACGATTACTCAAGAAATAAAAAATTAATCCCAAATCTTATGCCCAGGCAAATTTATATAAGTACAGTACTGTAAATAAATTCAACCTAATTGGCTGTTGGTAGCAGGTCTTTAAAGGGTTCCTTGAACAGATGAATTTTTCATTGTTACTTAAAGGCATCCTTTCATCCCAGAGATCTTTTCAGCACTATGTATCATCATTACCTGCAATTGAGAAAGGGAAAAGAGTAAAGCCAGAGCAAGATATATTATCTTTTTGAAATAAGGGGACAAATATAGAAAAATATAGAAAAATTTAATGATACTGAAAACATTTAATCGAGAAAGTTTATAATTCCCACTGGTGGCAGATGCCCATAAAAGTTATATTGTACTATCTGCAATTTTATTAAGATTTTTGCATGTTTTTGTTCTTGTTGTGATTTTTGTGATTTGAGTTACTTGATTCCATGAATAAATATAGGTGTTTTCAACACTTATCATATCATGAAAGAATGTGTATATGTGGTTCTCCAAATATTGAAAATATCTCTCATATTTTATTTGATTGCCAGTTATACACTGATACTGTATTAGATTTAAATACAGTACCTTGCATCCCTATTGGGAAAAACAACTTTTTGGGACTCTAATCACAAATTGTCCTATCTCCTCCTGGGTTCTAACATACACATTGTATGTAGAACTGCCAAGTTTACAATTAAGGCATCAGCTAAAAGAATCCAATATATTAATCAAACTGGGGTATCCTGTAAGGAAGATTCACTTATCTGACTATGGATATACATGTATTATTTGTATTAAGGCACCTTCTCCAGTTTACATTCCTTTCAAAAGTAGCTCAGGTATGTACATATTGTATTTTTATTGTATTTTATTACACCCCACTGTATTGCACAGATTTTAATTATTTTGTTATGTTATTAATAAGGTCGTAAGACTAATACATTAATAAACATTCTTGTGGTTGTATTTTTTGAAGGCTTGATACTCCCTATGTTTACCTTCAGATGGAAAAGCATCGTTCATCTAACTTGCATCTTGGTACATGGGAAGCAAACAGGAGACAAAGGTTAACAACTTTCCCTTTCCAGGGAAAGTTCCACTCTACGCCTGAAAAATGGCTTGAAGTGCTCCTCGGGGGGGGGGGGGTAGTGGGCCACCCTTTCCTAACCCAGGAACTTACTTGGGCCAGCATCTTGTCGGCCGCCGTGGCCTTGGCGAGGTCGGCCGGGACGATGGGGGGTGAGTCGAGGGACTCGATCAGCAGGACTTGGTGGTCCTGCTCCACCTCGCATGCGGGGTCCCCTAAACTAGGGAGGGGAGATCGGGACAGCGCGTTCGCATGGGAGATCTCCTTCCCTGGGCGATAGACCAGCTCGTACTGGTAGGCGTTGAGGAAGATGGCCCAACGCAGCATCCTGGGGGATAGAATTTGCGGGGTGGGGTTGCCGGTAGTGAAGATCCCCAGAAGTGGTTTGTGATCCGTCACTACCGTAAACTCGCGGCCGTATAGGAAATCGTGGAACTTCTTCGTTCCCGCGATTATGGCCAGGGCCTCCCTATCTGTTTGCGTGTAATTGCACTCGGCTTTCGAGAGGGACCTTGAGTAGTACACCACCGGGGCTTCCCGCCCGCTCTCCAACACGTGGCACAGAACTGCCCCCACCCCCACTGGGGACGCATCACAGACTAAAACCACTGGTTTTTTCGGATCGAAGTGGGTCAGGACAGCATCCGAGGATAGGAGTGTCTTAAGCTCCTTGAACGCTTTCTCCTGCCTGTCCCCCCACCGCCAAGCCACGTCCTTTTTAAGTAGCGCGTGCAGTGGCTCCGCGACCGATGCCTTCCGAGGCAGGAAGGAATGATAGAAATTTAGGAGCCCTAGAAATGACTGCAGCTCCGGTTTCGCGGTGGGGCGAGGGGCGTTTTTCACGGCCGCAACCTTGGACTCTGAGGGTTTGATTCCGTCCGGGGTTACCTTAAAACCTAGAAACTCGACCTCCCTCGCAAAGAATACACATTTGTCCCTCCTCAGTCGAAGTCCTGCCCTCTCGAACACTGAGAGGACCCCATCTAGCCTCTTTGCTAACTCTAATTCGCTCCCCGCCGTTATCAACACATTGTCGAAGTATGGGAGGATGCCTGGAAGCCCCTTTAAAAGGCGTTCCACAAGGGACTGGAAAATTCCGGGGGCCGAATTCACGCCAAACTGAAGGCTTGTTACCTTAAACGCCCCCTTGTGCGTCACGATCGTTTGCGCGGCGGCAGCAGCCGGGGTTACAGAGATATGCCTGGGCCAGATCTAGCTTGGCAAAACACCTCCCCCCATGTAACGTGGCCAGCAAATGGCTGACCACGGGCACCGGGTATGCATTTGGCCGAATGGCCTTATTTATCGTACATTTATAGTCCGCACAAATCCTGACCTCCCCATTTGACTTGAGGGCTGTAACAATCGGCGTTTCCCACTCCGCCGAATCAACTGGAACCAAAATCCCCTGCCCCACCAATTTGTCCAGTTCTGCCTCGATCTTGTCCTTGAGGGCGAAGGGCACTCTCCTTGGCTTGAGGCGGATGGGCCGGATTTCTGGGTCCAGCTCAAAGGAAACCGGGGGGCCCTTGTACGTCCCGAGCCCCTTCTTCAAAACGTCCGGGTGTGCATTGCACACGTCCCGCATTGGTTCAGTCTCGATGGCGTTAATGCCGGACAGTTCGATTCCCAGGGGAGCAAACCACTGCGTTCCCAAAAGGCAGCACATCCCCCCCTTGAGGACCACTAGGGGCAGTTTCTCGGAGTAGTTCTTGAACTTCACCTTGAAGTTCCCCACCCCCAACACTGGGATCCCATTTCCCTGCACGTCCCGTAGGTGTGACTTCATGGCCCGCAGCTTGGGCCGCTTATCTGGGGGAATACGCATAAACTCTTTTTGGGACAGGATGGAATAAGATGACCCCGAGTCTATCTCCATCCTCACTGGGAGCCCCTGTAACAATACCTCTACGAAAAAACGCCGGTGCTCCAGGCCCACGCGGTTCACGCCTTCCTCGCTGTAGTTGGCTGAGACCTTCCTGGTGCCGGCCGCCTTCCGTTGGTGTGTCTGGGGATGGCTCGAAACGCCCTTGTCCTCGACTCGCCTGCGCCTGCATACTCTGGCGATGTGTCCTTTTCGGCCGCAATTGTGACACTCGGCCTTTCGGAACGGACACCTCGTGCGGTCGTGGGACGCCCCACAACCGTCGCAGCGGCGGTCTTGCTGTTCGCGGGTCTGCCGCTTCTCTCCTCGTTTCTTGATCCTCTGGACATCATCGTCCTCGCTGGAGCAGGAGTCCGCCGTCGTGGACGACTCCTCGGACGTCGTTGGTGTGCTGGCGGGCGGCTTGGGGGCCCGCCAGGCCGCCTTCGCTGATGTCCGCCGGGCTGCCTGTACTGGTGACTTGGCCCTTTCGGACGTGGCCCCTCGGGACTTGAACACCCTGACCCCGCTCCTGGCCGCCTCGGCCGCTTGGGCCTCCCGCAGTACCTCGTTGAACGTGAGGCGGTAGTAGCGGGTCACCAGCTTCCTCTGGAGCTCCTCGTCCCTCAGACCACACAACATGCGGTCTCGGAGGGCCTGGTCCAGGTCATCCCACTGGCAGTGCACCGCTGCAAGCCTGAGGGCCGCCGTGTAGGCGGACACGGATTCGCCTGGTCGCTGGTCTCGCCTGTGGAACGCGACCCGGGCTGGGAAAATCGAAACGGGAGGCTGGAAATGCTCGCCCAACAACTCCAGGATGCGGTCGATGGGCACCACGTCCACCTTCCGGGGGGCCACCAGGTTCATCAGGATACGCAGCGTGGCCGGCCCCACCTGGGCCAGGAAGTGGGAGCGCATTTTCGCGGCGGCGGCGACGCCCGCGGCTTCCATCGCGTGCCGAAACTGGCACTCGTAGAGCTCCCATTGTCCAGGCTCGCTGACATCGAACTGGTAAGGCTTGACCTTGGGATTTGCCATCAATCCCTCCTTCGTCGCCAATTTGGTGTCTTGCACAGAAGACGAAGAAGGAGTCGCAGTAAGGACTAACACGGGTTTATTGGTTGATGATCAGGATTAACATGTGGTAATGGCGGAGGTACTTCACATTATATACAGTAGCACAATACATTTGAATCTTGCTGCACGGTAGCTCATTGGCTGCTACCGGCGTGACGTTGTCCAAGTCACGCCCATCATCTGCAGGTAGTGATAGTGCGGGAAAAGTTCCCACGGCTGTCGGTGATTTGGGGAATGTGGACCATGTGAGTTGAACGCTCGCAGCTGCCCTCTATGGGCAGCTTACTCGCGTTCCTTTAACAGCTGAGCTACATTGTAATTGTGGTCAGGTTACATTCATACATTTCTTAAAGCAACATTGTACATACATAACACCTTGTTAGCTGGAAGTTCAAGACCTGGGTACTGCATGACGGTTTGAGCGCTTGTCTCTGTCCCAGCTCCTGCCAACCTAGCAGTTTGAAAGCAAAACATTGCAAGTAGATAAACAGTGACCACTGTGGTGGAAAAAGATCTTGGGGACATGAAAGGAGCCTCATCCAGGCCCAGGATGGGAGTCAGCTGCGGCTACCGGCCCCGCCTCCCTCCGGCCCTGCCTGACCGGAGGGATAAGAAGGACGCTGGAGCCACCGCCAAAAAGCCTCGCCTCAACTGTCCCGGGCTCCTGCCATCGGCCTGGGATGGGAGTCAACTGTGGCCACCGGCCTTGCCTCCCTCCGGCCCTGCCTGACCAGTGGGATAAAAGGAGGGACGCCTCAAAGGACTCCTGCCGCGTTCTGGACTTCGCTGCATCTCCCCGTTGCCCTCACCATCGGCGCGGGGAGGGAAGAGGTTGTCTGCCAAGACTTAAAAGGCCGTAGAGGCGGCCAGACTTTTGTCACTGCCTCCGGTCTTGTAAGGTGGTTGAGGCTATGATGTTGTTGTTTTTCCCAAGATGTTAATGACTTGATTGTATTTTACCTGCTTTTGTATTTTGCTACTGTATTTTGACTGTATTTCTATTGTTGCTTTTGTCACCATGTTCACTTTTTTCTGCTGCTGTCTGCTGTGCAGACAGCATGCATTGGTGTAAACCGCTTTGAGTCGCCTTCGGGCCAAAGCGGTATACAAATAAAAAGTGAAATGAAATGAAATGAAAATCCCTTGAGTGGAATTTCTCCAGCAAAAATCCTTCCAACCCAGAATAATTTCTGACACGAAATTACATAATCAAGAATGACAGAGAATTACAGTCCATTATCTACATTACCCAAGTGGTTTGACATGATAAATACAGCCCTTTTGAAACGTGGGGTAAAAGAGTGGGAATTCTGCAAATATTTCAGTTGCAATCTCTTCAGGCAAATGTTCTGCATGTTTTCTAAAACATCCTGTGCTTGATGCACTTGTACACTTCTAATTTTAACACCAACCTCTAACCACAACCATCCACTGAGCTGTTCTTGGATCTGCATGGCCCCCTTCATTATATGTCACTTTTAAGAGCTTTCCCCCAAAAGAGTTTGAACTCTGATTTCGTACCTTCATTTGTTTCTTTGATGTAGGCAGATTGATTGCATACGAGCTGGCAGGCAGGCTAAACACTACTTTATTGTAACATGTCAATCTGTACATGAGGCAATGGCGGAGCCTTGCTTCCTTATATATGGTACATAGTACATTTGAATCTTGCCTGAAGGCACCTATTGGTTACAGTATTGGTGACGTCTTTCTGATGTAATGCATACCTGACATAGTTTCACCTGTGGCGGGAAGGTTTCCCGCGGTAGTTACCCATTGGAGGAATTGGGGTCACGTGAGCTCCGTCACCTGCACTACCGGCAAACAGCTGAACTGCATGGATACACAACATCCCTCCCCCCTAGGATGGGACGAAGTCCCACAACCATTGTGGGGGCTGGTGGACGCGCTGCAGCCGGCCGTTCAATTCAGTGGTGCTGCCGCTTCTGCATCCCGCAGCTGTGCTGTCTGAATCGGCTGTGATGTCCGACTCTTCCCCACGGGAAAACTGAAGGGACCCATCGAACCCCGGCAGGGGCAGGGCTGGGGTTTCTACATGTCAGGGAGGATGGGGGGACCTCTGGGACAACTCAAAACCCCGCTGCTCACTTGGACGAGTGGGGGAACACTCATGAAAACTCCCCCCATCCTATAACAGAAAATCAAAGTGGGGTTGTGCTCCTCCAGGTTGGGTAGTGGTCTCCGGGTTTATGCCACCTGTTATACTGAGTCCTGTATTCCCCCATTGGGTTACACGGGTGGGGGGTGGCCCTAACGCTGATTCGTCAAAATACCCACTTTCCCCCGTGGCTTCTGTGTCTCTTCTCCTAAGCTGGTCAGCGTGCCTCAGCCACAACAAACCCGCTTCCATCCTCACTTGGTATGATATGGGCCCGGTTTGTTCCACCACCTCCCCAGGTACCCACGCTGGTCCAGAAATGGCATAATTCCTACAGTACACTGGGTCGCCTGCCCCGAAACTTTCCTTTGTTCTACCGCCACATTCATGCCTCTGTCTTCCACCCTGGATGGATCCAAACGGTCAAACAACGTTGTGGGTCTCCTTCACATCAGAATCTCTGTGGGGGACTGCCCCGACGCAAGCGTAGTAACCCTATAACAGAGGAGGAATTTGCAGAGCTGTAGCTCCAGATCCCCGGACCCATCCTCCGTAGCGCCTCCTTTGTAGTGCAGACCAGGCGCTCTACTTGGCCGTTTGTGACAGGGTGAAATGGAGCGGAGGTTACATGCCTGATCGCATTCCGTTCGAGGAATGCCTGGAATTCGGCGGACGTGAATGTTGTTGTGTTATCTGAAATTAACACATCGGGCAGGCCAAAACACGTGAACAACCTCCTCAGGTGTTTGACTGTGGCTGCGGAGGATGTGTTTCGCACTGGAATGACCTCCAGCCATTTCGAGAACGCATCAACCACTAACAAGAACATTGTTTCCCGGAAGGGCCCCGCAAAGTCCTTGTGGACCCTTGACCATGGTCCGCGGGCTGTGTCCCACTCCCTGGGGGGTAATCTGTGCTCCTCGAGCCGTGAGTGTTGGCAACTCTCACATGCACCCACCAACTGCTCTATGTCCCTATCTATGTTGGGCCACCAGAAGTAGCTCCTTGCCAGAGCTTTCAACTTCACGATCCCTGGGTGGCTCTTGTGGAGCAAACGGAGCACCTTGGCTCAAAAAACCTTAGGAATTACCACCCTCTGACCCCAGAGGAGGCATCCTCTCTCAAGCGAAAGCTCAAAACGGTCCCTGAATCCACCTCCATCTTTACCTGAACCCCCTGCAACAGTACCTTCACGAAAAAACGGGTGCGTCGGTCCGACACATGTCTCACCACAGTGTCCCTCGCGTGCACCTTCCCGATGGCCTCGTCCTTTCGACCATAGCGGCTGGTCCGGTTAGGGTCTCGACTTCTGCGTTGCCTGCACACCTTCGCTATGTGTCCCAACCGTCCACAGTTGTGGCACTCTGCCTTCTTGAATGGGCATTTCTTCCGGTTGTGTGAGCCCCCACACCCCTCGCAGCGCTGGTTTGCTTCAGTGGTGTCTCTCTTTTCGGATGGCCTTTTTCTCACTTTCTGGACCTCTGGTTTGCTCTCGCTGTCGCCGGATCCCGAAGAGGACATAGCGGCGGCTGCCGTAGCTCTCGACTCTCATGCACGTGGTGACGAACAGCTGTGGGCTTGCACCGTGGACGCCGAGCTTCCCGGGACTGTGGACCTCATCCCGCATGCCCGTACTCCGTCCTTTACAGCTTCAGCAGCTTGTGCAACCCACAGGACCTCCTCGAACGTGACGTCCTTGTCCCAGGCTAACAGTTTCCGCTGGACCTCTTCATCCCACAGGCCGAGTAGGAGGCGGTCTCGCAACGCCTTGGCCAGGGTGGCTCCCCACCGGCAAGGGACGGCTGCCAGCCTCAGCATGGCCACGTACTCGGCCACAGTTTCTCCAGGCCGTTGGTCCCTCCGACTGAACGCCATTCTCGCTGGGAAAACCAACACTTTTGGCTGAAAATGTGCTCGCAGGGCTGCCAGGATGTCATCCAGCAGTGCCGTCTTGAGTGACTGTGGCATTAGGAGGTTTCTTGCTAGCTCAGGGTTGGCAACCCACACTGGACCAGCAGGCAGGCTCGCTTTTGGTCTTCATCCTCAATCTTCTCCGCGGCCATCGCGTATAGGAATTGCTCTTCGTAGAGGTCCCATGACTCTGGCGTGGAAGTGTCGAACGGAGATAGGTTGACCCTGTGGGTCGCCATAATCCCACCTTCGTCGCCAGTTTGGTGTAGGCAAATTGATTGCACACGAGCCGGCAGGCGGGCTAAACACTACTTTATTGTAACATGGTCAATCTGTACATGAGGCAATGGCAGAGCCTTGCCATTGTACATAGTACATTTGAATCTTGCCCGAAGGCGCCTATTGGTTACAGTATTGGTGACGTCTTTCTGACGTAATGCATACCTGACATAGTTTCAACTGTGGCGGGAAGGTTTCCCACGGTAGTTACCCATTGGAGGAATTGGGATCACGTGAGCTCTGTCAGCTGCGCTACCAGCGAACAGCTGAACTGCATGGATACACATCAGTTTCTCTCTCTCGCTAAGAACGAGCTCAATCTACTTATATGGCAGCCAAAAATAGAGAATGATAGATGCAGAGTTGACCTTTAAAGCCCTTCATGGCATTGGACCAGGGTACTTAAGAGGCTGCGTCACCCCAAGGTATTCAGCCCATCCTACAAGGGCGGACAGGAGGGGCTCTCTGGTGGTCCCTTCAGCAAAAGAAGCTCTGCTTACAGGGACCAGGAAGAGAGCTTTCTCCGTGTCTGCCCCTGCCCTCTGGAACCTCCTACCTTGAGAACTTCGTCTCCAGTCGGAGCTACTCCCTTTCAGAAAGATGCTGAAGACCTGGCTCTGCCAGCAGGTGTGGGGCATGTCTGGCTCCACTTCTCAAGCCCACTGGTTTGTTTCGCCTCTGCTGGGAAGTTCATGCTCCTTTTTGCTCTGGTATTCCTGTTTTTTAATGTGGGTGGTGGAGGGTTAGAGTAGTTTTTATGATGATTACTGGTTTTTATGTCTTTTTAATTTTGTTTTTAGCTGGGGGTTTTATTGATGTTTGTTTTAAGTGTTTTTTGTACTGTATTTTTTCTTCTTGTTGTTGCCGCCCTGAGTGGTGCTAGCACCAGGAGGGCGGGGTACAAATTAATGAATAAATAAATAAATAAATAAATAAATAAATAAATTTAAACCTGACAGAAATGCTCTAATTCTTACTAGATTTTGAGCAATGCCAGCTGTGTCTTTAGGGGGCACATTGTCTAAGGCTCTGTAGCTATATACTGTATTATCGCTTTAGTTGTTGGGAAAGGAAATACAATAAAAAAACCACTACTTACGAAAAAAGTCCATTCCGTAGGCTTTTGCTTAAATTGTTTTTTTATGTAACTCGAAGCAAACCCATAGGGAAAATGAAATTTTTATGTAAATCAAAGTAAACCCATAGGAAAAATGAGATTTTTATGTAAATTGAAGCAAACCTATTGGGAAATGAATTTTTGCATAACTCGAAGCAAACCCATAGGAAAAAGAATCTTTATGTTACTCGAAGCAAACCCATAGGAAATCGTGTAAATTGGGACATGGTTTTAGCACAAAATCATTATGTAAGTCTAATTTTATGTAACTCGAGGCATGTGTAAGTCAGGGTTTTACTGTAGAGGAATCCACCTAACTGTTGGACTATCTACTCTCCTGGCCTCTTAGGAAAACATTTCCTGATGATACTTTAAAGAACTAATCTGCTCTTCAAAGATATTTAAGGACATTCTCCATGTTATGAGTGGATTTTAATAGCTCAAATACACTTTATTAGTAGTCTTCTTCCTCTTTTACCCATTTGGATGATGCAGGAGATACATGGTTCTTGTTCTGACACTTCTTGTGGCTTCTACCAGCGTTATTTGGTGTTCTTGTAATATGTCTTTGATGTTATCTCTCCACCGCGTCTGCCTCATGGTATTTGTCCTTCTTCTCTTTCCACATATGCCCTGAATGGTATGGAATTCCAAGATATTCTCTCCAAATGGGCAAACCACTTTAATTTTAGTCTCTGTAGTTTAAGAATTGGTTCTATTCCAATTCTTTTCCTTATACTCTCGCTCTGCAAGAAAAGGTCCCTGGGAAGATTTGCCCTGGATGTAGATGGACTTCATGGCTGAAGAACCTGAGAGACTGGCATAGCATGTCCTCGGAAGAACTGTTCCAAGGAGTTAAGAACAGGAAGACTATCGCCATGATGATAGCCAAAATCCGGAACAGATATGGCACCTGAAGATGATAATCTCATTCCTGATTTTATCCCTTCTAGTTACTCCAGCAGCCTTCTTCAGACATCTTATTTCATGTTAACCAACTTCCTTTTGTTTTGCTGTAAGTGTCCATGTTTTGTACTGGTAACAAACGTAGGAAAGAAAATGTGTTGTATGGGATGTTTCTTTGTGCTAGTCAGTACTGCTTTATGTTGTAAGACTAACTGTTCCAATATTTGGTTTGCCTTACTGCACCATGTTAATTTCTTTGTCCATTTTGCTATCCACAGTAAATGTTGTTTCTAGGTACAGTATTTGAACTCTGCCACTTGTTTTATACCTCTTCCCTCTATTTTAATGTTTCCCAATGAAGGCTCACACCCCACAGGGAGACCTCAATTCCCAGAAGCCTTAATCAGCACATTGGCTGATCAATGCTTTGGGGAAATTGACTTAGGCTCAGAGCTGTAGCCAGAGGAGGGCAAGGGGGGGGGGGGTGAAAACCCTCCTGAGCTAACAGCCCGCCCCAACCCATCCTGGGATGCCAATGTTATATATGTGTGTGTATGACATTGTTGTCCCTCCTCAAAAAATCCCCCCACCCAAATCTAGAATCCTGCCTACAGCCCTGCTTAGGCTTCTGGGAATTGAAGTCCAAAAACCAAAGGTTGGGAAACACTGCTCTCTTTAGATAATTTAGAGCATGCTGTTTCCTTCCAATTGCCATTACCTCATCTTCTCTTTATTGAGTCTCATATCGTTATTATTGTTATTATTGTTATTATTGTTATTATTGTTATTATTATTATTATTATTATTATTATTATTATTATTATTATTATTATTATTATTATTATTATTATTGCATTCTTGGTTCACGGACATGTGTTGCAGTAATTCCTTAGTTGCACTTGCTATCAAATCCTGAACATCTGCAAAAAGTAATTCATTGATATTGTTTTCATTCATGGGCTTAGCTTTTTTGCTTATGCTCTCTATGTAGGTGATGAATAATAGCAGTGATATAAGTGTAATTGTTGTTGCTATGTTTATATATCAAAGGTTAATGATAATGTTAAGTGAGAAGGGGCTTCTCCTGCCGTATCTTGCTATCAAGTTCTTTATAAATGGATTGCAAAACTTTCATCACTGAATATGAGAAGCACACTTGATGGATCTGACCAGTGGTCTATATAGTACAGCACAAGAGCTGGAGATATTTCTGGGGAAATAAACAGGTTGGGAGTACAACAGCACCCCTTGCTGGGGTATTCAGAAATAGCCTCCGAGAAAATTGTGGTACTGTACTGTACTGTATTTTTGAGACACAATCTTTCTCACTCTAGGTCAGGCGAAAGCAACTGCAGAATGAACTCACCAAAAGGTGCCTTCATTTTAGCAGTTTCATGCCTGGCCTGGACACGGAAGAAGCACCCCTTTTGTATTCCTCAGCTACAAACATTTGAAGGAGGGAATATGAAGGGAATTTGATGCTATCAAACTATCTTGCATTTCGGAGTTATGATTCCCCATAGATTCCCCTAATCTTCATGTTAAGTCACCCAAATCTGAGGTCCTCCATGTTTACGTCAAATAGATCTCAAGGCCATGCTAGGCAAAATTGTATACTCCAAAATGATATGAACTACAAAGCTCACAATTGCTCCACAAAGGTTGCCCTTGCTCGAAATCCAGTCATAGCTGACTCTAGGGTTCAGTGCTCATCCCTGTTTATAGCCAAGGAGCCAGTGCTGTCTGCATGCGCAAATGTTTACATGGACACATGGCAGACATACCTAGACACTGGAGTGCACAGAACACTGTTTACCTTCCTACCAAAGTGGTACCTATTTGTCTACTTGCAATTTCTTGCTTTCAAACTGCTAGGTCGGCAGGAGCTGGGACAGACGGGACCTCATTCCATTGTGCAGTACTCAGGGCTCGAACTGCTGACCTGTCAACCTCCTGGTCAAGTTCAGCGTCTTTACTACTAAAAGGTCACAGCTATTCTCTTCCATTCCAGAACCAAAGAACAAGACAACTGCTTTCTTTGCTGCCAGGTTGAGATGCTTGGAAGACCAGTACTGTACAGTACTGTATTTCTACTGCTCCCATTTCAAGCAAAGCTGTATCGGTTTCAATGTGGCTGAAAGAAGCATTCACAGTACGTTGAGTAACTTGAACGTGGACAAGAGCAGAAATCTTACTTTCTTCTCTTCCAGGTGAGCAGAACACAAATAGCTTCTCCTGCTTATGCAAAGCTGCCTAACGAAGGAATTGCTTAAAACAGCTTCTAAGAGTTTTGTGAGCCAGGTCTGGACAACAGCAAATAGTTTTTCATACCATCCTGTTCTTCAAGAAAATGTTCTTCTCCATATGCCAATTCCATAAGAATTGGCATAGGTTAATGAATGAAACACTTGCCTACAAAGCCCAGATCACTCTGCATCCTGGAATAGGGGCCAGGAGAGATCATCCAAACACGATCAGCTGTACAGCCTTGGACAAGATGCAGCTCCCAAAGCGCCACCACCTCTGCATGTCTTGTAACTAGAAAACACTAGGCCAGATGTCTCCCAACTGACTAGGACAGTGGTTTTGGAGACATTTCCAGAAAACTTAAAAATGTAGGCTTAATAAACAAATTTGGAAGGGTATAAGGTACAGTGATACCTCAGATAACGTTTGCATCAGATTACACTAAAACCGCATAACGTTAAGCAACCTGGGGGGGGATTGCATCACATAACGTTAAAATCCTATGGGATGCATCAGGTAACGTTCACTAAAGCCTGTGCCAGTTACAATGTTATCTCTATGAAGTTTTAACGTTATCTGATGCATCCCATAGGATTTTAACGTTTTCCGATGCATGCATCAGATAACGTTAAAATCAGATAACACTAAGACTCATGGAACCAAGCTTTAGCGTTATCTGAGGTTTTACTGTATTAAGATTGAAAGAATGATTACATAAGTTATCCAAATAAAGGAGATTAGGAAGGGAACAAGATCTTGGTGCAATTTGATCCAATTAGAAAAATGGGACTCTCATTTGGGTTTTGGGACTTTGTATTATTGAAAGGGGAAGGTATAAAGCCAGTGCAAGAAATAACATCTTTTTGAAGATGGACAGGGATGTGAGAAATAGGGGGAAATAATTTAACTAGTTACAGAATTTCCATCTGCGCTGCGATGGCTCAGTAGTTAAGAAGCTCGCCTTGTTAGCTGGAAGGCCGACAAGTTGGCAGTTTGAGACCCGGGTACCACGACAGATTGTGCACCTGTCTCTGCCCCAGCTCTTGCCAACCTAGCAGATCGCAAGCAAGAAATTGCAAGTAGATAAACAGTGACCACTTTGGTGGGAAAAGATCTTGGGGACATGAAAGGAGCCTCATTCAGGCATCCCCTGAGCAGTTTTTCCAGCAAAAATCCTCCCAACCCAGAACAGTTTCTGACACAAAATTATTATTGGATACAAGCCAACCATTTGGTTCACAGTCAAGGACTGGGATAAAATTAAGTTCAAGCCCTAACAAAAAACCTAAGAACTGTTACGGTAACATCTGAGTATATATGCAGTTATTATTATTACTGTCTAGGTTTCTAGGGAAGCATGTAGATTTACTGCAGATTCATTGTATATTTGGCTTTTGTAAGAATACTGTAACAGCGCTCCGTGCACTTCAGATGGTGTCTAGTCATGCCTGCCACATGACCACGGAAACGTCTGCAGAAGCAGACAATGCTGTCTCTTCGGCTGTTTCTTAGTGTCAACAAAACAAAGCTAGATGGACCAGCATACAGCAGTTTTCATACATCAGGCTGTATAAGATGCAAATCCAGTGTCAGACATAGGACTGAACCAACACTGTAAACCAAAGGAAGGATTTGGAAGTGTGTGTGTGTGTGTGTGTGTGTGTGTGCACACGCATACTAACTACATTTCTCCATCTCAATGGTGCTTAAAATTCCAAATCCTACCCTTTGAGCCCACTCCTCCACACCCCATCCGATCTTCAAAAGCAAGCTGCCTTTCATAAGTGCCATTCCATCGCAACAAGCAAATCCCACATGCCTCCAAGAAGAACCGATTGAGAGAAAAATGAAATGGTATGAAAACAACTATTTATTTGCTCTGGAATTCCAGCAGCCGTTCTTAACGGTTGGACTTAGCCACACGCTCCAGCTCGTCCTTCTTCTTGATGGCGTAGGAGTTAGAAGAACCCTAGAAACAGAAAGCAACTGATTATCACAAATCTTCTAAGCAGGTGCCCACTTCTAGCCAGTAGCAATCTCTGTACAGTATAAATACTTCCCCCAATTCCAATTTCATTCTTTATCCTTCCACATACATAGTTCCACAGAACTGCACAGCAGCTGAAGCCATTCCCATAAAAGCAAAGGGTGCGAAGCTCATACAAAATAAAGCCATTAATAGCTAACGCTACAGCAATCATGGGTATAGCAGAAAGATCTCTTCAAAGCTTCAGAGTTGCCTCTGCTACTTCAAAAGGCCACAGGACGCTGCTGGGCACCTGGGCTCTGTAAACATATCAGAGTAAACTAAACAAAACAGCAAAAAAAAGGGGGGGACAAGAAAATGTTGTGGCATGTTAAAGACTAACTCCTGTATTTAAATGTGGAGCTTTCATGGACCAAGTCCAAGTTCTTCTTCTGCCATAACCGAATCCGATTATTAGCAATCCTCATGGCAATTAGCCATGAAGATTGTCCTCAGAATAGAATGCTGTGGCCTTTCATCTGCTCTTATTTTTTAAATAATTTTATTGATTTTATAACAAAAAACAACAACAAAGGATATGTATGAAGAGAAAATACAAAGTATATATACATAAGACAAAACGGAAATCGACATATAAAAAGAAGAAAAAAGTCAACACTAACATACTCATAAAGTAAGGATAAAGCTGCACTTGATAAAGTATAAACAGTTAAATTCATCTTAAATCATTTAATTGTTTTCTGCCTGATTAAGAATTTCTATAATTAAACTAATTTGTTTTCCAATAAATCATTAGACATCTTTCCCTTGAAACAAAAATACAGACTTTCCAATAAAGTACAATAAAATTCAAGTGCTACATCACCCTAAGTGACTATACAAGGCCCTAGAGGATACGGTAGGACACACGTTTATATTATTTCCAAAAACTGGAATGTTCAGGCACTGGTCTGCTCCTGTCATTTCTTTTTTTACCATAGTCCACAAAAGGTTGCCAAATTCGCAAAAATCTGTTCTCTTTTACTATTCCCTTTTTCTTATTTTCTTAATTTATCATTCAGAGCTAACTGCCACATTTCCCTATGCCATTCTTCAATCTTTAATGTTAAATCATTTTTCCAATTCCTCGCTATACATTGCCTATAGACAACTGTTGTCAAGCATATAGACAACAGTTCTTTTTTATCCTTATCTAAATATACTTTTCCTGTGTCTGTCAGTAAGGCTAAATTTGGCGCCAGATTAACGTTTACCCCCATAATTCTGATAATTTATTTTCCTATTTTCTCCCAAAATTCCTTTATTATCCTACAACTCCACCACATATGCTCATAAATTCCCAATTTGTTTTTACATCTTAAACACATTTGACTTTTATTTTTATCTATCTGGTGCAACTGCACTGGGGTCAAATACCATCTCCACAAAATTTTAAAATTATGTTTTTTTATTCTGACAGACATAGCTCTCATGATTCTTTTATTCCATTTCTTTTTCCAATCGAAATCTGTGATGCTAACATTAAGATCTTGCTCCCATATTTTCTTCAATGTTTCTTGTGAATTAATATCTTTGTTTAAAATCCTATAAATTTTGCTCACCAAACCCTTTATATCTACTTCCCCTTTTCTAATTTTCAATATTTCCTCAAAATCAGTGGTATCTCTTTTCAAACTATTTTCTTCCAAATAGACACTATTCCATTTATTTACCTGTAATACCTGTAACCAATTTAAGTTTAGCTGTATATATAGCTCCACTATTTTCTCCTTATCTTTGCACGCTTTTAACCAATCTTTCAACAGAAAAATATTATATTCACCCAAAATTTCCTTGGCTTCTCTATCTAACGTTATCAGGAATTTTTTAAGATCAACTATTTCTATAAACGGAGATACATCAGGGACTAAATCCTTCTTTACTTTTTCGGCCATTCATCTGCTTTCCGCATCACAGCATGACACCCATACCACTGATACAGTTCCACGAGTCACTTCCTGGTCCTGAACCCTTCTGGTATGCAAAGTCCTCCTGAGCCCCAGGCCAGGATTGATGAAGCTGCTGCCCTCCGTCAAGATGGATTCAAGTGGGATTTAATCCACTTGGGGACCACCTTTCCCTGTGGTCTTCTGCACCCAAGGCTGTTAGTCCTCAGGGTGGCCAGGTTAGTTAACCCCCACCTGACACTCAGCTCTAAGTCGCTGGCAGTATGGTCTACTCTATTACCATAGCAGGATAACCTGGCCAGTAAGTAGCTTAGGGCTAAATATTTTAAGAAATGCCAAGTGTGTATGACAGCTATCTTAGCAAGACATCTTAGAAATTGATATTTACACTGCCATAAACATTTATGGAACAGAACCTTCTCTTATTGAACACATGTATAAATATAATGAGGGTCTTGCCTAGTATTCTCCAAGTCTTACTAGATTCCCTATTGGAGGACCTACCTCCACCCTGGCTTAAAGTATGCACCTATCAAATGCTGCTAGGCTCTCATAACTTTCAATCTCCAGTCGAAAAGACATGATTCGATGTCAGATGCTACTCATATATGACATCTATCTCAACTTAGATTAACTTTGCAGTCATTTTATCTCACCTTTGCAGCATTGATCAGCTCATCTGCTAGACACTCGGCTATGGTCTTAATGTTACGGAAGGCAGCTTCACGTGCTCCGGTGCAGAGCAACCAGATAGCCTGCAGGGGGAGACAGAGATCAATTGGCAAAAGTCGTCAAATGAGAGAATCCCAGCTTGTTCTTGACCTCAAAGAATCATCCAAACCTGATTGACACGGCGCAGTGGTGACACATCAACAGCCTGTCTCCTAACTGTGCCAGCTCGGCCAATACGGGTGGAGTCTTCACGGGGGCCGCTGTTGATGATGGCATTCACCAAGACTTGCAGGGGATTCTGCCACAAAAACAAACAGGATTAAGAATCACAACTGCTATGTAGTCCCACAACTTTTGCTAAAGCAAAAAGCAAAACAATCACACTCATATACCACAGCCAGTATCACTAGAAAATACTCGTAGAGTCAGAACTTTGAACAAGCTTCCCTAATTGTAAAATTGGCACAGCCCAAGTGAAGATTATTTTAAAAACCTTACACTTCTATATACCAGAAGTGGTATCAAGATCGTTAATCCTAATAAAAGGTCTTGTTCTCCCCTTGGATGGTGAGATAGTTCAATAATCAACTATTCTACAGTTTGATCTATAAGAGTGATGGCGAACCTTGGCACTCCATCTGTTCTTGGACTTCAATTCTGAAAGCCCAAGTCCCTGTGAATCCACACAAATGGGTTTACTGCATGTACACACAGTAAACCCATTCGTGTGGATTCACAGGGACCTGGGCTTTCAGAATTGAAGTCGAAGAACAGGTGGAGTCCCAGTAAACCCATTCGTTTGCATTCACAGGGACTTGGGCCTTTGGGAATCGAAGTCCAAGAACAGCTAGAGTGTCAAGGTTTACCATCAAGGATCTATAACATCTCCAGTGAATAAAACAACCTACAAAGTATAAACATGCAACTAGAAAACACAGACTTTATCTGTGCTACATCCAACAAGCCCCATTTCTCTTCTTTATGATCTCTAACAATTTCTTACCAAAGACAACAGATATTCAAATTCTCTCCACCGTAAAGGACTTATATCTATTAGCATAAAAACTCACTACTAGCCATATGTGACATACAAGTAACTAGAACATCGATGGCCAGCCTTGAAACTCCAGGTGTTCTTGGACTTCAATTCCCAGAAGCCCAAGTCGGCACTCCTGCTGAACAGGGCTTCTGGGAATTGAAGTTCAAGAACACCTGGAGTGCAAAGGTTCGCCATCACTGAACTAGAATAAGAGGCCAATTTCTGTTTAAACTGGTTAACAAATGTAATTCAAATTAATCTTACAAGAGCTCTGGAAACTATGTAACACACATTTTGTGGAAAAATCATGGATACTAAACATGACAAAACTAGTTACTGAGGCCATGAGCAATCTTGGGATGAATTCTATCAAGGCTTCCACAAATTGCAACAATGGGTTAAGATGAGAGAATGTTTTTTACAACAGATATTCAGATTCTCTCCACCATAAAGGACTTATATCTATTAGCATAAAAACTCACTACTAGCCATATGTGACATACAAGGAACTAGAACATCGATGGCCAGCCAGTATGGTAAGCTCTGCAAAAACACACTCTTAACACTGCCAGCCAGCCCACTATACTGCCCTCTCCCCAGCCTTATGTAGCTGTACCCCAATTTAAGCTCCCTTCTAGCCTTAATAACATAAGAACAGCCTTGCTGGAACAGGCCACAGGAGCCCATCCAGTCCAGCATTCTGTCTCACACAGTGGCTCACCATTTGCTTCAGGGTATTATTCCCAAGCAGATGCCTGCTTAGGATTCCCTGGAAATGATATTGAGAGATATCCTGCCTATCTCTCCAACACGGAGGTTGTCCTTAAGTATCCATAATTATAGCCATTGATACTCTTGTCCTCCATGAACTTGTCTAATCCTTTCTTAAAGCTGTCAAGACTGACAGCTGCCACCACTTCTTCTGGCAGGGAGTTCCATAGACCAGTAATCCTCTGGGTGAAAAAGTACTTTCTCTTATTTGTTTGAGAACTAGCACCCAAAAGTTTCATGGAGTGTCCCCTAGTTCTAGTGTTATGCGATAGGGAAAACAGTTTTTCCTTATCTACTTTGTCCACACCATGCATGATTTTATAAACTTCAATCAGGTCACCTCTTAGACGTCGTCGTTCAAGAGTGAAGAGGCCCAACCGTTGCAGCCTCAGATGGTAAGGAAGGTGTTCCAGTCCCCTAATCATTCTGGTTGCCCTCCTCTGTACTTTCTCCATGCACTTAATGTCAGAGTAAAGAACTACACTGTATTATACTTCCTTCCTCTCCTCACTTTGTCATGACCAAAGTACATACCACTCATATATAATTGTATCTCCGGTCTGAGATAAACTGAACACCATAGTGGCAGTGATGGCCAGGCCAAATTGTTCTTCACTCCTGTCTCCTCACATGGATCTACTACCGTGATGGTGTACCTTGGCACTCCAGATGTTCTTGGACTTCAATTCCCAGAAGCCCAAGCCCCCGTGAATCCACACGAAGGGGTTTTCTGTGATTCACCCAGCGCCCGCACCACCCTCATCGCTTAAAATGTGCCCGTACGGACGCGTTTTGCTTCCACTTCCAGGAGCGACAAGGGCGGCGTGGGCTGGATGAACCACTTCATGTGGATTCACGGGGGCTTGGGCTTCTGGGAATTGAAGTCCAAGAACATCTGGAGTGCCAAGGTTCGCCATCTTGGATCTACTATATATGTTAGGCAAGAGATAGTTTGCCGTCTTGTCATCCTCCGTAGCACATGGACCTTTGTACTCAGATCCAAATGCCCAAAATTCTGGGAGATACATCCCAGTCTCAAGATACCTTTCATGTGCTTTTTAGTTGAACAGCATCTGAAAAACGTTTCAGTATATTGTGTGTTTCTTTTCCTAAAGTGATGGAAGGCACTCAGCCCCGTGGGTCCTCCCAATAAAGCTACCCAACTGATAGTCACCTTGGCATGTTAATAGGAAGTAATAAGTGAACATGTGGCTCTTGAGATGGAAAGCAGTTTTGAATTCCTACACTCCGGATGAATTGGCGTCAGGGGCCGGATCCAGCCAACAGGCCATAGTTTGGGCACCCCTGGTTTAAGCAGAGAAAATGGCAGCCTAAAATCTATCTCATCCTGTTGCAAAACGTATCTTTTGCAAAACAGATTGCAAGGCACGTTTTACTTCTGCTTCTGGTGGAAGGAACCACATGACCGGCCCACGGCCCAAAGTTTGGGCATCCCTGTCCTAATCCATCCACTTCACTCCAATAAACATAAGCACGTATCCTCCTCCGAGGCTCACCTCTCCTGTGAGCAGATGAATGATCTCAAAAGCGTGCTTCACAATGCGCACAGTCATGAGCTTCTTGCCATTGTTGCGTCCGTGCATCATCATGGAGTTAGTGAGACGCTCCACAATGGGGCACTGGGCCTTGCGGAAACGCTTGGCAGCATACCGGCCGGCACTGTGGGGCAAATACTTGGCATACTTCTCCTTCACAGCAATGTAATCCTACAGAAATAAAAAGCAACACATTAAAGGTCAGGAATTTGAGGCGGGAGACATGCAATTCTCCTTAATGCAACATCTCAGCCACAAATCAGCACTGGTCTGGGATCTTTCTCAACAGAGATTGACTCCACTGAAGATGGACAACTGAAGCCTTCAAGGTGTTCCTTGATTGAAAATCTCACGGGTTAGCGATGCGAGCTTTCAGGGGGGAAATTGGCATCATGCTTGATAATGCTCACATTCATGAGCTTTTTGCCATTGTTGCATCCAAGCATCATCACAGAGTTAGCCCATTATGGCCCTCCACAGCAGGGCACTAGGTTTTGCAGAAACATTCAGCAATGTTCTAGTTTTTGGAGTGGCAACCATGTGCAAACCATCACCAAGTAGCCCCACTCTTGTGTCTGAGGAAGTGGACTTGACCCACAAAAGCTCACATTACAGTAGTTAGTCTTTAAGGTGCCACAACTTTTCTCTCTGTTTTTGCTCTTTTTTTTTTTTGCATCATTACTTCACAACGTGTTGCCCAGGTTCCGATCCAGCTTCGCTGCCAAACTCTGCAGAATATCGTGCCAAATATTTTATTCCTTTCACTGTTACTAATGAATTGAATAAAACAATATTTTAAAATAAAAATTTTATGTCACACATAAGCCAGGGAAAGATATGGAAAGTTGTAGTGGCCTGGCTCTGGGTTTATACTACAATACCTGCAACGAGATGTCGCTGATCTGAACATCATCTGTGCTCCATTTCCCAAATAGCTTGATATCTGGGGTCTCTGCCACAGCAGGAGCTGTCTCCCAGTCAGTCATTCTAGAGAGAGAATTAAAATATATTAGATCATGCATGGGTCTTGATGCATCAAGATATTTGCAGTTTCAGTTTGACAAATGTATGTGTTACATAAACATCTAATCCACCATCACCTAACACTGCCTGCTTTACAAATGATGCTTATTCCATCTTCAGCCATATTTTTGAGGGTTTGGCACCATCCCAAAATGCTAGTGTAAACTTTTGTATGTGAAATATGTTGGAGGCCATAGGATGTGGGAAGGTCTTTAATTTCCAAAAATCACAGCTGCTGGAATGACTATTTACAGAAATTAAAGACTCCTCCCCCAATGCACATCCTTCTACGCCAGTGATTGCAAACCTTTTAGAGGCTGAGTGCCCAAACTGCAACCCCAAACCCACTCATTTATCGCAAAGTGCCAACAGAGCAACAGGGGAGGAAGGAAATGCTCCCATTGAGCAGCTGGGCAGTGAACTCTGTGCTGGGGGGAGGGAAGAAGTGTTCCCATTGGGCTGCTGGGCAAAGGGGTGGGGCAAACTGTGCTGGGGTGACTGCACAGATGCCCACAGAAAGGGTTCTGAGTGCCACCTCTGGCACGCATGCCATAGGTTTGCCACCACTGTGCTACGCCTTCCTGACAATGAAAGCTAATCTGTGAGTGTATCAAGACCACTAAATATTTGCTAGGCTTACATAGGCACAAAAGATCAGAACTGTTATATCTGGGCTACCCACTTGGTCTGCCGATTAACCAAGCTTCATAGCTTGATTTAAAATAAAATTATGCCCTTCTGAGGCAATGGAAACCTAGTGTTCTCCAAATTTTGCTAATATTTTAGCTGGAAAGCTGTACAACCACCGCTTAAAAGCTGCAAGTTTCCACCCCCAGTCTAAGATCAGGACCACCAGGCCAAACCAAGGCTCGGGAGTGTAAGCCAGGCACCGATCTGTCTTTAAAAAGTCAAATATTTGCCATGTAACCTATGTAACCTGTTCCGTCTCCTCAATGTCCTACCAGTCACTGGTGATGGGCAAAGATGTATAAGGCTAGAATTAGTTTCTTTTAAACAGCGCGTGGGGAGGAAAAAAAATTCAACATTTCCGTAAGAGGCATATTTGATGGCAGGAGAGAAAAAGAGAAATATGAGGTCTGTTTCCCCCTGAGGGACGTGAAAGACAACGAAAACAATGTTTTCAAAAATGTAACTGATAGATGAAAATGAGCACTTTTGACTGTACAGTCTATTACAGGTGAAACTCAGAAAATTAGAATATCGTGCAAATGTTCATTCAGTTCATTAATGCAACTTAAAAAGTGAAACAAATATGAGATAGACTCATTATATGCAAAGTGCGATAGTTCAAGCCTTACTTTGTTATAATATTGATGCTTATGGCTTACAGTTTATGGAAACCCCAACCCCCCAATCTCCTCCTGTACCCCACAATCATCACATAATCTCATGTACGCTGTACGCCATGATCATCACAATTATAACGAATTAAGGCATGACATCTCTCGCTTTGCATGTAGTGAATCTATCTCATATATTTGTTTCACCTTTTAAGTGAAATGAAGGAACATTTGCACGATATTCTAACTTTCTGAGTTTCACCTGTAAATTAAGGAGAATTAATAGGTCCCGTTTTGTATTATTTTTAATCACGTTAGCAGCACTTCTATCCCGCTTAAGGCAGCATCAAGAGCCCTGGGGGCGCAGTGGTTAGTGCTGTACTGCAGCCACAATGCTGTGAGTTCGATCCTGGCTAGGGCTCAAGGTTGACTCAGCCTTCCATCCTTCCGAGGTCGGTAAAATGAGTACCCAGCATGTTGCGGGTATAAATGCTAATTGCCGTGTGAACCGCCCAGAGGCTGGGGCGGGACAAAAGTGCAATTATTAATTGCCATTATTAAAGTAAGGATCGCCAATGTTGCAGGTCTCCTTCCGTACAACCACCTTAACAAGGAACCAGCAACGATCTACGGGGAGTTTCACAGGGTTACGAAACCCACCACGCAGCCCCCTGAGTCTGAACAGGCAGGCATGGCTTGCCGCTTCTCCCCCCACCCCCTTTCCGCCAATGGAACATTCCTTTTCATCCTCAACCAACGTCTATCCACGGAGCGCGCGCGTTTTTTCCTCTCCCTCCCCCCCCCCGCCCGAAATGGGCCTGCCCGCGCTACCCGGGTCTTTCCCTCCCCGCATGGTAAGGGCTTACATGGAAGATCTCTCCGTCCGCTCCCTTCTCTATAGCGCGCTCGCTGCCTCAGCTCAGGCAGAAAAGGGCCACGCGCGGGGCTACCCAGGGCCTTATCCAAGGGCCGACAGCTTCCGGCACGTCCAACGCATGCGCACAGTTAATCTCGCCCGCCGCCCGGCTCTCCCACTGCCCTTTCCGAATCCGAGGTGAAGGGAACTCTCGCGTGCTTTGGTTTGCGTTTGGCTCGAGGCGGACAGGGTGGTGGGGTTTTTTTCTCTTTCCGCTTCCGGGTCATGCGTTGGGTTGCTAAGGAAGTTCTGGATTATTATTATTTCTCCGCATGACATTTTTTAGTTTGTCTTCTTGCTACCGATTTTCGCTCTCACTTCACTGCATTTGAATAAGTTTTTGAGCCTGCTTTTGTTTCCCTTCAACGTTGGAAAGGGTTTCTTGTAAATTAGATGAAATGTTTGAACTGGTAGCCGTTTTAGTCTGTGCAAGCGCGCACACACACACAGTGATACCTCATACAATGTTGCTTCCACAAGTTTGGACTTTATACGGATTTGGACTTTGTATGAGGCATGCAAAATCCTAGCCACAATGCCTCATACAACGTTCAAATCCTTGGTGTGATGTCATTTCTATAGAGCTACATTGTACTGTAACAGCACAGACTTCAGGGCAAAGTCAAGGAAACAGACAGGAAACTGACAGAACTTTAAGAAAACATTGTCTAAAGGCTAAAAACATTACAAAAACTTGTCAAAAAACCCTGATTGCCCAAGAACCTGAAGAATGCTGCAAAAATCCCAGGAATGCTTCTAAAAATTCTGATGAAAAAAATTCAAAACAATCCAAAATCGCGCTCAAAACCACTCCTAAACACTCTTCGCCTCATGCAAAACCCACAAGAGCAATGCATGCATGTGTCCTGCCTTTTATACTGCCCATGCACAATGCAACCTGGGAAAACCCCAATGCCTCATACAAAGTCGCACGACTTTGTATGAGGCAACTTTTTTCAAGGAATAAGGTGTTGTATGAATCCAATGTTGTATGAAGCGGACTTTGTATGTGGTATTACTGTATACCAATTCAAACATTTCATCTAATTTACAAGAAACACTTTCCAATGCTTTTGAGTCAATTCACAGGAATACAAGAAGGCCCAGAAATTTCAAAAGGCAAGTCAGAATTAGGACAAGATGTACCAACGTTTTTTGTCCCATGCACTCCACTCATCCCATCTGGATTTGGACCTAAAAGACTAAGATGAAGTGTAATTGCATAGAGGGTAAGTTCATACCTGTCAAGTTTTGGATTTGAAAATAAGGGACGTTTCCCAGACAAAACGGGAAAATTGACAGCTATGCTTATCCTGTCCTAGCCTCCAGTGGCGGCATTGGGCATTGCAGTCTAACTAATATGGGAGGACGCCGAGAAAGAGAGTAAAATATGGGAGGTTCCCCGCCAATACGGGACACTTGACAGCTATGTAAGTTGAAAGCAAACGCCACTTACCATCCAAATCACAGGCCAAGTCTGTTAACATATTAGCCTTAGCTTTCAGTTTCTTGGCTTTGTGGAGCTTGAGTTGCAAAGAGGTACCCTGAACTCTGGTCTAAATTTCAATGTTTGATCGATGAATTTTAATACTTAAGCTAGAGGAATGCCAGGTTCGAGGAAGGTTAAAGTGCTTTGTGTTAAAAGATTGCAGTGGGTGTCCCAGTCTTTGATCATTGCCAATCATGCATTCAAATAAATTAGAGCAGGTTGCTGAGAAGGGAGACAAGGATGATCAGAGGACTGGTACTCAAGTCATAGGAGGAAAGACTGAAGGAACTGGGCATTTTTAGCCTTGAGAAAAGGAGACTGGAGGCGGGGGATATGATAGCACTCTTCAAATACCTAAAAGATAATCATAAAGAGGAAGAGAGGCATGTGTTCTCCATCTTCTGAGACTTCAGGATGTGTAATAACCAGCTGAAATTACAGGAAGCCAGATATAGACTGAATATTAAGAAAAACTTCTTAATGGTTAGAGCAGTACAACAGTGGAACAACTGCCTTGAGAGGTGTTGAGCACTCCAACACTAGGAGCATTTAAGAGAGAATTGGTCAACCATCTGTCATACCTACTATTATTCGGATTCCTGCAATGAGCAGGGGGCTGGACTCCATCACCTAAAGGTCCCTTCCAACTCAGTTATTCTGTGATTCCCTCTCACTGAACAGGAAGAATGTTCTAGGCTGCTTTACGGTGTCCAGCTCTCTTTATTTTTATGCTCTCTCTATTCATTTGCTGTGCTATGTGTAGACCAGGTCAAGAGTCTCTTTTGTGTTGGTGCGAGGGAGCATGCGACGCTTTCGCAACCGTTTAATGCTACCATCAATCTCGTAGCCTGTCTGTTTGTCATGAATGCATTGACTCAAGTAACGCCGGGTGGCTTTTAGGTGTTGGATGTTATCTTCTGTATCTTCAATGCTGCGTTCTAACTGTGCTGTAGACTGAGGGAGAGAACCAAAGCAAGAGAATGTAAACAGACATATGGGAGATAAAGAAAACATCCTCCTCTATCAGCTTTCCTGCCACAAAGGTACAACAAAGAGCTTTGACCTTAGAGAGACTTAAGCAGCCTAAACAGACAGGATGATAAATTTCTTAGTTACCCCCTCCCCAGTTAACACATAACCTGGTGGTTGAGTGATGCTTTCTACATGTAAATGTCCAAATTTGGTTCTGCACATCTCCAGTTTAATTGGATCTTGAGTGGAAGGGATAGCAATAACCTCAAGAACCACTGTCAGGCACAATTTTGGGCAAACTGGACTGACAGAATGATGGCAGTGAGATTCAACGGAAAGCAGCCTACACCTTTTAAACTTCCATTCATGGAAGAAGGTATCAGCCAAATCATCTGTCAAATTGCCTTGCTGCCAGTACTACTGCTTGTGCTGTGGTCCTGCCACAATGTATAGGAAGGCAATCTCCTTTTCTCAAAGAGAATAATTTCTGATTGGCCTTTTACCTGGTTGAGGAACGAAGCTTCGGGCAACTGTGTTCCCACGTGTCTTTGGAACACCTTCACCAATGGCCGTGTCAGCTTTTCTCGTTTCTCCAGGTACTTGTTGTTCGTAGGGCCCTATGGACAGAAAATAATGGCTTAGAATCTAGGTTAGATAAAGGTCGAAAGCCAGTCGTATCCGACTCTAGTGCTGTCTCCATTTGCAAATGTTTCCATGGACATGTGGCAGGCATGCCTAGACACTGGAATGCACGGGACACTGTTTACCCCCAAGTGGTTCCTATTTATCTGCTTGCAATTTTTTGCTTTCAAACTGCTTGGTTGGCAGGAGCTGGAACAGAGACGGGAGCTCACTTCATCGTGCAGTTCTTGGGTCTCAAACTCCGACTTTTCAGTCTTCAAGTTTAATTTAATTGTTAAATTTATATACCGCCCACTCGACCAAGGCCGACTCAGGGTGGTTAACAATCCCAGATAAAAAACATTAAAATTACTTAAAACTACCCACCCCCTTAAAAAGAGTGCAAGGACCGAAGGGACCATGGGGGAAGAAATTCTCTTCTATATCAGCCACCCAATGGAGGTTACCCTTCCACCTGCACCCCACACTTGGCCCGCCAGCCAGGTTTTAAGTTCTTTTCTGAAAGGCAGCAATTCCATCTGGAGACGTAATTCTGTTGGCAGGAGGTTCCAGAGGGCCGGAGCGGACACGGAGAAGGAGCGGACACAGAGAAGTTCAGAGTTTTAACCACTAAACCCCCACAGTCCCCCAGAATTTAGATTAACCCCCAATTAATTTTCACAAAGGCAGAGATGGACAGAGCAGAATTTGGAAGGAATTAACAATACTGCTTCTCTCCAGCCCTAAGAGCTCACCAAAGCCATTCCTCGCGTGATATACATCTCATGCTGGAAATGCTGGCAGCGATGGAGAGTACTGCGTGTTCCTCCAAGGCTGATGTCTAGCTGTTCCTGCCAGAGATAGAAAACAAAGAAAGCAGTGAGCCAGCTTGCTTAGAGGTTCTCTGTATATATAGAAGTATGCACATCTGTACATACATACTGTATACTGTACACCTGTGTTTTCTTTGTAGGCAAACTGTAGGAGTAATTAGCAAAGTGCTGAATTTCAGATACAGTAATAGGTTTGACTTCTTCAACCCCAACCTCTCCACAGCAAGTTACAGTATCCCGGAGGCAAGTGTAAGAGCTAAGATGGATACCAAGAGGTTTTAAGAGCCCTGGTCTGACCATGTTATCCTGCTATGGTAGTAGAGTAGACCCTGCTGCCAGCGACTCAGTGCCGAGTGTTAGGCGGTGGTTAACTAACCTGACCACTCTGAGGACTAATGGCTTTGGGTGCCAAAGTCCACAGGGAAGGGTGATGGTCCCCAAGTTTATTAAATCCCACTTGAATCTATCTTGATGGAGGGCAGCAGCTTCATCAATCCTGGCCTGGGGCTGAAGAGGACATGGTGCCAAAAAGGCTTAGGGCCAAAAAGTGACTTGTGGAACTGGATCAGTGGTACGGGGGTCATGCTACGATGCGGAAGGCAGATGAAAGGCTACTGCATTACAGTCTTCATGGCTAATCGCCACGATGATCGCCTATACTGTATTCGGATTCAGATATGGCAGAAGAAGATAGCTGATTGGTTAAACTGTTGTACTGCAGCCATAACTTTGTATGTTTGATCCTGACAGGGATCGAGGTTGACTCAGCCTTTCATCCTTCCGAGGTTGGTAAAAATGAGTACCCAAGCATTTTGGTGGAACCGCCCAGAGTGTGCACTAAGCACTATGGGGCGGTATATAAGTAGAGTTGCCATAATTCTCTCCCACAAAACCAGGACAGAAGTACTGTATACGTGACAAAAATGGGCAGGTTATCTACAAAATAGCCTTTTAAAAAACAAACATAATATAATGACAGCTATAAAACACTTTTACATTAAATATATCAATTCATAAATGAATTTATTTACAACAGTTAAGATGAAACACACTGGTCACACTTATTGGGCGGTGTTGTGAGGTGAGGATGTTAAGATTTTTCTCCAGGTATACTCCAACTCCAATGTGGCAGGAAATCGCTCATTTGATGGCGAGAGCTCAATTCTATTTTAATGGTGTGTTATAATACACAATGAGTAAGTTTTAAATATCTGGGACTTTAACATGATTTTTATTGAACTGGCCAGGACAATTTTTCCAACCTTGAATCCAGGACAATCCTGGTTTTCCAGGACGTATGGCAACCCTATATATAAGTGTAATTGCTATTGCTATTAAAACTGCATCTGTCCTTCTGTTATGCTATTCACAGTTGTATAAGAATAAAGCACTCTGCTTCAAGGCTTACAACGAGCACTGATCCTGAATGTTTGGCACTGTGTAATACATATGGAAATAAGATTCAAAAGGACAGGAAACGAAGGAAAGCAGCCTGTGTGAACCTTAAGCTGCATGACCAGGCCTCATGTTCCTGATTGATTTAGAAATCTGATACAGCACAGGGAGGTCAAGGGATGGGTGGGGGGGTGGGGGGGCACATTTTTGTGTTGGCACGTTCATTTACGTAGAGTCCGACTGTTTGTTATTAATGTTTTAATATACAAAATTAATAAAAACAATTATTAAAAAAAGAAATCTGATTGGCTGCTCTGTTTGTTGGGAATCCCCTTGTATGTGCTTGTTGGCAAAACCAAAATACAGGATCCATTGGCGACAGTGGATGCTTTTCTGCTACTGTGGTCAGGAGATCTCTGGGGAGAATTTAGGTTTGGAAGAGGGCATAATCAAAGGTTAATCCCTTCCTTGTTCCCCATGCCACAACTCCCATTTCATTCACTACCATGACTGCACGCCTATTTGTAGAAAATACACATGGATTGGGTGCGAAGAAGGAGCTATCTGGTTTAGGTCACCAAATCACACAGCAGGAATCTTCACTGACTAATTACCAGGAAAGGGAAAGTGAGGTACTGTACTTTAGCTCTCTTCCTACATGAGACTTTCTTCTGTAGAAACACTGATCAAGCCATCTCTCAGAAGTATGGGAGGGTGCAAAACGTAGTAGTTGATTGTTGTGTGTGGAGCCAGTTTTCTGTGTTGGTGGAAACATGGGAGACCAGATGGCAAGGAACACTTCCTTCACATTTGGGGAAACAGTAGCCATGGACTAAAGCAGGTGTTCCCAGCCTTTTCGAGCTCTCTTAGTCAGTTTTGAGGGCCGGCCGGCCATTTTGCTCTGCCTGCACAATGGGGTGGCCATTTTGTCCCAATAGCTTCAAAGAAGTGGCCATTTTGTTTCTCGAATGCCCTTGGAGATCTGGCCCACAGGCCTTAGGTTGAGAACCTTATATACCACCCCATAGTGCTTCGTGCCCTCCTTAGGTGGTTCACAAGTTAATTAGTATTTTGCCCCCAACATGCTGGGTACTTGTTTTACTGACCTCAGTAGGATGGAAGGCTGAGTCAACCTTGATCCCTGACCAGGATCAAACTCGCAACCTTTGGGTTGCAAGACAGCAGTTTAACCACTGTGGCCCCAGGACTCCTAAGAATTGCAAATGCACACACACTGAAAATAAGCTGTTTTTTCTGCCTCTGTAAAAGAATCGCTTTTGTGTTTGATGCAGGAAACATCATGTTAGATCTTGCCTTACCTTGTGTTTGAGTGTCTCGTCTCTCTTGCCTTGCAGACTGTTTTCAATAGTAATATGAACTGTACTACGGATGTTATCTGCCTCATTGATGGTCTTTTGTAGCTGAGCTAGCATGCGCTTGGTGAGGAAGGTGAGCCGGCGAGCAGTTTCTAGAGCCATTGCACACTCTGGAGGGTACAAAGAAATAGAGAAAGGAAAAGAAATAGAAGCCCTCCAGTCTTGTTTCCTTGCACGACTGTGTGGTTGTTAGAATGCATTTTTATAAAAATGTGGCCAGAAGAAATTTATTTTTAAAAAAGCATTATGACTTTACGATTAGCCAGTTAAAGGCTGGGGAAAAATACAATGGAGCCTTAATGAGGCTTGACTACAGAAAAATAAAATTTATAAAAATGGCAGAAGGCAGGAAGAGCCATATAATCTAATGCAGAGATGCTGGAGTACAAACTTTTCTTGAAGGATTTGGGATTTTGGCAAAGAACCTAGGATCTGCTTTAAAGGGTAGGGAACAAGCATTTACTGTGCACACTCATAGGGAGCTCTAATTCACACCTGAAGTCTAATTTGACCTCGACAAAATCCTATCCTGACATGATTTTGTGACACACCTCAACTTCAATTCCTTAGTTTTGCAAATGGCATAGTTTCTCATATCCTGTCTAAGATTAATTACTACGTATTTTAAAGGAAAGTTCTGTTGCTTTTTATATTTTTTCCCCTTCCTCTGCTGAGGCTTAAACAAAAGCATATAGAAACACAAGCAGTATTTAGAGCAGAGGTCCTCAACCTTTTTAAGCCGGGGCCGGTTCATGCCCTCTCAGACTGTTGAGGGGCCGAACCAGTGGTCCTGCCACCGCTGGCGGCGGGACCACCCTGAGCCACCACCCTCCACTCCCTCCACCACTCCTGTCACCACCAGTGACCACCCTGAGCCATGTACCACTACACCCTACACCGCTTCCCTGCTTACCAGCCTGGAAGACCAGCATGGCATGGGTGAAGGAGGGGCCCAGGCTGTCCTTCTCACCCACGCTAGGCCAGAGCGGCTGCCAGGAAAGACGTGGATGGCCGTTGCTTCCGCCACCTCAATCCTTGTCCCCTGTTGTGTCCTAATGGTTTGATCCTCCACAGGGATAACAATGTATCTGAACCAATGTAACCTTGCCTATGGGCAACAATGTAACCTTCAGCTGTATCACATAAACCCTGTAATAGGACGCGAGCTAATGACCACCAGCTGGCAGCAGCGAGCGTCCAAAGCTCTCTTGGTCCAAACTCATCAAAGGCAACAGCGCGGGAAGTTTTCCCGCCACCACCTACACCTGGACAAGAAGGGCGTGACCAGCAATGACGTCACGACGACAGTAGCCAATGGGCTATCGTGGAACCACGTTCAAATGTATTACTACTGTATATAAAGAGCTATTGATCCGCCATTACCTCATGTTCCCTCTGACCACCATGCAATAAACCTGAGTTAACCCAGCCCGAGGCTGTGTCCTGTGTCTTGGTTTTCATACACTAAATTGGCGACGAAGGTGGGATCATGGATCCCCAAGGAGCAGCCAGGGCACAGAGCGGGTTCAACATCACCAAACCGCAAGACTGGGAGCTTTTTGAGATGGACTTCCAGGCGGCGCTGGTGGAACTCAAAGTCAAAGAAGACGATGAGGAGAGAAAGAGGGCCATCCTCACCAGAATGCTTGGGATAGAAACCAAGCGAACGCTGGTGGGCATCATTGCACCGAAGAAGGTGAGCGAATTCAAAGCAGACGACATCATGAAGCTGCTGCGTGAGCGTTTCCGTCCCTTGAGGGCAATGTTTCCCGCTCGGAGCGCGTTTTGGAGGCGAGTCCAAGCGCCGGACGAGTCGGTTGAGGCATTCGTAACAGCCATGAGGATAGCCGCCGGCCCCTGCAGATGGGACGACCTAGAGACGGCCCTCAGGGACGGAGTGCTGTGTGGCCTGAAGGACAAGGAGGTGCAGCGCAGCTTGATGAACAAGGAGCCACCACCCACGCTGGCGGAGGTTGTAGAGGCCGCGGAAGCCGCGGAGTCCACGAATGCCGGAGTGGACGAAATGCACCAGTGGCGTGAGTGGCGTCCTAGAGCCGGCAAAGCGGAGAATTCGGTGCACGGAAAGTCCGGACAGTCGGTGCACGCAACCCGAAGGGCCTCAAAGTCGTCTACGGAAGGCAGCGACGGCGAGGAGGTTCAGAGGGTCCGAAAAGGGGGGCGCCGCTGCGATGGTTGCGGAGCGGCCCATGAGCGCGCAAGGTGCCCATTCAGGAAAGCCGAGTGTTACACCTGCGGCCGTCGGGGGCACATCGCCAAGGCGTGCAGAAAACGGAAGGAGGGCCGGAGGCAGTCACAAGACCGCTCAACCAGACCGGACCGTCCAGCAAGGTCCAAAGATGGCGCCCAGACCACGAGGAAGCAGGACGGCGTGGGCCGCATCTCGGACGACAGCGAGGACGACGCTCCGGTGTTCAGCATGGCCGCGGGACAGTCCCATTACTTTGTTGAGGTACTAGTACAAGGGGCCCCTATCAGGATGGAAATTGACTCGGGGTCCTCCTATTCTATAATTTCCCAGAAAGAGTTCTTGAAAATCGACCCCCACGTGCGACCCAAACTTAAAACGTTGAGGTCCACGCTACGAGATGTACAGGGGAACAGCATTCCCGTATTGGGGGTCAGGAAATTTTGGGTCAGTTTTAAGAGACATTCCGCGGAGCTGCCCCTAGTTGTCCTTAAGGGGGGTAGTTGTAGCCTCCTAGGGACGCAGTGGTTTCAGCCCTTAGGGTTGTTCATAGGGGGAGTGCATACCGTGGGGGTGGATCCAATACAAGCGGTGTGCGACGCGCATTCCGCCGTTTTTAAAAAAGGACTCGGAAAGTTCAAGGGACCCCCTGTAGCTTTCGACCTAGACCCGGAGGTCCGCCTGATAAGACTCAAACCGCGCAGGGTGCCATTCGCACTAAAGGACAAAATAGAGGCGGAACTGGACAAACTGGTGGGTCAGGGGATTCTTATTCCTGTTGATTCCGCGGAGTGGGAAACTCCAATTGTAACCGCTCTGAAGGCTAACGGGGAGGTGCGCATTTGCGCTGATTATAAGTGTACAATTAACAAGGCGATCCGCCCTAATGCATACCCGGTGCCGGTGGTCAGCCACCTTCTGGCCAGGCTGAATGGGGGAAAGTGCTTCGCTAAACTCGATTTGGCTCAAGCTTATCAGCAACTCCCGCCACGGCCGCGGCACAAACGATAGTCACACATAAAGGAGCGTTCCAGGTGTCGCGTTTACAGTTCGGCGTGAACTCGGCACCCGGCCTTTTTCAGTCGCTTGTGGAACGCCTCCTGAAGGGGCTGGAGGGGGTGTTGCCTTATTTTGATGACGTGTTGATAACAGGGGGGAGTGAGGCCGAACTGGCAAAGAGATTGGATAAAGTTCTGACTGTCTTCGAGAAAGCGGGGCTACGACTGAGAAAAGACAAATGTGTCTTCTTCGAAACTGAGGTTGAGTTTCTAGGGTTTCGAGTCATGCCAGAGGGTATTAAGCCATCCAAATCCAAAGTAGCCGCCATCAAGAATGCCCCTCGCCCCACATCCAAAACCGAGCTACAGTCATTTCTGGGGCTCCTCAATTTTTACCATACCTTCCTTCCACGGAAGGCGTCCGTGGCCGAGCCACTCCATCGGTTGCTAAAAAAGGAGGAAACATGGGTGTGGGGTGATGAGCAAGAGAGGGCGTTCAAAGAGTTGAAGCAACTCCTAACATCCGAGGCAATCCTAACGCATTTCGATCCCAAACGGCCGGTGGTCTTAGTCTGTGACGCATCCCCGGTGGGGGTGGGAGCGGTGCTTTGCCACGTGTTGGACGACGGAAGGGAAGCCCCGATAGCGTTTTATTCAAGGTCCCTGTCCCAAGCAGAGCGTAATTACGCACAGACAGACAGGGAGGCACTAGCGATAGTAGCGGGAACCAAAAAATTTCACGATTTTCTGTATGGTCGGCCGTTCAAAATCGTGACGGACCACAAGCCCCTATTAGGAATTTTCACTGCAAATAAGCCCACACCACAGATCCTGTCCCCAAGAATGCTGCGGTGGGCTATTTTTCTCAACGCATACCAGCATGAGCTGGAATACCGGCCCGGGAAGGAGATCAGCCATGCCGACGCACTCTCGAGGTCTCCTTTGCCCTTGTCGGGCGTCCAAAAGGAAAGGGCAGAAAGAGATCGCCAGGTTTTGTTAATAGAGGTTTTAGACTCACCCCCAATAGTACCAGCCGACATTGCCAGGGCCACAGGAAAGGACAGAACGCTAGAGAAAGTTAGCTCATGGGTACAGAAGGGGTGGCCGGCATCATCCCCAGGTACGGAATTCGACCCATTTTTTCGAAAAAAGATAGAGTTGTCCCTAGAGAGGGGCTGCCTTTTGTGGGGCCAACGGGTGGTGGTTCCTACGTCCCTGCGACCGAGGGTACTCGAACTGCTCCACGTCAGCCACCCCGGCATCGTCCGGTCCAAGGCGCTGGCCCGGAGTTACTTCTGGTGGCCACAGCTGGACGCGGACATTGAGCACATGGTCGGCACTTGTGAGGCATGCCAGGGCTCCCGTCCAGAGGCGGCCCGTCTTCCGCATAGGGAATGGGACACAGCAAGGGGGCCATGGTCCAGGGTGCACGTAGACTTCGCTGGCCCATTCCGAGGAACAATGTTTCTCCTGGTGGTGGATGCATTCTCCAAGTGGTTGGAGGTTATCCCAGTAAAGAGTACGTCCTCCGCCACCACAATTAGCCAGCTAAGGAGAGTCTTTTCCACGTTCGATTTACCCGACACTTTAGTCAGCGATAACGCTAGTTGTTTCACCTCCGCTGAATTCAAGGCATTCATGGAGGCAAACGCCATTCGGCATGTCACATCCGCACCGTTTCACCCCGCCACGAATGGCCAAGTGGAACGGCTGGTGCGAACGACAAAGGATGCGCTGCGGCGCATGGGCCCGGGGGACCTAAATCACCAAGTATGTCAGTTTTTGTTAGCGTATAGGGTGACCCCCTTAGCGTCAGGTTACTCGCCGGCAGAGCTGCTGATGCGGCGAAAACTGACCACGATCCTGTCCAGGCTAGACCCGACGAGAGTCGAGGACAAAGGAAAAAACATAGGGCTGGCAGTCTCGAAAGGTTTCGCCGCCGGCGATCCTGTTCACTGCAGGAACTACGCCAGCGCAGGTCCAGCCTGGGTACCAGGGACGGTTGTGGAAAGGACGGGGCCAGTGTCGTACCGGGTCGAGACTAGCACAGGTCTCCTCTGGAGGAGGCACGCGGACCAACTTAGGCACCGAGTGAGTGGGGGGCCGGTCAGTGGAGCTCAGCGACAGGACTCAGCGTTAGGGTTCCCCCCCACCCGTTTAGCCCAAGGGGGGGACAGCAACGGACAACAGTCCCAGGCAAGGGGGGAAAGCAGCGGCCCCGACTCATACCCTTTTGATACGCCAGCTCTATCAGAGGCTGGGGAAGGGGGAGAGGAGTTCGCGACCGCTGCCCCCGAATTTAATTCTGATTTTGATTTTGAGAGCCGGGGGGGTTTTCGGGAGTGTTCCCCCACCCGTCCAAGCGAGAAGAGGGGTTTTTCGTTAGCCCCCAGTGCCCCCGGTTCTTCCCCAATAAAGCACACACCTCCCAACAACGCCGCGGAGCCGCGGCAAGTCACTAACGAGTCTCCCTCTCCAATTACAGGGCAGGAAACCAGGGGACAAAGAGAAGGTAGCAAACCAGGGGGAAGGCAGCTCACACCGAGACCCCAGCGTGTTCGAAATAAGCCATCTTGGCTGAGAGACTTCGTCCCATCCTAGGGGGGGGGGGGAGTGTGGTTTCGAGACTTCGTCTCATCCTAGGGGGGAGGGATGTTGTGTCCTAATGGTTTGATCCTCCACAGGGATAACAATGTATCTGAACCAATGTAACCTTGCCTATGGGCAACAATGTAACCTTCAGCTGTATCACATAAACCCTGTAATAGGACGCGAGCTAATGACCACCAGCTGGCAGCAGCGAGCGTCCAAAGCTCTCTTGGTCCAAACTCATCAAAGGCAACAGCGCGGGAAGTTTTCCCGCCACCACCTACACCTGGACAAGAAGGGCGTGACCAGCAATGACGTCACGACGACAGTAGTCAATGGGCTATCGTGGAACCACGTTCAAATGTATTACTACTGTATATAAAGAGCTATTGATCCGCCATTACCTCATGTTCCCTCTGACCACCATGCAATAAACCTGAGTTAACCCAGCCCGAGGCTGTGTCCTGTGTCTTGGTTTTCATACACTAAATCCCCTCCCCTTGGCTTGGTGTGTCCCTGCCGGCGCTCTGTAGCAGGGCAGATGTAAGACTTACAACATCTGCCCTGCTACAGAGTGCCGGCAGGGACATGTCAAGCCAAGTGGAGGGGATAAGGATTGAGCAATGGTGAAGGCGGCTGGAGCAATGGTGAAGGTCAGAAGATTTGGTGCTGTGGGCCGTATGTTGAGAATCCCTTGTTTATAGTATCAAATAGCTGCTTTGGCAACTTTCCATTTTTTCCCCATCAGCTAGCCTCTAAAATTGCCTACAATTCTTCTTGCCCAAACTTCCAGTGTGAACCACATCACTGGTTGCTACTTATTGTTTCTTTAATATCTTGCCTTATACAGTATTTTGGTGGTCTATGTGTATAATGACTATATATGTGTTACAGAGCCCTATTCTCCCTGCTGAATCTGGTTCTGCAGCACATAGACAGTATAGTCTTTTACATTCCTGATAAAATGCTCAAATTCTGCAAAAGGTGAATAGTTATTGAGTTATTGTACAGTGTGATTCCTGATATCTTTGTTTTCCTACAGGGGCCAGTACTATTTTCCTTACCTGGAGTAAAGGGTCCAACAGGGTCAGGGAGAGGTGTCTCATTTCGCTCCACCCACGGGGATGAGGGCCGGTCCAGTCGAAGCCAGGAATAACGTCCAGCCTCTAGGAGAACCATGCGCAGAGGCTGTGGCATCAGGTCCAGCACACGGCCACGTTCGCCACACAAGGTGTTCAGGGTTTCCCTGCACGTTCCCAGTGCCTGCAGCAAGTAGGGCAAGTGTGAGCAGGAAGTCAAAGACAAGAAACACTTTTGCATCACCTGCATTCTGCTTCAAAAAAGGAGAAAGTGTTGGCTGAGCCAATCAACTTGGCTGATGCAGAAGATAAAACCAGGATCCTGACACAACTGGAGCATTAAAAAGTGCAGAACACTTCTCATGCCTCAAACAGACTTTCTGGTTTTATTACAAGTGGTCAGGAGGTAAGGAGCAAATCTTATTACAAAATTACCCCCATCCTCTGCAGCCAGATACCCATTTCATTGAGGTATCCTGTACCTGTATACACTGGGAAGACAGTCATCTTCATTCCTTCAGCCTCTGTTTTATTTTGTACCTTGAGATGCTCTTCTGATGATTCCATCATCCCCTCCAACCTGGCTTTCAGTTTACGGAACTCCTCCTTCTCCCATTTCATCAATGCATCCACCTTGTCAGGTATCTATGCAAAAGGTAGGAGACCATCAGTCACATAAAGCCTAACCAGAGCAAGACTCATGTGTGTGCTTCCCATCTCCGAAATCAAGAGGCAGGGGTTGAGTTGGATTTTAGATGGCATGGGAATTGAATACAGCATTGTTCAACACTGTAATACTTCGGCATGACATTTGACAGGACCCTCTCTTTTAAGCAGCACTGCTTAAATACCATGGCTAAAGTCAGGTCGAGGAACAATATCATCAGGAAATTGACAAACTATACATGGGGAGCTCAGCCATCCACGCTGCGTACATCAGCTTTGGACTTGAGTTTCCCGGCAGCACAGTATGCTTCTCCAGTATGGAGTGCATTCGCACACACAAAACAAGTTGACATTGCAGTTAATGAAACAATGTATATAGTGACAGAATGCCTCAAACCTACACCTGTTGAGAAAATAGATCCTCTTGTTGGTATTGCTTCACCTAAGATCAGGAAGGAAGTAGTAGAGAATGCCGAGTAAACTAAGTAAGGGGATGATCCTCAACGCTCTCTGAATGGATACGTGCCTCAAGTCCACTGACTCATATCCAGAAACAGCTTTATGGCAAAAGCAAACATTCTTGAGGGATACACAAGAGCAAAAAGCAAATTAGAAGATGGAGGAAGGCGCTCACTGGACAAGGAATAACATTAAAGGAGGACATGTCTGAGGAACTCAGCGTCCCCTACATCACTTGGAGGACCCTGAATAGGTTGAAATTGGAGTCCCTAAATGCAAGGCCAACATGCTCAAGTGTAGGCTGCTGGCACCCAGCAACTCTCTGTATGAAAGTGGAGAGACACAGAACCCGGCTTACCTGCTGGTCTGTTGACTACTAGCAGCAACATGTACCAATGGTGATTTAATTTTGGCCAACAACAAACCCAAAAAGGTGGCTTCACATTGTCATTTTAAAATTTGATCTGGACACAAAAGAATAAGCAGAGGGATGCCCAGCCCAATGCCTACATTGCCAACAGTTTGTAGTGTGGCACTAAAGAAACTCTTGAGAGATTTGGGGTACATGAGAAGTGACATAACAGTCAATGTGTAATGTTTTTATCCTATTGTTTTGTAGTTTTTATCTGTGGTGTTTTTATATTTGTAAGCTGCCTGGAGTCGCCATGGCGAGTGGGCGGCAATAAAAATGTGAGTAAATAAATAAACAAACCTTTTCTGCATATAAATAGTTGTGACTGAGTCAAACTTGTCAGTGATATAGTTTATATCAGGGGCTCCCAACCTAAGGCCAGTGGGCCGGATCCGGCTCATAGCACCATTTCATTTGCCCCCCCCCCTCCATGGTAATTTGGGAAACAAAATGAGTGCCCCCTTTGAAGCTGTTGAGACAAAATAGCCACCCCCATATTGCAGGCAGGGCAAAATGGCCATCTGGCCCTTGAAGCTGACTAAGAGATCGTGACCCTGGCTTGAAAAGTTTGGGAACCCCTGGTTTATATTAAATATGTGTTTTGTTACACCTTAAAAGCATTAGTTACTTGATCAGAAAGATGGACGAAGGTAGACGGACCACAAAGAGAGGGGAGGAAGGGAGGGAAGGAATGTGTCTACTCCAGGGATCATTGCCACAAGAACTGGCGATGGTGGCTTTTTAAAAAAAAGTGATGCAAGCAGCACATGAACGGAAATGCCTTTAAAGAGAGAGGAAACCTAATACTCTCCAACAAGTCATTTCCTTGATCTGAAAGGGATATATTTTAATCATCCTGCCAACCTAGCAGTTCGAAAGCAAGAAATTGCAAGTAGATAAATAGGGACCACTTCGGTGGAAAGGTAACAACGTTCCGTGTGCTCCAGTGTCTAGTATTGCCTGCCACATGACCACGGAAACGTCTGCAGAAGCAGACAGCACTGGCTCTTCGGCTTTGAAACAGAGATGAGCACTGTACCCTAGAGTCGCATACGACTGGCTTTCGAGCAAGGGAAACCTTTACCTTTAAGTGGCAATGGTTTTAATCCCCTTGGAAATAGATGACACAATGATAGAAAACCTGTGTGTTTGTCCATGCATACACTCACACTTGCTCGTACATTGCCTGCCTCATTCTATTCTGATTTTTAAAAGCAAAGTTTCTACAGCTGTTATAATGGAAGACGAAAAACAGCAGCCTGTCTGTCTGTCTGTCTTTCTGTCTGTGTGCTGATACAGATCTCACCTTCTCTGCATCTGGCCGGTGGGCCCGGATGGCTTGGCTCTGATAGTTGGTGATGAGGCCCTGGCGAACTCTATCCAGAGTAGCATCAAGCCGCTGTCTCAAGCGCACCACCCCTTTGAATTGCTCATTGATCTCAATGAGGGCCTGACGCAGACGGCTCACCACCATGCGTGTCTGCCTGGTATACTGAGCCACATACTCATTGTTCTTCATGGTGCTGTAGTCTCGGCAGCAGGGTACGGCTAATTTGCAGATCCAAGGAGGAGGCTTCATTTTACACTTCCACAGGGTCACTCCTGGACCTTCTGGAGGTTTACTCTTCACCTCTCCGGTTGCCAGGACATCTAGCTTAAACCTCCAGGAGTCAATCTTGGTCTTGTGTTCATATGGTGTCTCCTCAGGCTGGCCTGGAGGTTGGACTGAACGGAAAAGATCAAGGGCGTCTTTCCCACAGCGCTTTGTCACTTTGGTGGCTCCTTTCCTTTTTGCTTCTGTATCTTTGTGCCATTTTTTGGCACCCACCGGGGCTATCAGCAGTTCGGCTGGAGGGCGAACCATGGCTGGAGCTGAGCTGCTGGTACTGCCAGGGGAGAAAAGCAAATATCACTCAGCCACTCTGCTATCATACCTGTCAAGTATCCCAGATTGGCTGGGATTTCCTGTATTTCCGCACCGCTTTCTCCACTTTCCCACTGCCATCCCCGTAATTTGACTGGCGGGAAAAGTAGTTACTGTGCATGCACGCATGCACAGAAGGGTTCTGCACATGCGCAGAAGCATTATGCGCATGTGCGTATGCAAAGGGTTCTGCGCGGAAGGGTTCTGCGCAGGTCCCGTATTTTCCGGAGCCGTGCTTGACAGGTATGTCTGCTATACGTTAACGACACTAAATTCAGCCACAATACAAGAAGCAGAAAGGGACTGCAGTGGCTTAGTGGTTAAGACACTGAACTTGATGACTGGAAGGTCAGCAGTTCGAGACCTGAGTGCTGCATGACAGCGTGGGTTCCTATGTCTGTCCCAGCTCTTGCCAACCTAGCAGTTCAAAAGCAAGAAATTGCAAGTAGATAAATAAGTACAGCACCACTTCAGTGGGAAAGGTAAGAGTGTTCCATTCACTCTGGTGTCTGGTCATGCCTGTCACATGTCCATGGAAACATCTATAGAAACAGACAGTGCTGGCTCTTTGGCTATAAACAGAGATGAGCACTGAACCCTAGAGTCAGATATAACTGGCTTTCAAGCAAGGGCAAAAAACAAAAAAACCTTTTACAAAAAACAAATAGAGCAAGTGGCAAAGCAGTATGATCCAGGTAGAGCAGGATGTGGAGGGGGGGGGGGGACTCTAATCCACAATATGTTGGTCAGAGATGAGGGGGGGTGTGTACATCAGTGCACTTGAACATGCCCAGAATGAAATTTTCACCTGCCAAATGAAGGATCTCCTACAGTTGGAATGGCAGTGTGAGCAGTGGTTTACCTTTATGATGTTAATGAGGTCAGAAGATACATGTAATAGGAGTGTCTTGTTGAAGTTGGTTTAGAAAAAGAGCAAAGTTTTTCTTCCTGCCATGTGGCCTGGAAGATGGAGGAGCCCAAAAGGACAATTGCCTTAACACTTGCACATAGAGGCCAGGCAATCTCTGAGGCAGGAAAGAACCTTTTGATTTGTAATTACAGGCAAACAATGCAAAACAGCTTCCTTTCGATCAGGCTAGTCTTTCCCGTCTCTCTGATTACTGCATGCTGGGATGGCACTAGAATACTCAATATATAAAACACAAGACTTTTGCTCATACCCAGGCATTATTTGTCTCTCTGGCAAGGAGAAAGGAAAGGAGGATGGCAAATCTCAAATTTCAATATTTGTTAATCTTATTTTGCAATTTTCTTCCAATTGTGAACATGTGTGGCAATGTACCAGCATCTGAATTACATCTTAAACTGGGAAGTGGGGGTGAGGCAGGCAGGAAGGGAGGTTACGTATACTGTACTCACTTTATAAATTAAGAAAGGCAGATTTGGAAAGTTAGATTTAGACAGGGAAATAAATTCTAAACTTTTGGCAGATGAATATTGGAAAGATTCTTCCATTTCAGACTGCTTCTCGTCTGCTTTATTAAATTTCATATAATACTAATGGCCTTCTTGAATCCTCACTGCTTATATTTTATACCTTCCTATAGCTCTTGAGTAGTGTCATTAACTCTGGAAAGTATTGAGGAAAGATGGGAATTTGTATCCAATATCTGCAGAGCCATTTAGTCCTCATCTGTGCTCTGAAGAGGCACAACCATCTCCTTCAGTATCTCTTTAGAGCAGTAAAGGTAAAGGTTTACCTTGCTCGAAAGCCAGTCGTATCCAACTCTAGGGTTCAGTGCTCATCTCTGTTTCAAAGCCGAAGAGCCAGTGCTGTCTGCTTCTGCAGACGTTTCCGTGGTCATGTGGCAGGCATGACTAGACACTGGAGCGCATGGAGCGCTGTTACCTTCCCACTGAAGTGGTCCCTATTTATCTACTTGCAATTTCTTGCTTTCGAACTGCTAGGTTGGCAGGAGTACCCAAACTACGGCCCGGGGGCTGGATCCGATACGGGCGCGTTTTCTTGTTCCAAGAGCGACGAGGGCTTCGCAGGCCGGATGAATTGGCATTGGGGGCTGGATCCGTCCCCCTGGCTGTAGTGACCGGCTCCCTGAACCACGAGACAGACCCGCAGCCTGAAAGGTTTGGGCACCCCTGCTTTACAGAATCTTATTTCTCTCTTATTTAGCATCTCAGGACTTCTTTGCACTACTACAGTTTGCAGTACAGGTACCTCGAGAGAGCCATACAATACTGTGGTTGCACCTGAGCATTTATCCATAATGCCTGTTGTATCAGCACCACAGTGAATCCAGACAGACATTAATTCAACAGAAAGGATCAGCTGTGAATGGTTACTAACCACTGTGTGGACCACAAACCAACTTTCCTTGCTGATCTCCTTAGTAACTATAATTCCCAGTATTTCCTAGGTAGCATGACCAGTTCTGGGAGTTGTAGTCTAAGACGTTTTCCCAAGCTCTGGGAGAGCAGATAGCTTAGTGACTGGTACATGAGTTAGTAGTTGAGTTGCCTGTTCATTGTTATGCTGAATGATGCATAAACCATCTCTGGTTTAAGTCATGAAGCTCACTCCTTGTCATCTTTGAGGAGTTCTCAATAATTTTTCAGAAGGTAGGAAGACTGATGTGATAGCCTTGTGTACTTTCAGGTAAAGGTAAAGGTCATCCTTGCTCGAAGGCCAGTCATATCCGACTCTAGGAGTCAGTGCTCATCTATTATTATTTTTTAGCTGAAGAGCCAGCGCTGTCATTGCAAGCATTTCTGTGGAGATGTGGCAGGCATGCCTAGACAGCGAAGTGCACTGAATGCTGTTTGCCTTCCCACCAAAGTGGTCCCTATTTATCTACTTGGAATTTCTTGCTTTCGAACTGCTAGGTTGGCAGGGATGGGTGCTCATTCCATCGTGCAGTACTCGGGTTTTGAACTGCTGACCCGCCTCCCAGTACTTTCAGAGTTAGTGTCAAATTAGAACAGAGGTGGGAAACCTGTAACCCTACAGTCACTAGACTGTGATTCCCATGAGATCCAGCCTGTGTTACAACAGTCAGGAGCGATGGAGCTGTAGTCTTAACAACATCCGAAGAGCTACAGGTTCCCCCACGCCTTGGTTAAAAGCTGTAACTAAAACTTGGGAAGACGTGAGTATGAATTCGCACTCGGCCATGTAGTTCAGTGTGAGGGAGTCAGTCTTAACCAAACCTCATCATGGGCTTGTGAGGGTAAAATGAAGGATTGGCAGGGGGAAATAATGCATGTTGTGGACAGTGTAGATATCCTATGGAAGAACGTACACATTGCTTTGCTGAACTATAATCCATCTATACAGATGTTTCCATGCTGGACATTCCATACCCCTGCTGTAAGCCTCCATGGACCCTCTGTGATGACATCTCAGCACCCCAGGGGTCCGTGGACCAAAGGCTGAGAACCACTGGTCGACACCATTGTGTCTCCCAAGAGTAGACTCATGCATGTCAAAGGAACTCAGTATTACCTCCTCCTTCTTCAAGTACTGTATACAATTCTGAATATCGGCTGTCATCATGGCAATTAGCCATGAAGATTGTCCTAGGAAAAGTATAATAAGCACGCTCCTGGACCGGGGCTCCTTGCTTATGGTCACCCATGCTCTGGTTACTTCCCGACTAGATTATTGTAATGCGCTCTACATGGGGCTGCCCTTGACGACCATTCGGAGGCTGCAGCTGGTCCAGAATGCGGCAGCCCGGGTGGTGATGGGATGTGGGCGATATGCCCATGCCTCACCGCTACTTCGGGAGCTGCACTGGTTACCAGTTTGTCTCCAGGTGCAATTCAAGGTGCTGGTTTTGACCTTTAAAGCCCTATATGGCAGTGGGCCAGGATACCTTAGAGACCGCATCGTCCCAAAAGTGTTTGCCCGTCCAACCAGAGTGGACCGGAGGGGCTCTCTAATGGTGCCATCAGTTAGGGGTGCACATCTGTCTAGCACCCGAAGGAGGGCCTTCTCCGTGGCCGCACCAACTCTCTGGAACCTCCTGCCAACAGATCTAAGACTTCAAAGAGAATTGCTGCCCTTCAGGAAAGGATTGAAGACCTGGCTGGCAGGGCAGGTGTGGGGCCCGAATGGGATCACGGTCCCCGCCTGTTGGCTTACGTAAAGAATTAAGAACTCTCTCTTCCTTTTTTAGAGTGGGTGGGATGGATGGGTGGGATAAGGATTTTTTTAAGTGGGTGGGATATGGGGTTTTTAAAGTGTTTTTATATGTTTTTAGAATTTGTTGTAATGCCGCCCTGAGTCGGGTTCTGCCTGAGTGGGCGGCATATATAAATACGACTAAATAAAATAAATAAATAAATAATGCAGTGGCCTTCCATTTACCTTCTGCATCGCAACATGACCACCACCACCACCCCATACCACTGATCCACTTTTGCAAGTCACTTTCTGGTCCTGAGCCCTTTTGGCACACAAAGTCCTCCTCAGACCAGGATTGATGACGTTCCATCAAGATGGATTCAAGTGGGATTTAATCCACTTGGGGACCATCTCCCTTCCATGTGGACTTTACCACCCAATGCCGTTAGTCCTCAGGGTTGTCAGGTTAGTTAACCGCAATCTGACAATTGGCGTTGAGTTGCTGGTCCTATGGTGTACTCTATTACCATAGCAGGATAACCTGGTCAGACTGAAAGTGTTATCTGCAGTCTGGCAACAGGAGTCCCCAGCACGTGAAACAGGCTGGTGAGCACATTTCCAAGTGTAAGTGGTAGGACCTCATCCCTGCCCACCTGGTCAACACCAACACTGCCCCCCAAGTGGGAACATTTGGAAAGATCCCATGTTGCAACCTTTTGGTCTGATTTAGAAGTGGCTCAAGTGGCTAAGACGCTGACTGGAAGGCGGGTGGTCAACAGTTCGATTCCCGAGTACTTCAGGGCGGAATGAGTTCCCGTCTTTGTCCCAGTTCCTGCCAACCTAGCAGTTCAAAAGCAAAAAAAGATGCAAGTCGATAAATAGGGACCAGGGACTGCTGTGGCTCAAGTGACTGGGAGGCGGAAGGTCAGCAGTTTGTTTCCTGAGTAAATGAGCTCCCGTCTTTGTCCCAGCTCCTGCCAGTCTAGCAGTTTGAAAGCAAGACATTGCAAGTAGATAAATAGGGACCACTTCAGTGGGAAGGTAAACAGCATTCTGTGCACTCCGGTGTCTAGTCATGCCTGCCACATGACCACAGAAATGTCTGCAGCAGCAGACAGTGCTTGCTCTTTGGCTAAAAAAATAGAGGAGCACTGAACCCTAGAGTCGGATAGGACTGGCTTTTGAGCAAGGAAAACCTTTACTAGAAGGGGTCAATAGGTTCAGAGCCAAGATGGGAGGGATGGAGGCAAGTGGAGGCATCAGGCTTGATCTGAGCCATGTTTACCTGGATCCAAGAAGGCTGGAGCAAAGTTAAGGGCACAGGCGCTTCTGGAGGTCCAGCTTCAGGAGTTGGGGGGGGGGGGGGATAAGTGAGACGGTGAGTGTCTCAGTTCACCATCGAGTGTGAGTTCCTCTTCCAGACAGGATCACCCTCTGGTGCCAACCAAAGGCCGCCTGTCCATGCCGCTCCAGTGGTTGCCACGGCAGCAGGCGCTCGCCTCACAATGCCGCCTTCCCCAGAAAGAGCTCGTGTGGCAAAGAAGCTACAGTAGTTCCATGGAAGCAACCACAGGTCTCCCCTCCCTACCAAGAGACTGAAGAGATGCAAAGCTCTGGTACAGGGCCATAGCCAGGATTCTAGATGTGGGTGGGCAAAGATTTTTTTCCAGGGTGGGCAAAAACGCCACATATCAATTCTTTAGTGACGCAACAGAAGTCTCCTTTTGACTCATAAAATGACTAAATTATATTTTTACTTGAAATGAAAAGTTAGAAAAATTTTCTTAACATAAACAAGTGGGTGACTCTCAATAAACTTAAATACTGCCCACGCACTGTAAGGTAAAGGTAAAGGTTTCCCTTGCTCGAAGGCCAGTCGTATCCAACTCTAGGGTGCAGTGCTCATCTCTATTTCTAAGCCGAAGAGCCAGCGCTGTCTGCTTCTGCAGATGTTTCCGTGGTCATGTGGCAGGCATGACTAGACACGGAGCGCACGGAACGCTGCTACCTTCCCACCAAAGTGGCCCCTATTTATCAACTTGCAATTTCTTGCTTTCGAACTGCTAGGTTGGCAGGATACAGTACTGTGGTATACAGTAAAACCCCGACTTACAAATGCCTCGAGTTACATAAAATTCGACTTGCATAACAATTTTGTGCTAAAACCATGTCCCGATTTACACAATTTCCTATGGGTTTGCTTTGAGTTACATAAAGATTCTTTTTCCTATGGGTTTGTTTTGAGTTATTAAAAAAATAACTTTTCCTATAGGTTTGCTTCGAGTTACATAAAAAAACAATTTAAGCAAAAGCCTATGGAACGGACTTTTTTTCGTAAGTAGGGGTTTTACTGTATTTTACTTATGCAGGGATAAAATATGTGGGTTTCGCTGCCAACACCCTTTTAGGTGTTTCAAAGTTAATTCCAAAACTACAGCTTTCTCCAGATGCCCTGCCTAGTGTCTGCAAAGGGGAAAGAGAGATATTTGATTAATCACTTTCAAACAGAATCTAAAGGTCATTTTTCCTCAAACAGCAGTGTTCTAATATTGTACTGTACCCACTTTACTGACAGACTCCTGGGTAGTTCACAACTTCAAAAAACCAGGTAAAGATAAAGGTAACCCTTGCTCGAAAGCCAGTCATATCCGACTTTAGGGTTCCGTGCTCATCTGTTTATAGCCGAAGAGCCAGTGCTGTCTGTGTTTGCAAAGAAAATCCATGGACATGTGTCAGGCATGCCTAGACACCAAAGTGCATGAAACCTTCCCACTGAAGTGGTACCTATTAATCTACTTGCAATTTCTTTCTTTTGAACTGCGTGGCAGGAGTTGGGAGTCTGGGACAGAGCTGGGCGCTCATTCGGTCATGCAGTACTCAGGTTTTGAACTGCTGACCTTCCGCCTCCCAGTCAGCGTCTTAACCACTTGAGCCACTGCAGTGAAAGGATACTGCAAAACAGGGGCATTTCTTCTGGCTTATCTACAAATATGCCCTAAGATCAGGAACCTTCATTACCTTCTGTGGGGAGTGTGGTGTTTTGGAAAAACAAATACAGAGATTAAATAGCTAGGATTCCTTAAGCATGAAAGTGTTATAACAGATCTGTTCCAAAAATCTATTTTGGAATGCTGCATTCCATGGTTTACTTAGAAGTAAGGTCCACTGAACAATGGGGCTTACTTCTAAACAAATAGATAAAGGCTTTAGCTTTTGGTCTCACTCACTCCCCCACTCCAGTATGAGCAAAGCATACCCACAGAGGGGTCCCACAATTATTTCAATCAGAGCTCCCTCCCAATTAAAAGGGCACAGGATTACAGCAAGGAGCAAGGGGGGAGCGCAAAAGCACGTTCTCTCTTCTCTCCCTTCCCGTGGTTGCTTCTCTCCCCCCCCCATGCGATTCACTCCACTTGCGCACTCTTCCCTCCACAGAGCACACACGTGGCACGGTGCAGCAGGGAATTTGAGGCTGGGCAAACTGCCCACCCTGGCCACCCCCTGACTACAGCCCTGCTCTCGTATGAGCCAGAGATAGACGTCTTGTGTCACTTTAAAATACAGTAATACTATTTGTCATGTTATGTTTTCTTATTGGGTTGCTCCTTTCCTTCAAAGAGTAGAGTTGTTACCCCAAATCTGGAAATTGCCCCATTTATTTTCATTTATTTTTTTTAAAAAAATATTTTCAATAAAATACTTTTAACCTTTACTTTTTATTCCCCCCCCCCCCCAAAACTCCAGCTACTAGGCTTATGTGTCGATAAGCACCACACTGTACATGCATCCATTCACACAAACTTGCAGGTAGATAACTGCAAAGGCTGATTTTTAATTAATTTTCAAAAGATCGCAAACTGCGATTAAAAAAGGCTCCACAAAAGCCATGCACTTGAATAAGCAGTAGACAGGCCTGTTCACTTGAACGGGCCATAGGATTACATGGAGAGTTCTAAATATGATAGTTCAAAGAAGCTCATTGTAGCAAAGTATCCGGTGAGTCCCATTTATAGACATTCAAAGGAACAGAACCTTGATACAATGTATCCATTTCCCCAATTCAATTAAGACTTCAAAGGACTATATGCTTTCGAGGCTTTCCTAGACAGCACGGCAAGCGTAAAATAATAAGAAAAATTCAGCACAGACAGGGAGATGGACGGGGGTGATCTGAGGACAAAAGTTAACCTTTTAAACGCCAGAATAAAGTGGAAAATAATCATGAAAAATTAAATATTTGCTCCTGAAGCTTAGCCAAGCCCCAGGGCCTGTTTTGAATGGTCGAGGGACATTGACCAGACCAGACCAGGGGTGGTCTACTTGGGAGTAAATCGGGGAAAGTTTCTTCATGCCTGCTTGATTGACAGCTAGAAAAAGCGTGCTTTTTGAAAATGGATTTCCCCCGTCTCTTCTCTTGTCTAAAAGTCAAGCACGGCTGCAGCAGCTATAGTAAGTTAGACTTTTAAAACCCTCTGGATGATCTACAAGTAATCACAGTTTGGGTTAAAATGCATTTTTCCACTTTCTGAAGCCGTGCCTGACCAAAGACTCGATGAGCTTAACCCTTTCACTCCTGATTGATTTGATATTAGCGGTTATACCTAAAATGTTCCAAAAATTGCCAAAAAAATTGTCATATATTGTAACATGTTTTGCCTTTTTATATTTTAAGCAGGAACCTTTCTGAAACATTATCACTTGCCCCCGGCATGCTTGGGCAAATCCAAAAGCCCGACCACATTCCAAAGTATTCGACCATATTTGCTGACCCAAAGCCAGGAACTCACTTGCACCCTTCCTGGAATTTACAGCTCATCCTTGGGGCCTTGATTGTTTTAGAGATTAATTCTTTATTTGTGTGTGTCTTTTGCATCTATTGTTTCTGGGGTTAGAAATTAGCACGTGTACACAATGATGGTAGGGCTCAATGCCTCGGGACAGATTAGGAATATGCGGGTGGGGAGTGCTTGGGTGTATCTTCACTGAAGATCCGGCATCACTGAATGGATGTTCAAGTCTCCCGCCTCGGATGTGCTGCAGTCCTGATTGGTTCATTACTTCAAGCCTGGCTTTTCCATTGGCGGCAAACCTGACACCTAACTTTATAATTGGCTTACCTGTTTACCTAATCCCCAAACCTCCTCCCTCTATTTTCCTGGAAATTGTAATCTTTTTATTACCTGACCACATTTACATAAATGTATACCTTTGTAACCTTTTATTGACTTATCTATTTATGAAATGACCACCTGCTGTGGGTTCTTTGTTTTATTGTAAAACTTAATTGTTAGATAGAGGATAGAATTAGCCTGTATCTGTAGAACTGTATAAAAGGATGTTGTGACCGATCTTCAGCTCTCTCTGGAAATTAAATAGAGAAGCTCATGCGTAGATTTTTATAGCGGGTGGGTTTTGGTCTGTCTTTAACCAGTAGGTGGCCAACTGTTGATTAATTTAAACACACTCATTAAAGCCTTTTTCTTAACCCAAATTTCAAGTCTCTGTGGTTCCTGGCATTCCACCAGTGAATGTCCCTTTTAGGCAGCGTCTCCAGCTGTCCGCAGCCCTTGCCGTGCTCTACCGAACTTCGGCTCGTGCAGCCCAACTTGACCTGTGGCAGAAAAAGGAGAAAGTGGTTTTTCAGGTAACAGGGTTAAGGAGCAATGTTTCCCATATTGGACTTTGGGCCTCCTCTTTGGTGTAAAAACCAGGAAAAGCAGAATTTGCTCAAAAATGGTTGCTGAATGTCAATGTATCTGAAGTGTCCATCTGCCTTACGACTAGGGCCACTCCTAACATGGGACTTAAAGTAGAGGCAGAGTCAACCAGCTACCACAAACACTGGAGTCTGGATGTCAAGAAATTCAGCAGACTTGTTTCTTCATGTATTATTATTTTATTTGTGCTGCCAGTTGTTGGAGTGCTTGCGGGATTTTTTGCCTCAGGCGGCAATATCTCTTGACTGCTATGTCCCTGGATACTGTATTGTATCCTTTTGGCTGGGCACCATTTGCTGCTGAGTAAAAGGAAGCAAAGTGTCTTTGGAAGAATCCACTCTTCGCCCTCAGCGGGTAGCATTCTATTACTGTTATTGATATAGTTTTCCTAATCCAGCATATTAAACCACTTAAATTGCTACATGAAGTCACAGTATGGGAAGGAAAGCTCATCAGATGCAGAGAAAATTACTTCGCAAGAGTCTTAGGAACTGATGGCTTGACTGGTGTCTTCTTCAGGGATGGAAGTTTGTTTCCTTGCATTTCCCGAAATCTCGTGGAAGGTAGAAAGCATGGTCTCCTGCACCCGGCCTGTTAATTCTGGGACATCGGCTGGACTCAGTCCCTCTGTCTCCACTGGAGGAAGGACTCGAATTGTCACTGTCCCTTGAAGAAAGGAAAAAAACAGAGTCTGACCAATGTTCCCTTCACTGTAATTAACATCCAAGGAGTCTAGCATGAATTTAAGCTGCTTACTATGCAATAGCAATTACACTTATATACCACCCCATAGCACTTTGAGCACTGTCTTGGCAGTTCACAGTACAGTATTTACCATTTTGCCCCTAACACGCTGGTTACTTATTTTACCAACCTCAGAAGGCTGGAAGGCTGAGTCAGGATCAAATTCAAATCATGAGCAGAGTTTGGACTGCAGATTAATCACTGCACCACAAGGCCTCTTATTAAGGTGCCCACACTCCTGTCATCAGAATTTCCTTATTTATTTATTATATTTATATGTCATCCTATTGGCCGAAGCCATACAGGGCAGTGAGCATACACCATTAACATCAACATAAAATATACAATAACAAAATAGTCAATAAACTCATAAAACAGATTAAACATTATTTACAAACAAGATCATTTAGACAGAGACAAGCCAAATAGCAATAAATATCAAGTCCAAAATCATATATCCCAAGCATCATGCTAAGAGAAGAGCAGAATCTTATTAAGTGTCTCTCTGCATAACTTGGCTTTCAGTAGTTTACAAAATATTTGGAGGGAAGGGATCTGGAGTATAAAGTAGTGGGACCACCAGCGAGAAAGCTTGACTGCTTATGTCAGCCTTTCAGGCCTCCCTACTAGGGGTGGAACCCATAGCCCTAATTTCTGGGAGGACCAAAAGATCTGGACTGAATTATCTCCTTTGCAAAAGTCCCATTGCCACAATTTCTATCACAACGCCCTTTGTGGGGATGGAATAAGGGATCTCAAAATCTGTTTGCATCCTAAAAGCCAGCCTCAGGCAGCACCCAAGAAATTCATGCCTGTCCCAGTTGTCTCCCAGTTCAAATAAGCTACCTCTGTTGAATCTTTTCAACTTCTTGCTGAAGAATGGCTCATAGGAGGACATCACTACAGGAATAATTGGCACCTGTGTGGACATAAAAAGATTGCTAATTAGATGACAACAATGCATACTTAACCACTGATGTGTGCAAATTGGGGAGTGGGGGCTCAGAAATGGGAAATTGAACATTTCAGTCCCTTGAGAGCATAATAGGATATTTAAAATGATCTTTGAAGAATAGGAGATCCTGGGAGCCAGCTGTTGCTCACCTCAACTTTGAACAATGTTGTATTTAATGAGTTGCATAACATTAACTACCCTAATGGCAGAAAATGAAGAAGACTTAAAGAGCCTCTTGATGAGGGTGAAAGAAGAGAGTGCAAAAGCTGGCTTGAAACTCAACATCAAGAAACCCAAGGTCATGGCATCCAGCCTCATCGCTCCCTGGCAAATCAAAGGGGAAGAGATGGAAGTATGTAGTAACAGACTTTACCTTCTTGGGATCCAAGATCACTGCAGATGGTGACTGCAGCCATGAAATAAAAAGACGCTTACTCCTTGGGAGGCAAGCGATGGCAAACCTAGGCAGCATAATAAAAAGTAGAAACATCACACCCTGCCAACAAAAGTGCATATAGTTAAGGCAATGGTCTTCCCAGTAGTAATGTATGGCTGGGAGAGCTGGACCATAAGAAAGCCTAAACACAAAAGAATAGACACCTTTGAACTGTGGTGGTGGAGGAGACTCTTGAGAGTCCCCTGGATTGCAAGGAGATTAAATCAGTCAGTCCTAAAGGAAACCATCCCTGACTGCTCCTTGGAAGGACAAATGCTGAAGTTGAAGCTCAAGTACTTTGGACACCAAATGAGAAGAGAGGACTCACTGGAGAAGGCCCTGATGCTGTGAAAGATCGAAGGCAAAAGGAGAAGGAGGTGGCAGAGGATGAGATGGTTAGACAGCATCATTGACACAGTGGGCATAGATCTTGGCAGACTACAGAGGATGGCAGATGGCAAAGGAGCCTGACGTATGGTAGTCCATGGGGTTGCAAAGGGTTGGACTCAACTGTGCTACTGAACAACAATACAAGTACATTAAACCAGGGGTTTCCAACCTTTTCAAGCCAAGGGCTGGGTCACCCGCCCTCAGTAAGTTTTTTGCCCTGCCGGCATGATTGTGGTGGCCATTTTGTCTCAACAGCTTCAAAGGGGTGGTAATTTTGTTTCTCGAATGCCTTTGGAGGGGTAGGGGGCCGTATGAAATGGCACCATGGGTCAGATCCGGCCCATGGGCCTTAGATTGGGAACCCCCAATCTAAACCATCCCCTCAATTTTTGTGCATTTTTAGATTTTGTATTTTATCGCTGCTTTTTTGTTTTTTAATTAAAATCTTTGTATAGCTTTTCTTCTTCTTCTTCTTCTTCTTCTTCCTCCTCCTCCTCCTTTTCTTCTTCTTCTGTCGTATACAAATCTGAATATTGGTGATCCTCATGGCGATCAATTATGAATATTGTCCTGAGACTATAATGTCATAGCCTTTCATCAGCCTTCCACATCACACCATTATGCCCATTCCACTGATCCAGTTCCATGAGTCACTTTCTGGTCTTGAGTCCTGTGGGCCAGATGTGGCCTGTGGAGCCATTTCATGTTGCCCTCTGCCCTTATTCCCACCATCACTGCTGCCGCAATTGGTAGAAGCACCAAAAACATGCAGAAAATGCGTCAAAAAAAGTTTTCATGCAAGAACTGGCTGAAAACACGCAAAAATGCACGGTAACTCACCAAAAACACTCAAAAATGCAGAAAAATATGCACAGAACCATGTGACTGGTCCACTCAGACATCTTAGGGTGAGTGATCTGGCCTGCGACCCAAAAACATTGAGAAAGCCTGCTTTAGAATGGTGTTGACTCAGAATTTCACTGAATCTCACCCCTTGCTTTTTCTGTCAAATAAATGGCTTGATAAATGTTGGAGAAAATTTCTGGCCCAATAAATGGGTAGGTTTATGGCTTTAAACAGCAAGTGTTTGGAGAATGAACTTGTTCTTAATATGCATATGGATGCCACAGTGAACATGTACTGTATGAGGCAGTTAACGAAGTTGTCATGTATACAACAGCGTAGAACAAATATTATAAAACAAATGATAAATATACAGGTGAAACTCAGAAAATTAGAATATCGTACAAGTGTTCATTCAGTTCAGTAATGCAACTTAAAAGGTGAAACAAATATATGAGATAGACACATTGCATGCAAAGTGAGATAGTTCAAGCCTTACTTTGTTATAATATTGATGCTTATGGCTTACAGCTTATGAAAACCCCAACCCCCCCCCCCCCCCAATCTCATGTACTCCATAATCATCACAAAATCTCATGTACGCTGTACACCATGATCATCACAATTGTAACGAAGTAAGGCATGACATCTCTCGCTTTGCATGTAGTGAGTCTATCTCATATTTTTTTTTACCTTTCAAGTGAAATGAGTGAACATTTGCATGATATTCTAATTTTCTGAGTTTCACCACTATAAATTAATTAACAGCATGGAAGATTATAACGCAGAATGTTCTTGCCTGGGCTTTCACCGCCAGATGGAAGGCTCCACTTTTGAAGGGCAGCATGGTGGAATCAAAACTTCTCGTGCCTTCAGGGAATACCCAGATTCGGAACTGGTTAGGAAAAGAAAGATAAGATTGAACTAGGAGTGAACATGGCTTTTTCTTCCTTCTCAGCTGGAAACAGGAGACATAAAAAGCCTGAGATCTATTCCTCACCGCGACTTCCATAATGGGGCATGTGGGTTTTTCCCTGTTTGTTCTTCTCTCTGAGGCAAGTTATATTCCTGCAGCATTGGTAAAGATAAAGGTCGCTCTTGCTCGGAAGCCAGTCATATCCGACTTTAGGGTTCAGTGCTCATCTCTGTTTATAGCCAAAGAGCCAGCACTGTCTGCCTCTGCAGATGTTTCCATGGACATGTGGCATGGAATGCTGTTTGCTTTCCCACCAAAGTAGTACCTGTTTATCTACTTGCAATTTCTTGCTTTCGAACTGCTAGGTTTCCTCCTTTTTTAATTTTAGTAGGATGAATAATAAACTAAGCCATGCCTTTCTATCCCAGGCTAGAAGTATACTGTCTGTTTCTCAGTAACCTGTGTGGTTCCTGTTGGATCGATGGCAATCTCATGAACGAGGGAACTTCAAAATGCCCGTTCACCAACAATTTTGCTCAGGTTTTAAAAAGCCAAATCCATGGGTTCCTTTAGAGTCAGTTCATCTCACATTTGGTCTTCCTCTTTCCCTGTTATCTTTAATGTTTCCTAGTATTATTGTCTTTTCCATTAAAGGTACAGCAACATGTAGCTCTGGGGTTATTTATTCAACCTCTTCCACAGATACATATAAAGTGTGATGATCTTGCCTTCAACGTTGCATATTCTGTGCACCGTCTGAAAGAGTCCTGACTGGGTAAGACCATACATGCATACAACTAATGAGTAATGCCAGGACTGATTTATAGGCAGCAGTCATTGGTGTGTAAGCGACAAATAGTCCTCAAATAAGGTATAGCAAAGATAATAAGGCAGGAGTTCTCAACTTTTTAAAGCCACAGGCCAGATCATGCCCCTCAGACAGTTGAGCAGGCCGGACTGGTGGTTCCCTATGCCGTAAACGCTGCCATAAAACATGTCCGTGGCTGTCATAAATGCATCTGCGTCTGCTTCCAGCGGTGGTGCAGGCCAGATGATTTGGCGCTGCAGGCTGGGTCCGGCCCATGGGCCATAGCCTAGGTTGCCCACCTCTGTAATAATGTTTCCAGGAAGCTCCCAGGCATTTCTGAACATAACTGTTTCTAACTGAGCTTTAGCTCTTAATACTTTGTGGGTGGTAATGACAACACTTACCTTTTGAGAACTGGGATATTGGCAAGTCTAACCCCGATTATGGCTTCCCGACAAAGGCCCAAAATTGTATTTAAATATATAGAGATAATCCAGTTCTATGGCAGATGTAAGTTGTTGGCAAGCTGTATTTGCACAACATTCCTGCAAAGACTCTGACTTTTTAGGATCTTAAAAGCCCCTTAGACTTTATATGACTTCATTTTGAATCTATTGCTATATGCTATTCCCCAATACAATTATTTGGTGTCTACCTGTATTTATTTTTGTGTAAGCAATACAATTCTGTGTTTGAAAGAGTGTGAGTTACTGGCACTAATTTACCTAGATGCACTACTGCCAAGTTTCAAAGATCATTTACAGGAATGTATTCCTAGAGCCAGTATGGTGTGGTGGACAGAGCATTGGACTAGGATGGTGGAAATGGGGGTTCAAATCCCAACTAAGCCATGGAAGCCCATGGGTCTTGGTGGCCAATGACAATCCTCTCTTTCAACAAACTACATACTTTGTAAACATTATAAGGGTCACTATAAATTCGAAGCATCTTGACGATACATAATAGTCAATCTCGGAACATGTATGAGTTTGTACATATGTCTCGAGGTCATATCTGGTAACATCTTACCCCTCTCCTTACTCACATTGTCTTGGACCATGGAGTCTGCTGCTGCTGACATGACTTCAATTGCTGTTTTTCTTTCTTTGCGATCAATGAAAACGAAGCCACTCAGCCAGGTGCAAATACCGACAGTAAAGTAATATAAGATCTCTTTCTTAGCAATTAAGGTGCATCTCTCCGGAAGGAACTGAAACAACCCTGGGATAAAACAGAAGGAGGGTGGTCAAAACCAAGTTCAACTGTAGAAGCCCTTTGACTCTTCCCAAAAGTCCTAAAGTAGTGTGGTTGGTTACACATAGTTGTAGAAGCCTGGGTTCAAATCCTTGCTATTTCCCTGGAGTTGTGGAGTACAATAGTTCAATAAATACATTTAGATATGTACATATGCAGATACACACAAATATACTTTGGTCTAAATTCCCCTCACAAGATCAGTGTTCAGCTTCCTGGGAGGAGTGGTTTGAGGATACAAAAATGTAATATTCACTGGAGCAGCCAGAACTTACTTACTGAGGGCAATCAGTCTGGCTCATTCTTTTGGGTAAAATTTTGCCTGGTCTACGCTCAGGTAAGCTTGTGTATAAGGATTTATTGTGTTTAAATGTAAAACCGCACTAAACTGGGAACCCGTAAGCGCGCCATTTCTAAAGGCGCCAAATTCAAAGTTGTGTCAAAGCGGGAAAAGACCAAACTCTGTATGTCCTCCGGAAGCCCGCCGAAATGTATCTTGTTTTGTAACGGCCCAAACACTGGCCGGACTCCCCTTACGACTGCCAGATTGGAGGAGTGAAGTGCTGCCGCCCTGTTCCCGCCGCCAAAGACTTCCACCTGTGGTGGGACGGGAGCTACAAAGGGCGAGAGCCCTGGCGTTGGTTTTTGTCGGACTTTCCACTATATGCGGAGTGCCGGCTTTTTCCATCACTCTGCCAACTGACCACGTCCTGGCTTCTTATGTGGACTGGCAGGCCATGGGAGGTGAGAGCGTGCTTAGTGGTCGGTGCTATGGCAGGGAACAGTAATATTGCATCTATTGTATGAGTTGCTGTGCTGCTTATACCTGTATTGGATTGTGTTCATTGTTTTGTATTTTGTATTGCTCTGTTTTCCCACAATTGCTTAATTTGTGCTGCATTTATGTACTGCTTTGTTGATATTGTTTTGCTTGTATTAGATTGTATATTGTATATTTGCTTTGTTATTGCCACCTTGAGTCACCCATTGGGAAGAGAAAGGCAGGGTATAAATAAAACTTGATGATGATGATATATTGGCCACCCCTGTACATACTCCCCAGTCTGGAACCTGAGCTGAATAAAGATCACTGAGTTTAACCCAATCCTGCTGGTTAGAATACTTCTTTGTCCGGACTCAACAGGTAAGTTCTCCCACACACCTAGTCACCCCTTCTTTCAGTAGCTGCAAGACTGTAGGCCAGGTTGGCTAAAGTGCTGTCTGAATTTTTGTGGGATTACATTTCCCAGCAGCCTTACTCAGTATATCACTGGTGGCAAACCTATGGCATGTGTGCCAGAGGTGGCACTCGGGGCCCTCTCTATGGGCACCCATGAGGTTGCCCCAGCACAGAGTTTGCCCCGCCCTTCTGCCCAGCAGCCCAATGGGAGTGTTTACCTCCCTCCCCGTGTTGACACTTTGTGATAAATAAACGGGTTTTGGGTTGCACTTTGAGCATTTGGTCTCTAAAAGGTTTGCAATCACTGCAGTATACTTCTTTATATAATCTGGATACAATAAATCCAGAAAAAAAACAAATTGACCGCAGTTGATGGAAATAAACTTGTATTGTAAATTTGAACCAAAAATGCTTGTCTTCAGCAGAATGTATACAGAATTTCCAAACACATTGTAAATAAAGTTCAATACTTCTTGTCTCCAGTAGTATATGTACAAAACTCAAAGTAAATACATTCTCTAAGTCCTAATATTATGATGTAAAACTAAACTGTTATTGTGGTCCTCCAACGAGGCTGCTCGATGATATCTTAACAGAATCGAACTCCCAAAAGCCAATATCTGTTTTGATTCTCCAACTAGGCTGTTAAATTACAATCTTGCGGAGTCGAACTCCTGTAATATAAATCCGACACTCACTTCAATAGTGAACCTAATTTAGTGTTCCTCAGCTGATGTGTGAACAGACTTTATTCGTGCCCAGAATCAAACATGTTTGCCGCAGGCAGGTGAAGACTTTCCTGTTCAGTAAGGCTTTTCTCAGTGACTTAGCTGCCTAAGAATCGGGCTGCTGTGTTTTTCTTTTATTTCTCCACCACCCCGTTCAAGTTTGTGTATTGTTTGTGTTTAATGTTGTAAGCTTCCTTTGATCCTCTTGAGGAGAAAGGTGGGGTGTGAGTATGTAAATAAGTAAACAAGTTCTGGAAAATGCAGCTTTTTCTTTAGCAGCTAAATAGTGGTTGATGTTTAGACTAGCCAGTCCTCCTTTTCCGTATCTAGATCAGATGTGAAACTTCCAAAATGAAAGCACCTTTTGGTGAGTTCATTCTGCAGTTCTTTTCGCCTGACCTAGTGTGAGAAAGATTAGTTGGCAACACAAGGCTGCCCTTATTCAAAAATGTCACAAACTTTGAGGAGGCTCTTTCTGTGTATCCCTGGACTAACCAGTGATGACCTGAAACAGGGATGCTAGTAATCCAGGTAAGAATTTTCCCGCCCAGTACCCTCAATGTGACTATTTATTTTCTCCATCAACCAGTTCCTACAGTGCAGTTGAGTAAGGCACTATCATGATGCCACAGATTAGCCTTACACAGAGAGAAATGTGCAAACAGCACGTTTGCTTTTTCGCACCCTGTTGTCTGTCCCACCTCAAAAGCTGTATCATGCAGGTGACGTACCAATGAAGTCTATGTTGCTCTGATGGTTGGAGACTATGACGTAGGGTCCTTTCCGGCTCAGGTGGGTGACCCCCTGGAGGTTGAACTTTATGCCGAAAATATATTTCAAAGGAAGGAAAACTAGTCGAAGGATTCTAAAACAAAGGAAGAAAAGGAAGTATATTTTACAAAGTAAGGTAAAAGTAAACATCGCCCTTGCTCGAAAGCCAGTTGTATCTGACTCTAAGGTTCAGTACTCATCTCTGTTTACAGCCAAAGTAATGTAAGATCCCTTTCTTAGCAACTCTCCTAATGGGTTTTGATTGAGGAATCTTTATGACAGGGATTCTCAACCTGCAGCCTGTGGGCCAAATGCAGCCCTCAGCACCATGCGGCCCCCCACTGCCTCCACCACAAACAGAAGTGCCATGTGGTGGAGTGTGGATTCCACGCACATAATTGGCACACTGTCCCTGACAGAACCACGGTTATGGGAGAGCATTCCTTCGAGCCTCTGGTTCCGAGGGGACAGATATTGGGGAGCGGATTAATAGCTATAGTTTAATTCACCGATCGCTGACCTAACAGGCAGGTCAGACAATAGAGGGCAAAAGATCGCCAGATGTTTAACTCGATAGGCATGTAATGAGTAATCTCGCATCTGCAGATGCTCTAAGCTCTAGAGTCAATCTAGGCACATGTTTGCTCCCGATAACAATAGACAATGTATGTCCCCGGTAGTAAATTAGATAGATAAGAAACTTCCCCCGGTGAGGTCATCCCTAATGGGTAACTTGTGTAATCTCAATGCGCAGACTCAGGGCTTTCCTGTAATGACTACGCGCAACGTATGCATGCGGTCAAGCTAGGCAAGGTATAAAGTTAAGTGCCTTCTGATCAATAAACGCTGGTCTTCGCTCCATCTTGCCTCACGTGTCTTGCTTGACCAGTCTCCTCCGGGACCCTCCGGCCCACATCGGGCCCTGATCCAACAGTGGAGGAAGGGCAAAATGGCCATCCGGCCCCCAAAGCTGTCTGAGGGAGCATGACCTGGCCAGCCCCCAGCTTTAAAAGGTTGAGAACTCCTGCTTTATGGGGTAGGCACAGCTAAGGGTCAACTGCCTTAAGAGATATCCCCCTCCCTCCTCCTCACACTTTTAAGTCTGTTCTTTTGGTGTCTTGCACGGAAGACAAAGAAGGAGCAGCAGTAAGGGCTAAAACACAGCTTTATTGCATGATGGTCAGGATGAACATGTGGTAATGGCGGAGGTACAGCTCTTTTTATACTGTAACAATACATTTGAAAAGGGTTACACGGTAGCTTATTGACTGCTACCTGTGTGACGTCATCTTGAGTCATCCCCTTCTTCTCCAGGTGTTCCTTGCGCGGGAAGGTTCCCGCGGCTGCCGGTGATTGGGGGAATTTGAACCATGTGAGCTGAATGCTCGCAGCTGCCCTCTATGGGTAGCTGGCTCACGTTCCTTTAACAGCTTGGTTACATTGTGATCATTGTCAGGTTACATTCATACATCCTTAAAGTGATACAGTTACATACACAACAGTTCTGCAAGGTGAATGTAATTTTAAAATTTAATAATGTCCCAGAAATCTCTTCAAACTTTTAAGATGAGTGTGCAACATGTGTATATACCAGTGGTGGCGAACCTATGGCATGCATGCCAGAGGTGACATTCGGAGCCCTCTCTGTGGGTACCCATGAAGTCACCCCAGCACAGAGTTTGCTCTGCCCAGCAGCCCAATGGGAGCCCTTTCTCCCTCCCTTAGCACAGAGTTCACCTCACCCCTCTGCCCAGCAGCCCAATGGGAGCACTTCCTTCCTCCCCCAGCACAGAGTTCACCTCACCCCTCTGCCCAGCAGCCCAATGGGAGCACTTCCTCCCTCCCCCCAGCACAGAGTTCACCCCGCCCCTCTGCCCAACAGCCTAATGGGAGCGTTTCCTTCCTCCCCTGTTGCTGTGTTGGCATTTTGCGATAAATAAATGGGTTTTAGGTTGCAGTTTGGGCACTCAGTCTCTAAAAGATTCGCCATCACTGGTATACTGTATACTTTATCTCCACTGTCTCTCTCTGATTTCTAGTCCTGTAATTTCCCTGTTTCAAAATGGCAACTTTTAGATCCAGTATACAATGTCCAGGAGAATTAAAATGCTTTGATATTATTCAGATATTATTATTCAGATATTATTTTACACAACTCAGCTTTTGGCAATTGTTTGCTTGGAAAGTAACAGATGAAACAGTGACTTCACAACAGAAGGTGGGGAACAACATTGGATCATAATCTGATGTCCTTTGCTTCTCAAGGTAAATCTGCTTCCAATTGTGACGCTGCCACCTCTCATTTATTGCTGCAGAAGAGAAAGGTGCTTATGAGATTTGAGATTTCCTCAGATCTCAAAAGACATTGAATGGCTTTAAGATTTTTCACGCTGATGGGAGGCACATAATAGTCACAGTTCCATCCCAGGCAACAAAATATCCTGGACTGAATTTGGCCTCCTTCAATTTCTGATCGGCACCTAACTGTAAGGAGATAATCTAACATTATTAAGATTTCATTGATGGAATACATTTGTAATCCTGGTGCAATTTATCAGTTATCTGCGTAACAAAGGAAAGAGAAGACAACAAGATTCCTTTAAGACTTGTAATGAACTGCTAGAACAGGGGTTCCCAACCTTTTTAAGCTGAGGGCCAGGTTAGCTTCAATGGCCAAACGGCCATTTTGCACTGCCTGCAAGATGGGGGTGGCCATTTTGTCCCAACAGATTCAATGGGGTGGACATTTTGTTTCTCAAATGCCCTTGGAGAGGTGGGGGGGGGCACATGAAATGGCATCATGGACTGGATCTGGCCCATGGGCCATAGGCTGGGAATTCCTGTGCTAGAGGGTGACAATATCTTAGTATTATTTAATACGTTTGAACAAGTCTATGCCAAGTGTTCGTTTGAGTTCCACAGAGGACCTTTTCATCATGGCCAGCCTTTCTTTGTTTCACCCATCTGAATCCTTCCTCATTCTTATATAGATCAAGCTCTTATCAACCAAACATCTGTATCATCCATAGTTGGTTGGAAATCCCATTGCTTTCTTGTTCATTTAATGAAAATGGAAGAAGAAAGTGCCAAAGCAGGACTGCAGTTGACCATTAAGAAGACATAAATTATCACTACAGAAGAACTACACAGCTGTAATGTTGACAATGAAGAAGTTGAGATAATTTTGTAATCCTAGGTTCAATCAACAATCCAAATAGACACTGCAGCCAAAAAATTAGAAGATAGACTTAAAAGGGTAGCGATTACCGAATTGGAAAACATCATAAAGTGTAAGGATATGTCACTGGAAACAAAGATCAAGATAGCAAATACTCTTTTATTTCTGAAAAGAAAAACAATAAAATAAAATAAAAACACCGCAGCACTTTAAAGATTAACTGCTATATTTTTACTGTGAGCTTTCATGGATTTAAAATGCTGTAGTGTTTTTATTTTATTTTTGTTTTCTGATACGTGCCTGAACCACAGACTAACACAGCTACTATTCCAAAAAATTATTTTATGTCCAGTCATTATATATGAGCATGGAGGTTGAACAGTTAAGAAAAGTGAGAGGGGGGAATTGACTTCCTTGAAATATGGTGCTGAAGGAGAACTTTGTTAATACCCTGCACTGCAAGTAGGCTGATGTGCGTCCTACACCATATCAAACCTCAACTATTTCTGGTGGCAAAGAATTATGAAACTGAGGCTGTCCTACTTTGGACACATCATGAAAAGGCAAGACTATCTGGGGGGGGGGGGGACAATAAACCTTCCTCTTCCTCTTCTTCTTCATTCTTGAGATCATTTATTTTATAGTGTTACTGTAAGTCGAAGGTGACTTGACGATACATAACAATAACAGCTAGATGTATACCATGTGCATGCACGCACACACAGAGAGATACACATCAAGCTTCAAATCACTGCATAATCAATCTTTTTCTTCCTCTAATTGCTTTTATCTCCTTGGCTTCTCTATTTCTCCCTCGCTGCTTTTACTGTACAGTGAAATCTTGGTTAACAAACAGCTTGGTTAGCATAAAAATTGCATAACAAAAGGAAATCCAAAGAAAATAGAGGCATGGTTTGCAGAATCTTTTCAGAAGGGATTAATTAGATTTCATTGCATTCCTAAGGGACACCATGTTTCGGTAAAAGTATTTTGGTTTTCAATGCATTCCTATGGGAAAATCGGTTAACATAATTTTCTCTGTAAGAAATGTCCTGGAGAACACATTAATTACGTTAACTGAGGTTCCACTATACAGTATCTTGTACCTGATTTTTTAAAAAAAGTTTCTGGGAAAAAACAATTTCACATTCCCAATACAGTATTTAAAAAAATAGTTCTTTGGAAGACAAATAGCCATGAGGATTTGGGACTTCCAAAAAGTGACTTTTCTGAGCTCCATCTACTTTTATGTTCCCAAGTCTTTGTTCTACCATTAAAGGTAAAAAGGTAAAGGTTCCCGTTGCTCAAAAGCCAGTCATATCCTACTCTAGGGTTCAGTGCTCATCTCTGTTTCAAAGCCGAAGAGCCAGTGCTGTCTGCTTCTGCAGACGTTTCTGTGGACATGTAGCAGGCATGACTAGACACCAGAGTGCATGGAACGCTGTTTACCTTCCCACTGAAGTGGTCCCTATTTATCTACTTGCAATTTCTTGCTTTTGAACTGCTAGGTTGGCAGGAGCTGGGGCAAAGACGGGAGCTCATTCCGTCCTGCAGTACTTGAGAATCGAACTGCTGACCTCCTGCCTTCCAGTCAGCTTCTTAGCCACTGGAGCCACTGCAGACTCTGATGCTCTACCATTAAGCAGAGCAAAGCAGCTCCCTTAGGTGGTAGTGTTGACATACAGGAAGCAAAAGCAACACTCTAGCTGTCACACACTCTGTCTGTCTGCCCTCAACCTCTAGATTAACCATGCTTTTTTGACGTGAAGCCAAAAAGCTTTGTGTTTAAAGATAAACAGATAAATTAAAGTCTCATCATCTTCTGAATGTGGGAAATGGGCTCTATTTCATCATCTGACTCAAGAATCAAAACATCAGGTTATCGTGTTTGGTTCTATCTCAGAGAGAGAACATTATTACTAAAAAGAATAATTAAATAGATATAAAACCACGTTCTAGTAGTCAGTACTTTCCTTACCTCATGTTTTTTACATTTCTTCCCCGGACGAGTACGAAAGGAAATACAAAAATTGATGATACAAAAAGATATACAATGATAAAGTAAACCTTGTAGTAATATCTGAAGACATTGCTGTAGTAACAGAGGAGGAATACTGCAAAAAGGAAAAGGAAAAAATTGACTAGGAGTAGAGATAGCGCCATGATGATCCCTTCTAGACTCAGTCACTAATTGATCCACCACCTGCCTCTGCAGGAGTTTGACTACACTGAGGTTGCAGCACGCCAGGTGTGAAATGTGAGGCATAGGATAAACATGTTGGGGCGTTTATATTCTGCTATGAGATAATAATACAGATTGATTTAATGAGGCTTAATAGGAGTTAGGTATTTGCATAGGTACAAAGTCATGTAATTTCTGTGCTGGAGAAAACAACAACAATAGACAGAAACCTTTCCCTCTTCCCCATCAAAACAAGAACACAAGGCAACTAAACCTGGCTGAAGGTTTAGTCAAGGTTTGACTAGAATTAACCACTTTTGAGCAATATGGAGACCATTTGTGGAATATATATTTCGTGATAACAAAGGTTAGAAAACAGTTAATACTAATAGATTTGTAATATCATTATTGTTGAATGGTATAGATGCTCCCCTTGTCATGAGTGATGTACAGCACGTGGTTCTACGTATGAAGCACATATATGTATGTGTGTGTATCTATATCTATATCTATATCTATATCTATATCTATATCTATATCTATATCTATATCTATATCTATATCTATATCTATATATCTAAATGTGGGATCCGCGCATGCAATTGGCACACACTGTCCCTGACAGAACCACGGTTTTGGGAGAACACTCCTTTGAGCTTTTGGTTCCGAAGGGACAGAAATTGGGGAGCGGATTAATAGCTATAGTTTAATTCACCGATCGCTGAACTAACAGGCAGTTTGGACAATAGAGGGCAAAAGATCGCCAGGTGATGAACTCGATAGGCATGTAATGAGTAATCTCGCATCCACAGAAGCTCTAAGCACCTAGGCACATGTTTGCTCCCGATAACAGTAGACAATGCATGTCCCCGGTAGTAAATTAGATAGATAAGAAACTTCCTCCAGTGAAGTCATCCCTAAAGGGTAACTTGTGTAATCTCAATGTGCAGACTCAGAGTTTTCCTGTGATGGTCACGCACAACATATGCACGAGGTCGAGGCAGGCAAGATATAAAGTTTTGGGTCTTCTCATCAATAAACGCTGGTCTTCACTCCATCTTGCCTCGTGTGTCTTTGCTTGACCAGTCTCCTCCGGGACCCACCGGCCCACATCAGGCCCCGATCCAACATCTATATAGATATAGATATAGATATAGATATAGATATAGATATAGATATAGATTAGATATAGATATAGATATAGATATAGATATAGATATAGATATAGATATAGATATAGATGAGAGAGTGTGTGGGTATGTTTGTATGTGTATGGGTGTGAATGTATATGTGGACATCTTGTTTTGTTTATTTTTTTGTTGCAATGAGCCACGGATTGGGGCCGCCTGACGCGGCGGGGTCTGCGGAGGAGGTCCGCAGAGGAGCGGAGTGACTGGCCGCAAGGTAGGACACGTTAGGCATGTATGCGGGAATGTCCAGCCCCGATTCATATCAAGTGGCGCATTTATTGATCCTGCCTCACGGGTTCCGAGCCTAGCGTGCTCGGACCTGCGTCACAGAAGGCTGATGCAAACATGGCATTTCTGGTGGGTAAAGATAGCGCCTGTCTCCGGCTATTGTCCGGTGATTGATGGGCAAACCCGCAGTTATCTAGATCTGGGTTGGTGAGACCCCATTGTTCCTATTCTATCTCGAAGGCCAACGTAAACGGCCATCGGGTCTCTAACTTCCCTTCCCACTGACTCAGCCTCCCTCCTCCCACCTTATCAAGATTAGAAGGGGGAGAAGGGATTCAACCTTTGACAGTCAGTAGTTTCTCCTTTGCCCTATTACCTCCACAAGTCCCCAGCCAAAAGCCTTTATGATTAAATGCCAATTAATTAACCCGCACCCAATTTCTCCTCCATCAGCGCACGTGATGGTCCTCAAGCCGTGTGCGTTAGCGAGCGCACGCATCGGGAAGAGTAATGGCCAATTTAGACACGTGGGCATGCTACAATTTTTATGTACTTTATTTAATAAAAAATGAAATTACAAAAAAAAAACTGACTGCAAGAATGCCTAATGCAGGGATTCTCAACCTGCGGCCTGTGAGTCAGATGCAGCCCACTGCACCATTTCATGTGGGGGCCCCACCGTCCCCACCACACTAGGAAATGCCATGTGGTGGAGGAAGGGAAAAATGGCCGTCTGGCCCCCGAAGCTGTCTGAGGAAGTGTGACCTGTCCCCTGGCTTTAAAAGCCTAGTGCTTTAACCAAAGACATATTAGGGTTGCCAGCACTACCAGGGAAAATGCTGACACTACTAATATTTGCACAATACAGAAAAACTCCTACTTATGTAAGAATTTTGTTTTGTAGGCTTTTATGTAAATCAGTTTTTTCTTAACTCGAAGTAAATCCATTGGAAAAATGAATTTTTACTTAACTCGAAGCAAACCCATAGGAAAATGATATTGATGTAAATCAAAGCAAACCCATAGGAAAAATGATTTTTTTACATAACTCAAAGCATGTTGGAAAATAACATTATTTTGATGGTAACTGCTTTTAAGTTTTCTATACCCTTCTGAACGGGAGCTTCTGGACCCACATGGTCCAGTATAACATTAAGAGGTTTTTTCTTGATGGCTGCCTGGTGGAAGATGGTACAAGTAGTCCTTTGTCTCTTTGAAGCTCTCTAATCTCTGGCCTCCTGAAAGTGCCTGTTTGTGTAAACCAGATGCCGAGTCTGGGTGAAATGTTGTACGAGAAAGGTTAGGTCAAGTCAGCTTCAGCCACTCTGGCGCATGCTCTGTAGTTTTGTACAAATCACGTGACTGTCTTATGCACATGAGGGTTTAGGATTTTAGGAATAAATATGAGCAGGGAATCTTTTGCTGGTTCGTTCTGCCTCTTGCACCCACATCCTGGAGTGTGTGTATCCATCTCTACAAAAGCAAACCCATAGGAAATTGTGTTATGTAAATTATTGGGACATGGTTTTAGTGCAAAAATAATTATGTAAGTCAAATTTTATGTAACTTGAGGCATATGTAAGTCAGGGTTTTACTGTATGCAGATGCAAGACTTGGGTGTTTCTTGCTGAGTGGTGTTCTGGACACCCCGTTCTCAAAAAATAAGGGGCTATGGTGGCTCAGTAGTTAAGAAGCTCGTCTTGTTAGCTGGAAGGCTAGGAAATCAGCAGTTCGAGACCCAGGCACAACATGACAGATGGAGCGCCTGTCTCTGTTCCAGCTCTTGGGGACATGAAAGGAGTCTCCTTTGGGTGTTCCCTGAGTGGAGTTTTTCCCCGCAAAAAATCCTTTCAACCCAGAATAATTTCTGACACAAATTATTATTATTATTATTATTATTATTATTATTATTATTATTATTATTATTATTATTATTATTATTATTATTATTATTATTATTATTATTATAGCTGACAGAGCAAGAAAAGGTGTTAGATTAAAAGATAAAGCTAATAGTTTTTAATAGGGAACAGCTAGTTTAAATCAAATAAATCAAAAATTATGAACAGAGTTTTAAGCCAATGTAGATAGTGACCATCTAGAAGACTTGTTCTGGCTGGACGTGGAGACCCTCTGGGAGATACTAAATGTCCTCTTTTTCTGTTTCTCAGCGACTCTTTGGCACTATTGCTGCAGTACCTGCAGACACCACAAGGTGGTGACATGCTCCACATTATTTTTTTCTGCCATGTTAGGTTGAACCTGGAGAAGAAGAGTGTGGTAGCGAAAGGAATGGAAAAGGAGAGCAGCCAGGAGTTTGAGGGTGGGCAGACTGCTAACTCAGGAGGGCCAACCCCTGGCTACTACGGCCCTGCTTCATAGTATGGTCAATCAAGGAATCAAGGAATGTTACACCAATGTGTCTCTGCCAAAACTAAAATATAAGCTGCAGAACCAGACCATGCAAGAGCTGGCCGGATCAAAAGCTGAGTCTTATTTCTGTGCTGGCCATGAGACATTTTCCTCCACCGTGCTTGAAGCAGGCAAACTGAGGTGCAGCTCTGGAAGTCAAGAGTTCAGGAGAAACAGCTGGAAGACTGCCGTTCTTGCTGCTTCTCAGCCTCTGCTCAATGAGGCGGTACCTCACTCCACCTAATGGTAGGACCGCCCCTACATAAGGGTGTGTGCCTTGATGCAACTGCTTGATGCAACTCACAATTACCTTGACTTTTCAAATAGTGATAGCTTTTATTTTTTAAAAAAATAATAATAGGTTCACCTAATGTCACCAGGTGGCCGGAGCAAGGCCATAGGATTGCACAGTAAGAGTACCAGAAGGCAAAATATCCAATTGTTAAGATCACAGTAAAAGAAGAATGTAAAGGTGGCGACGCAGATCAAGGTTTGGAATGGTCAATGAAGGGAAAGGAATGAAGGGTTGAAGATCCACCATTGTGCAGAAGATACCTGGAGCAAGTCCTAGTCCCTTGCTCCACATCAGGTCTGGTGATCTCCAATCCCTTGCTGCCCAATCTAGGCCTAGTATGGCTACCATCCTTTTTAACCTGGAGAAGTGAAACCCCAACACCCCCCTCTGGCTGCCAAAATTTCTATGACATCAGTTTTTAATAATACACTTCCTGCACTTTGTACAAATGCACATCATCTTCTGATCAGTTTGGACTGCAGATACTTTCACCCTCTTCCTATATCTTTTGGAAATGAGGGGCAGCAGAATCTATATCTCTGTCTACCGCCCTGCGAGACCTCCGGCCCCTTTTCCACCTGGCCGGAGTTTAAAATGCCCTGCAGCCACGGAGGGTGAGTGGCTAGAGAGGACTCAGGCCACCGCCCTGTGAGACCTCTGGTCCTTTTCCACCTTGGCCTCGCGAGACCTCCGGCAGCTGTGGCAGCAGCGGCACCTCCATCTCCATCCCAGTGGTGACCAGGTCGGCGTCGGGTGTAGCAGGCCTGTCATTGGATGAGCTGCGGAATGGGGGCTTGGCCACACGGGCTGGTGGCAGGGGCCTTTGTGTGGTGGGGTCATATGCATGCCCCCTTTGCTTCCTGGCGCTGTGGACTTTGCCACGGATTTGGCTCCTGGGGCGTGGGGACGGACATCACCCCCTGCCCATCCTAGACTTTTGACTCCGAGGCTTGGACTCTTGTGGTCGAATTCTTGTTTTGGGATGTTTTGACTTGGGTGACTTTTATTGTTGTATGCTAATTGTATTCTGTTAATTGTATCATGTTCTCTAGTGTATGCTAATTGTATCTTGTTTTATATTGTATTGGATGTGATATTGTTGTTAGCCGCCCTGAGTCGCATCTGCGAGTGAGCGGCATATAAATCCAAATTATTATTATTATTATTATTATTATTATTATTATTATTATTATTATTATTATTATAAAAAGAAGTGACATCTTACATCAGATAAAGTGTGTGGAAACACAATTCTCTCCCCTCCATTCACAGGACTTGAGTCACATCTCAAACCTGAACCTAGTTGGCAATCCCAATAAAGCGAGTAGGCTTCCTGAACCAATGACATTTCTACAAGTATTGCCTCATTGATCAGCAGCTGATTCCATATCTCTAATTGGGGCTAGCAATCAACATTGGGATACATTAATTAAAGCCTCAGCCCAACATCCTCCCACATAAACATCATTAGGACACAAAATACAAACTCATCAGCCTTGCAGCTAAGCTGGAAAACAATTTGCTGTGTGATCCACCCCCACAACTTCATGAGGAATGTTCAACTTTTCAGAGGTGTTATCAGTATGTTACGCAAACTGTTTGGGGTTTTAATTGTCACCTCCATGTAGAGATGCCATAATTCTCTCCCACAAAAGCGGGACAGAAGTATACTTGACATAAATGGGCGGGTTTTCTACAAAATGGCCTTTTTTAAAACAAACATAATGACAGTTATAAAACACTTTCACATTAAATATATCAATGCACAAATCAATTTATTTACAACAGTTAATTCTTACTGTAAAATAATCTGTTGTACTTCTGAGAAGTCGCATCCTCAGTTCCAGGAAACACACTGGTCACACTTATTGGGCAGTGGTGTGAGGAGAGGACGTTAAGATTTGTCTCCAGGCATACTCCAACTCCAATGTGGCAGGAAATTGCTCGTTTGATGGTGAAAGTTCAATATTATTTTAATGGTGTGTTATAATACACAATCAGTAAGCTTTAAAAATCCGGGACTTTAACATGATTTTTATTGAACTGGCCAGGACAATTTTTCCAACCTTGAATATGGGACAATCCCAGTTTTCTGGGACGTATGGCAACCCTACCTCCATGCCATGCTCAGGAAGAGTGAGGCAGTGGATCCAGAGAGGTTGACAACAAGGTGTTGAGAGATCTAATGTCCTTGCATGGCAAAATCCACAGGGAAGGGTGATGGTCCCCAAGTGGATTAAATCCCACTTGATTCCATCTTGATGGAGGGCAGCAGCTTCACCAATCCTGGCCTGGGGCTGAGGACTTTGTGTGCTAAAAGGGTTCAGGACCAGAAAGTGATTCGTGGAACTGGATCAGTGGTACGGGGGTCACGTTGTGATGACTGCATTATATGATTCCCAGGACAATCTCCATGGATGATTGCCCTGATGATCACCAATACTCGGAATCAGATACTGCACTTGAAGAAGATGGGAAGAAGGGGTGGAGAGAACAGGTGATGAACCAAAGCACCCCAGGAACAGGATATGGAGAGAGTCCAGGGAAAGGGGAGGACCTAGTTCAGTGATGGCGAACCTTGACACTCCAGCTGTTCTTGGACTTCAATTCCCAGAAGCCCTGATCAGCAGGAGTGCTGACTTGGGCTTCTGGTAATTGAAGTCCAAGAACACCTGAAGTGCCAAGGTTCTCCATCACTGACCTAGTTTATTAAAGGAGAGAGGCCTGGACTCTATTTGGGGCAGGAGAAGAGCAAGCTGGATGGGGAAAGCCTTGAGATGGAAAGGGGAGAGACCAAGGCAGGTCCAAAGATGGAATGGAGAGTGAAGATGGGGAAGGAGGGGAAGAGGGCAAGGCAGGCAGAGGGCCAGAGGGTAAGAAGGAGGCTGAGAAGGCAGAGCTGGGCAGAGGAGGCAGGTTTGGCAGCGAACAAAGTGGTGGGCACAGCCCTGGTGCTGGCAGATGTCTTGCTGTGGCTGTGGGTGCGCAGTTGGCGGTTGAGGTGGGAGCTGCAGCTGAAGTGCTTCCCACAGAGGCGGCACTCGTAGGGCTTCTCCCCTGTGTGGCTGTGCTGGTGGATGGTCAGTTCTGAGCGCTGTATGAAGGCCTTTCCACACTGCCCACAGGCAAAGGGCTTCTCCCCCAGGTGGGTCCGCTGGTGGGTCAGCAAGTTGGACCTGACACTGAAGCATTTCCCGCAGGCCTGGCAGCGGTAGGGCTTTTCCCCGGTGTGCATGCGCCGGTGGATGGTCAAGTCTGACTTCTGGATGAAGGCCTTGCCGCAGTCCAGGCAGGAGAAAGGCTTCTCCCCAGTGTGGATGCGCTGGTGCTTCGCCAGAGCTGAGCGCTGGGCAAAAGCTTTGCCACAGTTCTCACACTTGAAGGGCTTCTCCACAGGCAGTGCCGTGGGCAGAGGTGGCATTTTGCCCAGGCTCTTGCCACAGTCCCAGCAGTGCCCACTGCGTGTGAGGCGCCCCTTGCCACCGCCGTACAGTGGGTGTTTCAGTGGCTGCCTGCCTCCCGGGCTGAGAAGGAAACCTTTCACATGATCAGGGCAATGGTGGGCCGCGGCAGCCACCGCCTGGGCCTTGTGGACTCTCTGGTGCTGGTCCAGGTGGAAGCTCACTGAGAAGCCCCGACCACACTGGGCACAAGTGTAAGGGCACTCCCTTGTATGCACCCGCTGGTGGCGCTCCAGGTCAGAGCGCTGGATGAACCACTTGCCACAGTCATCACAGGAGAAGGGCCGCTGCCCTGTGTGAATGCGTCGGTGTTGCATCAAGTTGGAGCTGCGGCTGAAGCACTTGCCGCAGGCCTCACACGGGTAGGGGTGCTCATCTGAGTGAGTCTTGCGGTGCTTGGAGAGGGCAGCACGGTGCCCAAAGCATTTCCCATAATCAGGGCAGCGATGGGTGGGAAAAGCCACAGCAGCAAGTGATCCAGCCTCCTGGGTGCCATGCCGGTGAGTGCGCCGATGCCGGTCCAGGTGGGAGCTGACTGAGAAGCATTTGCCACAGTCTGGGCAGGCATAGGGCCGCTCACCCCTGTGCAGCCGCTGGTGCCGCTCCAGGTCCGACTTCTGGGCAAAGGCTTTGCCGCAGGACAGACAGGGGAAGGGACGCTCCCCCGTGTGCACCCGTCGGTGTTGCACCAGGTTGGAGCTGCGGTTGAAGTACTTTCCACATGCCACGCACAGGTATGGCTTCTCCCCAGTGTGTATCATTCGGTGTTTGGCCAAGATGGAGCGCTGGTGGAAGCAGCGCCCACATTCGGCGCACTGGTGTAGCCTCTCCATTGTGGGGTCGCTGCGGCCTCGCCCATGACTGGCCAAGTTCTTCTTCCCACACTCAATGCACACACCCACCTTTTCCACTCCCACTAAGGTGGTGCACCTCTCTTTTAGCTTCTTGGAAGTCCTCCCATCTTGGGGACATGTTGCTGGTCCTTGGGATGGCTGTTCCTCTGGCAGATCCAGCTGGCAATGGCTCCCACTGGCCTCCCCTTCGTCAGGACTGTTTGGTCTCCTGGATGTAGAAGCAGGTGGAACCATCTCATCTGGGCCGCTCTCCTTTGGATGTGGTACTTCTTCACTCTCTTCAGTCGCTGTTATTTGGGAGACAAAGGATAGCATGATCCTCTCACTTCTAAGGCATTAAGTTCCTTCCTCTAGCCCAGGGCTTCCCAACCCTTTCAAGCCGGGGGCCTGGCCACGCTCTCTCAGTAAGCTTCAAGGGCCGGATGTCAATTTTGTCCTGCCTGCACCATAGGGGTGGCCATTTTGTCCCAACAGCTTCAAAGAGGTGGCCATTTTGTTTCTTGAATGCTCTTGAAGGGGTGTAAAGGTAAAGGTTTCCCTTGCTCGAAAGCCAATCGTATCCGACTCTAGGGTGCAGTGCTCATCTCTGTTTTAAAGCCGAAGAGCCAGCGCTGTCTGCTGCTGCAGACGTTTCCGTGGTCATGTGGCAGGCATGGCTAGACATTGAAGCGCACGGAATGCTGTTACCTTCCCACCGAAGTGGTCCCTGTTTATCTACTTGCAATTTCTTGCTTTCGAACTGCTAGGTTGGCAGGAGCTAGGACAAAGACAGGAGCTCATTCCGTCCTGCAGTACTCGGGAATCAAACCGCTGACCTTCCGCCTCCCAGTCACGTCTTAGGCACTTGAGCCACTGCTCAAGTGGAGGGGTGTGGGCCACATGAAATGGCACATTGGGCCAGATCCAGCCCACGGGCCTTAGTTTGGGAACCCCCGCTCTAGCCTTACTAGCAAAACTTCAAAATATTCTTTTTTAAGGGTACATCTCCCATAACCACTGAGGGTGGTAAAGGTAAAGGTCTCCCTTGCTTGAAAGCCAGGTGTATCTTACTCTAGGGTTCAGTACTCATCTCTGTTTATTGCCAAAGATCCAGCACGGTCTGCACTTGCAGAGGTTTCCATGGACATTTGGCAGGCATGATTAGACACTAAAACGCTGTTACCTTTATACTGGAGTACCTATTTATCTACTTGCAATTTCTTGCTTTTGAATCGCTAGGTTGGTAGGAGCTGGGACAGAGATGGGGGCTGACTCCATCGTGCAGCACTTGGGTCTTGAACTGCTGAACTGCCGACCTTCTAGTCATCAAGTTCAACGTCTTAACCATTAAGCCACCGCAGCCCCACTGAGGGAACATGGCCATAAAATAGCCCATTAAAGGAAGCTACTCTAGCTCTGCCTCTTACCCACTGCTCTTTCCCCCTCAACTTCTTTCCTACTCTGGTTTTTCAGAAACTCAACCAGGAAGTGCAGGCACAATGGCAGCATTTTCACAAACACATCTTAAGGTCCTCCTCGTGCATTCACACAAGCACCTGTTCATCCTATATCAGGTATGAGAATACATGAGTACTGCATTCACAGGGGGCTGTGGGATGTCTCCTTTTGGAGATCCACCACAGCTGAAATGGAATCAAAGAAAGACTCTAATTCTATGACTGCCCTATAGCAATGATGGCAAACATTGGCATGCCAGCTGTTCTTGAATTTCAATTCCCAGAAGTCCTGATCATCAGCAGGAGTGCTGACTTGGGTTTCTGGGAATTGGAGTCCAAGAACACCTGGAGCGCCATAAGAACAGCCTTGCCGGAACAGGCCACAGCCCATCCAGTCCAGCATTCTGTCTCACAGAGTGGCTCACCATTTCCTTCAGGGTATTCCCAAGGAGATGCCTTCACCTGCTTAGGATTCCCTGGAAATGGCATTGAGAGATATCCTGCCTATCTCTCCAATCCCGAAGTTGTCCTTAAGTATCCATAATTATAGCCATTGATACCCTTGTCCTCCATGAACTTGTCTAATCCTTTCTTAAAGCTGTCAAGACTGACAGCTGTCACCACTTCTTCTGGCAGGGAGTTCCATAGACCAGTCATCCTCTGGGTGAAAAAGTACTTTCTCTTATTTGTTTGAGAACTAGTACCCAAAAGTTTCATGGAGTGTCCCCTAGTTCTAGTGTTATGCGATAGGGAAAACAGTTTTTCCTTATCTACTTTGTCCACACCATGCATGATTGAAGGAATCAGGGCCACTGAGGGCCGGGGAGCCCGGAGGAGGACTGATCAAGTAACGACACGAGGCAAGGAAACAGGATCAGATCAGTACTTTATTGGCAAGAGGCAATATCATTTATAGGGGAAAAAGAGCAACGGTGGCAAGCTGTCATCTGACAGGAAAATTACCTCACCCACGTACCCGGGTTAATGGGGAACACCTCAAAGGGAAGTTAATTAACTGGGGCAAACATGGACTTAGGAGTCTCATTGTCTTGGGGATTAGGCAGGGACAAACATGCCTTATTTGCGCCAGGGATTTCCCCCAAGCCGGGAGATGAGTTATACACTTAATGTTTGACAGGAGTCAGCTATCCGCTTACTCGGCAGAGTCGTAGGTCAGGTCACGGTAATTGGGTGAATCAAACCCTATATTTTATTCACCCCCCTTAATTTGGCGGCCGCAGAGCCCACGGGCTGGGAGCGTCTCTCACCGCGGTGGCCTCTGGCGGGCCGTTCCATGCCCCGCGGGGCATGGGGAATCTGCATCTCCCCTTTATTTTCTATTTAAGGACCTGACCGGCGACCTTGCGCAAGAGCGGCATCAGCTGTTGAGCGGGTATGACGTCACGGAATTTCTCTCTGGGGCAGCACTTGGAGATCAGCGAGGGAATACACTGAGCAAAACAGCAGAGCGTAATGCCTAGTATGGCTATCCCCACCACTACCTTAAGCACCGTTTGCAGCCACCCCCAGGGGATCCATGACCACATCCAATTCCACAGGGAACTCCACCAAGCTCCCCACGCGGAGCCTTCTGTAATGCCTGCAACTATGGTGTGGAGATCCGTGATCTGGCTTTGGATTTTACGGGAGTTATCAGTGAGATTGAAACAACACATTCCATGAAAAGATTCGCAACCCAGGTGGTGCAGCAAGAGGAGGTAGTCGATAGCCGCTCGATTGTCGAGAATGGCATGGCGAAGTTCTGCCTGCTCCTGATTGAGGAGCGCTATCGCCGTGGAGGTATGGTTAATGGCCTTAGCCAAACCGCAAGCCAAGCGGCCAATCCTCCGTGCGTTGCCGACGGCCAAGCCTGGCACGCCGACTAGGCTGACTGCTAGTGATACATACTCAGCGGGACTCATTACCCTAAAGCTGCTGTCACAAGAGCTGTCTAACTGGGTTGTGCGTGTGTGCTGTATGAGTGGGGAAACAGCAACATTTGATACATTTGTGTCATTTGCACTTGGGGCAACCATGTCCTTAGTAGGAAGTAACAGTGTCAAACGACTGATACAACACATTGAGTCCGACAGATTTGCAGGGATATAGTTCCACGTGAACTGGTTGCAGGTGAAAAACCACCCTGAAGGTAGGGTGACATGAGCGTACAGCGAAATGAGTGTCTCTGGTTTATTACAAGTCCAGTTGCCGCTGCCGGGGTTAAGGCAGCGGCGCCGAGTCTGACCGCCTGAGGTGCAGCCGGTCATTCGGGTACAAGCAGCGTCCGGGCTGATCGCCACTCGAGGGGTATGAAGAGTGGCGGCGTCAGCCGGCAAGGTTGATGCAAGTCGCAATCCCCCCCAGCGTGCGTATGCTGAGAAGGTGGTGGGAGTGTGTGGGCCAAAGAACGCCTTCAACAACCAGTCGCCATCCTTGGTGCGCGCGTCCAGAGTGTGGCACACGGGGATGAGACAGGTGCTGAGGATAGATGCAGAACCAATGTCCTGCTGTAGGCAAAAATCGGACTGGTTGACGAGACCCGCCAACCTTTCCCACAAGTTGTACTGCATTCGTGCAGAAAGATCTTCACCAGGCGGCAAGCCGTCGGCCTGGATTGGAGTAGCCTGAACGCCTCCCCCCAAAAGCAGGGAAAGGGCCAGGATGATGGTGATCGCCGCTGTGTTGGCATGAATCTGGGCAAAAACTGCAGCTGTGAGGTTCTCCGGTGTTGGCTCCTTCTCCTCGCGCTGGACGGCGTCCTGGGCATCACAGCAGAGAGTCTTGACCATCCCCCAGGTGATCTTGGGCATCGGCGGCCGTTTCCTCCGGCGGGTCTTCTCGGTCAGAGCGAGGTCCTCCATCTCCGGGATCGGACTCGGGCTGGCCTGGTTCCACGCCATGCGGTTCCAAGTGGGGCTTGACACACCGGGCTGGAATCCAAACGACACCTGTAGGAGACATAACTGCAGCATACCCTCTTCCCCAGGTTATGAGCGGCACCGGGCCCCTCCAAGAAGGGTCTGGTGGCACTCGGTACCGGACCATAGGTCGCGGGAGAGCTTCCGAACGGCGGAAGTGCCTCTCCTGCGGCGTGCAATCCGAAAAAACATTAAGGTGATTGTAAGTGAACAATACCTTGTTGAGACAACACTGAGCTTCTCCCTGTGACTTGGGGAGGGCTGGTGGCTCCCCCCTTTCTGTTTGTTTGTCAATATAGGACTTTAGCGTCCGATTGACCCGCTCTACAATCGCTTGCCCTTGCGGATTGTAGGGAATTCCAAAAGTATGCTTGATGTCCCAAGTAGCCATGAAGGCGGCCAACTGCCTAGAGCTGTAGGACGGGGCGTTATCTGTTTTCACGTGCCGTGGTTTGCCCATGGCAGCTATGCAGGAAAGGAGGTGCTGCTCCACATGGGTCGCAGTTTCCCCCTTCTGCGCCGTAGCCCACACGAACTGTGAAAAAGTATCTATGCAGACATGCATGTATTGCCACCTGCCAAACTGCGGCACATGCGTGACATCCATCTGCCACACCTGGTTAGCCTCTGTCCCTCGTGGGTTGACTCCCCACGAGGGCCCCCCCGGTGCCCCTGCACAATGCTGGCAAGAGCGAACTATGCCTTGGGCTTGGGAAAGTGGCAGATTGAACTGTCTTGCGAGAGCTTTGGCATTTTGGTGAAAGAAAGCATGACTCTGGATTGGAGTAGTAAAAACTCCCAAAACTGAACGTTGCTGAATTTCCTTTGCCGCCGCATCCGCTCTGCTATTGCCCGCGGAAATTGGACCCGGTAGGTCTTGATGACTTCGAATGTGGGCAATATAGAGCGGCTCCGTGCGGTTACGCAAATGAAATTGAGTAGTGAGAAACAGACTGAGCAAATTTTTGTCTATCGCGGGAGTAATGTAAGCTCCCGGTAGACTGTGAAGCAAATTCCTTACATACAGGCTGTCAGTAATGATATTTAAGCGTTCCTGGGCAAAGGTGCGCAAGGCAAGGTTCACGGCTGCCAACTCTGCCCGCTGAGCGGACTTCTGTGGGAGAGTTAGCAGCGTGTGCCAAGCTTCGCCCTCCTGCCAGGTCAGGACACCATAGGTGCGACCTCCATCTGTGAAGACTGTCTTGGTCCCCTGAAGTGGGACCAGCAAAAGCAATTCGAACAAGCTGACTGTTCCTGTCTGAAGTGAGACAAGCCTAGGGTCTTTCGGCAGATGGTATGCGAAACTCCCAGTGAAACCTTCCAAAGCTATCGGAAGCGAGTCGCCTAGCTGCATTAACTGATGAATTTGTTCCTTGGTGAACGGAACCACAATTTTGGCCAAATCATTTCCTGAAATGTCCCTAGCTCTCAGCCTGCCGCGGTAGACCACCGCGGAGACCAGCTCTTGGGGCAGAACGATGTTCCGTGAAGATGTATTAGGCAAGTACACCCATTCCACAATTTTCGCCCCCTTCTCTGAGTCCACTCCTAGCGCCCCGGTGAACATGGATCCTGACCGTACGATGTACAAATTCAGGACCGGGGCATATGGCCCCTGGGCGATCCTATCCACCCACCTCTGGCTGAGAACTTGGTTCACTTTCTCGAGCGCCAAGCGTGCGTCTCGAGAGATTTTTATCCGGTCTGCCGGCTGCTTACCTAAAGTTAGCAGCGAGAAGAGCGGTTTTAGAAGATCCGTATCCAATCGGAAATACGGTCTGGCCCAATTAATGGTTCCTAAAATCTGCTGTAATTCTACGAGGGTGACTGAGTCCTGTAGATTTATCTGAGGCAAAACTGGCGCTGCAAAAGAGCGGAGAAGCCGATGGCCCAAGTATGAGAAGGGCTCGGTTCTCTGCACTTTCTCAGGGGCAATGAGTAAACCTTTGTCCCCCAGGCTGGCCTGGAGGTCAGAAAACACTGTGCTGCCAAGCTGCGGCAACGCTACTAAAATATCATCCATAAAGTGGCAAACTATGGCTTGTGGGTAAAGGTTTCGAAACCTTGCCAGTGCGCCGTGAACGTAAATTTGGCACAGAGTGGGCGAATTGAGCATGCCCTGTGGCAAAAATTTCCACGCGTAACGGAGCGTGGGCTCACTGTGGTTCACGACCGGCACCGTAAAAGCAAACCTTTCCCGGTCCCTGGGGTCTAAGGGGATTGTATAAAAGCAATCCTTGAGATCTACGACTAGAATCTCCCACCCCTCGGGAATCATATTAGGATTTGGGATGCCGCATTGAAGCGGACCCATCGGCTGAATACATTTATTGATCTCTCTGAGATCGTGGAGGAGTCGCCACTTCCCCGACTTCTTCTTAATAACAAAAATTGGCGAGTTCCAAGGGCTAATGGACTGCTCTATGTGTCCTGCGTCTAGTTGTTCTTTCACTAGCTGCTTGAGAGCAACTAATTTCTCTCCCACTACCGGCCATTGTTCTACCCAGACCGGAGTATCGGTGAGCCATTTAAGTGGCAACGCCATTACCCGAAGGTAAGGGTGGCACCGTACTGCTGGAGAATGTCTCGCCCCCAAAGGTTGACGTGCACGTCAAGAATGTGCGGCCGAATTACCGCTGTGCCCTCAGCCTTTGGGATTGTGACCTCCACCCACTCTCGGCTCCTAAACGCTTCCTGAACTCCACCTACCCCCCACACATCGGACACCGGCTCAATGGCCCACTCCCTAGGCCACTGACTCCTGCTTACCACGCTCACATCCGCTCCGGTATCGAGTAACCCTGAGAACACTCTTTTGTTCAAAAATACCTCGATAACGGGGCGCTGTTTCCACTCAATGTTGGTCTCCACTGTCGCTAAGACCTGGTATCCTTGCACTGCCTCACTTGCGCTGTCACTGAGCCTTCCCTGGCTGCCTGCTGACGAGTGACAAGGAACCATGATCAGTTGCGCTAAGGTGTCTCCCTTATGGATTGTTTGGGGCAGGTGTGTCCAGAGTTGCACCTGAAGAACGCCTGAAAAATTCGAGTCAATGACTCCTGGAATTATGAAAATTCCACGTGCACCAGCTACACTACGGGGCAAAACTAAGCCTAAAAAGCCTCTGGGCAGGGGACCCATGTACTGGGAATCGACCAGATAGACTGTACCTGGCAGATTGCATGTAACGTCCGCCTGGCAAGCCAATTCTAGCCCTGTACTACCCTTGGGGCTGGCCTGTGCCCTCGCAGTGCCTGGATCGTGCCTAGAATCTAGTCTAGCTCTGGGGAGTTCCGGATCTGGGTGAAGGAAGCCTCTGTTTGGACTGGGGCCAGAGACGTGCCCGGATTCCGGTTTCCCGAACTCGGACAAAACCTGGCCCAATGATAGCCTTTCTTGCACTTCGGACAGAGGGTATTCGGAGCCTTGGAATGGCCGGACTTTTGTCCGCCTCCCTTGGATCGGCACTCCCTAGCGAAGTGGCCGACCTTGCCACAAGTGTGTGACATGCCCCTTTGGTCTTTCCATTAGGATGAGATCTTCTACCCCCTTGCACGGCTGCCGCTAGCAGACCCATTTTGTAGGAATCTGTGCCAACGTCAGCACATGCTCGGATCATGTCCGTTAAGGTCAAGTCAGGACGATTGCCTAGTGACTGCAAAACCTTACGGCAGTCCAAGTTGGCATTGTCCTTGGCTAGCTTAATCATGAGCTCTTGCTGGGCTTGCTCATTATCAATCTGCCTGGTGATTGCTTCTTCCAAGCGATTGATGAAGTCCATGTAGGGCTCCTGGGCTCCCTGCTTGATCGCAGTGTAATTTTTGGCCATTTTGCCAGTCGCCGGGACCTTGAAGTATGCCCTATAGGCGGCTTCGGCCGACATCTCTAGGGTGGCTAGAGGCAAGGCGATCTGAGCATTGATGGGTTCAAAGGCACCTGAACCATATAGCTGTTCAGCAATTACCGCGCCTCCCATCCTAGCAGCTCTGGCCTGAGCCTCGAGCCGATACTCGCTGTCCCAGATCATGTACTGGCTAGGGGTTAGCATCATCCTCATGACGGCTTTCCAGTCATGGGGAATCCACATGGTGGTTTCGCACGCCTGCTGAAGCGTGCCCCTGGTGAAACGGCTTTGGAGCCCTGTCTCTGAGATTGCTTTCCGCAAAGCCATGAGGAGCTTGTACGGGACTGGGGAATGGACGATTTGTTGAGCGCCTGTGAGCGCGTCCATCTCCATTCGGATTGGACATATCTGTCTAAGCTCAGCTAGTTCTTCTGCTGACAATTCCCCCTTTTTGAGTTCTATCTCGGCTGTGCGCTGAAGGGCACTCTTCACGACTAGGGAGCTTGGAGCTGTCAGAGAAGCGCCTGTGCTTCTCATTCCTTGCGTTCCTTCGGTGACGTCTGCAGCTGTCACCGCGGGAAGGCTCCCTGCGCTACTATGCTGATAGCTAATTGACGGATAGAGTGCCGTGGGCGCAGTCGGCTAGACTGGCCTGCCTGATGACTTTTCTAACGGGGGTTCATTGGCCTCTACCCGGACTGGCTCGATCTGTTCTAAGAGCTTCCTACACTTCCTCCAAGTACGAACTATCCCTCCTTGAGCTTTGGGGGGCTGCTGAATGCAGTCTCCTATCTGATCCCAGAGCTGCAGGGTTAACGTACCTACTTCTGGATAAAGTAGGCGGTGTCCCCTGAGGTACGCCAAAAGTCTCGCTAGTTCCCTGCTGTGAAATCGTAACTGAAATACCCTGGCCAGGATTTTGAACTCTTCCTCACGAGTTCTTTGGCTAGCGGACGGACTTGGTCCATGAGAACAAGTCCCCATATTACCTGCGATGGTCCTCTGAAGTTTCCTCCTCGGGACGGAGATCGACGCGTCTTTGCAGGCAACAGGTTCGGGCGTCGGGTGTCTGGGGTAGACCTCGGAGCGTGGACCTTCTGCCACGGGCCCTCGGCGGCCTCTGCGCTGTCAGGGGCTCACAGCCTGCCCTGAGCGGAACGCGTTTTTCCCTTTGCGCAAGCCTCCCCGAAAGCTGGGAGCAAGCTGTAGGAATGCCTCCTTGGAATGCCTCGCCGCTGGCCGTCTCTCTATCCGGCTGGCTGCCGACCAGAGCGCCGCGCTGTCCTCCGGGCTGACAGGTCGCGGTTCAAGCGCAGAACCGGACCGCGTGGATCGTTACTCGCGAGTAGACCTCTCCAGGGTCCCTTTACTCACGAGTAAATCACGTCGGGGTCACCAGATGAAGGAATCAGGGCCACTGAGGGCCAGGGAGCCCGGAGGAGGACTGATCAAGTAACGACACGAGGCAAGGAAACAGGATCAGATCAGTACTTTATTGGCAAGAGGCAATATCATTTATAGGGAAAAAAGAGCAACGGTGGCAAGCTGTCATCTGACAGGAAAATTACCTCACCCACGTACCCGGGTTAATGGGGAACATCTCAAAGGGAAGTTAATTAACTGGGGCAAACATGGACTTAGGAGTCTCATTGTCTTGGGGATTAGGCAGGGACAAACATGCCTTATTTGCGCCAGGGATTTCCCCCGAGCCGGGAGATGAGTTATACACTTAATGTTTGACAGGAGTCAGCTATCCGCTTACTCGGCAGAGTCGTAGGTCAGGTCACGGTAATTGGGTGAATCAAACCCTATATTTTATTCACCCCCCTTAATTTGGCGGCCGCAGAGCCCACGGGCTGGGAGCGTCTCTCACCGCGGTGGCCTCTGGCGGGCCGTTCCATGCCCCGCGGGGCATGGGGAATCCGCACATGATTTTATAAACTTCAATCAGGTCACCTCTTAGACGTCGTTGTTCAAGAGTGAAGAGGCCCAACCGTTGCAGCCTCAGATGGTAAGGAAGGTGTTCCAGTCCCCTAATCATCATGGCTCTATATCAGCGGTGCCCAAACTACAGCCTGCAGGCTCAATTAGGCCCACATGTCTCATTAATCCAGTCCAGGCTGAGAACCTGGGCCCTCTCTGGACTGCCCCCCCACACACACACCACCTGATGTCACTTACAGCAGTGGCGGCGGCAATCAGACTTTGTCCCCGCTGCTCTAAGCAACCTCTGGCTTGGTCCCCTCGCTTCAGCAGCCTTTGCCAACGTGGATCTCTTCCTTGGGGAAATATTCGGAGCCTTCCCTGTTTCAAAATCCTCGGCACTGGCAGAGCCCCTTGGCACGCAAAGGCTTACATCATCCCAGGCGCGTGAAGGGGCTCTCCTAGCGCCATGGATTTTGAATCAGGGACGGCTACGAATTTTCCCCGAGGCAGCGATCCACGTTGCCAAAGGCTGCTGAAGCGAGGGGACCGAACCAGAGGCTGCCCAGAGCAGCGAGGATAAAGTGTGATCGCCACCGCCGCCACGGCTGATGTCAAAATGGTCAGCAGTGGGAGCAGCCTGCCTCTGGCCCCCACAGGTGTATGTCAGGGGCAGGACTGGCCTGTGGGGGGAAAAAGTTTGGGCACCACTGCTCTATAGAATCCCATATACTGTACCAAAGAATTATTAGTAGATTTCTGCTAATTTGGTAGAAAGTTTTATGTGGAAATTTGGCACAATTTGTATATTATGTGCAAATCATAGAATTCAGTTGGTCTCACGGCAGAATTCTGTCTGGTATTTTGAAATGCATATTATTCCCACTGGAGAGTAGAGTCACAACCCAAATGTACAACAATCTATGTTTGTGATACTATCTTGTTGGTTTAGGTGCAAGCTGAACCTGAGTCAGTATTTGGGTGGAGCAGTGAAATTCCAAGATTTAAAGTATTGTAATCTTAAACTTGTGTCATCCCATTTCTGCCTTTTCATACACATTTCAGGAAATGACCGCTATTTCTGCACACCATTTTGCCCAGCCTAGGTAATTTCCCAACATTGCCACTAAATATGCCCATTTTTGTGTTTGCTTGCTGCTTTTATTATCATTTTTTTGACTCAATAACTATATTAGTAAGATTCAGATATGTGTGCATCTTGACAAATACTCATGTTTCAGTTTTAGATATGGGTCACACAGAAAGAGCCTCCTTGTGGCATTTTTGAACCACATTCGGGTGTACCTTGTTGTGCCTGCTAATTTTTCTCACACTAGGTCAGGTGAAAGGAGCTGTAGAATAAATTCATCACAAGGTGGCTTCATTTTGGCATTCATCTCTGGCCTAATTTAAGAAATGCAAATTCAGTTTTGCAGTTGTTCATTCGCACAGTCGATTCCGACCCTTCACGACCCCATGGACCATTGCACACCAGGAACCCCTATCCTCCACCATCCTCCTCAACCCGCCCAACTCTGTGCCCATTGCATCAACAATACCATCTAGCCATCTCATTTTCTGCCACTCAATTATTCTTTTGCCCTCAACCTTTCCCAGTATCAAGGCCTTCTCAGTAGACCTGCTTTAAAAAAGCCAGCTGAAAAAAATTCAGGGTGGAATCCAACAACTGGCAGATATGTACAAAAAGCCAGAAGATGAAGAAGTTAGGAGCAGTGATTTACAGAGACAGGAAGCAGAAAAGAGGGGCTATCCTGTGACCCCAAAATGAGCTAAAATAAGTTTATTAACCTTTTCCATTGACAAAATAAGCATGTAGTTAGAGAGCTGGACCATAAGGAAGGCTAAGCGCAGAAGAAAAGACGCCTTTGAATGGTGGTGCTGGAGGAGAATCCTGAGAGCCCCCTGGACTGCAAGGAGAACAAATCTTTCTGCAGGGGGCTCTGGAGGAAGTGGATTATCTGGACCCCTTTCAATCAGGATTCAGGCCCGGACATGGTACAGAGACGGCAGCATTGGTCGCGCTGGTGGATGATCTCAGGCAAGAATGGGATGGCAGTCATCCAACCATCCTTGCTCTCCTTGACCTTTCAGCGGCTTTCGATACTGTCGACCGTGGTATCCTTCTGGAACAGCTCAAAGAATTGGGGATCCAGGGCACAGTATTGTCCTGGTTTTCCTCATTTCTGGAGGGCTGTACCCAGTCAATGTGGTTGGAGAGGGAGAAATCCAGTCCTAGACCCCTTAAATATGGGGTGCCGCAGGGCTCAGTGCTCTCTCCTCTCCTATTTAACATCTACATGAAGCCGTTGGGCGAGATCATCCGTTCCCATGGGGCGCAGTATCATCAGTACGCGGAGGACACCCAGGTGTACATCTCGACCCGTGGGGATCCCAGTGATGTGGTCAAAGTCCTGTCCGAATGCCTGGAGGCCGTTGGGGTCTGGATGGGGGGGGGCAAAGGGCTTCAGCTGAACCCTAGCAAGACTGAGTGGCTATGGGTTGGGGGTCCAGGGTTATCCAGAGAGTTACCATCTCTGGTCTTGGATGGGGCAGTTCTGCCCCAGACAGACCCAGTGCGCAACTTGGGGGTCCTCTTGGACTCACGGCTGCTGCTGGAAGAGCAGGTGGCGGCCGGGGCCAGGAGGGCTTTTGCTCAACTTAGAGTAATTCGCCAGTTGTGTCCGCTCCTGGACCGGGACTCCTTGCTCATGGTCACTCATGCTCTGGTCACATCCAGATTAGATTACTGCAATGCACTCTACATGGGGCTGCCCTTGATGACCATTCGGGGGCTACAGCTGGTGCAGAATGCAGCAGCCCGGGTGGTGATGGGGTGTGGCCGTTATGCCTGCGCCTCCCCAATACTCCGGAAGCTTCACTGGTTGCCAGTTTGCCTCCGGGTGCAATTCAAGGTTCTGGTTTTGACCATTAAAGCCCTATATGGCAGTGGACCAGGTTACCTGAGAGACTGCATCGTTCCAAGAGTGTCTGCCCGTCCAACCAGAGCGGACCGGAGGGGCTCCCTAGTTGTGCCTTCAGCTAGAGGGGCTCGCTTCTCTGGCACACGGAGGAGGGCCTTCTCCGTGTCTGCTCCAGCCCTCTGGAACCTCCTGCCAACAGAATTGAGGCTACAGACAGAATTGCTGCCTTTCAGGAAAAGTTTGAAGACCTGGCTGGCGGGGCAGGTGTAGGGCCCTAATGGGAATACAGCCCTAGCCTGCTGGCTCAACCCCAGCTAGTCCAGTTGTGCTCTCATTCTGTGTCTTTGCATTTCCCTGCCTCCCTCTTAGCTTTTAGTTTCTAGTTTTAAATGGGGTGGGAGTAATGAGGATGGATGGATGGGAGGATGATGGGGTTTTAACATGTTTTTATATGTTTTTAACGGTTGTACGCCGGCCTGAGTCGGGTTTTTACCTGAGTGGGCGGCATAAAAAGTGAAATAAATAAATAAGTCCATCTTGAAGGAAATCAACCTTGACTCTTCCTTGGGAGGACAAATACTGAAGCTGAAGCTCAAGTACTTTGGCCACCAAATGAAAAGAGAGTACTCACTAGAGAAGACCCTGATGCTGGGAAAGATTGAAGGCAAAAGGAGAAGGGTGTGTTTAGTGTCTTGCACGGAAGACAAAGAAGGAGCCGCAGTGGGGGCTGAAACACAGGTTTATTTCATGATGGTCAGGATGAACATGCGGTAATGGCGGAGGTACAGCTCATTTTATACTGCAGTAATAAATTTGAATACTGTTGCACGGTAACTCATTGGCTGCTACCGGCGTGACGTCATTCTGAGTCACGCCCATCTTCTCCAGGTGATCCTAGCGCGGGAAAGGTTCCCGCGGCTGCCGGTGATTGGGGAATGTGAACCATGTGAGCTGAACGCTCGCAGCTGCCCTCTATGGGCAGCTTACTCGCGTTCCTTAAACAGCTGGGTTACATTGTAATCATTGTCAGGTTACATTCATACATTCTTAAAGTAATACTGTTACATACACAACACTCCTCCCCCCTAGGATGGGACGAAGTCCCTCAACCATTGTGGCTTCCCGCATGTGCGCTTGGGGCGTGCGGCTGCTTGGTTTAGCTCAGGGGTACTAGGGGCTCCGAATTCCGCAGAGTCTCGTCCTGCAATGGAAAGGGGGGACTTATTAGTCGTTTGGCGGGGACTCTGCGACAACCTTGCATTGGGAGAAGGGAATGGAACATACAGCTGAGATGTGAACCCCTGCCTGTTGCCCGTGGCGCCCGGCGACCCCCCCAGCACGAACCTCGGAACCGACGAGGAGACCCTTGTTGTCTCGCCCCGGTCCCTTGCGCCTGCAACCGGCATACTCGCACCACCCCCTGCTGCCTGACCCAGAGTTCTAGGGGATGGGGAGCGTGAACTTCCCCCTGCTGCCTGGCTTGGGGGGCTTGGTGATATGGTATACTCTAAAGCAAAAGGGCTGGGGGGACTGGAGGTACCAGGGGCTGAACTGAAACCCCTCTTCTCGCTCAGACGGGTGGGGGACCACTACGCAACAATCCCCTGGTACGGTAACATAAAATCAAACTCATTCCACTCTTTGAAAGTATCCTCCTCCTCGGCTGAGAATCCAGGGTATGCATTTGTACCCGAGGACGCCCCCGTGTCTCCCCCTTGGGTTACGCGGGTAGGGGAGGACCCTAACGCTGATTCCCTCTCACTAGTGACTTGCCTTCTGAGTTGGTCAGCGTGCCTTCTCCAGAGTAGACCTGTGCTAGTCTCGACCCAATAGGGTACTGGCCCCGTTTGTTCAATGATCGTCCCTGGGACCCACGTTGGTCCCGAGGCCGCATAGTTTCTGCAGTGAACCGGGTCCCCTACCGCAAAGCTTTTGGAACCCTCTATTACTATATTTCTCCCTTCATCCTCCACCCTGGTCGGATCCAACCGATCAAAAAGGGTTACCGGCCTCCTCCTCATGAGGAGTTTGGCCGACGAAAGTCCTGAAGCTAGGGGAGTTGCCCTATAACAGATGAGGAACTGACACAGTTGGAGGTTCAACTCACCGGGAATCATGTGCCGCAGTGCGTCTTTCATAGTGCGCACTTGGCGCTCTACCTGACCATTTGTGGCGGGGTCAAACGGGGCAGCGGTAATGTGCCGGATGGCATTTCTCTCGATAAATGCCTTGAATTCCACAGAAGTGAAGGTACTGGCGTTATCGCTAACAAGGACGTCCGGCAGGCCGAAACAGCTGAACACCTTGCACAACTGTTTTACGGTTGCGGCGGATGAGGTGTTCGACATGGGAATGACCTCCAACCATTTGGAGTATGAGTCGACTATCAGCAGGAACATGGACCCGCGGAAAGGGCCGGCAAAGTCGACGTGAACTCGGGACCATGGCCCGCGGGCCGTGTCCCATTCCCTATGGGGCAGCCGGGACTCCTCGGGCCGAGAGCTCTGGCAGCTCTCGCATGTGCCCACCAAATGTTCTATGTCTGCGTCTATCTGAGGCCACCAGAAGTAGCTTCTGGCCAGTGCTTTGGAACACACTATCCCCGGGTGGCTGGTATGCAGGAGCCTCAGCACCTTAGCTCGTAATTTCTCTGGAATGACTACCCGCTGGCCCCAGAGCAGGCAGCCCCTTTCAAGGGAAAGCTCTACACTGCGCCTGAAAAATGACTTGAAATGCTCCTCGGGGGGAGTTGTGGGCCACCCTTTCCTTACCCAGGAACTGACTTGGGACAGAATTTTGTCGGCTGCCGTGGCTTTGGCGAGGTCTGCCGGGACTATGGGGGGCGAGTCGAGAGACTCGATCAGCAGGACTTGATGGTCCTGCTCTACCTTGCATGTGGGATCTCCTAAACTAGGGAGAGGAGACCGGGACAGCGCGTCCGCATGGGAGATCTCCTTCCCTGGGCGATAGACCAGCTCATACTGGTAGGCGTTAAGGAAAATCGCCCAACGTAGCATTCTGGGGGACAGAATTTGTGGAGTTCGCTTGCCTGTAGTAAAGATTCCCAGAAGGGGCTTGTGATCAGTCACAACCGTAAACTCGCGGCCGTATAGGAAATCGTGGAACTTCTTTGTTCCCGCGATTATGGCCAGGGCCTCCCTTATCTGTTTGCGCGCAGTTGCGCTCCGCCTTTGAAAGGGACCTGGAGTAGTATGCAACCGGGACTTCCCGCCCGCTCTCCAACATGTGGCACAGCACCGCCCCCACCCCCACTGGGGATGCATCACAGACTAAAACTACTGGTCTCCTCGGGTCGAAATCGGTCAGGACAGCATCCGAGGATAAGAGCACTTTGAGCTCCTTGAAAGCTTTCTCCTGCCTATCTCCCCACCGCCAAACCACCTCTTTCTTTAGTAGCGCGTGCAGTGGCTCCGCAACGGATGCCTTTCTTGGTAGGAAGGAATGGTAAAAATTTAGGAGCCCTAGGAATGACTGCAGCTCCGGTTTCGTGGTGGGGCGAGGGGCGTTTTGCACAGCCGCAACCTTGGACTTGGAAGGCTTGATGCCCTCCGGGGTTATCTTGAACCCGAGAAACTCAACCTCCCTCGCAAAAAATACACATTTGTCCCTTCTCAGTCTAAGTCCCGCTTTCTCGAATACCGAAAGGACCCTGTCTAGCCTCCTCGCTAGTTCTGATTCGCTCCCCACTGTTATCAAAACGTCGTCAAAATATGGGAGCACGCCTGGAAGCCCCTTTAAAAGGCGTTCCACAAGGGACTGGAAGATCCCAGGGGCCGAATTTACGCCGAACTGTAGGTGCGTTACTTTAAATGCCCCTTTGTGTGTAACGATGGTTTGCGCAGCGGCAGCAGCTGGGGTTACTATGAGCTGCTGATACGCCTGCGCCAGGTCTAGCTTGGCGAAACACCTCCCCCCATGCAACGTGGCCAGTAAGTGGCTAACCACTGGCACCGGATATGCATTTGGCTGAATGGCCTTGTTAATTGTACATTTGTAGTCAGTGCAAATCCTGACCTCCCCGTTGGATTTTAAGGCTGTAACAATGGGAGTCTCCCATTCCGCTGAATCAACTGGAACCAAAATCCCCTGCCCCACCAATTTGTCCAGTTCCGCCTCAATCTTGTCCTTGAGGGCGAAGGGCACTCTTCTTGGCTTGAGACGTATGGGCCGGATTTCTGGGTCCAACTCAAAAGAAACTGGGGGCCCCTTGTAAGTCCCGAGCCCCTTCTTGAAAACGTCTGGATGTGCATTGCACACGTCCCACATTGGGTCAGTCTCTATGGCGTTAATGCCGGACAGTTCGATTCCCAGGGGAGCAAACCACTGGGTTCCCAAAAGGCAACATCTTCCCCCCTTGAGAACCACTAAGGGCAGTTTCTCTGTGTAATTTTTGAACTTCGCCGTGAAGTTCCCCACCCCCAACACTGGGATCCCATAGCCCTGCATGTCCCATAAGTGTGACTTCATGGCCCGCAACTTGGGCCGCGCATTTGGGGGAATGCGCATGAACTCCTTCTGGGACAGGATGGAGTAGGACGACCCCGAATCTATTTCCATCCTCACTGGAACCCCTTGTAACAGTACCTCTACAAAGAAGCGCCGGTGCTCCAGGCCCACGCGGTTCACGCCTTCCGCGCCATCGTTGGCTGAGACCTTTCCGATGCCGGCTGCCTTTCGTTGGTGTGCTTGAGGGTGTCTCGATGCGCCCTTGTCCTCGGTTCGCCCGCACCTGCAGACTCTGGCGATGTGGCCCTTCCGGCCGCAGTTGTGGCACTCGGCCTTCCGGAATGGGCATTTCATCCGGTCGTGAGATGCCCCATAGCCATCGCAACGGTGGCCTCTTCGCTCGCTGGTTTGGCGCCTCTCCCCGCGTTTCTTTACCTTCTGTACGTCATCGTCCTCGCTGGAGCAGGAGTCCGCCGTCGTGGAAGACTCCTCGGAGGTTGCTGAGGTGCCTGTGGGCGACCGGGGTGCCTGCCAGGCCGTTTTCGCCGACGTCCGCCGGGCCGCTTGCACGGGTGACTTGGCCCTCTCAGGTGCGGCCCCTCGGGACTTGAACACTCTGACCCCGCTCTTGGCCGCCTCAGCTGCTTGGGCCTCCTGCAGTACCTTATTGAACATGACGCGATGGTCGCGGGTCATCAACTTCCTCTGGACCTCCTCGTCCCTCAGGCCACACAGCATGCGGTCTCGGAGGGCTGTGTCCAGGTCCTCCCATTGGCAATTGACGGCCGCGAGCCTGAGGGCCGCCACGTAGGCGGACACGGACTCTCCCGGGCGCTGGTCCCGCCTGTGGAACGCGACCCGGGCTGGGAAGATTGAAACGGGAGGCTGGAAGTGCTCCCTCAGTAATGCCAGGATGCGGTTGATGGGCACCACGTCTACCTTCCGGGGAGCCACCAGGTTCATCAGGATACGCAGCGTGGCCGGCCCCACCTGGGCTAGGAAGTGCGAGCGCATCTTCCCGTCGTCGTCGATGCCTGCAGCATCCATTGCGTGCCGAAACTGGCACTCGTACAGCTCCCATTGTTCTGGATCGCTGATATCAAACTGGTGAGGTTTGACCTTGGGACACACCATGGATCCTACCTTCGTCGCCAATTTAGTGTCTTGCATGGAAGACAAAGAAGGAGCTGCAGTGGGGGCTGAAACACAGGTTTATTTCATGATGGTCAGGATGAACATGCGGTAATGGCGGAGGTACAGCTCATTTTATACTGCAGTAATACATTTGAATACTGTTGCATGGTAGCTCATTGGCTGCTACCGGCGTGACGTCATTCTGAGTCACGCCCATCTTCTCCAGGTGATCCTAGCGCGGGAAAGGTTCCCGCAGCTGCCGGTGATTGGGGAATGTGAACCATGTGAGCTGAACGCTCGCAGCTGCCCTCTATGGGCAGCTTACTTGCGTTCCTTAAACAGCTGGGTTACATTGTAATCATTGTCAGGTTACATTCATACATTCTTAAAGTAATACTGTTACATACACAACAGTGTGGCAGAGAATGAGATGGCTAGATGGCATTGTTGATGCAATGGGCGTAGATCTGTGTGGGTTGCAGAGAATGGAAGAGGACAAAAGAGCCTGGCATACAGTGGGGTTGCATGGGGTCGCAAAGACTCAACCGTGCAACTGAACAATAACAACATAATTATTTAAAGAAATCATTTGTGCTGATATGTAATGTGGAAAAAGCCAGTTACACAAAAGTCCTGTGTCATTTATCTAAACAAAGTTGACATATATGACTGTGCATTTTGAACATTCCAAACGTATGCAATGCCAAGATAAAAACATGATACGCCTTCGCCCTTCGGCCCCCACCTGGGCTAAGAACAGGTGTGTGTAGCTTTTCAAAAACGATATAAGCCTGGTTGAATTGTTAATTGGGGTTAGAGTTGCCATATGTCCCAATTCCCCGGGATTTTCCCAGGTTGAAGCAGTCCCGGCCAGTTCAAGAAAAAACATGTAAAAATCCCAAAAACAAAGGGTTGATTTCATAGAGTCGGTATTCCTAGAGAGGGAGGACAGAAAGTAAAGAGTTGTCCTTTACAAAATAAGTCCCTTCCTGTCTCCTGCTTTTCTCCTTCTGGTGGGAAACGGAGGCTCCATGGGCTGCATTGCCATTTCAGACATCTCCTTATAACTTTCTTCCCAGGGATCCTCGTATGGGGTTTGAGGGTGAGTCTACTTCAATGGGTGTGTGTGTGTGTGAATGGGAGGGGGTGACCTCAGGGGAAGGAAGGGTGGTTTAAAGAGTGGCCCAAGAAATTTCAAAAAGGTAAAGGTCACCCTTGCTCGAAAGCCAGTCGTATCCAACTCTAGGGTTCAGTCCCCATCTCTGCTTCATAGCTGAAGAGCCAGCGCTGTCTGCGTCTGCAGGTGTTTCCATGGTCATGTGGCAGGCATGACTAGACACTGGAGTGCATGGAATACTGTTACCTTCCCACCAAAGTGGTCCCTATTTATCTACAGTACAGTACTGTACTTGCAATTTCTTGCTTTCAGACTGCTAGGTTGGCAGGAGTTGGGGCAGAGATGGGAAAAGAAATAAAAATAGAACCACCAAGAATCATCTTTTGCAAGAAGAATCATATGGGAAAGAACCTCTTGACTACAGCTTTTTTTAAACTGATGGTGGCTGCCCGCCCTAGACGGGGATTCTGTGGGCTCTTAGAGCTGCAGTCTCCGTGACACATGCACAGTTTGAAGAATGCAATGATGTCACATGACGGCTGTCCCGGTTTAGTGGGAGAGAATTATGGCAACCCTAATTGGGGTTCTTGAATCTGCATGGATTCAAGCACCATATATGCATCTACAGTGTTATGCTATAATTGATCTTGTTGATAAAATCTGTTTTTCCTTCGTAACCTCTTTGGCTGTTTTATTGATAGTTTAAAGAACCTTAAGAACTAATTGCTTTTTAGAGAGTTTTCAGTGACACTCCATTCCAAATAGAAATACAACGGCACCTCACTTAAAGAGCATAATTTGTTCCATGGGATTGCTTTTTAAGCGAGTTCCTCTTTAAGTGAAACACTTGGAAAATGTGCCACCACTGCCATTGTAAGTGACCAATTGTGACTTCCGGCAGGGGGGATTGGGAACCCTGATTTAGTTGTTAAGAAAGTTTTTGGTTTGTTTTTAGTTGTTAAGCAAGGGCGACCATTCAGAGAAAATTCTGCTCTTGAAGCGAGCTAGTAAGCGAGGCGCTCTTTATGCGAGGTTTTACTGTGACTGGAGAGGGTACAGCAGGCCAGAAGCAAACTTGCCCTAAGTCCAATTGGCATTTTCAGCCAGAGTGGACACATGGAGTCAATGGTATTAATAAACCGGTGGACTTACCACTCAGTAGCCAAGTGGGCCTGCTCTAGCTGAGACTAGCAATTGGATTTGGGCCATATGTCTAGGTCAGTGATGGGGAGTCTTGGCCCTCCAGCTGTTCTTGAACTTCAATTCCCAGAAGCCCAAGTCAGCACTCTGCTGGTCAGGGTTTCTGGGAACTGAAGTTCAAGAACAGCTGGAGGGCCAAGACTGCCCATCACTGGTCTAGGTCCAGAAACCACCATCCTTGTTGGAGCCACAAACCAGGATATCTAGAAAGGTTCCCTTTGCCCACCTCTCTAGGCCCAATGGAGAAAACTGGTAAGCGGCTTTTTAATAGACAGATTGCAGAGGGGGTGCTGTAGGGACAGAGATGGTCTGGCACCCAGAGAATCTGGCAACCTAGTCAAGGGTTTCATTGATATTTCAGGGGTACACAGAAAGAGCCTCCTCAATGTTTGTGGTACTATTCTTGAGCCACAATTGGGCATACTCTGGTAATGGCAACCTTGTGTTGCTGGCTAATCTTTCTCTCACTAGGTCAGGCCAAAGGAACTGTAGAATGAATTCACCAAAGGGTGCCTTCATTTTGGCAGTTTCATGTCTGGCCTAGACACAGAAGAAGAAAAATTCATATTTGAAATGAGTACCACACACACCCTTTTTACTGCCACTGCAGCTCATGCGATGAGACCCGGCCCACCTTCATCCTTGGGCTTCTTGGGCACCTTCTTCCGGGCTTTGCATTCCTCATCCTGGCCCTGCTCCTTCACCAGCTCCCGCAACATTTTCTCCACTTGGCTCCTGCCAGCCGTTTGCAGGATGAGGCCCAGTTGGTGGCGGAGGTCTGTATTCATTCTACCTTCATTTGAGCCAACTCCTGCTGCATCCTGACTCTGGGCCGGTTCTGCTTGGCTCTGGTCAGTCTCCATGTCTGTACCTCAGAGAAGACAAAATGGAAGCTGAAAGGATACCCGTGGATTTCTGGTGCAAAGGAATCCCTGCCTTCCTCTTATGCTTCAGTAGCTATTTGATGTAAAGTTATTGGCAAGAGAGTTTGTCTGGCTGGACATCCCACTACAGCAGGAGTTCTCAACCTTTTAAAGCTAGGGACCAGGTCACACTTCCTCAGACAGCTTCAGGGGCTGGATGGCCATTTTGCCCTTCCTCCACCTCATGGCACTTCTGGGTGTGGTGGAGATGGTGGTGGGGGCCCACATGAAATCACACTGTGGGCCACATCCAGCCCTCAGGCCGCAGGTTGAGAATTCCTGTGCTACAGTAATGGGGTGGACTGTACAGTCAGTGACTCAGTGCCAAGTGTTGGGTGGCAGTAAATAACCTGACTTCCTAAAGGGGCCAATGGCTACAGGCAGATGAGCCCTTTTAGGTGGAGTGATGGTCCCCTACAGTGGATGAAATGCCACTGGGAACTATCAGATTGGACCCAATGGCAAAATGAGCGGAGGAAGAACCACTTCACTATTCTGATTCCCAATGGTCATGGAGGTAGAAGAGGCCATGCCAGATGGACTGGCTGTGAAGGTGCACCTTGTCAATATCCTCAAGGTTGCAGCAGCCCATTGAAAACCCAGTGTTAAATCCTGCATGTCTCATTTCATATGTTCCGCAGGTGATGGCTCCAAGATCACAGAGTGTGGGTCACTTCATGGCAAGCTGGGATCTATCTTAAACAAATTCATACCAATGGCATTTTTCCTGAGAGACACATCCACCAACTGTGTGAAAATGATTTACAGGGGAAAATGCATACTCGGGTACTACCGTAGTAGCAGCCAATGACAACAATCAGCAAAGATTAAATTTTTCCAGCAGAAAACTGTATGCTACTGCCATCTAAAGTTTTGTATAACAAGCTTATTCAGGCATACCTACAGAACCTAGTCTTGAAAATTGCTTTAAGTGCCAATTTTCAAGCAAGACTGAAAGTAGAATCAGAAATGATCATCCTTCTTGTATTACCTGCATTACTCCTACTGCAGTGAACAGGACAGGATTGAAGAAGAAGAGGAGGACGAAGAGGAGGATTAGGACAAGGGAAGAAGGAACAGGAAGAAATAGGAGGAGGAAGGAAGAAGAAAGTTGCAACAAGCCTTTTTTCCTCACTAGCTTACCAGAAACTAGCCCTCTCCTTCTGTGGGACTCGGCAAAAGCAGTTATCTGGGGCCAACTGATCGCAATCTCCTCCGCTGTGGATAGGAACAATCAAGATTACAAATGAAATCAAGCTGAGATATGACATCAGGAATCTAAGTGGTGGACATGTCATCAAGTCACTTTGAGGTCTGCCCAATTCATGAGTGACCTCCAAAATAATCTAATAAGGAACAGCCTTGTTCAGTTCTTGCAATCTGAAGGCTCTGGCTTCCTTTATCAAAAAGGTGCAAATCTCAGAATCCCTCACCCTCACATCACTGACAATGACTGATGGGAGTTGCAATCCAACGAGACCTAGAGAGCCGAATCTGCCCAACCTAACTTGAAAGAAGGAACTGCAGTGGCTCAAGTGGCTCAGATGCTGACGGAAGGTCAGCAGTTCGATTCCTGAGTACTGCAGGACGGAATGAGTTCCCGTCACCTGTCCCAGCTCCTGCCAACCTAGCAGCTCGAAAGCAAAAAAATGCAAGTAGATAAATACTTCGGTGGGAAAGGTAAACGGTGATCCGTGTGCCAAGGTGTCTAGTCATGCCTGCCACAAGACCACGGAAATGTCTGCGGAAGCAGACAGCGCTGGCTCTTCGGCTTTGAAACAGAGATGAGCACTGAACCCTAGAGTCAGATACAACTGCCTTTCGAGCAAGGGAAACCTTTACCTTTACTTTAACTTGAAAGAATGGCATCACGTAGACAATTTCTGCTTGAATCCTAGATCCTGAGAAACTACATTTTAAACAGCAGCTCCTTGAACCCCCTTTCCAAAATGACCACTGGCCATGGTGAGTGATGATTCTGGGAACTAAGCTGAAAAGGGAACTTTTTGAAAGTTGATTAAGGCCCTGCTACCACAATTCCAAATAATAATGACTTATGGCAACCTTTTCCATAATTTTCTTCTTCTTTTTCAGTTGCTGTATCCGTTACGGATAGTGTATTGGCTATCATCATGGTGATAGTCTTCCTGTTCTCAACTCCTCAAAGCAGTTCTTCCGAGGATATTCCACACCAGTCTCTCAGGTTCTTCAGCCATGAAGTCCGTCTATGTCCAGGACCCCTCTTCCAGGGATCTTTCCTTGCAGAGCGAGTTGGAGGATTCTATATTTTATGTTGCTCCTCATGATATGGACAAGGTATTGGAGGTTTCATTTCTTAATGGTCTTAAAGAGTTCTTGTTTTTTATCCATCTGGCACAATACTTCTATATTAGTCACATGATCAACCCATGATATCCTTAGCAGCCATTTGTAGATCCACATTTTCTAGGTAGAGAATATACAGAAATTATTTAGTATATTTCTCTTCTTCTGGAGGTGCTCTGGGACTGTGCAGTTTGCCCATGACTACACAGCTGGCTCTTTTTACGGGAAGCACAGTGGAGAACCAACCTACCATCCTCTGGCTCTGCAGACAAATGCCTAAACAACTGAGCTATCCAGCTTCAGTATATTCTCTATCTAGAAAACCCTGGAAAGGGTTGCCGTAAGTCTGAACTGGCTTGACAATATGCATGGTAGGTAGGGAGAAGCAGAGTATATAACACTGGATTAAATGAATATAGGGTATGGTTTGAATGAAAACCATACATTTACATTCATTCTTTTCAGAAGAAAAGCAAATCTGACTAATATAGCTTTATGCCAAAACTTGAAATGAACATTTAAAGCAGGGGTTCCCAACCTAAGGCCCATGGGCCAGAGATCCAGCCATTTCATGTGGCCCCGCATCCTTCCAAGGGCATCCGAGAAACAAAATGGCCACCCCTTTGAAGCTGTTGAGACAAAATGGCCATGCCCATCATGCTGGCAGGGCAAATAGCCATCTGGCCCTCAAAGCTGACTAAGAGAGCATGACCCAACCCAAGGCTAGAAAAGGTTGGGAACCCCTGATTTAAAGCTTCAGTCCTTATAGGTTTACATCAAGGATTCTCAACCTACAGCCCATGGGCCAAATCCAGCCCTTGGTACCAAATAATCCAGCCCCCACCCTCGCTCCAGCCACTGCCGCTGCTGCTGCCGGAATCAGCTGTGGACTCATTTACAGCTGTTGTAAACGCATTTACGACAAGTTCATGGAGGACAAGGGTATCAATGGCTATAATTATAGGACAACCTATACTCCAATATCCTGCCTATCTCTCCAACCTAAGGACAACCTCTGGGTTGGAGAGATAGGCAGGATATCTCTCAATGCCATTTCCAGGGAATCCTAAGCAGGTGAAGGCATCTGCTTGGAAATAATACCCTGAAGCAAATGGTGAGCCACTGTGTGAGACAGAATGCTCAACTGGATGGGCTTCTGTGGCCTGTTCCAGCAAGGCTGTTCTTATGTTCTTATGACAGCTGTAAATGAGTCTGCAGCTGCTGTAAATGTATTTATGACAGCTGCAGACTCACTTACGACAGACTTAAATGGCAGGGGTACAACCAGTCCAGTCCATTCAACTGTTTGAGGGTGCGTGTCCCGGCCCCCATCTTGAAAAGGTTGAGAACCCTGGCTTTACATGTAAGAGGAATCCACTGAACTCTATGTACAGCTTCAGGCTGTAACTTACATCTTAGTAATGAATGTTGATTCATCGAAAATATCCTATGATATTGAAAAAGGAGGTGGGTTTGGTGAACATAATTCCTAACTGCTGCACCCAAATAAAAGGCATCGAAGTTTGTTTCACACAGTTTTCATCTGCAACCTCCTTTTACCACAGCCTACAGGCCAATCCTAGTGACTAAACCTCAGGATATCCAGATGTTTTCAACCACAATTTCTAAAAACCGTTCCCACTGGGGTTTTGGTGAGTTGAAGTGTGACAAATTTAGAGAGTCAAAGAGTCTCCATTCCTGGGCTAAATGATTGCTGTCAGCTGCATACAAAGCAAAGCAAAGCAATCACACATATATACCGCCCATTACTGCTTAGTGCACTCTCTGGGCGGTTCACAAGTTAATTAGCATTACGCCCCCAATATGCTGGGTCTTCATTTTACCAACCTTGGAAGGAGGTTGAAAGGCTGAGTCAACCTTGCATCCTGGTCAAAATCGCACTCACAACCATTTGGTTGCAGGACAGCAGTTTAACCACTGTGCCACCAGTGAATTAAGGTTAGGAGGTGTTGTGTTCTAATGGTTTTATCTTCCACATGGATTACAATGTATCTGAACCAATGTAACCGTGCCTCTAGCAACAATGTAACCTTCACCTGTATCATATGAACCCTGTAATAGGACGCGAGCTAATGACCACCAGCTGGCAGCAGCGAGCGTCCAAGCTCCCTTGGTCCAAACTCATCAAAGGCAACAGCGCGGGGAGTTTTCCCGCCACACCTACACCTGGACAAGAAGGGCGTGACCCGCAATGACGTCACGCGGACAGTAGCCAATGGGCTACCATGCAACCACGTTCAAATGTATTACTACAGTATATAAAGAGCTATCGATCCGCCATTACCTCATGTTCCCTCTGTCCACGATGCAATAAACCTGAGTTAACCCAGCCCGAGGCTGTGTCCTGTGTCTTAGTTTTCATACACTAAATTGGCGACGAAGGTGGGATGATGGATCCCCAAGGAACAGCCAGGGCACAGAGCGGGTTCAACATCACCAAACCGCAAGACTGGGAGCTGTTGGAGATGGACTTCCAGGCGGCACTGGTGGAACTCAAAGTCAAAGAAGACGACGAGGAGAGGAAGAGGGCCATCCTCACCAGAATGCTTGGGTTAGAAACCAAGCGGACGCTGGTGGGCATCATCGCTCCGAAGAAGGTGAGCGAATTTAAGGCAGACGACATCATGAAGCTGCTGCGAGAGCGTTTCCGACCCTCGAGGGCAATGTTTCCCGCTCGGAGCGCGTTTTGGAGGCGAGTCCAAGCGCCGGACGAGTCGGTTGAGGCATTCGTGACCGCCATGAGGATAGCCGCCGGCCCCTGTAGATGGGACAACCTAGAGATGGCCCTCAGGGACGGCGTGCTGTGTGGCCTGAAGGACAAGGAGGTGCAGCGCAGCTTGATGAACAAGGAGCCGCCACCCACGCTGGCCGAGGTCGTAGAGGCCGCGGAAGCCGCGGAGTCCACGAATGCGGGGGTGGACGAGATGCACCAGTGGCGTGAGTGGCGTCCTAGAGCCGGCAAGGCGGAAAATTCGGTGCACGGGAAGTCCGGACAGTCGGTGCACGCAACCCGACGGGCCTCAAAGTCGTCTACGGAAGGCAGCGACGGCGAGGAGGTCCAGAAGGTCCGAAAAGGTGGGTGCCGCTGCGATGGTTGCGGAGCGGCCCATGAGCGCGCGAGGTGCCCATTCAGAAAGGCCGAGTGTTACACCTGCGGCCGTCGGGGGCACATCGCCAGGGCATGCAGAAAACGGAAGGAGGGCCGGAGGCAGTCACAAGACCGTTCGACCAGACCGGACCGTCCAGCGAGGTCCAAAGATGGCGCCCAGACCACGAGGAAGCAGGACGGCGTGGGCCGCGTCTCGGACGACAGCGAGGACGACGCCCCAGTGTTCAGCGTGTCCGCGGGACAGTCCCATTACTTCGTTGAGGTACTAGTACAAGGGGCCCCTATTAGGATGGAAATTGACTCGGGGTCCTCCTATTCGATAATTCCCCAGAAAGAGTTCTTGAAAATCGACCCCCACGTGCGGCCCAAACTTAAAACGTTGAGGTCCACGCTACGAGATGTACAGGGAAACAGCATCCCGGTGTTGGGGGTTGGAAAGTTTCGGGTCAGCTTTAAGAGACATTCTGCGGAACTGCCCCTAGTTGTCCTTAAGGGGGGAAGTTGTAGCCTCCTAGGGACACAGTGGTTTCAGCCCTTAGGCTTGTTCATAGGGGGAGTGCATACAGTGGGAGTGGACCCAATACAAGCGGTTTGCGATGCGCATCCCGCCGTCTTTGAAAAAGGACTGGGAAAGTTCAAGGGACCCCCTGTAGCCTTCGACCTAGACCCGGAGGTCCGCCCGATAAGACTCAAACCGCGCAGGGTGCCGTTCGCACTCAAGGACAAAATAGAGGCGGAACTGGACAAACTGGTGGGCCAGGGGATTCTTATTCCTGTTGATTCCGCGGAGTGGGAAACTCCAATTGTAACAGCTCTGAAGGCCAACGGGGAGGTGCGCATTTGCGCTGATTATAAGTGCACAATTAACAAGGCGATCCGCCCTAATGCATACCCGGTGCCGGTGGTCAGCCACCTTTTGGCCAGGCTGAATGGGGGAAAGTGTTTCGCTAAACTCGATTTGGCACAAGCCTATCAGCAACTCCCCGTAACTCCCGCCACGGCCGCGGCACAAACGATAGTTACACACAAAGGGGCGTTCCAGGTGTCGCGTTTACAGTTCGGCGTGAACTCGGCACCCGGCCTTTTTCAGTCGCTTGTGGAACGCCTCCTGAAGGGGCTGGAGGGGGTGTTGCCTTATTTTGATGACGTGTTGATAACAGGGGGGAGTGAGGCCGAACTGGCAAAGAGATTGGATAAAGTACTAACTGTTTTCGAGAAAGCGGGGCTGAGGCTGAGGAAGGACAAATGTGTTTTTTTCGAAACTGAGGTCGAGTTTTTAGGGTTCCGGATCACACCCGAGGGTATTAAGCCGTCTAAATCCAAAGTAGCAGCCATAAAGAAGGCCCCTCGCCCCACATCCAAAACCGAGCTACAGTCATTCCTGGGGCTCCTCAATTTTTACCATACATTCCTCCCACGGAAGGCGTCCGTGGCCGAACCGCTTCACCGGTTACTTAAAAAGGAGGAGACATGGATGTGGGGTGACGAGCACGAGAGGGCGTTCAAAGAACTAAAGCAACTCTTAACATCTGAGGCAATCCTGACGCATTTCGACCCCAGACGGCCAGTGGTCTTAGTCTGTGATGCATCCCCGGTGGGGGTGGGGGCGGTGCTTTGCCACGTGTTGGATGACGGAAGGGAGGCCCCGGTAGCATTTTATTCAAGGTCCCTGTCCCAAGCGGAGCGCAATTACGCACAAACCGACAGGGAGGCATTAGCAATAGTAGCCGGAACCAAAAAATTTCACGATTTTTTGTATGGCCGCCCGTTCAAAATCGTGACTGATCACAAGCCCCTGTTAGGGATTTTCACGGCAAGCAAGCCCACGCCGCAGATCCTGTCCCCGAGGATGCTGCGATGGGCTATTTTTCTCAACGCATACCAACACGAGTTGGAGTACCGGCCCGGAAAGGAGATCAGCCATGCTGATGCACTTTCGAGATCTCCTTTGCCCTTGTCGGACGACCAAAAGGCGAGAGTAGAAAGAGACCGCCAGGTGTTGCTAATTGAGGTCTTAGACGCACCCCCAATAGTTCCAGCCGACATTGCTAGGGCGACAGGCAAGGACAGGACGCTGGAGAAAGTTAGTTCATGGGTACAGAAGGGGTGGCCGGCATCGTCCCCAGGCACAGAATTCGACCCATTTTTTCGGAAAAAACTAGAGTTGTCCCTAGAAAGGGGGTGCCTGTTGTGGGGCCAACGGGTGGTGGTCCCTACGTCCCTGCGTCCGAGGGTGCTCGAACTGCTGCACGTCAGCCACCCGGGCATCGTTCGTTCAAAGGCGCTGGCCCGGAGTTATTTTTGGTGGCCACAGCTAGACACAGACATTGAGCACATGGTCGGCACTTGTGAGGCATGCCAGGGATCCCGACCAGAGGCGGCCCGTCTCCCGCATAGGGAATGGGACACGGCAAGGGGGCCATGGTCCAGAGTGCACGTAGATTTCGCTGGCCCATTCCGGGGAACCATGTTTCTCCTGGTGGTGGATGCGTTCTCCAAGTGGCTGGAGGTTATCCCAGTAAAGAGCACGTCCTCCGCCACTACGATTAGTCAACTGAGGAGAGTCTTTTCCACGTTCGGTTTACCCGACACTTTAGTCAGCGATAACGCTAGTTGTTTCACCTCCGCGGAGTTCGGGACATTTATGGAGGCAAACGCCATTCGGCATGTCACATCCGCGCCGTTTCACCCGGCCACGAATGGCCAAGTGGAACGGCTGGTGCGGACAACAAAGGATGCGCTGCGGCGCATGGGCCCGGGGGACCTAAATCACCAAGTATGTCAGTTCTTATTAGCGTATAGGGTGACCCCCTTGGCGTCAGGTTACTCGCCGGCAGAGCTCTTGATGCGGCGAAAACTGACCACGATCCTGTCCAGGCTAGACCCGACGAGAGTCGAGGATAACGGGAAAAACATAGGGTTGGCAGTCTCGAAAGGTTTCGCCGCCGGCGACCCTGTTCACTGCAGGAACTATGCCAGCGCAGGGCCAGCCTGGGTACCAGGGACGGTTGTAGAACAAACGGGGCCAGTGTCGTACCGGGTCGAGACTAGCGCCGGCCTCCTCTGGAGGAGGCACGCAGACCAACTGAGGCACCGAGTGAGTGGGCCAGTCAGTGGGGCGCAGCAACAAGATTCAGCGTTAGGGTTCTCCCCCACCCGTTTAGCCCAAGGGGGAGACAGCAGCGGACAACAGTCCCAAGCAAGGGGGGAAGGCAGAAGCAGCGGCCCCGACTCATACCCTTTGGATACGCCAGTTCTACCAGAGGTCGGGGAAGGGGGAGAGGAGTTCGCGACCGCTGCCCCCGAATGTAATTTTGATTTTGATTTTGCGAGCCGGGGGGGTTTTCAGGAGTGTTCCCCCACCCATCCAAGCGAGAAGAGGGGTTTTTCGTTAGCCCCCAATGCCCCCGGTTCTTCCCTAAGAATGAGCACACCTCCAAACAACGCCGCGGAGCCGCGGCAAGTCACTAACGAGTCTCCCTCTCCAATTACAGGACAGGAAACCAGGGAACAAAGAAAAGGTAGCAAACCCGGGGAAAGGCAGCCTGCATCGAGACCCCAACGTGTTCGAAATAAGCCATCTTGGCTGAGAGACTTTGTCTCCTAGGGGGGGGGGAGTGAGTTTAAGTGTGGGCTCGAGACTTTGTCTCATCCTAGGGGGGAGGGGTGTTGTGTTCTAATGGTTTTATCTTCCACATGGATTACAATGTATCTGAACCAATGTAACCGTGCCTCTAGCAACAATGTAACCTTCACCTGTATCATATGAACCCTGTAATAGGACGCGAGCTAATGACCACCAGCTGGCAGCAGCGAGCGTCCAAGCTCCCTTGGTCCAAACTCATCAAAGGCAACAGCGCGGGGAGTTTTCCCGCCACACCTACACCTGGACAAGAAGGGCGTGACCCGCAATGACGTCACGCGGACAGTAGCCAATGGGCTACCATGCAACCACGTTCAAATGTATTACTACAGTATATAAAGAGCTATCGATCCGCCATTACCTCATGTTCCCTCTGTCCACGATGCAATAAACCTGAGTTAACCCAGCCCGAGGCTGTGTCCTGTGTCTTAGTTTTCATACACTAAATTGGCAGGAGGAAAGTCATCCTAAACAATGTGGAAACATCTGGTTGTTGGGTGAAAAATGATTCAAATCTTACCCAATGAAATCACATTATCATAGTTTTCCTGCATGGTGTTGATCACTAAATCGTTGCCAGCCCCTAAAATGACAGATGTCCTTCACTGTGGGACAACCGAAGAAGCGGAGGAATGTGTGGTGTTCCTCTAAGGGAGAGTTTCACAATGGGGCTGCTTGTGGGTGCCATAGCGTTCCACAGTGCGGTTGTAGATAAGCCCCTGGCATAGGCCAAGCTCTCCATCTGTTCCTTGTGCCATCTATAAAAGAAATAGAAAGAGAATGCAAAATCTCTCTATTCCATAATGAGGAATACTATTTAAACAGAATTTAAATTTCATTCTATCTAAGGAAATGGAAATATTCATGAAAGCTCACATTGAAATATAACAGCCTTATAAGAGCCATAAGATTTTCTTTTCTTTTCTTTTTATTCTTTCTTTCCTCACACCTGGATAACGAAAATCTAAAATTTCTATTTTGTCCTTGAGCAGATTTGGAAAAGCCCTGGGCCCCTGGCTCCCCTTTAGCTTTTGTTTCAGGAAGAAGAAGCACTCAGGAAAGATGACCAACCCAACATAATGCATCTGAAATACATAAGTGTACACCAGGGGTTCTCAGCCTGTGGCCCATGGGCTGGATGCGGGGGCCCCACTGCCGCCCCTGCCTCTGCCATACCTGGAAGTGTCATGTGGGGTTCCTATTTAATGTACAGGCCACCCCCATTGTGCAGGCAGGGCAAAATGGTTGTCTGGCCCCTGAAGCTGTCTGAGGGAGCGTGGCTCGGCCCTCGGCTTGAAAAGGTTAAGAACCCCTGGCATACACTGTACATAAGCATACAGTGAAAAGAAAGCTAACTTTTTGCCACAGTTTAATCACTCTGCAACTGCATCCTGTGATTAATAGTAATGTGGAAAAGAAATATAAACAAAATATTGTAAAGGTAAAGGTCGCCCTTGCTCAAAAGCCAGTCGTATCCGACTCTAGGGTTCAGTGCTCATCTCTGTTTATAGCTAAGGAGCCAGTGCTGTCTGTAGACGTTTATTTATTTTATTTATTTATTTATTGCTCAAATTTCTATGCCGCCCAATCAGGCGAACCCGACTCAGGGCGGGTCATGTGGCAAGCATGACTAAACGGAGCGCACAGAACGCTGTTTACCTTCCTACCGAAGTGGTCCCTATTTATCTACTTGCAATTTCTCGCTTTCGAACTGCTAAATTGGCAAGAGCTGGGGCAGAGATGGGAGCTCACTCTGTCATTCAGCCCTCGGGTCTCCAACTGCTGACCTGCCAACCTTCCAGTCATCAAGTTCAGCATCTTAATCATTAAGCCACCGCTCTTTTTGCCAACATGCTGAGGCAAACTGACAGGGCTGCTTCTTTGGAAATTGTTATTAAAAGACAGCTACTGATTTTCAAATGATTTCGAATATGCATCCTGAATATGCAGTGCCAGTCTGTATATATGGTTGCTGAGAAGGAAAATCTATATTGGGTTCAAGGCACAGGATTGCTACTTAACTTTTTCAGAGAAAGGAGGAAGCAAAGAGCAATTTTTCACCTGACATTATTTTCTTCATGTGCAGCATTCAGAGGGCAATCTCTTCTGTAGAAACCTCTTCTTTAAATTCCCAGGAAGGTAGGTCTGCAAAAGGGGAAACACAAGGAGCTGGTGATAATGCGTGAATCAGGCAGCCAGATTCTATCCCTGTTAACCTAATACATCCAATAAAAATACACAGGCAAAAGATACTTAGATAAAATAAAAGCACTTTTTAACTAACCCACCCCTGAGATAGGATAAGCATTTAGACCAGGGGTTCTCAACCCAAGGCCCACGGGCCAGACCCAGCCTGCCGTGCCAAATAATCCAGCCCTGACCTCACTCCAGCCCCCACCACCGCTGTAAATATGTCCATGGCCATAAACACATTTACTACAGCCATAAATGAGTCTGCAGCCATCGTAAACGCATTTACAGCAGCCATAAATGAGTCCATGGCAGTTGTAAACGTGTTTACAACAGCCGCAGATACGTTTTACGCGTTTACGGCAGGGGGACCACCAGTCCGGCCCGCTCAGCTGTCTGAGGGGGCGTGGTCTGGCCTGTGGCTGAAAAAAGGTTGGGAAACCCTGGTTTAGAGGGCTACAGGAAACTGGGTGAGAACTTAATGAAAGCTGAACCTCTTATCCATAGTGGGTAGTCAATAGCAATTACACTTATATATCACCCCATAGTAATTAGTACACTCTCTGGGCACTTTACAGGTAATTAGCGTTTGGCACGCAACATGCTGGGGATTCAATTTCCCGACCTGGAAAGAATGGGAGGCTGAGTCAACCTTGAATACCATCTGGATCAATCTCACAGAATTTTGGCTAAAGTACAGCAATTTAATCATTGCTCCACCAGGGCTCTAGTTAAGATGCTTATGTAGTAGAACTTCTTACATCTAGGAACAGTCTACCGTTAAACACTCCATGCACAAGTGGCAAGCCTTCGTCACAGCTTCTGTGCTTCCCAAAGGCATCTGGCCAGCCAGATGCAGACAACATGAACCCTCCGTTGCCTGCTCACCACAGTACTTATGCCACCTGCTTTTAAGCAAGCATCTTCTTGGAAATCCAGCAGAACTTGGTTTCACGGGGGGGGGGGGGGGGGTTGTTGGGTGCAAGAGGAACGACAGCCTTTCAGTCCCTTCCTTCTTTGCTGCTGAATCTTCTGTCCTTCGGCCTTTCTCTCCCTAGCCATGCCCTACAAGAGAGAAGGGGCCCTGCTTATGTACTCTTGGGGGGGTCTCCCGAAGGGTCTTGCTGTTCAGGCATTAAAGGCTAATGAGCCTGGGCTCCAAATAAATCTTAGATCATGCATGCAGGAGCAATAGTAGCAAACAGCCGCCTTCTGACCCAGGAAGCTCAGCCCCGGATATAGCCAGCATCAAGAAAGAAAAACAGGTGGAGGTAGAGAGAGAGAGAGAGAAAGCCCCTTCTCCCAAAGAACAGCAGCCAGGGCCCTCTGCTGGCATTTGCTAAATTCCCAGCTTTAAGATCCACACGATTTCCATAAAACAATGCCAATGAATTTATGTGGTACCTATGCATCTTTTAGAGTCAGCAGAGGCCCGATCTGCTGCTCCAAAAATGCATGTGGCACAATGGGAGACTCGACTCTTGGCATAGTATCTAATTGGGGCCGGCCCTACCATGAGGCAGAGACAGGTGGAAATGTCAAGCATTGGAGTATTTAAATATTGCCGAGACAAGGAGAAGGGCTCTGAGCATTTTATTTATTTATTTTTCTAATTTGTATTGCCGCCCAACTCTGAAGACTCTGGGCGGCTCACAAAAAGTAAAACTAATGGCAATTCTAAAAAGCAATTAAAAACCCATTAAAAACTATTGACAAAAAATTTAAAAGATAAAAAGCATAAAAGAGAGAGTGTGTGTTCTACTAAATTAGCCAGCAGGCCGGGGTTACCATGTTGCTGGTTGCGGATTCCCCATGCCCACCGGGCATGGAAACGGCTCTGGCAGAGGCCGCTTCGGGGGAAGACTCCTTGAGCCGCGGGCTCTGCGAGCACGCAAATTAAGGGGGGTGAATAAAATATAGGGTTTGATTCACCCAATTACCGTGACCTGACCTGCGACGCTGCCAAGTAAGCAGATAGCTAACTCCTGTCAAATATTAAGTGTATAACCCATCTCCCGGCTCGGGGGAAATCCCTGGCGCAAATAAACCATGTTTGTCCCTGCCTAATCCCCAACACAATGGTCATTCTTTCCCCATGTTTGCCCGAGTTAATTAACTTCCCCTTTGAAGGTTTCCCCATTAACCTGAGTCAACGCATGAGGTAATGCTCTGTTAGATGACAGTTTGCCACCGTTGCGTTTTCTTCCCTATAAATGATGTTGCCTTCTCTCAATAAAGGACTGATCTGATCCTGTTTCCTTGCCTCGTGTCGTTACTTGATCAGTCCTCCTCCGGGCGCTCCGGCCCTCTGTGGCCCCGATTCCTTCATCTGGTGACCCCGACGTGATTTACTCGTGAGTAAGGGGACCCTGGAGAGGTCTACTCGCGAGTAACGATCCACGCGGTCCGGTTCTGCACTTGAACCGCGACCCGTCACCCCGGAGGACAGCGCGGCACTCTGACCGGCAGCCAGCCGATCAGAGAAGTGGCCTGCGGCGAGGCATTCCAGAGAGACATTCCTACAGCTTACTCCCGCTTTCGAGGAGGTTGCCATAGAGGGAAACGCGTTCCACTCAGGGCAGGCTGTGAGCCCCTGACATCGCAGAGGCCGTTAGAAGGGCCCGTGGCGGAAGGTCCACGCTCCGAGGTCTACCCCAGACACTAGACGTCCGAACCTGTTGCCTGCAAAGACGCGTCGATCTCCGTCCCGAGGAGGAAACTTCAGAGGACCATCGCAGGTAATATGGGGACTTGTTCTCATAGACCAAGTCCGTCCGCTAGCCAAAGAACTCGGGAGGAAGAGTTCAGAATCCTGGCCAGGGTTTTTCAGTTACGATTTCACAGCAGGGAGCTAGCGAGACTTTTGGCGTACCTCAGGGAACACTGCCTACTTTACCCAGAAGTAGGTACGTTGACCCTGACGCTCTGGGATCAGATAGGAGACTGCATTCAGCAACCCCCGAAAGCTCCAGGAGGGATAGTTAGGACATGGAGGAAGTGTAGGAGACTCTTAGAGCAGATCGAACCAGTCCGGGTAGAGGCCAATGAACCCCCGTTAGAGAAGTCATCAGGCAAGCCAGTCGAACCGACTGCGCCCACGTCACTCTACCCGTCAATTAGCTATCGGCAGAGCAGCGTAGGGAGCCTTCCCGCGGTGACAGCTGCAGACGTCACCGAAGGAACGCAAGGAATGAGAGGCGCTGGCGCTTCTCTGACAGCTCCAGGTTCCCTAGTTGTTAAGAGTGCCCTTCAGCGCACCGCCGAGATCGAGCTAAAGAAGGGGGAATTGTCAGTTGAACAGCTAGCTGAACTTAGGCAAATTTGTCCAATCCGTATGGAGATGGACGCGCTCACAGGCGCCCAACAAATCGTTCATTCCCCAGTCCCGTACAAGCTTCTCATGGCTTTACGGAAGGCAATCTCAGAGACAGGGCTCCAAAGTCGTTTTACCAGGGGCACGCTTCAGCAGGCGTGCGAAACCACCATGTGGATTCCCCATGACTGGAAGGCCGTCATGAGGATGATGCTAACCCCTAGCCAGTACATGATCTGGGACAGCGAGTATCGGCTCGAGGCTCAGGCCAGAGCCGCCAGGATGGGAGGCGCGGTAATCGCTGAACAGCTATATGGTTCAGGTGCCTTTGAGTCCATCCAGGCACAGATCGCCTTGCCTCTAGCCACCCTAGAGATGTCGGCTGAAGCCGCCTATAGGGCATACTTCAAGGTCCCAGCGACTGGCAAAACGGCCAAAAATTACACCGCGATCAAGCAGGGAGCCCAGGAGCCCTACATGGACTTCATCAATCGCCTGGAAGAAGCAATCACCAGGCAGATTGATAATGAGCAAGCCCAGCAAGAGCTCATGATTAAGCTAGCCAAGGACAACGCCAACTTGGACTGCCGTAAAATCTTGCAGTCCCTGGGCAATCGCCCTGACATAACCTTAACGGACATGATCCGCGCATGTTCCGACGTTGGCACAGACTCCTACAAGATGGGTCTGCTAGCGGCAGCGGTGCAGGGGGGGAAAAGACCTCATGGCAATGGTAAGACCAAAGGGGCATGCCACTCCTGTGGCAAGGTCGGACACTTCGCTAGGGAGTGCCGATCCAAGGGAGGCGGACAAAAGTCCGGCCGTCCCAAGGCTCCGAACACCCCCTGCCCCAAATGCAAAAAGGGCTATCATTGGGCCAGGTTTTGTCCGAGTTCGGGAAACCGGAATCCGGGCACGTCTCTGGCCCCAGTCCAAACAGAGGCTTCCTTCACCCAGATCCAGAACTCCCCAGAACTAGACTAGATTCTAGGCACATTCCAGGCACTACGAGGGCACAGGCCAGCCCCAAGGGTAGTACAGGGCTAGAATTGACTTGCCAGGCGGACGTTACATGCGACCTGCCAGGCACAGTCTATCTGGTCGATTCCCAGTACATGGGTCCCCTGCCCAGAGGCTTTTTAGGTTTAGTTTTGCCCCGTAGTGTAGCTGGCGCACGTGGAATTTTCATAATTCCAGGAGTCGTTGACTCGAATTTTTCAGGCGTTCTCCAGGTCCAACTTTGGACACACCTGCCCCAAACAGTCCACAAGGGAGAGACCTTAGCGCAACTGATCATGGTTCCTTGTCACCCGTCAGCAGGCAGCCAGGGAAGGCTCAGTGACAGCGCAAGTGAGGCAGTGCAAGGATACCAGGTTTTAGCGACAGTGGAGACCAACATTGAGTGGAAACAGCGCCCAGTTATTGAGGTATTTCTGAATAAAAGATCATTTTCCGGATTGTTAGATACAGGAGCTGATGTGTCCGTGATAAGCAGGAGTCAGTGGCCGAGAGAGTGGGCCATTGAGCCAGTCTCCGATGTGTGGGGGGTAGGTGGAGTTCAGGAAGCGTTTAGGAGCCGAGAGTGGATAGAAGTCACAATCCCAAAGGCTGAGGGCACAGCGGTAATTCGGCCGCACATTCTTGACGTGCACGTCAACCTTTGGGGGCGAGACATTCTCGAGCAGTACAGTGCCACCCTTACCTTCGGGTAATGGCGTTGCCACTTAAATGGCTCACTGATACCCCGGTCTGGGTAGAACAATGGCCGGTAGTGGGAGAGAAATTAGTTGCTCTCAAGCATCTGGTGAAGGAACAGCTAGACGCAGGACACATAGAGCAGTCCACGAGTCCCTGGAACTCGCCAATTTTTGTGATTAAAAAGAAGTCGGGGAAGTGGCGACTCCTCCACGATCTCAGAGAGATCAATAAATGTATTCAGCCGATGGGTCCGCTTCAATGCGGCATCCCTAATCCTAATATGATTCCCGAGGGGTGGGAGATTCTAGTCGTAGATCTCAAGGATTGCTTTTATACAATCCCCTTAGACCCCAGGGACCGGGAGAGGTTTGCCTTTACGGTGCCGGTTGTGAACCACAGTGAGCCCACGCTCCGTTACGCGTGGAAATTTTTGCCACAGGGCATGCTCAATTCGCCCACTCTGTGCCAAATTTACGTTCACGACGCACTGGCAAGGTTTCGAAACCTCTACCCACAAGCCATAGTTTGTCACTTTATGGATGATATCTTAGTAGCGTTGCCACAGCTTGGCAGCACAGTGTTTTCAGACCTCCAGGCCAGCCTGGGGGACAAAGGCTTACTCATTGCCCCTGAGAAAGTGCAGAGAACCGAGCCCTTCTCATACTTGGGCCATCGGCTTCTCCGCTCTTTTGCAGCGCCAGTTTTGCCTCAGATAAATCTACAGGACTCAGTCACCCTCGTAGAATTACAGCAAATTTTAGGAAACATTAATTGGGCCAGACCGTACTTCCGATTGGATACGGATCTTCTAAAACCGCTCTTCTCGCTGCTAACCTTAGGTAGGCAGCCGGCAGACCGGATAAAAATCTCTCGAGACGCGCGCTTGGCGCTCGAGAAAGTAAACCAAGCTCTCAGCCAGAGGTGGGTGGATAGGATCGCCCAGGGGCCATATGCCCCGATCCTGAATTTGTACATCGTACGGTCAGGATCCATGTTCACTGGGGCGCTAGGAGTAGACTCAGAGAAGGGGGCGAAAATTGTGGAATGGGTCTACTTGCCTAATACATCTTCACGGAACATCGTTCCGCCCCAGGAGCTGGTTTCCGCGGTGATTTACCGCGGCAGGCTGAGAGCTAGGGACATTTCAGGAAATGATTTGGCCAAAATTGGGGTTCCGTTCACCAAGGAACAGATTCACCAGTTAATGCAGCTAGGTGACTCGCTTCCGATAGCTTTGGAAGGTTTCACTGGCAGTTTAGCATATCACTTGCCCAAAGACCCCAGACTCGTTTCACTTCAGACAGGAACAGTCAGCTTGTTCGAATTGCTCTCGCTGGTCCCGCTTCAGGGGGCCAGAACAGTTTTTTCAGACGGTGGTCGCACCTATGGTGTTCTGACCTGGCAGGAGGGCGAAGCCTGGCACACGCTGCTAACTCTTCCACAGAAGTCCGCTCAGCGGGCAGAGTTGGCAGCCGTGAACCTTGCCTTGCGCACCTTCGCCAAGGAACGGTTAAATATCATTACTGACAGTTTGTATGTAAGGAATTTGCTTCACAGTCTACCGGGAGCTTACATTACCCCCGCGATAGACAAAAATTTGCTTAGTCTGTTTCTCACTGCTCAATTTCATTTGCGAAACCGCACGGAGCCGCTCTATATTGCCCACATTCGAAGTCACCAAGACCTGCCAGGTCCGATTTCCGCGGGCAATAGCAGAGCGGACGCGGCCGCAAAGGAAATTCAGCAACGTTCAGTTTTGGGAGTTTTTACTACTCCAATTCAGAGTCATGCTTTCTTCCATCAAAATGCCAAGGCGCTTGCCCGACAGTTCAATCTACCGCTTTCCCAGGCCCAAGGCATAGTTCGCTCTTGCCAGCATTGTGCGGGGGCACCGGGGGGGCCCTCGTGGGGGGTCAACCCACGAGGGACAGAGGCTAACCAAGTGTGGCAGATGGATGTCACGCATGTGCCGCAGTTTGGCCGATGGCAATACATGCATGTCTGCATAGACACCTTTTCCCAGTTCGTTTGGGCCACGGCGCAGAAAGGGGAAACTGCGACCCACGTGGAGCAGCACCTCCTTTCCTGCATAGCTGCCATGGGCAAACCACGGCACGTGAAAACGGACAACGCGCCATCCTACAGCTCTAGGCAGCTGGCCGCCTTCATGGCCACATGGGACATCAAGCATACATTTGGGATTCCCTACAATCCGCAAGGGCAAGCGATTGTAGAGCGGGTCAACCGGACGCTAAAGTCCTACGTTGACAAACAAACAGAAAGGGGGGAGCCGCCAGCCCTCCCCAAGTCACAGGGAGAAGCACAGATGTGTCTTAACAAGGTATTGTTCACTTACAATCACCTTAATGTTTTTTCAGACTGTACGCCGCAGGAGAAGCATTTCCGCCGCTCGGAAGCTCTCCCGCGACCTATGGTCCGGTACCGAGTGCCACCAGACCCTTCTTGGAGGGGCCCGGTGCCGCTCATAACCTGGGGGAGAGGGTATGCTGCAGTTATGTCTCCTACAGGTGTCGTTTGGATTCCAGCTCGGTGTGTCAAGCCCCACTTGGAGCCGCATGGCGTGGAACCAGACCGACCCGAGTCCGATCCCGGAGATGAGGGATCTCGCGCTGACCGACAGGACCCGCCGGAGGAGACGGCCACCGGCAGCGCCGGGGATCACCTGGGGGATGGTCAAGGCCCTTTGCAGTGAGGCCAAGGATGCCCTCCAACGCGAGGAGAAGGAGCCAACACCGGAGAACCTCGTGGCAGCAGTCTTTGCCCAGATTAATGCCAACTCCATGGCAGTTACCATCATCCTGGCCCTTTCCCTGCTTTTGGGGGGAGGCGTTCAGGCTACTCCAATCCAGGCCGACGGCTTGCCGCCTGGAGAAGATCTTTCTACACGAATGCAGTACAACTTGTGGGAAAGGTTGGCGGGTCTCGTCAACCAGTCCGATTTTTGCTTACAGCAGGACGTTGGTTCTGCATCCATGCTCAGCACCTGTCTCATCCCGGTGTGCCATACTCCGAACGAGCACACCGAGGACAGTGCCTGGTTGCGAAAAGCATCCTTTGCCCCTCACTCTCCTACCGCCTTCTCGGCATATGCACGCTGGGGGGGACAGCAACTTACCCCAACCTTGCCGGCTGATGCAGCCACCCTCCATACCCCTCGGGTGGCGGTCAGCCCGGGCGCCGCCTGTACCCGCATGACCGGTTGCACCGCAGACGGTCAGGCACGGCGCCGCTGTATTGACCCTGGCGTTGGCAACTGGACTTGCAATAAACCGGAGACCCTCATCTCATTGTACGCCCATGTCACCCTGCCCTCAGGGTGGTTCTTTACCTGCAACCAGCACACCTGGAACTACATCCCTGCCAATCTGTCGGACTCAATGTGTTGCATTAGTCGCTTGACACTTGTACTCCCTACCAGGGACATGATCGCCCCACGTTCTAGTGACACAAATGTATCCCATGTGAATGTTTCCCCGCTCATTCGGCACACACGCACGACCCAGTTAGACAGCTCTTGTGACAGCAGCATCAGAGTAATGAGTCCCGCTGAGTATGTTTCCCTATCCGTCAGTTTGATCGGCGTGCCGGGGTTGGCCACCGGCAACGCACGGAGAATTGGTCATTTGGCCTGCGGTTTAGCAAAAACCATCAATCATACCTCCTCAGCGATAGCGCTCCTTAATCAGGAGCAGGTGGAACTCCGCCAAGCTGTTCTTGATAATCGAGCGGCTATCGACTACCTCCTCTTATTGCACCACCTGGGGTGCGAATCTGTCCATGGGATGTGCTGTTTTAACCTCACTGACAACTCCCGGAGAATACAAAGCCAGATCAAGAACCTGCATTCCATTGTTGCAGGCATTACGGAAGGCTCCGCGTGGGGAGCCTGGTGGGGTTCCCTATGGAATTGGATGTGGTCATGGATCCCCTGGGGGTGGCTACAGACGGTGCTTCAGATAGTTGTGGGAATAGCCATACTAGGCATTACGCTCTGTTGTTTTGCTCAGTGCATTCCCTCGCTGATCTCCAAGTGCCGCCCCAGGAGGAAATCCCGTGACGTCATGCCCGCTCAGCAGCTGATGCCGCTCTTGCGCAAGGTCGCCAGTCAGGTCCTTAAATAGAAAATAAAGGGGAGATGCGGATTCCCCATGCCCACCGGGCATGGAAACGGCTCTGGCAGAGGCCGCTTCGGGGGAAGACTCCTTGAGCCGCGGGCTCTGCGAGCACGCAAATTAAGGGGGGTGAATAAAATATAGGGTTTGATTCACCCAATTACCGTGACCTGACCTGCGACGCTGCCAAGTAAGCAGATAGCTAACTCCTGTCAAATATTAAGTGTATAACCCATCTCCCGGCTCGGGGGAAATCCCTGGCGCAAATAAGCCATGTTTGTCCCTGCCTAATCCCCAACACAATGGTCATTCTTTCCCCATGTTTGCCCGAGTTAATTAACTTCCCCTTTGAAGGTTTCCCCATTAACCTGAGTCAACGCATGAGGTAATGCTCTGTTAGATGACAGTTTGCCACCGTTGCGTTTTCTTCCCTATAAATGATGTTGCCTTCTCTCAATAAAGGACTGATCTGATCCTGTTTCCTTGCCTCGTGTCGTTACTTGATCAGTCCTCCTCCGGGCGCTCCGGCCCTCTGTGGCCCCGATTCCTTCATCTGGTGCCCCACACCTGCCCTGCCAGCCAGGTTTTTAACCCTTTCCTGAAGGGCAGCAACTCTGACTGGAGACGCAGCTCAATTGGCAGGAGGTTCCATAGGGCCGGGGCAGATACTGAGAAGGCCCTCTTTCTGGTGCTAGAGAGTCGCGCCCCACTAGCAGATGGAACAATGAGAGAGCCTCTACGATCTGCTCTGGTCTGGTGGGACGGACAGATGTTCTTGGGGTGATGCGGTCTCTAAGTATCCTCTTAAGTATTTTAAGCTTCCTGCTTTCTGACAGCCTTTTGGGCACCTTGATTTTGGGGGAGACAGAACACCATCTGGCATTGCAGAGTGTGTTGGACAGATTGCAAATACTTAGAAGGTCCACTAAAATCTCACCCGGAGATTGAAATTTGGAACACACTGTACCTTTAAGTTGCACCACAGGATCTACTCTGGTAGTCTCTCATCCCAATGCTAAAAAAAGGCCTGATCTTGATTAACTTCCAAAATTATATGAGAACATGTTCAGGATGGTGCTTCAAAGGCTGTAGTGTGATGTTAGGACATTTGATCAGCAAGCAGCACATTCCTCTTGCATCCTTTGTTTTTTTTATTACTTGAACATGGATCACACGGCCAATTTCCTTTGTTTGCAGTAAGACCGAGTAAAAGATGGGAAAGACTCCTTCCTGAAAACCTGGAGACTAACTGCCCATCAATGCTGACGGTAACTACACTAGAAGGATCAGAGGTCTGACCCCCAGGTAGATCCTTTTCTTTTGGCTATGAAATCACTTCCCACTTATGGTGTCCCTATAAATTGTTGCTGCGCAGTCACACAGTCATGTCCAACCCTTTGCGTCCCAATGGATCACAGCACGCCAGGTTCCTCTGTCATCCACCATCCTCAGTTGGCTGCCCAGATTCTATGCCCACTGTGCCAACAATGCTGTCTATCTCATCCTCTGCCGCCCCCTTCTCCTTTTGCCTTCGATCTTTCCTAGCATCAGGATCTTCTCCAGTGAGTCTTTTCTTCTCATTTGGTGGCCAAAGTACTTGAGCTTCATCTTCAATATTTGTCCTTCTTGTAGGACTGACTGATTTAATCTCCTTGCAGGCCAGGGGACTCTCAAGACTCTTCTCCAGCACCACAGTTCAAAGGCATCTATTCTTCTGTACTCTGCCTTCCTTATGGTTCAGCTCTCACAGCCATACATTACTACTGGGAAGACCATCGCTTTAACTATGCGGACTTTTGATGGCAGGGTGACGTCTCTACTTTTTATTGTGCTGCCTAGATTTGCCATAGCTTGCCACCCAAGGAGTAAGCATCTTTTTTATTTCATGGCTACAGTCACTGTCTGCAGTGATCTTAGATCCCAAGAAGGTAAAGTATGTCACATCTTCAATTTCTTTCCCCTTCTCCCTGGACCCTATTAATTAGTGTTCCAAAAGATCATATTCCAAATAACCGTGTTCTCATCTCACAAACCAAGGGCACAGCTTTTTTGGAGTCAGTTCATTTCCCATTAGGTCTTCCTGTTTCTTACTATCTTCCAATTTTTACTACACGAGTCTTGTCTTTTCATGATATGCTCAAAGAATGATAGCTGTGACAGTCACTTCCAGTTACAGTGATACTTCAGGCTCAGTTTGAACTGTTGTTGTTCAGCTACTGTGTTGACCCTAATAGGTTTTCAGGATTTGTGAGATGTTGAAAGAGTGTCAAAGATTACTCTGGGTTGAAAGGATTTTTGCTGGAGCAAATCCGCTCAGGGGATGCCCAAATGAGGCTCCTTTCATGTCCCCAAATGCAGCTCTTGGGTATTGAAACCTGACCTTCCAATCTCCAGCTCAGTGTCTTAACCACTAAGACACTGGAGGAGCTGTTACTAGTTCAAAGGGCATATGGGCCTTACTATACTAAACAACAAGATTTCAGCCAGTAAATTGGGGGTCTTACCCAGTGAACGGGAAGATGCGGAACACCCATCAGGATTCAGGCTCATGAAAAATTTTCCTCTTGTAAGATTAAAGCCTCATTTGTAATGTTTATGCAAGCTATTGAAGTGATTGTCCAATCTTTGATTTTGTTGGTATGAATGCATCACTCAGCCACCTTTTTATATCTTTTACTAGCTTAGTACCCGGCTTCGCTCGGGGATCCGGATGGGCGGCCCCGCCCCACACGGGGGACCTGGTTCAGTGCTGGGCCCGTCCTGCCCCCACACCTCCGCCACCCCATTCACCCTCCCCAGTACTCCGCCCAGGGCGTGCTGCCTGGTACCCAGGCCTTGCTTACCCGTGGTCCATCTGGGCCCCGCGGTGGCGCACCCACCAGCCTGCTGCCCCTTCCTTGCCCTGCGCCCTGGGTGTCCCACACGGTAGCCTGGCCCCGCTTCCCCCATGGGTGCCCCTTACCTCTCGAGCCTCGTCATGTCCTTTCCCAGTCGCTGTTTCCGGCTCCTCGCCCTGGTGGGCCCCACAATGCGCCCCATAGATGGCACCACCTAAGGAAGCTGTGGCTGCTATTGTGGCCACAGCCCAGTGCCCAGCGGGGCAGCGGCATTGCTGTTGTCTTCGGCGTCCATGTTTCCCTCCCCACTGGCGTGCGCACACAGTCTTTCTGGCTGCTCCTCTGAGCAGCCGCATCGTGGGCAGCCATTGCGCGCATGCACATTATGGTTTTTTCTTTTCTTCCACCCAAGACACCATGGGGCTTTCCCCCCCCCCAAGGTACCCTGGGGGTTGTATTCCCCGCACCTTTTGCATTCTTCTTTTTTTTGGTCACAGACCCCGAACTGGGATCCCAGGACCCCACATTGCCAAGCCAGCACGCGCAAGGCACCTGTGTGCCAAGTTACAGCATGCTGGGTCCAGCGGTGTCGATTTGTATTCTCCACATACAAGGCGACACCTTCTTTTTATATATATAGATAAATAAAAAGTCCAGAGCTGTAACCTATCCATAGAAAACATGGGAGCCAAAATAGCACTTGACATAAAACAAGATGCATCCATTTTATTTTATTTTCCCTAGTTTATTTTATTCACAACACACAAACTCCTGCTTATTTCAGACATGGCTGGATAAGAAAGGCAACATTCGTTCAGGACAGTGGACCATTTTATTTTAAGGAACAATTGGCTTTCTGTCAATGGCTGCAGTTGATGAGTAGTTTCTACCCGGGGCAGGGGGCTTTCCTGAGGATTCCTGTTCCAATTTCTAATATGTTTCAATAGGCTGGTCCATCTTGAAGATGCTGAACATCTAGCTGTATTATTTTAAGACAGAGGCTCTTATCTGGTGCCATTATTATCTGCTATTATGAATCAATTTCATTAATCTTGGAGGTAAGATATACTTTCCAAAAAAGTGCTCCCAATGTATTGGTTAGTCTGCTAAATGGCTGAGAAGTTCTATCATATGGTTGCTAGGTAACTGCAAAGTGCTTCCCTTTCTTGTCTTCCATAAAATAGTAAAGTGAATGGAATTAAAATGCAATAGACCTTCAAAAGTAGGATGATGCAGCGTGATGCCTAGAAAGAAGAGGTAGAATACAGCAGCAAATATCCTTCATTTTGAATCAGCAAGTATACAAGGCCAATCCTTCTTTGGAATAGGACCATGATGGTGAACCTTGTCATTCCAGTTGTTCTCAGAAATCCAAGTCTCTGTGAATCCACACGAATGGGTTTACTGCGCATATTGCACTAAACCCATTCGTGTGGATTCACAGAGACTTGGGCTTTGGGAATTGAAGTCCAAGAACAACTGGAGTGACAAGGTTCACCTATTCCAAAGAAGGATTGGCCTTGTATACTTGCTGATTCAGAATTAAGGATATTTGCTTTACTTTTGTAAAGTACAACTCTCAGAATATCACTGAGCCAACATAGATCCTAAGGATTTCAGGAACGTTGAGATATGCCATGCAAAAAGTAACTTTTCCTACTTCTGATCACGTTGCATTCCACACCAGGAAGAACTTCATATAACTAAATAAATTTCGTGTCAGAAATTACTCTGGGTTGCAATGCTTTTTGGTGGAGAAACACTGCTCAGGGGACACCCGAATGAAGCTCCTTTCATGTCCCCAAGATCTGTCATGCAGCACTCGGGTATCGAACCCTGACCTTCCAGTCTCCAAGCTCAGCGTCTTAACCAATAAGCCACTGCAGTGCTGCAGGGGGGATTAAAACTAGCCTTTTGCATCCTTACTATTCCAAGATTCTCTATATACAATCTCAACCAGACTTGATTTCCAAGGGTCTTGTTAGGATTTCTTCAATCTGGATAAAACCTTGATTGTAAATTGCATTTTGGACAAAGTGATCAATTTGGTGCACACAGAGAGCAAGAGTATAACAAAAAGAAAACATGAAGTGCTACAAAAAAATAACATGAGGAGTGCAGGTATTATTAGAGAGGAGAAATGGGTTCTCAGCAAGCAGGATGTGACCATTGGCACCAGGGACTTTTTGTTTAGCAGACAAGCTAACATCATCTACCACCTCTCCCTCCTTAGGCTAACCATTTTCTTCTAGTTCAAACATAATAATCACAGTACGGTAGCTGGAAAAGGTGGATTTCCCTCCCAGCAACAACATAATATTGTGAGCTATCCCTGTTGTAACAAACAGTATTTTGGAGTTACCTATTCTTAAGTGAACAATTAAGATCTTGTAGATCAGGTGTTTCCAACCCTTTCAAGCCAGGGGCCAGGTCACGCTCTCTCAGCCACCTTTGAGGGCCGGTTGGCCATTTTGCCCTGCCTGCATGATGGGGTGACCATTTTGTCCCAACAGCTTCAAAGGGTGGCCATTTTCTCAAATGCCCTTGGAGAGGTGGAGGGCCACATGAAATGGTGCCATGGGCCAGATCCGGCCCACTGCCCTTAGGTTGGGGACCCCTGCTGTAGATTTACAAAAGACCTGCTCCTAGTAGAAATAAAAACTGCTTCCCTAGGTTTGCTGATCTTTGTTGCTACAGCTAGTAGAGTGTGACAAAAGGTCTCAAAACATATCCAGCTTCACATATCTGGCTCTTTAATACTACATCATTCTGTTCTACTTCTCTTCTATCTAACCTACATTCCCCTCCCTCCCCAATCTATTATCTCCCTCCCAGCCCAATCCAAAGTCCATTTTAAAAAGCCAGTGTTTTGGCATGTGTTGTAATGAAATATGCCATCAGGTCTAATGTTATAGCTTAGCAGTAAAAATGTATGATTTCCTAGTTTCATCCTGATTTTTTTCAAAGAAACACAGGGAGTATTTAGAACAGGGATGGCTAACCTTTTTACACCATGGGCCTGACCACACTCCCCAGACAGCTGAGTGGGCCAGATCATGCCCCTCCCCCGGAAGAAGCAGAGGTGGGCGCATTTACAGCTATCATAAATGTGCCCACATTTGCATTTACAACAGCCATGGGCGTATTTATGCACGCACGGGCACATTTTATGGCTGATGTAAATGTGTCCACTTCCACTTCTGCCACCAGGGGCCACATGAAATGGTGCCATGGGCTGGGGCCAGTCCACGGGCCGTAGGTTGGAAACCCTTGGTTTAGAAGGACTCTGAAAAGTGACTGTCAGTCAGTTAAAACACCAGGCAAGATGGACACTTGCTCTGACCCAGTTTAAGGCTGCTTCCTATATTCACAGCACATTTTTATATTTCTGGTTCACTTTTCTACCCATAAGGGAGATGGGCTAATTATATGTGCAGCAAAAATACAAAGGTAAAGCTGGACTGTACTAATTTGAGCTACAGAGGGAAACGTCATATTACAGTGATGGCGAACCTTGGCACTCCAGCTGTTCTTGGACTTCAATTCCCAGAAGCCCAAGTCTCGGTGAATCCATTCATGTGGTTGAATTCACAGTAAACCCATTTGTGTGGATTCACAGAGACTTTGGCATCTGGGGATTTAAGTTCAAGAACAGCTGGATTGCCAAGGTTCGCCATCACGGTCATATATGAATATTCCCAGGATTGTCTCGACAAAGATAGCATAATCAAGAGTTTGACTTTAAGACTAAATTTGTGTGTTAGTTCCAACTAAAGAAGACCCACTGAATCAATGAGATTTGCAAGTTTTGTCTTGATAAATCCTATTCCTGTTATGGATCTACTTTAGTAAAGAATAACAATCAAATTTAGCCCTAAGTTTTTTTGGGGTTTTTTTTTCAGAGGAGAATGCAAATATACAGCTCCTCAGTTGGAGCCTTAAGTGGCTCCTTATCTGGTGTAAACTAGTTCTCAAAAATCCACGGTAGTCATGTCTGTTCTGAAACAAGGCTGGGAAAAGGGTCCTTTACAGCAATACTGTCTAGGATTATAATGGAATTCTGCCATGGCACATACAGCAGATATGACAGATGAAGCCAGAGCATTTTATACCCTATCACTTTTCCACCTATCCCGAAGATTTAAAAAGTACAATCCTAACAAATAGGGACCACTTTGGTGGGAAGGTAAACAGCGTTCCGTACACTCCGGTGTCTAGTCATGCCTGCCACATGACCACGGAAACGTCTGCAGACAGCGCTGGGCTCTTCGGCTTGGAAACAGAGATGAGCACTGCACCCTAGAGTCGGATACGACTGGCTTTCGAGCAAGAGAAACCTTTATCTTTACCTTTAACAAATGAAAATTTAACAGAGCAAAATGTTTTAGAGTCAGGGTTTCTCAACCTTCCCCCCCCCCCCCCATGTTCTTGGACTTCAATTCCCAGAAGCCCTGATCAGCAGGTGTTACTGACTTGGGCTTCTGGGAACTGAAGTCCAAGAACACCTGGAGAGCCAAGTTTGAGGCACCCTGTTCTAGATCACTTCCCATGGCTTCGGGGTTGGAGCCAGTTCATTTTGTAATGGAGGTGGCCCCACAGATCTAACAGAAATAGAAGTGAACTCATCTGTTGATAAGGGCAAATCTCAGGTAAACATTTATACTGTGAGTGGCAACACAAACTTAAGACTTATTGTCACATAATTTGAGGAAATCTGCATGGAGGAGTCTCTTTTCTTCTCATAGGTCAGCGATGGCTAACCTTGGCACTCCAGATGTTCTTGGACTTCAACTCCCAGAAGTCCTGATCAGCAGGAGTGCTGACTTGGGCTTCTGGCAATTGAATCCAAGAACACATGGAGTGCCAAAGTTGGCCTTCACTGTCATAGGTAAAGGTCGCCCTTGCTCGAAAGCGAATCACGTCTGACTCTACGGGGCGGTGCTCATCTATGTTTACAGCCAAAGAGCCAGCGGTGTCTGCGTCTGCAGCCGCTTCCATGGTCTGCAGCCATTTTCATGGTCATGTGGCAGGCATGAATAGATCCTGGGGTTCAAGGAGTGCTGTTAACTTTCCTGCTGAAGTGGTAACGATCTACTTGAAATTTCTTGCTTTCAAACTGCTACAGGAGCTGTGGCAGAGATGGGAGTTTACTCCATAGTGCAGTACTCAGGCCTCTTCTTATAACTCACGCCAATTTTTAATAAAGGTATTTTCTTTCTCTTAGGTGATTTTTCCCCCCTGGGGTCACAATTCCAAAATACTGTGGCAAGGAAAGAGGCAAGGTTCCCACAGAGCATCAGGCAGTAACTCAACTGAATAAACTTTTCCCCACATCATGATAACAGAAGGTGAAAAGCTTCACCTTAAGCGTTTCCCCCCATGTTGGGCAGCGTGGGTGCCTGGCCCGTGCTTCCCTCCCACACACCCTAACCCCCACCTCACGTACCTTTCTTTGTCAGTTGGGTTTTTTCCCCCCAGCGTGGCCTTCTTCGTTGGGAGGTGCACTGGCGTCTCCTTTTTCCTTGCTGGTGTCAAGGGCACATCTCCCACAGTTACAAAATACAGGCCATGGTGCCACCCTCCGCAGAAGGCTGCGCTGGGGGAAAAGACCCAGGCGGCAAAGGGTACGTGAGGTGGGGCTAGGGGGTTGGGGCAAGGTGGTGGGGTGGGTGGGCGGCGTGGGTACCGGGCCTGTGCCTCCCCCCCTTCCTCCCCCCACTTACCTTTTGCCGGTTGGGCTTTTTTCCACCAGCGTATTTTTTTTAAAGTCAGCGTGCCGGCTTTCCCGGCCTCCTCTGTGCTCGCGTCCCTCAGCCTGATTGGCTGAAGGGTTGCACAGCACAGAGGACTCTGGGAGTCATAGTTTTGGGTTTTTTGTCACGTTCGTGGGGCGGTTGCCCCACTGGCGACTTCCGGAACCTTGCGGCAATAGTCGGGCGGGGTTAAGGTAAGTGCCGGCGGCTCGGTTCGGGATAGTTGGGCTGGATGCGGGAGCCTTTGTTACATTCCAATGGTTAACGTCTCTCTTTATAGGTAAGATTCCTATGGTCCCTCTTTTATAATTCCATTTATCAATCCATTTTCTTCCAATAAATTGAAGGTGGCTTCTCCACATCCAACATTTTATCCTGGCCTCAATCATTAAGTCAAGCTTAGTGAGAATGGCTGATTCAAGGGAATTCATTTTCACATCTTACCATGGGCTTGAACCCAGGTCTCTCAACTCCCAGTGTGAAACTCCTAACCATTAGCCCCACTGGTCCTGATGCTTTTCCTGCTGCTACCCATGTCTACCTCCTTTACCCAAACCTTCCTCAAACTTTCAAAGTCCTTGCCAAATGCATTTTGGATAACCCAAAGACCCAAATATAACCTTCAGGATTTAGCCCCTTCATGGAAAGTAAAGGTCACACTTGCTTGAAAGCCAGTCATATCTGACTCTAGGGTTCAGTGCTCATCTCTGTTTCATAGTCAAAGAGCCAGCACTGTCTGCTTCTGCAGACATTTCCATGGTCATGTGGCAGGCATGACTATACACCAGAGCACATGGAGCGCTGTTTACCTTCCCAGAAGCCCTATTTATCTACAGTGGTACCTCGTATAACAATTTTAATCCGTTCGACGGGGATCATTGTTATACAAAAAAAATTGCTATATGATGCATGCATTTAATAACAATTTTCCCTATGGGATTATCGTACAACGAATATCTTTCTGGGGAAAATTGTACAACAAAAATTCATGATTTTTCTCATAGAGATGCATTGCATTGTACAACAATTTTAGTTGTTATACGAGGCACAATGTTTTTTCAAATCCTTGTTGTTGTACAATTTAATTCCTGGACGAAGCATTCCTTATACGGGGTTCTACTGTACAGTAATACTCTGGATAACACCAAAAATTGGTTCCACAAGTCTTAGCATTAGCCGATTTAAAGGACGTGATCTCCTACCTTTTTACACTGTTTGGGGCTGAAAAAATTGCCATCGTCAGGTGCATTTTTTCCGGCTCTCCGCCTCCCCAGCAGCCTCTGGGAGGGTGGGAGGACCTTTTCTGTGCTATTTCCCACCTTCCTAGGACATCCCTGGGCCGCACAACAGCTTACCCAGTAGGTGTGGTTGGAGAGTGGGAGGTTGAGCCCTAGGCGCTTCAAATATGGGGTGCCTCAGGGTTCGGTGCTCTCCCCTCTCCTATTTAACATCTACATGAAGCTGCTGGGTGAGATCATCTGTTCCCACGGGGTGCGGTACCATCAGTATGCGGATGACACTCAGTTGTACATCTCGGCCCGTGATCCCAGCAATGCTATCGAAGTCCTGTTTGGGTGTCTGAAAGCTGTGGGGGTCTGGATGGCAGCCAACGGGCTACAACGGAATCCCAGCAAGACTGAGTGGCTATGGATTGGGGGCCCTGTGCTGCCCAGGGAATTACCATCTTTGGTTTTGGATGGGGCTATCTTGCCCCAGACAAACCCAGTGCACAACTTGGGGGTCCTTCTGGACTCGCGGCTGCTGCTAGAAGAACAGGTGGTGGCCGTGGCTAGGAGGGCTTTTGCACAGCTTCGATTAATTCTCCAGTTGCGCCCGTTCCTGGACAGGGACTCCCTGGTCATGGTCACTCATGCTCTGGTCACCTCCAGACTGGATTACTGCAATGTGCTCTACATGGGGCTGCCCTTGATGACCATTCGGAGGCTACAGCTGTTCCAGAATGCGGCAGTCCAGGTGGTAATGGGGTGTGGACGTTATGCCCATGCCTCACCACTGCTTCAGGAACTGCACTGGTTACCAGTTTGCCTCCGGGTGCAATTCAAGGTGCTGGTTTTAACCTTTAAAGTCCTACATGACAGTGAGCCAGGATACCTAAGAGACCGCATCGCCCTAAGGACGTCTGTCCGTCCAACCAGGGCAGACCAGAGGGGCTCTCTTATTGTACCATCCGCTAGAGGGGCTCGCCTCTCTAGCACAAGGAAGAGGGCCTTCTCTGTGTCTGCAACGGCGCTCTGGAACCTCTTACCAACAAAGCTACGTCTCCAGACAGAATTGCTGCCTTTTAGAAAAGAACTTAAAACCTGCTGGCAGGCCAAGTATCGGGTGCAGGTGGAAGGGTGAGTTCTGTTGGGTGGCTGGTATAGTGAAATTCCGGCCCCCTCAGTTCCTGCACCCTTTTTAGTGGGAGGGTAGTTTTAAGCAGTTTTTAATCATGTTTTTATTATGACTTGGCCTTGGCCAAGTGGGCGGTATAGAAATCAGAAAAAAAAGGGTTGCGGCTGCCATTAAACAAAATGGCGGCCGCAACTTTTTTCATCTGTTGTGTGGCCCAGGGATGTCCTAGGAAGGTGGAAATAGCGCAGAAAAGGTCCTCCCACCCTCCCAAAGGCTGCTGAGGAGGCAGAAAGCCCAAAACATGCACCTGACGATGGTGATTTTTTTCGTCCCCAAACAGCGTGAAAAGGTAGGAGATCAAACATGATGCATCGGATAACACTAAAATGGTGTTATCCAGTGCAAACCTTTTCTCAAAAATTACTGTTGTTATCCGGATTTGGCATTACCTGGTATTGTCGTTATCCTGAGTTTTACTCTACTTGCAATTTCTTGCTTTCGAACTGCTAGGTTGGCAGGAGCTGGGACAAAGACGGGAGCTCATTCTGTCCTGCAGTACTCGGGTATCAAATTGTGCCGCCTTCCAGTCAGTGTCTTAGCCACTTGAACCACTGCAGTCCCTATCCCTTCATGGAAGACTATATGTAATTTCTATGATTTTCTGCTGTCCACATAACCTGAGAATCTTTGGTGTGAAATTGTCTTCTTCTCAGTTACATGGCAGATTCCTCAGCCTGAGGTGCACCTGTATACTTACAATCCCTTTAAACCTCTTTTTGCTCTTCTGGAAGGATAGCAAGGATACTTCTCAAAAAGCAAGCCATGCATTAAAGACTTCCCTTCAAAGTGCTCATCCAGCCCTCAGAAACCGAGAAAAGCAGAGCAGCCATTTTAGAAACCCAAAGATTCAAGAGTGATAAACCAGGGGAAATGATTTGGTAAAGGCCAGGGATTACACTGGCATGAGAAAGCATGTGCCCCCCCCCCCCCCAGACAAGAATGTGCCTGATTAAGAAAACTTAAGGTGGAACCTAAAATCCAGCTTACCTTTATGTCAACCTAAATTGGTCCAATATTATTTTACTTCGGAAACAAAACTGGAATATTGGGCAAAAATAAATTTTGGAATGAAATAGGCCAATAGACTTTGGATTGGGACCTTCCTTACACTTGGGGAATTCTTATCAGGAGCACTGAAGGTTTGCCAGGCAAAGACAACCTCCTCCATGCTCTTCCTAGGATGGGCGGGTTCTGCCCAATGGTTTAGCACAGTTCATTTTCCTTACACTGTGTGGAAGCCGGGAATAGCACAGTCCCTGGTGGGGTGAACATGGCCTCGCAGGTGCCGGTAAAGGTGTGAGGTGTCACTGAACTGCCGTCCACACTGGGGACAGGGGTAGGGCCCCTCCCCGGCCTGCACACACTGATGTTTGAGCAAAGCCGAGGCATCAACACAAGGCATGCCACAGTCCCCGCAGGCGTGGGCAGGGAGGGTGGCACTGTCAGGGTCAAGGTGGTGAGTGTGTTGGTGGCGCTGGAAGTGCAAGGTGCTGTTGAAGCTCTTTCCACAGTCCGGGCAGACATGAGGCTGACCCCCGGCATGAGTGCGCTGGTGCCGGTAGAGGTGGGAGGTCCGCCCAAAACACTTCCCGCAGTCCCCGCAAGAGTAGGGCCTCTCGCCAGTGTGAATACGCCGGTGCCGCTCCCAGTGGGAACTCCAGGTGAAACTGAGCCCACATTCCCCACAGTGATACGGCTTGTCGGCAGAGATGTGGAGCCGCCGGTGCTGAGCCAGTTGGCTGCGGCTGCCGAAGCTTTGGCCGCACTCCCCGCAGCCGAAGGGCTTGTCGGCTGTCCCGTGGAGCCGGCGGTGACGGACCAGCTGTGAGCGTCCCCCAAAGCTTTGCCCGCACTCTGAGCACCGGTGACTCTGATCCCCCCCGATCAAATGCAGGCGCTGGTGCTTCACCAAAGCCAAACCGTCGGCAAAGGCCTTGCCGCAGAGGGTGCACTTGTAGGGTTTCCGGCCACGATGGGTGCGCTGATGCTCGTCGAAGTGCAACGTGGTGCTGAAGCTGCGCCCGCAGTAGGTGCAGATGTATGCCCGGGTGACGTTGGCTGCCGCGTTGGTGCCGTGAGTACGCTGGTGCCGGTAGAGGTGGGAGCTGCGGCTAAAGCTCTTGCCACACTCGCTGCAAGGATAAGGCTTCTCGCCCGTGTGGATCCGCAAGTGCCGGGCAAAGTGGGAGCTCCAGGAGAAGCTCTTGCCGCAGTCGCTGCACTGAAAGGGCAGCTGGCCCGTGTGGAGGCGCTGGTGTGTCACCAGCTCCGTGTTGCGGCGGAAACACTGACCGCATTCAGCACACTGATAGGGCAGGCCACGGCTAGGCATCAGGGAGGGGGTGGGGGTCACAGGGTTGGTGCCGGCATTGGCATGGGCCCGCTGGTGCCTGTAAAGGTTGGAGCTGACATTGAAACTCTTGCCGCAGTCCCCGCAACGGAAGGGGCGCTCGCCGGTATGGGTCCGCCGGTGCTTGCTATAGTGCGAGCTGCAGCTGAACACCTTGCCACAGTCCTCACACTCGTAGCCTTTCCGGAGGACCATGATGGGCGGGCCTTCCCCTGCCAAGACCTGGCCTCCCCCGACCTGCTGCACAACCCTCCAGCGCAGGCTCTTACACTTCCCGGAAACCATGCTGGTGTCCAGCTCCATCAGCTGAGGACTACCTTGAGGTTGCATGTCTTCTTCATCACTCACTTCTTCCTCCTCACTGCCCAGGCCCTCACCTGGGAAGAGAAGACAGAGCAAACTAACACTTCTGGTATGGAAAAGGCAGAGAGCACAGGGCCTCCTGCAGCAAAGGCTGTTTTGGTGATCCCCAGCTCCTCCCTCTCTCTGGCCCTAAAGGGGAACTGCTGCTTCTGGAAGCCCCATGAATGGCTGGTCACCTCTTCAATAGATCACAGCATATCCACCCACCATGAATTTAACACCAAAAAATAGCATACTGTATTTCCAAAACTGGAAGTTCTTTCTTTCTTTCTTTGTTTCCTCCCTCCCTCCCTCCCATCCATCCATCCATCCATCTATTTTGGGTGGTCCATGGAACCCTTTACAGGGTCCCAGGGCAGAAAGCTGGCACCCAGACTATCCAAAAGTAACCCCACCTCCATAACATCACAATCCATGTATTGAAAGAATATCCAGTGATTGGTAGAGAATTTACTTCCTAAGACATCAAATATGGTTTGTGGGTCTTTGTTAGATTCCTCAGTATCTCCATATTCAATTTTTAAGGCTTCTAGTTCTCAAACATGCATGTCTGACTTTTTGGAGGTGTTGAAGCAATCCTACACCTGCCTACACAGATACAGATGACAATATAGTTGTGTGTCAATAATAGATCAGAAAGAAGCAAATCGAAAGCAAGAAATTGCAAGTAGATAAATAGGGACCACTTCGGAGGGAAGGTAACAGAGTTCCGTGCGCTCCGGTGTCTAGTCATGCCTGCCACATGACCATGGAAACGTCTGCAGAAGCAGACAGCGCTGGCTCTTCGGCTTCGAAACAGAGATGAGAATTGAACCCTAGAGTCGGATACGACTGGCTTTCGAGCAAGGGAAACCCTTACCTTTAACTTTATTGTCTTAAAATTCTCATTCCAAGTAGTGTTCCAAAAGTAGACAGTCACAGTGGTGTGTCTCTTTCTTTACGGCACAATGCACCAATGTGAAATGTTTATTCTGCAACAGGAGAGCTGGCTCAAGTGAATGAACCAAGTGAGATATTATAGGAAAGATCATTTTAAGAAGGCAGGCAAATAGTAATTGTTCCTCATTAGATATGTCTTATTTGGCATAGATCAATTGTCCAGCTAGGTCTTGTAAGGTAAAGGCCACACTTGCTCGAAGCCAGACATAACTGACTCTAGGGTTTGTTTGTTATCTAAGCCATCCTGTCTGACATCCTCCCTCTAGTTCTAAACTTTTAATTAATTGTGTGCCATCTAGACAATTCTGGCCTATGGTGACTCTCTTCAGGGTTTTCTGTATATTGTTTCTCATTCCCTTCTTCTGAAAACAATTCTGGGACAGCACAGCTTGCCCAAACCCACACAGGCTGGCTCTTCTGGGATGCACAATGGGAGAATCGAACTCCCAACCTCTGGCTCCACAGGCAGAGATGTCACTCAGCTCTCCAGCCAGCAAACTTTGCTGCTCCACAATCTTACTACATCATACTTGAGGTAGAAAGAAGTACCACTGAATTTGCCTGAGAATGCAACATAAAACTTATGCATGGCCAAAGACCAGCATAAAAAACAAAGCATTCAGAACATGGTTGACCACCATACTATAGCAGGACTACAAAAGAGATTTTTGAATGCTCTAATCAGACTCAACCAGTAAGATTCAGTTAAAATCACAGTATATGTAATGATATTAAAAATCTATATCTATAAAACAAAGGTGTGGTCTTGTAAGTGCTCTATAGGAACCCATACCCATGGACCAATCTCGCTGAAAACTGGCACACACCTACCTTGGGCTTGCGAGATCAGCACTGTGGGGGTCCCAAGGCCCATTTGGGGATCTATGCCCCCCAAATTGGGATGCGAAGGGAACACCCCCACCGACAAGGGAAAAGGCAATGGTACAACAGTATTGCACACGTGCACCACAGCCTCCATTTTGGCCTGGGCCAGAGGAGGAGGCCGTGAGCTCTGCGGTTGAGGAGACAATGAAGAGCTGGCAGGCCTGCTCTGGCTGTAGAAATTGAGAAGGTGGGGAAAGTGCTTGAAATAAAAGTACCGTAATCATAAAAAGAGAGAATTAAAGTCATTTATTATGCTGGGTATTTTTTGATTAAAGTGCTGTGAGATCCCTTGCACTGAAAGAGTTTTAACTAGGCCTTCCTCCCCCTCCCCCCGTCCTTCACATAAGCCCACCCTATCTCACGAGACATGGGAGCTGGCTCTCGCACACAGTCGGCCCCAGCCAGAGGGCGCCTCCCGGTATGTGTGAGCATGCACGATCCCCTTTTCCTCCTTTTTTGCATGTGAGGCGAGTGGGAAGGCCGTCCGTTGCCCCATGCAGGAGGCTGAGGAGAGCCTGGCAGCCTCCGCCTCCACCACCACCACCAAAGCGAAGAGGAGGAGGCGAGGGCGGCAGCGGGGAGGAGGCCGAGGTCTTAGACAGGCCTTCCATGGAGGAGCCTGAGGGCGAGAAGGCCTGGCCAGAGCCCCCTCAGCAGGTCCGGAAAGAAGAGCTGAATAAGGAGGAAGAGGAGAGAGAGAAGGAGGAGAAAGAGAAGGATGATGACAGGGAAGGAGGAGAGGAGGTGGGTCCCTGGGAGAAGCAGTCGCAGCCTCTGGCCCCAACACCCCCTCAGGGGGAGCCGCTGGCTTTGCCTCCCTCTTCCTTCTCCTTCTCCTCCACCACCACCTCAGGAGGCCCCGGTGCCTGTTGCCGAGGAGCCTCGCCCAGGCGCAGAGAAGCCTCCCAGTCCTGACTTGAAAAAGGAGGAGAACCAGGAGAAAGAGGAAGAGAAGAAGGAGAACTGGGAAGAAGTCCACCACCTGGACTGGGAATGCAGGGAGGATCTGCGCGGTGAAGGAGAGCTTGGCCGGCTCCAGCAGCAGCTGTGTGTGAGCGGCCACACCCCCGAGCCCACGCCATCGGGACTACAAGGCTGGGGAGTGTGGCGCGGCTGGAAGGGACACTGGAAGGGACGCTGCCAGCTTCAGCGTTGGTGGAGCCACCACACTCCCGGGCTTCTGTCTCCACACCACCTGAACTGAGAATGCAGGGAGGAGCTGCGCGGCAAAGGAGAGCTTGGCCGGCTCCAGCAGCAGCTGTGTGTGTGCGGCCACACCCCCGAGCCCCCGCCATCGGGGCTACAAAGGCTGGGGAGTGTGGCGTGGCTGGAAGGGACGCTGGAAGAGATGCTGCCAGCTTCAGCGTTGGTGGAGCCACCACACCCCTGGGCTTCTGTCTCCACACCACCTGGACTGAGAATGCAGGGAGGAGCTGCGTGGCGAAGGAGAGCTTGGCCAGCTCCAGCAGCAGCTGTGTGTGAGCGGCCACACCCCTGAGCCCCCGCCCCCACACCATTGGGGCTACAAAGGCTGGGGAGTGTGGCGCGGCTGGAAGGGACGCTGCCAGCTTCAGTATTGGTGGAGCCACCACACCCCCGGGCTTTTGCTTCCCGCCACTGGGACCGAGACTGTAGGGAGGTGCGGTTTGGTGGCAGAAGGGTTGGGTGTGAGGGTTTTTTTTCTCTCTTTGACTTTGAGTTTGTGGTTTGTTATTTTGTTTTGCATTATTGAACTTGTTTGACTCTTATGATTGTTAGGGTAATTTTGATATTGTATTGAATATGTTTTTGATAATTCATACTGTAACTGTATTTTGCTGTATTATTTGTATCATATTTTATATTGTTTGGCATTCTTGTTGTAAACCGCTTCGAGTTCCCTTTATGGGGAGGAAAGTGGTATAAAAGTCTAAACAATAAAAAAAAAAATAAGAGGAGGAGGAAGAGAAGGAGGAGGCCCGGGAAGAGGAGGAGGAGAAGGGAGTGAAGGAAGAGGCGAGTCGGGATGTTTAAATGTACCATGGGTTGGGCCATTAGAATTCCATTTAACAGTGCAGGCAATGATGGCAGAGGCAGTGCTGAAGAAAGCAGAACTACAAGGCAGTACTATATATCCTTTAAAGAAAAAACAAAACCCGAGCAAGGCCAGGTAATCAGCTAGTATGATCTAAAAGGATGTGGTGTAAAATGTTATAATGGCACAAGCAGCTACATATCATTTCTGGTTCTCCCAGCTTTGCAAGCAAAAATGTTCCCATTAAGAGTACCAACATCATGGTTCCCAGAGCAATCATTTCTGAGCCAAGATTTGCAAACAGATATTACAGATATGTTTCCAACAAATGCTGAGTTAAGTCCAGATTTAAATGTTTGCAGTGAGTTTGTTAAATGCAGGGATACCTGTTTCTTGTTGTCACCACAACAGGCCAACCTCCTTCCCGACCCCCACCAGCCCCACATGCCACAGTGAGAGTAAGGAAGTCCTGCTGAATTTGGTTAGAGATTGGATTTTTCTACCTGATCAATGGTTCTTCCCCCCAGCCCTCTGAAACACAGTCAGCACCATTCAAGGGAGTTATCCAGTCTTCCAATGTGTAGCATTTTCAGAGAACTGGAGGGCCTGTTGTGGAGAGGACAGCTTAAAAAAAAACTATACCAATGTCCATATTGGTTGGGAGGTTCTGGGAACTGGAACTGAAAAGGAGGGGATATGTGAGTCCATTTATGCTAGGTCTCCTTTGCTTGAAAGCCAGTCGTATCCAACTCTAGAGGGCGGTGCTTATCTCCATTTATAGCCAGCACTGTCTGCGTCCGCAGACGTTTCTGTGGTCAAATGGCAGGCATAACTAGATTCCAGAGCACATGTAACGCTGCTAACTTTCCCGCCGAAGTGGTACCTATTTATCTACTTCCAATGTCTTCAAACTACTAGGTTGGCAGGAGCTGGGACAGAGACGGAGCTAACTCAGTTGCACAGTGTTCAGGTCTTGAACTGCTGACCTGCCAACTTTCAGGTCATCGAGCTCGGTGTCTTAACTACTAAGCCACCGTGGCCTGACAGCCATGCTAGAGGGTTCTAAATCTTGATCTATCCCAAATGACTTGCTAAACGTAAGGAGAAACAAATGGAATTAGGTTTTATATATGCCAGCAAACCCACCTAAAAAGGAAAAGATCTGATGGATACTTTGAAGGAAAATTCCCTAGGGATGTGGCCTCCTCACCTTTACTGCCCCGTCTTGTCTTTTCCCGGTTCCCAGGCTCCAGGATGCAGGGCTCCTCTTCCTCCTCCACCAGGAAAATCTCATCGTTTTTGGAACTTGGAGGTCCTGCTTAGAGGAAAAATTAGGCAACAACACAAGAATTTAGTTCTGCAGACTGCTTTTGGCCAGAGCTTAGCAAAGTTCCTTATTTTGGCCTCTAATCTTCCCAGTTCCCCAGTATGGCCAGTGGCTACATCAACTGGGAAGTACTGGGAGCTATCATCTAAAATAAAAAAAGAATCTTTTGAAAGCCCTGCCTAGAAAACTGTGCTTCTTTTGTGTCTGACACTAAACCAGCTGCTGCCTACGTTTACGGCTGTGCGGATCATAACCTCTTTAGCACCACAGATTAATCTCCATATCACTGCTGTCCTTTTCGGTGGAGCCAGTTCACCTACTAGGCTGTCAGCCACAAAGTATAAATAGCCAAGCGCAAGAAGATTGTCCTACACTGCTTTCACGTTGGAAGAATGAAGCCTTATTCAGGTGTGTAGGACACAAAAGGTTGGGGGTGGGGGTGGGAGGTCATGCAAGCAGGTCCCCTTCTCTGCCTCCCAACCAACCCATAAATCACGCAGATTTTTATGTGTTCACCATCAAGGTAAGCAAAATCAAAGATCTTCAGGACTTCCCAGAGGGCGAGATTTACCTGCATCTCTACATCCACTCTTGGAGATCTACGTGCTTTCAGGCTTAACACCTGACTAAGGATTTCAACTAAGCACCTGACAAACACCTAAGCAGTTTGAAAGTAGATAAATAGATACCTCTTCGGTGGGAAAGTAAACTGCGTTCCATGCACTCCGCTGTTTAGTCATGCCTGCCACATGGCCACGGAAGGCTCTTTCGCTATAAACAGAGATGAGCACTGAACCCTAGAGTCGGATATAAATGGCTTTCGAGCAAGGGCAACCTTTACCTAAGGATTTATGTGGATCCATTTCCCAAAACTTGCCCTGCTGAATACAAGCAGGCTATTAAGACCTGAAATGCACCTTGTCTTGCCACGAATAAAAGGGAGAAGGAACACACACACACACACACATATACACACACACACAAAGCATAATGGTCACATTTTCCCTTCTGATTAAGAGGTAAAACCAGACATTCTTCAAGTTTATCCAAGCAAACCGTTGCTATTGTTGTTATGTGCATCAAGATGCTTCTGATCTTTGGCAACCCTATGAATTAGTGATCTCCAAAAAGAAAAAAAATCCTACTGTCAACAGCTCTGCTCAGTTCTTGAAAACTTGAGGCTGTAGCTTCCTCTCCTGAGTCAATCCATCTCTTATTTGGAGGTCTTCTTTCCCTGCATCTTCAACCTTTTCCCCAACAATATTTTCCATTCAAGCAAACTAGTAAAGGTCGCCCTTGCCCAAAAGCCAGTCATATCCAACTCTAGGGCTCAGTGTTCATCTCTGTTTATAGCCAAAGAGTTATAGCAAACACAGACATGTGGCAGGCATTAGACACCAGAGAGCATGGAACGCTGTTTACCTTCCCACCTAAGCCGTACCTATTTATCTACTGTACTTGCCATTCTTGCTTTCAAACTGATAGGTTGGCAGGAGCTAGGTCAGAGACGGATGCTCCCTCCGTCGTGCACTCGGGTCTCAAACAGCTGGCCTTCCGGTCGTGAAGTTCAGCGTCTTAACCACTAAGCCACCGCAGTCCCTTTTTCAAGCAAACTAAAAGACCATATAATCTGGAACTTAAATCAACATAGGGTGACAGATGATGAGTCAGAAAACACTTACTTAGTGCTACCAGGCTTTCTCGGGTTTCCTGATGAGTTTGCCTGTAAACAGGCTTCTGCTTAGAATCTGCAGTTAGCCATTCATCCTCCATGATCTGACCCCAAGCCAACTTCTAGCAGGTCACTGGCTCCTGAAACACAAAGAATATTTACTCCCATCACACACACTGAGTGTCGGTTATCCTGGCTTGGCTCTGCTATGTTCTCATATTATTTATTTATTTAGATTTCTATTGCCACCCCCTCATAGACAGGACAACACAGCAGAAACGTTCAGGCAGCAAGTAGCCAAGTACACAAATTGACTTTTGATTTCAGTTTGGGACTTCTCACTTTTACGCAGAGTTCTGAGCTGACTAGGTTTCCCTTGCTCAAAAGCCAGTCGTATCTGACTCTAAGGTTCAGTGCTCATCTCTGTTTCAAAGCTGAAGAGCCAGCGCTGTCTGCTTCTGCAGATGTTTCCATGTTCATGTGGCAGGCATGACTAGACACTGGAGCGCACGGAACACTGTTACCTTCCTACCAAAGTGGTCCCTATTTATCTACTTGCAATTTCTTGCTTTCGAACTGCTAGGTTGGCAGAAGCTGGGACAAAGATGGGAACTCATTCCGTCCTGCAGTACTCGGGAATCAAACTGCTGACCTCCCAGTCAGCGTCTCAAAATCTAGCCTTTCCCTATGTTTTGATGAGGAAGTAACCTGTGAACACAGAATACCCAGATAAAGGTCTCCCTTGCTCAAAAGCCAGGCGTGATAGCTGTGTTAGGTCTCCTTTGCTTGAAAGCCAGTCATATCCGACTCTAGGGGGCGGTGCTCATCACAATTTACAGCCAAAGAGCCAATGCTGACTGTGTCTGCAGACATTTCTGTAGTCATGTGGCAGGCATGACTAGAAACCGGAGTGCACGGAACACTCTTACCTTTCCTGCAGAAGTGGTACCTGTTTATCTACTTGCAATTTCTTACAAGGTTGACAGGAGCTGGAACAGACAGCGGGGGGGGGGGGGCTCACTCCGTCATGCAGCACTCAGGTGTTGAACAGCTGACCTATCAACCTTCAAGTCGTCAAACTCACTAAGCTACCCAGATAAATGACACCTTATCTAGGAATTCATTTGGGCTAAACCTGTAAACACTGAGCTGAATCCAGGCTTCAACTTCCATATTGTGATTTTCCAGATACTGTATCTCACAACTCCTGCTAGGTGTTCATTTATTTATTTATTTAACTCCACATTGGGCCACCACAGGAGGCTATGCTGCTTCCAGGCAGAGCTTCTCTAACAGCATCAGCTGTCTTGATTACCTTTAAATTAGACTGATGTGTGTGAGGGAAAGTGAAATGAGTGGGATTTTGCATTACATTCATTAGTAAAAGTAAAGGTTTCCCTTGCTCGAAAGCCAGTCGTATCCGACTCTAGGGTTCAGTGCTCATCTCTGTTTCAAAGCCGAAGAGCCAGCGCTGTCTGCTTCTGCAGACGTTTCCGTGGTCATGTGGCAGGCATGACTAGATACCGAAGTGCACAGATCACTGTTTACTTTCCCACCGAAGCGGTCCCTATTAATCTACTTGCAATTTCTTGCTTTTGAACTGTTACGTTGGCAGGAGCTGGGACAAAGACGGGAACTCATTCTGTCCTGCAGTACTCAGGCATCGAATACTCCCAGTCAGTCCTCCCACCTCCCAGTCAGCATTTTAGCCACTTGAGCCACTGCATTCATTAGCCAATCCCTTTTATAACATGTCACTAACCCCTAATTTGGATGATATAGGAATCCCAAAAGCACACACATCGAAACGCTCGATCTCAGGAGCCTATCAATGGTCTGCCTGATTGTGGTCAGCTCACATGATCAATAGTTCACATTTATTCCCATTTCACAGAAGAAAAGAAACTGAGGCTAAGCAATACAAATGTGCCTAAGGATCAATACTTCTGAACATGGAAAGGACTGTTCCAACTCAAAGACCAGTGGAATCCTGTTATTATTTCCTTTGTAATTTTAAAAGCAAAGCTTTGCGAATAAATAGAGCCAGAGGACAGATTTTTTAAAAAAGAATTTTTACACAAATGAGCATTTTCCGGAGAATTTACTGACCAAATGGTTTCCAGCAGCAAATCTGGGAACTGGACAAAGGAGTTTGGGGGGGGGGGGGGGACTCCACAATAAAACCCCACATTTTTAAATTTTCATTGGCCCTGGGAGCAAATTGGAGGTATCTTGTGTACCTGTGTGTACATGAGGGAGTATGTGTGTGTGTGCGCGCACACATGTGTGTACATGTGTGTGTGCGTACCTGTGTGTGTACATGAGGGAGGGAGGGAGTGTGTGTGTGTGTGTGTGTGTGTAAACCTCACGAGATTATTTAAGAAACTTTTAAAGCACCAGAGAAGCCTCCCCCGCCCGCCCAGCCGGCTGGACCATTGTTCTGTTCCCTGCCCGGCCAGGTAAGTCTATCTGGCCCCCCGGGATGAATTTAAGCAGCATCTTGGAGTCGATAATAAATAATAATAATAAAAGCATCACTTCAGAGGGTGGGGTGGGGGTGGGGGTGGGGGTGGCAGGAAAGGTCCCCCCTCTTTGGGTCCAGGCTCACTTTCTTGCCCCTCCCGGGAGGCTGACCTCAATGCATTTACCTGATATTCTATTTATTTGATTCATTCCATTGGCTCTGGGATATTTCTCACTCTGGGCGTGTGTACAAATGGACACAATAAAACAAACAACAACATAGAATGAACAACAAAACGATTTTTGTATTGTTGTGCCGCCGCCTCCCTCCATCCCGTTGAGAAGGGGTGGGTTGGGGGACCAAAGGGGACCCATCTGCCGATTATTATTATTATTATTATTATTATTATTATTGGGGGTGCAGCTGTCGGTTCCCGAGACCCCCCCAACAATTCAAACAATGAGAAAGTGGCTCTCGGTCGGAGCATGGTAGATATATATTTAATCTGTTTTGGCGCAGCTGGAGATCGCCTACCTTTGGTGACGAGGAGGAGGGAGAGAGGGGGGACACCCCCCCCCCCTTCCTCCCCAGTAGTAGCAAGCTGCAAATGGAGGCAGCGTGCAAGGCGAGGAGGAGGAGGAGGAGGAAGCAGCCCCTTCCTCCCACCATCACCACAGACCACACCGCAATTCTTGATCTGCTTTCAATTCTCTCTCTCTCTCTTTTCTTTATGATGATCCTCCGCCCCCTAACTTGCCGCTTCCCCACCCCCCTTCCTGGCTCCCTTTCTCCCCAGTTAGACCCCCATCGCCCCCACCCATTTTGCTCCTCCTGCCCCTTCCTGTGTGTCCGCGCAATACCGAGCCGGTCTGCAACCAACCGACGGCGGGAGTCCCTCCTTTGCACGCCTCTGGCTTTTCTTGGACGCCTCCGAATCGGGGTTTGCGCGCATCCGAAAGAAAGGGGCGCATCATCATCCAGAGTCCCAGCAAAGCAGTGGATGGTGTGTGTGTGTGCGTGTGCGTGTGGGTGGTTAAGGGGGTTGGCGACAGACAGGCATTGAATCATGCATTGAACCCCCTCTCCAACCGGAAGCCCCGCCAGGTAACCGAGGAGGCGGGGGAGAGGAGTGGACCACCCCCCCGCCCCCCCAATTATTATAAAATATATAAAACGCCAGGGATGGGTGGGCACAAAAAGGAGTGACTCCGGATCGAGCGCCGCTTTTTAGGGCGCCTTCGGTGGACACACCCCCGGGCGGGGCGGGTCGGGTGGAGAAGAGACGACCCCATACAACGCCGCGCCGTGGAAAGGGAGGGAACGAAGCCACCCACCGGCAGGCCAGGAGAAGTGGGCAAGGCAGGTAGATGCGATGGTGAAGCCCAGGGTATTGGGTGGGAGAGAGGGAGGGATGGGTGGTCAAGGTAGAGAAAGCCGTGCGGGATTCAGGAAAGGCTTCATCCAGGAGAAAGGAAAATGGGAAAAGGAAGGAAGGGTGGGGGGACCACCACCACCACCATCAGTGTGTGCCCCCACTCCCCACAGCCTGTTGACATGTATCGAGCCCCTAGTGTTCCGCTGTCTGTCCCAGCTCCTGCCAACCTAGCAGTTCGGAAGCAAGAAATTGCAAGTAGATAAATAGGTAACACTTTGGCGGGAAAGGTAACAACGTTCTGTGTGCTACTCCAGTGTCTAGGCGTGCCTGCCAGGATTCTAGATGTGGGTGGGCAAATATTTTTTCAAGGTGGGCAACAATGTCATCTTTCTCTCTTTTTTTAATATACAGTATAGATACTGTATAGATACAGACAGTAGTGGGTTCCCAAAAAATTTGCTGCCACACTGTGGGCGTGGTATGGTGGACGTGGCCAGGGGGAATTCCCTGCATTGCACCCAAATTAGGACTACTTTATTTCAAAACTTGGATGGATGGGCAGGCCCAGCCAGAATTTCTGCTACCTGTTCTGGTGAACTGTTGCGAATCTGCTGATGCCCAACTTCGATATAGATTGTGTGTGTGTGTGGATATAGATAGAGATATATACAGTAGAGAGAGAGATTAGATATATAGATACTGTATAGATATATAGATACACACACAGAGTATGTCTCTCATATATATATGAAATGTCTGCAGACGCAGACAGCAGAGATGAACACCAAACCTTAGGCTGGCTTTCAAGCAAGAGAGAGCTTCACCTTTCGCCTTGGTACGAGCCTATCCAGGTGGAATTACCATCTTCCTGGCTTGAATGGTCTCAACACACTCCCCTTGTACGTAACTTTTTAAAAAGTATCTTTTCAAAAGAACACGGAATATCTTTGTACTTGATTGCCACAAAAATGCAAGATGGAAAAAAAAACCACCGACCCTTTAACAGGCTTGGAAGACTGCCATACAAACAGATCAGGAAATTAAGAGGTGGATTTTCACACTTCTACAACACTGAGGTGAATTCAGTTTAGTTTTAAACAAGGTTTGGAATCTTGTTACCTGGCAGAGCATCTCTCTCAAAGGACTACTGCCCACATCATCCAATCCTTTCAAAATATGTGGCTCCAGGTGCCAATAATGAGAATGGCAAAGAAAGTTATAACGGGAAGAGAACCTTCTCAGTGGAGGTACTGTTTTTTGAGCGGCACGCTTCCTCCTTAAAGGTAAAGGTAACTCTTGCTCGAAAGCCAGTCATATCCAACTCTAGAATTGGATATGTGGCAGGCATGACTAAACACTTGAGTGCATGGAACGCTGCTTACCTTCCCACCAAAGTGGTCCCTATTTATCTACTTGCAATTTCTTGCTTTTGAGCTGCTAGGTTGGCAGGAACTGGGACAGAGACGGGAGCTCACATCGTCATGCAGCACTCAGGTCTTGAACTGCTGACTGGCCATCCTTCCATTCGTCAAGTTCAGCGTCTTAACCACCTAGCCACCGCAATCCCACTCTGGAAGGTAGCCTTCCTTTTTCAGGTAGTCTAATTGTTACAGCTTGAATAATTGAACTGACTAGAAAAGATGGTTGTTGGGCATCAGCTACTGCAAGTTTTAATGTAACCAGCAAAGAAGTAATTGTGATTTCTTCTCCAGGCCTAGTGATGTGGGAACTGTCTGGGATTGCATTGACAACATGCATGATAATTATGAGAATGTGATCTCTCTGGGTAAGAATTCATTGTCTCCCCTAAAACTAATTTTATTGCTAAGGAGTCACAAAGCACATTAACATGGGCTGAACCATAAGATGGAAAAGCTTTTTTGCTTAGTTTATTTCTTAGTGTGTGGCTTAACTTCCAGAATTCACCTGACACTAAATGTGGTGGTGAGAATTGTCAGCTTGGATAGATTTAAAAGGCTATGAGACAAGTGCATAGAGGAGATGTTTCTCAAAAGGAATTAACCATCATAGCTAAATAAAAGTTCTATATTCAAGACTAGTCTACCTTTGAACACTAATCCATGAGGAGCAGCACCTAGTAGAAAGATATTGCCTCCGTTCTTAGAGATTAAACAGACTGGGTAAAAATCCTGTTAGCATAGTTATGCCGACATAAACTGGTTTCATATGCTGGAAATAATTAATTTACACTAACTGAAAGCTTCCCTATCTCAGAGGTTTCCTGCAGCTATCCTTTGCAGTGGCAAGGTTTTGGAAGCCACAGGAGAGAGAAAAAGGCTTTAACAGTAAAATAAATCAGCACTGGATGACTGCTGGCAGTCCTGATCTTGGAAGCAGCAGTTTGGTGGGACCTTATTTTAGTATTAAAGTCTCCTCCCAAATTCCTGATGTACCCCAAAAAGATCTTCAGGACAAAAGAGACTCTCTCTCCTACCCGCTACCCCGCCGAAGACACGGCGAGACCACTGCTGGCCTCAAGGTAAGTTGAGCCGGAGTGGGGGGGAAAAACAGCAGGCAGAAATTCGTCAGGGGACACACCCTCCCTGGCAGATGACTGCATTCTGCATTTCTACTACCCACACCGCTATTTCGAGAACACAAAACAGCAGTGGAGGTAATAGAAAAGCAGCAGCCAGCAATCCGCAAGGAAGAGCACCGCCCATTACGGATTGTTGCCTGCCGATCCCCTCGTTAGGTAAGCCAGGTAAAAAAAGGAGGCCCAGAGAAGAGAACTATTGTCAAGTAGATAGCTCTTCTCTGCCTCTTTTTCACCTGACCTACCTAACAAACATTACCGGTCGAAGAGCGAACTGACAGCCAGCTCTTCCTTTTCCCCACCGCTACATTGAAACCTAATTTCGAAACAGCAGTGGGGGGAAAAAAGAAATGACAAACAGGCCATTCTTCACACAACAAAACACAACAACAACAAAACCCAACAGTAAACCAAAACGCCAAACACCAAAATTAATAAAACACAAATAAATAAATAAAATAAGCCCATTAAACAACAAAATCAACAAAAAACACCCAAAATACCATAAAAGCACACTAGAAACACCTATCTACGACACAGAAATACCTAAGTCAAACAACAAAAATAGCACAAATTAAACAAAGACAAAATAAATCAGAAAAATAAATAATAACCAGAAATAAACAAAACAATTAAACACATCTAAAACCCAAAATAAAAACAAAGGAACAAGCAGAAACACTTTTTTTTTTTGGGGGGGGGGGGGTTAAATAGAAACACTACTTAAACCCCCCCGTCTAACACCACAAAAAAAAAACCCAGAACAAAAAATCAAGAGAACTCACCAAACACGTCCTCCCTCCACGAGTCCGGGACAGAACTAAATAAACAACAAAGAAAGACTACTATTAACCACATCCCCACCTAGAGGCCAGCAGAGTAAAAACAGTCATTATTAAATTTTAAAAAAGCAAAAGTAGTACTCTTAACCACAGCCCAACCTAGAGGCCGGAAGAGTAAAAACAGTCAAACAAATAATTATTAAAAAAACAAAAGCAGTACTCTTAACCACAGCCCCACCTAGATGCCAGAAGAGTAAAAACAGTAAAAAAAACCAAATAAATAAATAATAAATAAATAAAACACAAATTCAAATCACGATCACCCAAACCATCCCTAACAAAAAAAAAAAAAAACTGCCCGGCAAAAATCTTAATATCAGCCCCACCTAGAGGCTAGAAAAGTAAAACCAGTCAAAATAAATGAAAATAATCAGAATTAAAATGACAAATATAAATTAAATAAATCAAATAAAGTCACAAACCACAAATGCAAAACACCCCCACCCAAACCACCCCTAACCAAAAAAACACAAATAAAAACTGCCCGGCTGGCCGGACACAAATATGCTAGTCTTCTCATAAAGAAAGGGTTGGGAACGTTTGATCCTCTACTTGTTTTGCACCAATGCAATTGACATATAGGCAGCCAGTGCAGCTCCCGCAGGAGGGGCAAGGTATAGGCGAAACGACCATACCCCACCACTGCACGAGCCGCCGCATTCTGGACTAACTGCAGTCTCCGGATGGTCATCGAGGGCAGCCCCATGTAGAGTGCATTACAATAGTCCAAATGGGAGGTGACCAGGGCATGGGTGACCTTGAGCAGGGCCTCCCAGTCCAGGAGTGGGCACAATTGGTTAATGACACGCACTTGCCCGAAGGCCCTCCTGGCCACAGCCATAACCTGCTCCTGGAGCAGAAGCCGCGAGTCCAGGAGGACCCCCAGGTTGCACACCTGATCGGATTGGGGCAACGATGCCTCATCCCAAATCAGTGGGGAGAACTCCTTATGAGGACTGGGGGCCCTCACCCACAGCCACTCAGTCTTGCCAGGATTCAGTGCTGACCCAATCTTATATTTTTAAAAAATCCCTGAACGTAGAAAAAAATCTCATCCTCAAGATAAGTCCTAAATTCTAGCCGAGGGGTTCCCAACCTTTTCAAAACGGGGGCCGAGTCACGCTCTTTCAGTCAGCTTCGAGGGCTAGACGGTGTGTATGTGTGGCCATTTTGTCCCAACAGCTTCAAAGGGGTAGTCATTTTGTTTTTCAAATGCCCTTGGAGGGGTGGGGGGCCACATGAAATGGTGCTGGGGGTCGGATCCGGCCTGTGGGCCTTAGATTGGAAACCCTTGTTCTAGCCTCTGGCCTCTTAGGCTGGTTTCCATTTGTACTGAATCTTTAATGCAGAGGAATGTTAAATTCCTACCTATTAAACAAGATGGCAGCACGGTCTTTCTGACGCTGAGCAGTGCCTTCTGCCATGTATGTACAGACCAGACCTTCTTCTTGCATGTAAGGAAGGTGAGAAAGATGGCGTATAACAAACAAGTTTTCAAAGATTCAGTCAGAGAAAGTGACGGTCTCCTGTATTTGGAAGCGGAGCTTAACTAAGGTAGAACGATATGAATGGGAAAGTCTAGATAAACTAAAATACTGTGTGCATCTAATTTCTTTTTCTCTCTACTTTTCTCCTACTGTGCAGCAGAGGAAATTGCAATCAGCTGGCCACGAATCACTGCTTTTGCTGAATCTCATAGGCGAAGAGGATTCGTGCCTGGTAAGTTAGTATGGAGAGAGCTGGTAGTGTGTGTGTTTGAATGGGTCCAGAGCGCTCATCCTTTTCCCACTTGATCCTGCCTCCACACCTGAAGCCTCTGCTTGCATGTCTGGGACACATTTCAGAGCAAATATACCAAGTGTGGGGACTGGAGTGGGCTTAGTAGTTAAGACGCTGAACTTGATGACCAGAAGGTTGGCAGGTCAGCATTTCGAGACCTGAGTGCTGCATGATGGAGTGAGCTCCCAGCTCCCGCCAATCTATCAGTTCGAGAGCAAGAAATTGCACATAGATAAAGAGGTGCCGCATCGGTGGGAAGGTAACAGTGTTCTGTGCTCCACGGCATCTAGTCATACCTGCCACATGGCCACAGAAATGTCTGCAGACACAGACACCACTGGCTCTTTGGCTGTAAACGGTGCACAACACCCAACACCTGGCTTTCGAGCAAGGGCAACCGTGACCTGACCTTATACTAAGCATGCCTTCTCACGTTGTGATGAGAAAGTAGAGAAACAGAACTTTTTCTAAAGGAAATTCTTCAGGTTACAAATTCTAGAGTCCCATCTCCATTGGCCATGCTGGTGTGGCGGATTCTGGGAGCTGTAGTGCCAAAAGGCATCTTTTGCCAAATTCTGTGCTGATACAGATACAGAAAAGGCTTTGAGAGAGGATATGATAGCCCTCTTCAAATACCTGAAAGTTAATCATAAAGAGGAAGGGAATGATCTCTTCTCCGTTATCCCAGAGTGCAGGACACGTAATAATGGGCCGAAACTACAGGAAGCCAGATATAGGCTGAATATTAGGAAAAATGTCTTAATAGTTAGAGCAGTACAACGGTGGAACCCACTGCCTTGAGAGGTGGTGAGCACGTCAATACTGGAAGCATTCAAGAGAAAATTGGATAGGGGGTCCTGCGTTATCCAGGGAGCTGCCAACTTTGGTCTTGGATGGGGCTGCAACTTAGGGGTCCTCCTGGATTCACGACTGCTGCTTGCAGAGCAGGTAGCGGTCATGGCCAGGAGGGCTTTCGCACAGCTTCACGTCATCTGTCAGTTGTGTTTGCTCCTGGACCAGGACTCCTTGCTCATGGTCACACATGCTCTAGTCACCTCCAGGCTAGACTATTGTAATGCGCGCTACATGGAGCTGCCCTTGATGACCATTTGGAGGCTGCAGCTGGTCCAAAATGCAGCAACCAGGGTGGTGATGGGGTGCAGGCGTTATGCTCATGCCTCAACATTGCTCCAGGAGCTGCACTGGTTACCAGTTTGCCTCTGGGTGCAATTCAAGGTGCTGATTTTGACTTTTAAAGCCCTCCATGGTAGTGGGCCAAGATACCTAAAAGACTGCATTGTCCCAAGAATGTCGGCCCGTCCAACCAGAGTGGACCGGAGGGGCTCTCTAATTATTCCATCTGCCAGAGGGGCTCGTCTCTCTGGTACACGAAGGAGGGCCTTTTCCGTGTCCGCACCGGCCCTGTGGAACCTCCTGCCAGTAGAGTTGCAGGAGCAGACAGAGCTGCTGCCTTTCAGAAAAGGTCTAAAAACCTGACTGACTGGGCAGGTGTGGGGTCCGGATGGAAAGGTGGCCCCTGCCTGTTGGCTTATAAAATAAAGCTTCCCTTTTAATGCGGGTAGTTTTTATTGTAGGTAGCTTTCAATCTGGTTTTATTCTGTATACTTGTATATACCTCTGATTATTTTTAATTGGTTTTTTTAAATTATTATTTTATTATATTATTTATTTATTTATTTTGTGGATTTGTATCCCGCCCTCCTGGTGGGGAACACCACTCAGGGCGGCTAACAACATGCAAAGGCAAGAGAACAACAATACAAACAATTTAAAGTAACAATGAGCTAAAAACAACAGCAGCTAAAAAAATTATGTTAGCCACCCTGAGTCGGGCTTGCCTGAGTGGGCGGCATAGAAGTGTAAAGAATAAATAAATAAATATCTGTTTTGATTTTGATTCCTGCATTGAGCAGGGAGGGTTGGACTCTAGGTCCTAAAACAGGGGTTCCCAACCTTTTCAAGCCGGGGGCCGGGTCACGCTCTCTCAGTCAGCTTTGAGGGCCAGCCATTTTGCCCTGCCTGCACGATGGGGTGGCCATTTTGTCCCAACAGCTTCAAAAGGAGTGGCCATTTTGTTTCTTGAATGCCCTTGGAGGGGTGGGGGGCCACATGGAACAGAGCTGTGGGCCAGATCCAGCCTGCAGGCCTTAAGTTGGGAACCCCTGGCCTAAAAGGCCCCTTCCAACTCAGTTATTCTGTAATGTATAGGCTGCTATACTGAGAGCCAGGTCAGTATGAAAAGGTTATGCTAAAAGCTAGAGGCTCTGAGCGAGTGCAGAGGGCAGGATACGACCTCTTTCAATGACTAATCTGTCCTCAGACAGAACTTTCCATCCCTAGAGAGGGCATCTACCAGTGAGAAAAAAACGCAAGTCATAGGTGAAGGAGTTGGGCTGAGCAGCCAAGCTCCCTGGAGGGTCCTTCCAGGCCTAAAAGCTGAAAAGAAAGGGGGAAAGTAAAGCAAATTACACAGACAGGAGGGAGGGGGTTGGGGGGAAGCAGGGAAGGAAATTAGATACAGATATGGTGGTTGCTAGGCAATTACCCTTTCTTTGCCGGTCCTCTTTAATTGCTTGCAGATGAGCAGCCAGAGCCTCCAGGTGGCTCTGGGAACATACGTACATCACCCCTGGTCTCCCAAGCATCTCTGTGGCATGGCCTCCTTTGGTGTACAAAGGCAGATCTCCAAGAAGAGTTCTAGCCCAGTCCACTGCCTGCATCCAGAATGACTCTTAGGTTCCTATCAACATATTAGGTAAAGGTCGTCCTTGCTCGAAAGCCACTTGTATCCGACTCTAGGGTAAAGTGCTTATCTCTGTTTATAGCCAAAGAGCCAGTGCTGTCTGTGTCTGCAAATGTTTCCATGGATATGTTGCAGACATGATTAGGCACCAGGGTGCACGGAACACTGTTAACCTTCCCACCGAAGTGGTGCCTATTTTGTTGTTGTTGTTCAGTCGCACAGTCGGTTCCGACCCTTTGCGACCCTATGGACCATTGTTCTCCAGGCGCCTCTGTCCTCCACCATCCCCCTCAGCCCTCCCAGCTCTGTGCCCATTGTGTCTACAATGCCATCTAGCCATCTCATCCTTGGCCTCCCCCTTCTTCTTTTGCCCTCCACCTTTCCCAACATCAATGCCTTCTCAAGTGAATCCTCCCTTCTCATTTGATGTCCAAAGTATTTTAGCTTCATCTTTACTATTTGACCTTCCAATGAGCAGTCAGGGTTAATTTCTTCTAAGATTGACCTATTTGTTCTCCTCGCTGTCCAGGGGACTCTCAAAACCCTCCTCCAACACCACATTTCAAAGGCATCTATTCTTCTGCGTTCAGCCTTCCTAATTGTCCAGCTCTCACATCCGTACATTACTACTGGGAAAACCATTGTCTTGACTATTCTAATTTTTGTTTTCAATGTGATGTCTCTGCTTTTCACTATGTTCCCCAGGTTTCTCATTGCTTGTCTCCCAAGAATCAGTCGCCTTTTTATTTCATGGCTACAATCCCCATCTGCAGTGATCTTTGATCCTAAGAAAGTAAAATCTGTCACTGCTTCTACTTCTTCCCCATCTATTTTCCAGGAACTGATTGGGCCTGTTGCCATTATCTTGGTTTTCTTGATAGTGAGTCTCAAGCCAGCTTTTGCACTCTCCTCCTTCAGCCCAATCAAGAGATTCTTTAGGTCTTCCTCACTTTCTGCCATTAGGGTGGTATCGTCTGCATATCTCAGATTGTTGATGTTTCTCCCAGCGATTTTAATCCCATATTGTGATTCCTCCATCCCTGCACTGCGCATTATGTGCTCTGTGTATAGGTTGAATAGGCATGGTGACAAAATGCAGCCTTGTCTTACTCCTTTTCCTATTCCAAACCACTCTGTCATTCCGTGTTCTGTCCTAACTGTTGCTTCTTGGTTCATGTACAGATTTCTCAGGAGGCATATGAGGTGCTCTGGTATTCCCATCTCTTTAATTACTTGCCACATCTCGTTGTGGTCCACACAGTCAAATGCCTTAGTGTAGTCAATAAAACAAAAGTAAACTTGTTTCTGGTATTCCTTTGTTTTCTCCATGATCCAACGTATGTTGGCAATGTGGTCTCTAGTCCCCCTGCCTCTTCTGAAACCAGCCTGCACCTCTGGTAATTCTCTCTCCACATGCTGCTGAAGTCTATCCTGTATTATTTTGAGCATCACCTTGCTGGCATGTGGGATGAGCGCGATTGTTTGATAATTTGAACATTCTTTGGCATTGCCCTTTTTTGGGATTGGGACGTATACTGATCTTTTCCAATCCTGTGGCCATTGTTTTGTTTTCCAAATCTACTGGCATATTGAATGCAGTAATTTGACACCGTCATCTTTTAGCGCTTTGAAAAATTCAACTGGGATACCATCATCTCCACTAGCTTTGTTGTTTGCAGTGCTCTTTAGGGCCTTTATGACTTCGCTCTCCAGGATGTCTGGCTCAAGTTCTACTTCTTCATCATTGTGATTGTCAGGAGTGTTGAGGTCATTTTTGTAGAGTTCCTCTGTGTACTCTTTCCATCTTTTCTTAATCACTTCTGCATCAGCTAGCTCCTTTCCGTCTTTGTCCCTTATCATGGTCATTTTTGCTTTAAATGTTCCCTTAATTTCCCCGATTTTTTTGAAAAGATCTCTGGTTCTGCCTCTTTTGTTGTTTTCCTCCATTTCTCTGCACTGTTCTTTAAGGTAGTTTTCCTTATCTCTCCTTGCTTTTCTTTGAAATTCTGTGTTCAAATGATTGTAGTTTTTCCTTTCTCCTTTGACTTTTGCATTCCTTCTTTCCTCTGCTATTTTAAGAGCCTCATCAGACAACCACTTTGCTTTCTTACTCTTCTTTTCTTTTGGTATGGTTTTCTTTGCTGCTTCCTGCATGATGTCCCTCATCTCTGTCCATAATTCTTCTGGCACTCTATCTATTGAGTCTAAGCCATTGAATCTGTTCATCACCTCCACTGCGTATTCTTTAGGGATGCTGTCTAGGTGATATCTTTCTGGTCTCCGTGTTTTCCTTATTTTCTTTAGTCTAAGCCTGAATTTTGCGATCAATAGGTTGTGATCTGAGCCACAGTCTGCTCCAGGTCTTGTTTTTGCTGACTGTATGGAGGTTCTCCATCTTTGGCTGCAGAGTATGTAGTCAATCTGGTTTCGGTGTTGGCCATCTGGTGATGTCCATGTGTAAAGTCGCCTCTTGTGTTGCTGGAAGAGAGTGTTTGCTATGACCAGTGCATTCTCTTGGCAGAACTCTATCAATCTTTGCCCTGCTTCATTCTGTGTTCCAAGACCAAATTTGCCTGTTATTCCCTCCACTTTTTGATTTCCTACTTTGGCATTCCAATCTCCTAATATAATTTGGACATCATTTCTTGGTGTCTGTTCTATGAGGTGTTGTAAGTCCTCATAGAACTGGTCCATTGTGGCTTCATCTGCACCAGTGGTTGGTGCGTATATTTGGATCACAGTGACATTGAAAGGTTTGCCTTGAAATCTGACTGACATCATTCTGTCATTTTTGAGATTGTATCCCATTAGTGCTTTTCTCACTCTTTTATTGACAATTATGGCTACTCCATTTCTTCTAAGGTTTTCTTGTCCACAGTAGTAGATATGATGGTTTCCAGAGCTGAATTCGCCCATCCCGGTCCATTTTAGCTCACTGATTCTCAAGATGTCAATGCTTATTCTTTCCATCTCATTTTTTACCACTTCCAGTTTACCTTGGTTCATTGATCTCACATTCCATGTCCCTATGCAGTATTGCTCCTTACAACATTGCATTTCCCCTCCCCCTTTCCCGTCCCTCCCCTTCCTCCCCTCTGTGGTGTTAAGCATCCTGTATCACCTAGCCTGCCCTTTTGTTTTGCCTTTTGTTTTGGTCAATAGGGTTCTCTTGGCAAGATTTGTGGCGTGGTTTGCCGGTGTCTACGCCATTTTTCTCTCCTCATACATTCTATCACAGTTTTTAAAAGTTTAAAACATTTAAGACAACATATCTACTTGCAATTTCTTACTTTCAAACTCCTAGGTTGGCAGGAGCTGGGACAGAGACGGGTGCTCACTCCGTCATGCAGCACTTGGGTCTCAAACTGCTGACCTTCCAGTCATCAAGTTCAGCGTCTTAACCACTAAACCACCGCAGTCCCCTCACAGATTGGGAGCAGCTCCCAAATAAAGAGAGAAGTGGGCTCTGATAACATCTAATGGTGCATGAGAATCTTCCTTTAAGAAAATAACCATACTGAATAGTGTGTTGCTTGAACAATTTGTAGGTGGATAAATTGAACCTGAGTTAGAAGATTTTCAGAGTCTTCAAAAATGAGAAGAATTGGCTAGGTGCAGGATCACAGATTGGAAATGGATGCCCCTAGATTAGGGGGTTCTGAAAAGTAAAGCAAAACAAAAGTAACTATACTTATATAACACCCCATTGCACTTTGTGCACTCTCTGGGCAGTTCTCAGAGTAATTAACATTTTGCCCCCAACATGGCGGGGATTCATTTTACCGACTTTGAAAGGATAGAAGGCTGAGTCGACCTTGATCATCGTCAGGATCAAACTCACAATGTTTTGGCCGCAGTACAGCAGTTTAACCCATAGCTGTCAAGTATCCCTTATTGGCCGGGAAAACCCCTTATTTTACCCTCTTTCCCGCTGTCATCCCTTATTAATTAGACTGCAATGCCCTATTGCCACCATTGGAGGGCAGCACAGGATAAGCATAGCTGTCACGTATCCCGTATTTGCCGGGAAATTTCCCTTATTTCCAAATCCAAAACTTGACAGGTATGGTTTAACTACTGCACCACCAGGGCTCTTAATCACAAAAAGTACAGTAAAACCCCTGCTTACGAAAAAAAAGTCCATTCTGTAGGCTTTTGCTTAAACCAGTTTTTTTTGTAACTCGAAACAAACCCATAGGAAAAATTATTTTTTTACGTAACTCAAAGCAAACCCATAGGGAAAATGAAATTTTATGTAAATCGAAGCAAACCCATAGGGAAATGAATTTTGACATAACTCGAAGCAAACCCATAGGAAAAAGAAGCTTTATGTAACTCAAAGCAAACCCATAGGAAATCGTGTAAATCGAGACAGGGTTTTAGTATAAAATCATTATGTAAGTTGAATTTTATGTAACTCGAGGCATTTGTAAATCAGGTTTTTACTGTACCTTGTTTCTTCTTTTGTGCAAAATGGTAGCGGCGCAACTGACAGAGATGTACATTATATGAACATATGGATCTGTCACATGCAGTGGCACTGCATCTAAAGCTGAGGATAAGATTCCTTTAATTCTTTAATGTTATGAGTGTCTCTTCCAGGATCCAGTTGGTGGCTCTTGAATGACATAAGGCCATCCCATCTGGATGTGCAGGGTCTTCCAGTTGGTGGAACATAGGGTTCTTGTAGTTCCTTCAAGACTGAGGTCTGACCAGCCCTAGTTATTGCCCTCATGCCTTACTTGTTGGCTTCCCAGAGATATCATTATGACCATTAGTAAAAACAATGTGCTGGATTTTGAAAATCTTGGAGACATTTCTTTGGGACTATACTTACTTGATTAATTGTTTGATCCATACTTCACACATCTAGTTTGATGTGGATCAAAGCATTGTCTCTCACAAGGTTTTAGCAGCCTCTCACCATTAAGAGGTCCTACCGCTACCGAAGCAGTGTCCGATGGTGCATGGGGGACTGAGACGAGTGTTTCCGATACTCCTTTAGCCATTTTAAATACAACAACCACAGCTGACTGGGCTCATGTCAAAGTTGGCCGTGTTAGACCAATGCACTGGCCTGGTGCGTTGCCCGAGTATCCAATCCCACTTAGCTGACCTGCAGTTCCAGAACGGAAGACTGTTCCAGACTGCTAGCCAACACCTTTGTGCCATGTTTGAACCTGCCAGGGGAATACAACCTCGCCGCCATAGCTGTCAGACGGCCAGGGTCACCACTGTACCACATTGAGGCGTGAGGTGGGAAATGCAGTGGTTGGTACTATAGCATCCATAAATTCCACCAGCAGTCATACTGTCTGAAGGATTCTGGGAGTTGTACTCTGAAAAGGTAACTTTTCCAAACCCAGGTCCCAATCTACAAGGATCTTCATATCTGTTGGAGGAAGTTAGGTCAAGGAGAATCAACAAGGCCTAGGCCTGACCACATACTGTACATGCTTTTGGGGAAATAATAAGCTTGTGATAATCAGGTCTATAGATCCATTATAAACTCTTTTCAATTCCCTTCTCCCAAGTTTCCTTTCCCAGACCCCAGGAGTTACTGGATTCTCTCCTTCCAGCAGATGATGGGGTTATAGGCAATAACGAGAAGGAGGAAGTGGTGACACAGGAGGATGGAGGAAGAGAAGAAGATGGTGGAGGTGACATCCCAGTTGACAAGGTTCAGCCAGCTCCACCACAAGAGAAGTCTGCAGAGACCCCCAAATCAGAGCAGAAGACCATCAATGAAGTCCTAGACCAGCCCATCTCAGATGATAATCACAGGAGGCCCTTGGGGAAGAAGCAAGGTAAGTTGGTCACTCAGCACAGCTTCAAGAGGTTCTCTGCACGCAGCCACCATGGCCCACTCAGGCACGCCGGCCGTTGCCATGATTGCGGCAAGGGATTGGGCTTTAGCAAGCGCTCACGCCTGCATGGCAGTAGTGGCATGGAGAAGCCTCACAAGTGCAATGAATGTGGCAAGTGCTTCCGACTCAACTCCACTCTGGGAACTCACCAGCGACGCCACTTCAGCACCAAGCCATACTGCTGCGCCGAGTGTGGCCAGAGTTTCAGTGTCGGCTCAGCCTTCATCCAGCACCAGCGCACCCACCTGGGCAAGAAGGGCAGGGCCGGCCCAGCTCAGCCCTGTGAGTGCAATGTCTGCGGCAAGAGTTTTGGCCTCCCTGCCCACCTCATCAAACACCAAAAGCAGCACCTGGAGGAGAAGCCCTATAAGTGCAGCGAATGCGGCAAGGGCTTCAACTGGAACTCCCACCTGGAGCGTCACCAGCGTATCCACACTGGCGAGAAGCCCTATGCCTGTGAGGACTGTGGCCGGGCTTTTGCCTGGAGCTCTCACCTGGACCGTCACCGGCGAACGCACTTGGGTAGCGCCCGGTCGGCCACCCCTTGCAAGCGCTGCTTGGCCGCGGCCACCACACTGGCCAACAAAGCCGGCGCCAAACCTTACCAGTGCAGCGACTGTGGCAAAGGGTTCAGCAAGAAGGCCACCCTCTCCAAGCACTGGCGTGCTCACCACTCTGCAGAGAAACCTTACGTTTGCAAAGACTGCACCAAGAGCTTTGGGCTGAACGGAGCGCTGCTGCAACACCGGCGAATGCGCCACCTGGACGACTCCGCCAAACCTTACACCTGCGGCGAGTGCGGAAAGAGCTTCGCCTGGAGCTTCCATCTGGACTGGCACCAACGCATCCATGACGGTGAGAAGCCCTACCACTGTGAGGACTGCGGCAAGGGCTTTTCCCAAAGCTCTCACTTGGAGCGGCACCGGCGCATTCATCGGGACACCGAGCCACCGCCCTGCCGCTGTACGGATTGCGGCATCACCAGGCAGAAGTGCCAGAGCGAGGCCTCGCTCCTGTGCAAATGCGGCGAACGCGGAATGGGCTTCCCGCGGAGGCGGCTGGCCTGCGGCGAGTGTGGGAGGGGTAGCAGGGAAGGGGTGCACCACCAAGGGATCCAGACGGGTGAAAAGCCCTACTCTTGCCCGGACTGTGGCAAGTGCTTCGGCCAGAACTCCGCCATGGCCAAGCACCGGCGCATGCACGCCGGGGAGAAGCCCTACCAGTGTGGGGATTGTGGCAAAAGCTTCGGGGTGCGCTCCAACCTGCTGAAGCACCAGCGGACCCATCTGGGGGAGAAGCCCTACAAGTGCGGAGACTGCGGCAAAGGATTCATCCAGAAGTCAGACCTGACGAAGCACCGGCGCATGCACACCGGGGAGAAGCCCTACCACTGCCAGGCCTGTGGGAAATGCTTCAGCGTCAGCTCCAACCTCATCAAGCACCAGCGGATCCACCTGGGGGAGAAGCCCTTTGCCTGCGGGGAGTGTGGGAAGGCCTTCATCCAGCGCTCAGAGCTCATCATCCACCAACGGAGCCACACTGGGGAGAAGCCCTATGAGTGCCGCCTCTGTGGGAAGCGCTTCAGCCGCAGCTCCCATCTCAACCGCCACCTGCGCACCCACAGCCACAGCAAGGCCTTGGTCGGGGCAGTTTCTGCCACTTTGCTCACCTCTCACGCCCTTAAATCTTCCACTTCCTCACCCACCTCTGTCTTCGCGGCCTCCTTTGGCACTCCTGGCTCCCTCCCGAAGCTGCCTTCCTTCCCTCCTTCTCTGTCTCCCCTGCCCATCCCATCTCTGGACCTGCCGTGGGCCCTTTCTTCCCCCCCTCGAGGTTTCCCTCAGGCCTCCTTCCCTTCTCCTGCCCTGTCTGCTGCCCAGGCTTCTTCTTTAACAAACTAGGCCTCTCACACCTCACCCTCCATCTTCTGCACCCCTTCCATTACCCTTCCCTCCTTGCTACTTAATACAATTTTTCTACAGAGTCCACCTGGTGCAGCAGGCAGCCCTCACGGGTTGCTCCTTTTTTCCTCCTCCTCTTCCTCTGTTTCTGATGATTTCCAAAGTGGTTAAAATGCTGAGCTTGAGGACTGGAAGGTCAGCAGATCAGCAATTCGAGAACCGAGTGCTACACGATGAACTGAGCGCCCATCGTCTGTCTCAGTTCCTGCCAACCTAGCAATTCGAAAGCAAGAAATTGCAAGTAGATAAATAGGTACCACTTTGGCAGGAAAGGTAACAGCGTTCCTGCATCGAGTCATGCCTGCCACATTAGTTGAAGCACTAATAGAACACACGTTTAGAGGCTCTTCAACGCATATTACAGAATCTTTATCTTGAGGAAGCTATATGTGAAAGGCTGGTTATACCGGAACAGTCTTGATGTACTTTGGATTTGTCTAGAATGCGACTTGTGCAGAACCGTTGTGCGCAGGTCCCGGATTGTCCGGAGCTGCGGTTGACAGGTATGTCCTTGACGTAGCATGTGGACATTTCCTCATGAAATCCACTCTTGATTTTCCCGTAGCTCACTTTCCCCCACTGGCTGCCATTTCTTATTGAGAAGTGGGGGAAGAAGAAGATAGAGAGCATAATAGATCTTTTTAAAAGTATATTTACAATAAGAACACAGATGTGCTTTATTTGAAGTGCAGAGTTTAGATTTCCTTGGTGTAGCATCATTTAGGTTCTTCTGCCGTGTCTCGGCCAGACTTGAAATTGCCAAAATGAAAGGCATCTTTTGGTGAGCTTATTCTGCAGTTCCTTTCACCTAACCTAGTGTGAAAAGGATTAGCAGGCAACACAAGGTTGCTGTTACCAGGGTATGCCCAATTGTTTGGGTTATTGGATCAGTTTATTTCAACTGCAGTATGATTAATGAGGGAAATAAAATAAAGGAAATAAAAGCTGGGAGAAGATAAAATTCTGCTCGGTGTATCAGAATGATCCACAGCTGATGGAAAGGCTAAATCAGGGGTTCCCAACCTTTTCAAGCTGGGGGCCGGGTCACGCACTCTCGGTCAGCCTCGAGGGCCAGACAGCCATTTTGCACTGCCTGCACGATGGGGGTGGCCATTTTGTCCCACCAACTTCAAAGGGATGGCCATTTTGTTTCTCAAATGCCCTTGGAGGGGGGGGGGCTGGATCTAGCCTGCGGGCCTTAGTTTGGAAACCCCTGGGCTAAAGCTTTTCCATCTTTGTCATATAGCTCTGGTGAAGAGTATCCAGTCTGGAGCTGAATCCACTACTTCTTGGATGTTCACCTGCCCTTCTGACCTCCTCAAATGGCCAAAGCTCCTTCCCAAGAGACAACTGTTTGTTTATTTCACAGATCCAAATGGAGTTTCCCTAGTAGTGCTTATTCTAAGTAAATGCATATATAGAATTGCAGACTGTATAAAACAAGCCTGACAATTTCCATACTGTAAGAGCAAAGGCTGCACTTCTAAATAAGTGCTGAAAAGTTCAGCAAGGAAATCATTCTCTGCTGTTAGGCTTACTCATATCATCCTCTGTCCATACCCGTCAAGCGCAGCTCCGGAAAATACAGGAACTGCTCTGGCCCGGGCACGCATGCACAGCAACAACTGTAATGTACTGCTTGACGGACTGAGCACCCGTCTTGGTCCCAGTTCTTGGGGACATGAAAGGAGCCTCATTTGGGTGTGCCCTGAGCAGAGTTTCTTCCGCAAAAATCCTTTCAACCCAGAATAGTTTCTGACACAAAATTATTTCTTTATTTATTACACTTATACCCTGCCCATCTGGGATGGACTCACACTCTGGGCAGCTTACACTATTAAAATAAAATAAAAGCGAACCAAACATCATTAAGACCGTAAACAACCACCCACCCACCTAATTTAAATCAGAACTGAGGACCCAAAACTCTTGTGACAGAAAGGCAATGGGAGGGTCCAGGGCCGACATCAGAAATTTCCGGGCCCAGTACTCCCCTTGGTTTTTGCGCATGCGTGGTCTGTTTGCGCATCCATACATCGGTGGTATCCTGGCGCCCCCATGGTTTTCTGCGCATGTGTAGTCTGCGCATGCGCACATTGTTTGTTTCCCTGTGCTGATGGGGCCTCGTCATGTCCGGGCCCGGGACAGGAGTCCTACCCCCCCCCCCCCCCGATTGCGGCACTGGGAGGGTCTCCTATTTTGGTCTTCAGGAAACTGCTAAAGGCCTCCTCAAACAGAAAGATTTTCAACTGTTTCTTAAGGGACCCCAAGGAGTCCATCAGACGCAGCTCCCCCGGGCAATTTGAGTTATAAATAAATAAATAAAATAAAATGTATTCCGTAGAGCTGGAGCTGCCACCGAGAAAGCCCTGCCTGCGGTGGGTAGCGGACTTTCTAGCCAACCTGGGAGTCAGAACTAGGAGTTGTGGCGTCTGAGAACAGGTGAGGCGGGCCTGGTTTCTGAGGGGAAGACGCTCCGCCAAGTAGGAAGGAAATGAAATGTTAAGAAATAGAGGATAGCTCAACACAGCAAGGCAAGTTTGCGTATATCTCCTTTGATAAGAATGGCTTGTGTAACAACTGCAAGCTTAGTATCTCTGCAGGTGTCTGCAAAATAAATATGTATATGGCATGATTAAAAATTGCCTCATCCAAAAGAACTGTTGATCAACATTTCGCCTACATTGGTTAGGCGAATTTGCTTGCAGAAGTTTTCATTTGTCCCCTTTACACCTTTGCCTTCTTTCTGAAAAAGATGTTGGCCCTGGATGGACGGAGGTAGCCTAAGGCATCCTTGAAAGCTGCCCAACGTGGCACAGAAATGACTCCTCTTTATCCTTTTACATCCTAAAGGCAGCAGCTGAAGTTATAGAACTGGCCATCCTGAAAGTTACAGGTGGAATTATAAACTAGTGTCCATTTGTGAAAGCAGCTGAGATGCTGTGCATCAATATTATTTTTTATTTATTTATTTGGATTTGTATCCCGCCCTCTTAGAAGAAAAAAACACCCTGCGACTGGTTTTCTGTATTGCTGGATCATCTTAGAAATGCCATTTCCTTTGTTCATCAATGTGCACGTATGGGTTTGAAATGCAATGGACTGAAATCTTGTGTCTAATTACTGTTTTTTCCTTTGGGTGATCCAGAAAAATAAGGGGCTGCGGTTAAGAAGCTCGCCTTGTTAACTGGAAGGCTGGCAAGTCGGCAGTTCGAGACCCGGGTACTGTATGATGGATTGAGTGCCCGTCTCTGTCCCAGCTCTTGGGGGCATGAAAGGAGTCTCAGTCAGATGTCCTGAATGGCGTTTCTTCCGCAAAAATCCTTTCAACCCAGGATAATTTCTGACATGAAATTATTATTATTATCCAGAAAAATGCTGGCAGTTCATTTAGGTCTTTGGTACTTACTTAAAGTCCTTGTTAAATGGTCTGAGTAGTTATTTTAAAAAGCAAATTTTCCCACCCCACTAAACACTGTCAGACATACACTCATCCCTCAAAAGCCAGGCACAAATCTTCCAGTTAAGTGGTGCTCTTAGTGTCTGTTTGGCACAATCAGACCTCCGTTCCCATCTTCTCCAGCTTTCACTATGACTGAATAATGGTGCCTTTAGCAAAGCCGCATAAATAAATAAATAAAATGGGACCGGGGGGAGAATAGTGGCAATATGGGCCACAGCAGTGTCACAGATGATGTGTGCAAACATCCAAGCAGAGATATAATAAAATACAGCAAAACTGAATATATGTAATGGGAAGTAAATTATAAGACAGACAAAAAAGTGCCCCAAACAAACAAGTCATTGGTGAAGTGATACAACCTGAGGAAGGAAAAATAAAGACATGGTAGCTGGAACGTATTGCACTTCTTGCTCCTGTAGCCAGGATAGTTAATTAGTTGTTTTTTGTTAGTGAAACAACCTAACAAACCTGCCTATGGTCTTCTGCATAAAGGGTGGCTTGCCCTTTTCCTTCAGCTTACAATCCATACAGCAGATGTGAAAAACATTAGGTAAAGGTCACCCACCCTTCAAAGCCAGTCGAAAGCTTGAAAGTCAGTTGTATCCAACTCTAGGGCTCAGTGCTCATCTCTGTTTATAGCCAGATTCTGTGTTTGTAGACGTTTCAATGGACATGTGGCAGGCATGACTAGACACCAGAGTGCACAGAACGCTGTGTTACCTTCCCACCAAAGTGGTCCCTATTTATCTACTTGCAATTTCTTGCTTTCAAACTGCTAGGTTGGCAGTCGCTGGGACCCAGCCAGCTCAACCCATCGTGCAGTACTCGGGTCTCGAACTCCAACCTTCCAGTCTTCAAGTTCAGCATCTTAACCACTTGAGCCATTCCCATCCTGTGAAAAACATGTGTCAAGATTCGTCATCACTGGCCTAGGGCTAATGGAGGGGACTGGTGTAGCTCACCAGTAGGGGACTCAAAGCTCCCGCTGTGTCTTCTAGGAGAGGGACCAGCCAAGGTCACCTGGAGAATGGGTGAGTGAGGGGGATATTGGTACCGGCCACACAGGTTCTCTTTGGTAAGTTCCAGAGGACCGGGGGTGTACAGGGCATTATAGGAAGGTGCTGGACAGGGAGCCTATGGGTGGGGGGGAATCCCATACATTGCTATTGGTGCCCCAGGGCACCAGAGGCCAGGGCAGGGTGGGACAAAGCACAATTGTCCAATACGCCAGCACACGTCTGCAGAGGACCACTTTACAAAAATTACGTTTGGATTACATGGGGGGAGGGGGTCAATTTTCCCCAAAAAATGGGTCACGTATTGAATGAACCCTAAGCGCTATGGGGGCGGTATAAAAGTGGGATTGTTTCCGTTTCAAAATTAATCATATCTTTGTAGGAAGGCCCTTTATGAAAAAGGGCCTTTGTAGGAAGGGGGGAACAAAGATTGAGAACAAAGACACTCAATAGGGCGTAAACTTTACTTTAAATAAAATACACAGCAGAAGCCATTCATATGAACACGCACACACAAGAGTTGTCATCAGGCTGCCTCGAACCTACTATTAGTTCTCATCACAGCCAGTATCCAGCAAACCAGGATTTAGAGGCGGAAATTGCCACCCTCCCCAGAAAAATTGGGAGAAAACGAGCTCTGGAGATTACTGGGAGCCAAGAAATAGAGACAGAAAAGTGACTTCCCACCCGTACCTTTTTGCCACTTCTTAGCGCAGGTAACGTCCCAAGAGACGACACGGGGCAAAGAAGGTAAGAGAGGGAGGGGGCCTTCCCAACAGAACATGCCTCTACATCTTTCACACTTGTTAGTGTTTGGAAGGCATTCTCAGGACGCCAGTCCTCTCATAGCTTTTGCATTGAACCAAAAATAATAAAAATAGTTGGGGGGGGGGTCATTGCCTTGAAAGAAGGTCTAAAGCAGGGGTTCCCAACCTTTTCAAGCCTGGGGCTGAGTCACGTTCTCAGTCAGCTTCGAGGGCTGGAAGGCCATTTTGCTCTGCCTGCATGATGGGAGTGGCCACTTTGTCCCAACAGCTTCAAAGGGGTGGCCATTTTTCTCTCAAATGCCCTTGGAAGGGGGCGCACATGAAATGGTGCCATGGGCCAGATCTGGCCTGCAGGCCCTAGGTTGGGAACCACTGGTCTAAAGGGTTTGGAAGGCGCCATGGGATGTCGAGAATCTTTGCTAGGAAGGGACTAAAACAGAATGTCTCTTGTAGTGTGTCAAAAGAGCCCCGGAGAGTTGTTTTCAAAAGGCGATTTTGCATGGCCTGTGGAGAGATGGCAATGCAAGGTGAATGGAGCAGCCACAGGTGGAGGGGGGCACCTGTACCATGGCACTTCCTGTAGCAGCCCACCTGTATCCCTCCTCATTCAACCTGACACAGAAGAGTCGTGTAAAAACAGCACTGTGTCTCCCCTCACCGTTTCGCCTTCCGCTCTCTCTTCCGTGGCCTGGAGCTGAAGATGGTGGTCTCCCCGCTGATCCAGCAGGTTCAGTTTAAATGTACGGAGGAGGGGATGGGGTGGGTTGGGTTGCAGAAATACTCCCAGCATGCAAACGCTCCCGGGAATCAGGTGCATGCCAGGGCAGAGGGAGGGCGGCCGGGTGGATCGAAAAAAGTTGAGTCAAAAATATATATTATATATGCCAAAGTCTCCAAGCAACTGGAGCCCAGGTGAGCCCACCATGCTTCTAAAAGCAAGACGCTGAGGCTACATCAAAGGCTGGACAAAGTGACGGAAGAGGAATCACCCACTAATAAATAGGCTACATTTCAGATAGGTAAGGCCCAACACTGCTCTACAACCCATGCACTCACAAGAGCGACCACCCCCTGGGCAAGGATATTTTGCACCTCTGACGATGGCTACCTCCCGATGAAGGACAGGATTTCCCATCGCAGGAGGCAAAACCACTGCTCTTAAAATACTAAAATGGCAATGTAACCAACAAGGGGAGGGAGGCTGGAAAGCTGCAGATCCACACCACTTCCAGAGGGTAGCGTTCTGCCCATCCCAACATAAATCATGGAGTGTGGGGGTTCTGGAGATGGGGAGTCGCAGAAAGAGAGAGGGGAGATGTCAAAGGCTGATGCTACGGTGATGTTTGAACGGATGAGGCTGGCCCCTGCGCCGCTGGTCCCGCTCTTCAAGCTCGTCGCTGTTGAGGCTGGCCGCGTCGGATAGCCCCAGCAGGTGCTCCACGGAGTCGAACTTCTGCAGGTCAGAGGCAATGGTCTGGAAGCTGAGCACAGAGAGGGTGTCGGAAGAGGGGGCTGGCTCGGGAGGGAGGGACATGTTGCCGTATAGCAGGGTCGGGCTGGCTTCCGCCCCCACCGGGGAAGCCCGCCGTCCGACGAGACGCTGGAGTCGCCGGGCATGGATCTGCTCGCTGATCTGCTCCAGGTTCCGCAAAGCCACTGAGTAGCGCATCTTGGCCTGGGCAACCTGCTGCTCCAGAGATGTTACCCTTGCCTTGTGCTCCTAGAACCAGCAAGGGATAAACAAAAGTATAGTTGTCGTACAGAGAGCAAGGATTAGCAAAACAGGTTCTGGTTTTCTGTAGCTTGTCCCGGTTACACAGAAAAAAAGCCTCCTCAAACAGTGTGGTATTTTTTAACCACAATTGGACGTACCCTGGGCAACAACCACCTTGTGCCAGCTAATCTTTCTCACACTAGGTCAGGCCGAAGGAACTGAAGAATGTACTCATGAAAAAGGGGCTTCATTTTGCAGTTTCATGTCTGCCCTAGACAAAGAAGAAGAAGCAACTTGCTTGAGGTACATAGAAAGAGCCTCCTCGAAGATTGTGGTATTTTTGAACCACAATTGGGCGGACCCTGGGCAATGGCAACCTTGTGTTGCTGGCTAATCTTTCTCCCACTAGGTCAGGCAAAAGGAACTGCAGAATGAACTCACCAAAAAGGTGCCTTCATTTTGCCAGTTTTATGGACATGGAGGAATAAAAAGAAGAATCTTGCTCTTCTGCTTGTTCTGATGCTGCTTGCACATTTCCTTAAATCTGGAATCCTTTTCTGAACAGGTGGTGTGCTTCAACAAGGAAGTGCCAAGACTACAGCACTGTACAGCATATTGTTCACTGGCACCCAAGCCAAAGACTCTTTAAGTTCTAGGGCTGTTAAGAATGGACACAAGACACCATGCCAGAAAGAGAAACTGCCCTCAGAGAAGCAGAGAGAAAATGCTCCGTTGGGAGCAGTCTTTCTCACACTAGGCCAGGCCGAAGGAACTGCAGAATGAATTCACCAAAAGGTGGCTTCATTTTGCAGTTTCACATCTGGCCTAGACACAGAAGAAGAAACAACTTGCCCGAGGTACACAGAAAGAGCCTCCTCGAAGATTGTGGTATTTTTGAACTACGATCAGACATACCCTGAGGAATGGCAACCTTGTGCCAGCTAATCTTTCTCAAAAGAAACTGTGGAATGAGATCACCAAAAAGTGGCTTCATTTCTCAGTTTCACATCTGGCTCAGACAGATGAAGAAGAAAAAGTAGATTGCCCAGAGTGTAACATTTTTTTAAAAAAACACACACACACTGCACACACTGCATTAGTCTTTACGTACTTCTCAACAGCCAGGTTGGCACTGCTGCTCCTACTGGGCAAGCAGTTTGTTACATGACACATTTACTCACCTGTTCTGTTGCCATTACTAGCACATTGAGAAACCTTAAGAGAAGCCTTTCTGCTTCCCACTAGTGGCCAACTGTGGCATTACACCCTACAAGTATTTACAAAGACACAAAATACTTCTCTTGCCACTTTTGACTGATAAGAGAACAGCATCAAACCAGAAAATTCAAGTGAAAAACAAAATCCTTTTTAAAATGCTTCAAGATGCTCTTTCAAAAGAAACTCTTGAAACTAGCATATTAAATATACCCCTAAGGTAATTCTATTGCACCTCACAAACCCCTGCAGTATGTGTGGATCTCCGTTTGAGGTGCCATAAAGCAAACGTGGGGAACCCCTTTTAGCTCAAGGGCCAAACTCAGTTTCAAAGACGTTCTGAATAGTTCAATTCATTCTAATAATGGATGAAGGCAAAGAGTGGGACCAAAACACCAGCTTATTTTAAACTTCCAGTCAATCCTTTTTGACTCTGCATGTGCTCTTAAGCAGAGCTGCTGCTGAGGAGAGCCAAACAAAGGAAGTGAGCACTGGTAAGTTTTGCAGTTGGAGTAGAGCTGCTTTAGAGGCCTCCACTAATTTAAATTGATAATTTCAACTGCTGAGAGCCACCTCTGTTCAAACAGAGGAAGCAGTTTGAAGCTTCCAGAAGCAGGGGGGCAGAGCCACACCAGGCCCTTCCCTGAACTGTGACTCATAGAGACGGAGCCACACTATCCTTTAAAAGCTCTGAGCTCTTTCAGGGTCAGCCCTTTTGACTCTGCATGTGCTCTTAAGCAGAGCTGCTGCTGAGGAGAGCCAAACAAAGGAAGTGAGCACTGGTAAGTTTTGCAGTTGGAGTAGAGCTGCTTTAGAGGCCCGCGCGCCTAACAGCGCGCGAGATTACAAACTAGTAACAAAAGAAGAATATAGTCTTACTAGGTAGAAAGGTAGCAAACGTGTACATTTTTGAGGCCCAGAATACTGCACTTGTTAAAATGGATTCTGAGGGAACAGCTGTAGTTACCTGCAACACTTGTGCCATGTTTGTGTTCTTGCCAAAGCATATGGAGAACTACACTTGCAGCAAGTGCAAGCTGTTTGCACTACTAGAAGAGAAGGTCCAGCAGCTAGAGGCCCGCATATCTAACCATCAACAAATTAAGCAGCTTGAGCTGTTCTTGGACAGAGCGGAGCAGACTATGCTGGACAAAGAAGAGACAGGGCACAGTTCTGAGGGAAAAGGCACTTCACTAACTCAGGGAGATGGTTGGAGGAATGTGACTCAAAGGAGGAGAAGAGTAGGGGATCACTCTGAGAGTCTGAAATTACAGAATAAATTTGAGGCTCTTTCCCTCATCACACCTGATGAGGAAAACACAGAGGAACAACTGGTTCCACCAGATGATCTCTCCTTCATCACACTTGATGAGATCCAGGAAGATAAACAACAGGAACAAACTGAGGTTCTCTCCCTTAATATGGTTGATGAGGTGCATGTAGATGAACAGATTGCAGGAGAGAGGCTCCTTGTACTAGGCGATTCAATAATTAGAAATACAGAGAAATGGATTTGTGATGCACATGATAACCGTATGGTGACTTGCCTGCCAGGTGCAAAAGTTGCAGACATCACAAGAAATCTAGATAGATTGTTAGAGAGAACTGGGAACGAGCCAGTTGTCATGGTACACGTTGGTACCAATGATGTTGGGAAGGCCAAGCGGTCTGTCCTGGAAGCCAAATTTAGGTTGTTAGGAAGAAGATTGAAGTCCCAGACTTCCAAGGTAGCAATTTCAGAAGTGCTGCCTGTCCCTCGCGCAGGACTTACCAGGCAGGCAGAGCTCAGAAGCCTCAATGCGTGGATGAGGCGGTGGTGTCGAGAGGAGGGCTTCAGATTTGTCAGGAACTGGAGAACATTTTGGGACAAGCCAAATCTGTTCAGGAGGGATGGGTTGCATTTGAACCATGATGGGACCAGATTGCTGGCACTCAACATCAAAAAGGCTGCAGAGCAGCTTTTAAACTGATAACTGGGGGAAAGCCGACAGGAGCTGAGCAGCATCCGGTTCGGGAAAGTGTGTACTTGAGTAGTGAGGAGGATGCAAAAATTACTGAGCAGAGCAAGGAGCTAGTCACCAGCACTCTAGCAGAAGGATGCAAGAGGCAGTCTAACAATGCAACTGGACTCAAAAGACTGTATCAGGAAAGCATATATAAATGCTTGTATACAAATGCCAGAAGCCTCCGGAACAAAATAGGGGAGCTGGAATACTTAGCAATAGATAAGAATATTGATATTATTGGTATCACTGAAACCTGGTGGGCGGATGATAACCAATGGGATACATTTATCCCAGGCTACAAACTGTACAGGAAGGATAGGAAGGGGCAAATGGGAGGTGGTGTGGCCTTGTATGTCAAAGAAGTGATAAAATCGTATGAATTGGAATATCCAGGTGATTTGGAGTCACCATTAGAAGCTCTGTGGGTAAGAGTACCAGGCCACAAGGATGGTCTAACAGTAGGCATATACTATCGGCCTCCGACCCAAACTCTTGAGGGAGACGGGCAGTTGGAGAATGTTGTAAAGGAGGCATCCAAGAAGGGAAGCCTGGTTATAATGGGAGACTTCAATTACCCTCACACAGACTGGGTGAACTGTTGTTCAGCACATGATAAAGAGATAAAGTTCCTAGATATGCTAAATGATTGTTCCCTGGGAGAGTCCAAACACTCCAAGAGTGGAGGCTGTTTACAAAAACAATAACAGAGGCTCAATTGGAATGCATACCCAAAAGGAAAAAGGGCACTGCCAGGTCCAAGAGGACTCCGATGTGGCTTACAGGAGCTGTTCGGGAAGTGATCAAGAGCAAGAAAAGCTCATTTAGAAGATGGAAGGCTTGTCCGAATGAGGACAGCAGGCAGAAATATAAATTCTGGCAGAACAAATGCAAGGCAACAATCAGGAAAGCAAAGCAAGACTTTGAGGAGCGTATAGCTAAAAATACTCAGAGAAATAACAAAGACTTCTTTAAGTACATTAGAAGTAAGAACCCAACTAGGAAGGCCATTGGACCATTAGATGACAATGGAAGGCAAGGGGTTATTAAAGAGGAAACAGAGATTGCAGAGAGACTCAATGAATTCTTTGCTTCAGTATTCACTGAGGAAGACAGAGACCACATGCCCAAAACAGAGCCTATCTTCGTAGGGAGGGAAACCGAAGAATTAAGCAAGATAGAAATAACCAGGGAGGAGGTCCTTGCATGTCTTGTTAAGCTAAACACTAACAAATCACCAGGACCAGATGGCATCCATCCACGAGTTCTCAGGGAACTTAAAGATGAAATTGCTGATCTCCTAGCCAAAATATATAATCTTTCCCTCAAATCAGGCTTTGTGCCTGATGACTGGAAGGTAGCGAATGTAACACCAATTTTCAAAAAAGGATCCAGGGGTGATCCAGGAAATTACCGACCTGTCAGTTTGACATGTGTCCCAGGTAAAGTGATGGAAACCATCCTAAAAGATAGAATTAATAGGCACATAGAAGAGAAGGCGCTGCTAAAGGAGAGCCAACATGGCTTTTGCAAGGGCAAATCATGCCTCACTAATCTGTTGGATTTTTTTGAGAGTGTCAACAAGCATGTGGATAAGGGGGATCCAGTTGACATTGTTTATCTGGACTTTCAGAAGGCTTTTGACAAGGTCCCACACCAAAGGCTCTTGAATAAACTTACCAGTCATGGAATAAAGGGACAGGTCTTGTCCTGGATCAGCAACTGGCTAAGGGACAGGAAACAGAGGGTAGCACTAAATGGACACTTCTCCAAGTGGAGGGAAGTAAAGAGTGGGGTCCCCCAAGGTTCAGTACTGGGACCCCTGCTTTTCAACCTCTTCATAAATGATCTAGAGGTAGGAGTAAAAAGCAAGGTAGCCAAATTTGCTGACGACACTAAATTATACAGGGTAGTGAAAACTGTGAGAGATTGTGAGGAGCTCCAGAGGGATCTCTTGACACTGGGGGAGTGGGCAAAACAGTGGCAAATGAGTTTCAACATTAGTAAGTGCAGAGTGATGCATGTTGGGGCAAAAAACCCCAATTACATTTATAAACTGATGGGGTCTGAACTCTCTGCGACAAACCAGGAAAGGGACCTTGGTGTCCTGGTGGACAGCTCAATGAAGGTGTCAACCCAGTGTGCCTCAGCAGTGAAAAAAGCAAACTCAATGTTAGGGATCATTAGGAAGGGTATAGAAATTAAGTCAGCAAGTGTCATTTTGCCTCTTTATAAATCTATGGTGAGGCCCCATCTGGAATACTGTGTACAGTTCTGGTCGCCATACCTCCAGAAGGATATTATGGAGCTGGAAAAAGTGCAGAGGAGGGCAACCAGAATGATTAGGGGACTGGAACACCTTCCTTACCATCTGAGGCTGCAACGGTTGGGCCTCTTCACTCTTGAACGACGACGTCTAAGAGGTGACCTGATTGAAGTTTATAAAATCATGCACCGTGTGGACAAAGTAGATAAGGAAAAACTGTTTTCCCTATCGCATAACACTAGAACTAGGGGACACTCCATGAAACTTTTGGGTACTAGTTCTCAAACAAATAAGAGAAAGTACTTTTTCACCCAGAGGATTACTGGTCTATGGAACTCCCTGCCAGAAGAAGTGGTGACAGCTGTCAGTCTTGACAGCTTTAAGAAAGGATTAGACAAGTTCATGGAGGACAAGGGTATCAATGGCTATAATTATGGATACTTAAGGACAACCTCGGGGTTGGAGAGATAGGCAGGATATCTCTCAATGCCATTTCCAGGAAATCCTAAGCAGGTGAAGGCATCTGCTTGGGAATACCCTGAAGGAAATGGTGAGCCACTGTGTGAGACAGAATGCTGGACTGGATGGGCTCCTGTGGCCTGTTCCAGCAAGGCTGTTCTTATGTTCTTATGTTCTTATGTACTAAACATAATTACATCTTACATGAAGCATTTTAATCTTTTAGCATGGCTAAAAACTGAAACAATACTGGAATAAACCCCAAAACAGGAGCTTCCAAAGTACTAATACAAGATTCCAAGCCTGGGATTCTCAATGTTTTCAAGCTGTGGGCCAGACCACGCCCCCTCATACAGCTGAGAGGGCCGGATGGATGGTTCCTCTTGCCATAAATGCTGCCATTAAATGTGTCTGCAGCTGTCATAAACGCATTTACAACAGCCACGGGCACATTTATGGCTGTAGTAAATGCGTTTAAGACAGCCATGGGCACATTTATGGCTGCCATCAATGCGTCCGCTTCTGATGGCAATGGCGACATGGGTCACATGAAATGGGGCTGGGGCCGGCCCACAGGTTGCAAAACCCCTGCTCCAAGCCAATAGATTTGAACAAAAGGAACTGTTCAATGCTGCTATTTTACTGAAGACATTTTTTGAAGCAAACAAATGACAGATCACATAAAGCCAGATGTGTTGCTCTTGCTAAATTTTTAACTCTTCTTGTTTTTTTAAATCCACTTGTTCTCATGATATTCACAAACCTTTAGAGATTTATCAAAATAGAACCCAATAGCACCATCAGTGAGGCTGGCATTTTAGGGAGTACTTAAAGACCGAGAGAGAAGGCAGGCAGAGGAAAGATGAAACAGAAGACAGAGAGATTGATCCACATCAAAGATGACAGAGCTTATCTCTCCCCTAAAATTCAGACCTCACCAATGAACACATTTGACTTGTATGCTAGAAAACCATCACAGGTCTAGGCCCCTCTTTGTGGATATGCACAGGATATGGTGAGACTATGGGGGAATCTGGGTTGGGTTGGAGGCCTCACCTCAAGGATCTGGTTGAACTGAACCTTCAGTTCAAAGTAAGGCTTGCTCTTCACAATGACCCGCTTCAAGGACTTTTGCAGGGACTGGACTTTTGCCTCTGCCTGCTGGCACAGCTGAGTCACACGCTGGTGCTCCCTCTCACTGCGTAGCCGCTCCTCCTCAGCTTCGTTAACCTTCACAACAAGGAAGTAAATAAGTCACATACAAAAAAAGCCCCCAAAAGCCGACGTACCAAACTCCTTCCCCTGGTCCGGCCGGCTGGGGGGAGTGGGAGCACCTGGGCCGGCTCCCGCGGCCATAAGACCACCACTGCTGCTGCCGCCAACGCCGATGCGCCAAACTCCTTCTCCCGGTCCGGCCAGGGGGAGTGGGAGCACCTGTACCATGGCCCCCATTAGCCCCGGGCTCCGTCAAGGCCATTGAGCCCTGGGCTCCATAGGGACGTTGAGCCCTGGGTTCTGTAGGGACGTTGAGCCCTGGGCTCCGTAAGGACCGTGAGGACGTTGAGTGGTAGAGGATTATTTGTTATTCGTTATTTTAGTGTTGATGGTATATCATTGTGCTGATACATAATGCTGACATATTGTGAACAGCCCAGAGTCGCACTGCACAAGTGGGGCGTCATATAAGTTGAACTATAAATAAATATAAATAAATAAATATGGGCCCATCTGTTGCTTTCCCTGATCTTGCCTTTCACCATGAACCCAACCTTAGGATTCCCTGAACAGCAATTTAAAGAAGACTTGCTACATTTCTCATTCTCGGAAAATGCAGCATGACTCCGGTTGACAAGACACCTTGACAATGAGTTTTCAAGGCCCACTAAACGTCATGCCTCCAGCTCACATTTCTTCCTCTCAAAAGTTTCTATAGATTACTCAGACTACCTGGGCACAAAATTAATAAACAGCAAAGCAATTACACTTACATGCCCGCCCCATAATGCTTAGTGCACTCTCTGGGCAGTTCACAAGTTAATTAGCACTTTGCCCCCAATACGCTGGGATACTCATTTTATCGACCTTGGAAGGATGGAAGACTGAGTCAACCTAGATCTCTGTTAGGCTTGCACTCACACCATTCTGACTGCAGTACAGCAGTTTAGCCACTGCGCCGCCAGAACTCAATTCATATCCTTTTCCTTTAAGAAGCAGAGCACACAAACAGAGCAAGCACAGAATGACTAGCTGACTATTAAAAAAATATGCAAATATACCACCTGATGCTTCTCATTTTTATAAGTCTATAGTACAGCATAAAACAGCAGCCCTAACCAATAAATGCAATGGTTAAAGCATTATAGTATTTTTGTGCTAATTTCCATTTTGGGGTGAAACAGTTCTTATTCCAGCTTTCTTCCCTTGCCAGGATTGCAAAAACAACAACAACAAATAACAAAAATAAAAATAAATCACAGAAAGATAAAGGTAAAGGTCACCCTTGCTTGAAAACCAGTCATATCTGACTCTAGGGTTCAGTGATCATCTCTGTTTATAGTCAAAGAGCTAACGCTGTCAGTGTCTGCAGATGTTTCCATGGACATGTGGCAGGCATGACTAGACACCGGAGTGCACGGAATGCTGTTTACTTTCCCACCGAAGTGGTCCCTATTTATCTACAGTACTTGAAATTTCTTGTTTTCAAACTGCTAGGTTGGCAGGAGCAGGGACAGAGACGGGAGCTCATTCCATCGTGCAGTACTCAGGTCTCGAACTGCTGACCTGGCGAACTTCCAGTCATCAAGTTCAGCGTCTTAATCACTAAGCCACCACAGTCCCTGGGAACACACCACAGCAATGATGGCGAACCTTAGCACTCCAGCTGTTCTTGAACTTCAATTCCCAGAAGCCCTGATCAGCAGGAGTGCTGACTTGGGCTTCTGGGAATTGAAGTCCAAGGACACCTGCCAAGGTTCACCATCACAGCCCTACAGAGTGCCAGACGGTGTTGCTGGGTCCTCTCCCAAGACTGGTACTTACCTTGCACGTGGCATGGTTGAGCATCTCTTGCCACGTAGGATCGAGCCGGTTCTTGTCTGCCATGACTCCTTGCTCAGCCACAAAAACCATCTCGCGTGCTGCGTTGTGCATGCTCACAGCCCGTTCGTACCGAAGGGCCGCCTTCTGGGTCTCCTGCTGTGCCTACCAGGACACAAGGAAGATGGGGAAGGTATCAATGTCACAAAAACACCAACACAGGCTCTACACATAGCTTAGGGGAGGTCCCAGGAGTCTTCATCCCCACCTTCCTCCCAGCAAGATTTTCATTTTGGGCCCGAATGGGCAAGTCAAATCCTCATGGGACTTTTAAAAGCCAAAAACAGACATTTCTGCTTCCTTCTGTCCTCCCCACTGCCCTAAATTATACTCAAAGGGCAAAAAAGGCAGGCTCCAGAAGCTTTTCAGAGGGCAATTTGCTATTCAGGGGGACTATTCTCTCTGCAGAGGATCATGAGGAGATCTGGAGGGGCTGCACTTTCTTCATTCATGATTTACAGCAGGGGTTCCCAACCTTTTTATGCCATGGGCCAGGTCATGCTCTCTCAGTCAGCTTCGAGGCCCGACAGCCATTTTGCCCTGCACAATGGGGGTGGCCATTTTGTCCCAACAGCTTCAAAGGGGTGGCCATTTTGTTTCTCGAATGCCCCAGGAGGGGTGGATGGGGCACATGAAATGGTGCTGGGGTTGGATCCAGTCCATGGACCTTTAGGTTGATTTAAAGCTTCTGCTCTAAAACACCTAAGGACAGGGATAGGCTTGGAAACACAAGGCGGTGAAAACAATGGCAGGTCTACCTCTTTGGCCAAGCGCCGGGCCTCGTAATATGGACGGGCTTTCTCAATGCAGTTCCCCAGCTGGGAACCCTGGGCATTGAGCTTCCGAGCAGACTCCGACAAGATCCTCCGGTAGGTAGTGCGGGCTTCCTGTCGGTATCAAGAGAGAGTGGCTGCATTAAGTCCGTGGCGGCAGAAGAATCTGCCACAGACATCCTGAAGAGCAACGTGATTATTTGAGACAAGCTTGAGAACCGACTACAGCCTGACTGCTTCTGTCACATCAAAAGAAGAGAGATACAGTCCATGAAAGCCGAGGCAGAGTGAAACCAATCAGGGTGGAGTGCAATTTTGTCTCCCATAACAAAGACGGATCACAGTCAACACAATAATGGCTATTTAAAATTAGATGTGTGGCAGTCCATATATTGTTGTTGTTTAGTCGCACAGTTGAGTCTGACCTTTTGCGACCCCATGGACCACCGCATGCCAGGCTCCTCTGTCATCTGCCATCCCCCGTAGTCCACCCAGATCTACATCCACCATGTCAACAATGCCATCTAGCCCTCTCATCCTCTGCCGCCCCCTTCTCCTGTTGCCTTCGATCTTTCCCAGCATCCAGTGAGTCCTCTCTTCTCATTTGGTGGCCAAAGTACTTGAGCTTCATCTTCAATATTTGTCCTTCCAAGGAGCAGTCAGGGTTGATTCCCTTCCTTTAGGATTGACTGATTTGATTTTATCGAGTCCAGAGACATACTCAGACAAATTCAGAAAAATACCCAGCTCTTTCAGGTGTTTTCGTCAAAGGAAAAAACCTTCAAATTTTCCAATGAGAAAACTAGATATGTTGGGAAATGTATTTGGGATATTTTGAGAAATGTAGATATTTTGGGAAATGCGGCAGAGAATGAGATGGCTAGATTGTACTGTTGACACAATGGGAACAGAGCTGGGCTGGTTTAGAGTTGCCATATGTAACGGAAAACGTAATTTTCACGTTTTGTAACTGTTTTGCACGGTTCGACAAAAACATGAAAATTTCACAGATTTCAAACCACTTGATTTGGAAGGAAAAAAATTATTGTACTTCTATTGGAACGATCAGTAGGTGGCAGCAGCAGAAGTTTGGTAAACAAGGGGGGGGGGGAGAAACACGCCTTCCCTCTGTTCTCTGTAGCAACAGCAGTTCGATACCCCAATACTGCAGAACGGAATGAGCTCCCTCCTGCCTCCAATCTTTGTCCCAGCTCCTGCAAACCTAGCAGTTTGAAAGCAAGAAATGGCAAGTAGGTAAATAGGGACCACTGGGGGGGGGGCAGCATTTCCTGTGCTCCAGTGTCTAGTCATGCCTGCTGCATGACCATGAAAACGTCTGCTCTCGTCTCTGTCCGAGCTCCTGCAAACCTAGCAGTTTGAAAGCAAAAAAAAAGGGCAAGTAGATAAATAGGGGCCATTTTGGTGGGAAGGCAAACAGCGTTCCATGCACTCCGGTGTCTAGTCATGTCTGCCACATGACTACGGAAACGTCTGCTCCCGTCTCTCTCCCAGCTCCTGCAAACCTAGCAGTTTGAAATCAAGAAATGGCAAGTAGATAAATAGGGGCCATTTCGGAGGGTAGGTAAACAGCGTTCCATGCACTCTGGTGTCTAGTCATGTCTGCTGCATGACCACGGAAACATCTGCAGAAGCAGACAGTGCTGGCTCTTCGGCTTTGAAACAGAGATGAGCACTGAACCCAATAGTCGGATACAACTGGCTTTCGAGCAAGGGCAACCTTTACTTCTGTCCCGTTTTTGTGAGAAGGAATTATAGTAACCCTAGGCTGGTTGAGGAGGATGGTGGAGGATAGGGGTGCCTGGCGTGTGATGTTCCATGAGGTCGCAAAGGGTCGGACTTGACTATGTGACTGAACAACAACAACAAAAATTTCCAATCTTTTCTGTCTAAGAATGAGTAAAATGCTTTTAAAGACACTCAAAATGTCAGGAATCACTACCATGAAGATGTCTATGTATATAATGGCCAAAATCCTGTTGCTTAGCATGATAAATCACAGAACAGTAAGGCCACTGAATCAATAGAGGTTACATAAGAACAGCCTTGCTGGAACAGGCCACAGCCCATCCAGTCCAGCATTCTGCCTCACACAGTGGCTCACCATTTCCTTCAGGGTATTCCCAAGGAGATGCCTTCACCTGCTTAGGACTCCCTGGAAATGGCATTGAGAGATATCCTGCCTATCTCTCCAACCCGGAGGTTGTCCTTAGGTAGCCATAATTATAGCCATTGATACACTTGTCCTCCATGAACTTGTCTAATCCTTTCTTAAAGCTGTCAAGACTGACAGCTGTCACCACTTCTTCTGGCAGGGAGTTCCATAGACCAGTAATCCTCTGGGTGAAAAAGTACTTTCTCTTATTTGTTTGAGAACTAGTACCCAAAAGTTTCATGGAGTGTCCCCTAGTTCTAGTGTTGTGCGATAGGGAAAACAGTTTTTCCTTATCTACTTTGTCCACACCGTGCATGATTTTATAAACTTCAATCAGGTCACCTCTTAGACGCCGTCGTTCAAGAGTGAAAAGGCCCAACCGTTGCAGCCTCAGATGGTAAGGAAGGTATTCCAGTCCCCTAATCATTCTGGTTGCCCTCCTCTGTACTTTCTCCAACTCCATAATATCCTTCTGGAGGTATGGCGACCAGAACTGTACACAATATTCCAGATGGGGCCTCACCATAGATTTATAAAGAGGCAAAATGACACTTGCTGACTTATTTTCTATACCCTTCCTAATGATCCCTAACATTGAGTTTGCTTTTTTCACTGCTGAGGCACACTGGGTTGACATCTTCATTGAGCTGTCCACCAGGACACCAAGGTCCCTTTCCTGGTTTGTCGCAGAGAGTTCAGACCCCATCAGTTTATAAATGTAATTGGGGTTTTTTGCCCCAACATGCATCACTCTGCACTTACTGATGTTGAAGCACATTTGCCACTGTTTTGCCCACTCCCCCAGTGTCAAGAGATCCCTCTGGAGCTCTTCACAATCTCTCACAGTTTTCACTACCCTGTATAATTTAGTGTCGTCAGCAAATTTGGCTACCTTGCTTTTTACTCCTACCTCTAGATCATTTATGAAGAGGTTGAAAAGCAGGGGTCCCAGTACTGAACCTTGGGGGACCCCACTCTTTACTTCCCTCCACTTGGAGAAGTGTCCATTTAGTGCTACCCTCTGTTTCCTGTCCCTTAGCCAGTTGCTGATCCAGGATAAGACCTGTCCCTTTATTCCATGACTGGTAAGTTTATTCAAGAGCCTTTGGTGTGGGACCTTGTCAAAAGCCTTCTGAAAGTCCAGATAAACAATGTCAACTGGATCCCCCTTATCCACATGCTTGTTGACACTCTCAAAAAATTCCAACAGATTAGTGAGGCATGATTTGCCCTTGCAAAAGCCATGTTGGCTCTCCTTTAGCAGCACCTTCTCTTCTATGTACCTATTAATTCTATCTTTTAGAATGGTTTCCATCACTTTACCTGGGACACATGTCAAACTGACAGGTCGGTAATTTCCAGGATCACCCCTGGATCCTTTTTTGAAAATTCGCTACCTTCCAGTCATCAGGCACAAAGCCTGATTTGAGTAAAATATTATATATTTTGGCTAGGAGATCAGCAATTTCGTCTTTAAGTTCCCTGAGAACTCGTGGATGGATGCCATCTGGTCCTGGTGATTTGTTAGTGTTTAGCTTAACAAGACATGCAAGGACCTCCTCCCTGGTTATTTCTATCTGGCTTAATTCTTCGGTTTCCCTCCCTACGAAGATAGGCTCTGTTTTGGGCATGTGGTCTCTGTCTTCTTCAGTGAATACTGAAGCAAAGAATTCATTGAGTCTCTCTGCAATCTCTGTTTCCTCTTTAATAACCCCTTGCCTTCCATTGTCATCTAATGGTCCAATGGCCTTCCTAGTTAGATTCTTACTTCTAATGTACTTAAAGAAGTCTTTGTTATTTCTCTGAGTATTTTTAGCTATACGCTCCTCAAAGTCTTGCTTTGCTTTCCTGATTGTTGCCTTGCATTTGTTCTGCCAGAATTTATGTTTCTGCCAGCTGTCCTCATTTGGACAAGCCTTCCATCTTCTAAATGAGCTTTTCTTGCTCTTGATCACTTCCCGAACAGCTCCTGTAAGCCACATCGGAGTCCTCTTGGACCTGGCAGTGCCCTTTTTCCTTTTGGGTATGCATTCCAATTGAGCCTCTGTTATTGTTTTTGTAAACAGCCTCCATGCCTCTTGGAGTGTTTGGACTCTCTCAATTTTCCCTTTCAGTTTCTTTTTTACTAGTTTCCTCATCTTTGGGAAATTTCCTTTTTGAAAATTTAAGGTCTCTGTTTTAGATTTTATCAGTGACTTGCAGTCTATGATCAAGGTAAACATAATTGAGTTGTGGTCACTGTTCCCTATTGGATCAGTCACATTAACATCTTGCACCAGATCCTGAGTATTACTCAGGATCAAGTCAAGGATTCTTGTACCTCTAGTTGGGTCTTCAACCATCTGTCCCAGGGAACAATCATTTAGCATATCTAGGAACTTTATCTCTTTATCATGTGCTGAACAACAGTTCACCCAGTCTATGTGAGGGTAATGGAAGTCCCCCATTATAACCAGGCTTCCCTTCTTGGATGCCTCCTTTACAACATTCTCCAACTGCCAGTCTCCCTCAAGAGTTTGGGTCGGAGGCCGATAGTATATGCCTACTGTTAGACCATCCTTGTGGCCTGGTACTCTTATCCACAGAGCTTCTAATGGTGACTCCAAATCACCTAGATATTCCAATTCATACGATTTTATCACTTCTTTGACATACAAGGCCACACCACCTCCCATTTGCCCCTTCTTATCCTTCCTGTACAGTTTGTAGCCTGGGATAACTGTATCCCATTGGTTATCATCCGTCCACCAGGTTTCAGTGACACCAATAATATCAATATTCTTATCTATTGCTAAGTATTCCAGCTCCCCTATTTTGTTCCGGAGGCTTCTGGCATTTGTATACAAGCATTTATATATGCTTTCCTGATACAGTCTTTTGAGTCCAGTTGCAAAGTTAGACTGCCTCTTGCATCCTTCTGCTAGAGTGCTGGTGACTAGCTCCTTGCTCTGCTCAGTAATTTTTGCATCCTCCTCGCTACTCAAGTACACACTTTCCCGAACCGGATGCTGCCCAGCTCCTGTCGGCTTTCCCCCAGTTATCAGTTTAAAAGCTGCTCTGCAGCCTTTTTGATGTTGAGGTTTCGTGAGTTCCTCCATAGGTTCCTTTATTTTAAATGGATTTACTCTAACCATGATGTACTATCCTGAAGGAAGTCACAGCTAGAATAGTCCCATTTGAATGGAACTTACAGAGAGTTGATTCACTAAATACCCATTGATTCAATGGGCCTACTCTAGTTGATTTGTTACTCTAAAAAAAATAGGATTTGAGCCAATGTTCACTCCTTGTATACTTTAGCTGTGGTTTTACTTCCTGTACATGTACATTTTCAAATCTAAGACACACTTTTGCACAACGCTTCCCAGAGACAAAACAGATGCAAAAGGTTACATATGAACTACAACTCCCACAGTTTCACAATCAATACAGCCAGTTGGAAGATTCTGGAAGTTGCAGTTCATTTTTTAAAAAAACCTTATAGATCCATAGGTAAAGGTAAAAGTTGCCCTTGCTCAAAAGCCAGTCATATCCGATTCTAGGGGGTTGTGCTCATTTCTGTTTATAGCCAAAGAGCCAGTGCTTTCTGCGTCTGCAGATGTCTCCATGGACATGTGGCAGGCATGATTAGACCACCAGAGCACACGGAACGCTGTTTACCTTCCCACCAAAGCGGAACCTATTTATCTACTTGCAATTTCTTGCTTTCAAACTGCTAGGTTGGCAGGAGCTGGGACAGAGATGGAAGAAGCTCACTCCATCATGTAGCACTCAAATGTGTATATACACACACACACACTTAACAGATGGCTGGCTGTTGATAGAAAAGGGGATGGAAAATGGGATGCATTCAAAAGAGAGGCTGGTCAAGGAGTTTTGAAACGTTGCTTTACTCACATCCAGATGCAACTCCACACGATTTATCTCCTCATTGGCTTGATTAAGGTGCTCCAGCTCCTCCTGGGGCAGAGAAATAAGAATTGTATTGTTATTATTTATTCGACTTATACCCCGCCCATCTGGATACACTCCCTCTCTGTGCAGCTCACAATGTTAAAAAAAGAGCAGAACAGACATCAGAAAACCACAGAAAACCACCCACCCACCCAGTCCAATCAGCACCAAGAAAGGACAGTTCAAAAAGATATACCCGTCAAAAAAAGAGTGCTCTTCCTCAAAGGGCTTGGTATTGTGTTGTACATGCTGCACATTCATCCTTGAGGATCACAAACCTGTCTCGGCCAACTCCAAGCAAGGAAGGTAGGTGTGCAAATATTTATATGTACACACACAAAAAAAACTGTATTGTTCACTGGGAATAAGTGGTGGAACATTACATACAGATATTCTCCATACTGCTCAACAGATGCAAGCTTTCAAAAGCTTTGGCGTGATGGCAAGAACTAGGGATGAGAGAAGAACAGAGAAGGATGGGGTGAAACACACAGCTGAGCTCCCTATTTTATTCCCTGCATAGGTAAAGGTCTCCCTTGCTTGAAAGCCGGTCGTATCCAACTCTAGGGTTCAGTGCTCATCTCTGTTTATAACCAAAGAGCCAGCACTGTCTGCATCTGCAGATGTTTCTGTGAATATGTGGCAGGCATAATTAGACACCAGAGTGCACAGAAGGTTGTTTACCTTTCCACCAAAGTGGTACCTATTAATCTACATGCAGCACTCAGGTCCCGAACTGCTGACCTGCTAAACTGTATATATGGATGCAAAGCCACAGGTTACCAACCTCATCTTCCCCTCGCCAAGACTACTATCCTTTCTGCTCTATGAAGCCATCATGGGGAGGTAGAATAGCAATAGCAATCAACCTGACTGTTCATTGGAGGGAATAATAGTGAAGATGAAGCTAAAGTACTTTGGACATCAAATGAGAAGGGAGGACACACTTGAGAAGGCCTTGATGCTGGGAAAGGTGGGGGGCAAGAGAAGAAGGGGGCGTCCAAAGATTAGATGGCATTAGATGGGAAATGGTCCATGGAGTCGCAAAGGGTTGGAATCAACTGTGCGACTGAACAACAACAACAAGCACTTAATGTACTCTCTGGGTGGTTCACAGAGTAATTAACATTTTGCCCCCAGCATGCCGACTCAATCTTCCATTTTTACCAACCTCGGAAGGAATGAAGGCTGAGTCAACTTTGATCCCAGGCAGAATCGAACTTGCAATGTTTTGGCTGCAGTACAGCAGTTTAACCACTGCAACACCAGGAGAAGAACTAAGAAATACTATCTGTTGGAGCATACCTGTCAAGTTTTGGGAAATTTCTGTCAAATAAGGGAAATTTCCCAGCCAAAACAGGAAACTGGACAGCTATGCTTATCCTGTGCTGGCCTCCAGTCTAACTCCAGTCTAGTTGCAGTCTAACTAATACGGGATGATGGAGGGAAAGAGTGTAAAATACGGGGGTTTGACAGAAATTTCCTGAAACTTGACAGGTATGTGTTGGAGCCACGTTGAACTCTGCTGCAGACCAATTGAGAAGTGTCTTCTTCATCAGACTTCTGTTTTTCTTCTATTTATTTGATATATCTATATTCCATGTTTCAGTCAAAGAATTTCCCCTGTGGCCATTGAAGGATGGGGGTGGGTGGTACAGAGTATAGAAGGGTAACATTCACTAGTTCTGCTTGGACATGCATGTAACAAGAAGGAGGGCTAATTCATGGCCCATGTTTTCACCACATTTTGTAAATTAAGAGAGCGCTAGCTTATATCCTAGAGAAGGATTAATTCTGGAAACTACACAGCTTCAGGCTGACCAAGAAGACTGGCTGAAAGGTGTAGACACTGGAATCAATCTAAGGTTGCTAAAGAAAATGTATATTAACTTGACAAAATTCCAGTAACTGATATTCCTGGCAAAAAAAACACAGTAACAACCTTGCTTGGGCATCTAATTTTTAATTGACTGGCAACTCTGAAGAATTTTCCTGGTGATGAAAGTAGATCAATAATTTTGCATTTGAATTCTACAATAATAATAACAATAATTTTATGTCAGAAATGATTCTGGGTTGAAAGGATTTATGCAGAAGAAATTCCACTTAGGGAACACCCAAATGAGGCTCCTTTCTTGTTCCTAAGAGCTGGGATAGAGACGGCGTTCAATCCCTCATGCAGTATCTGGGTCTCGAACTGCTGACTTGACAGCCTTCCAGCTAACAAGGCAATCTTCTTAACCACTGAGCCACTGCAGCCTCTATATGACCTTAGAACAGAACCCAACACAGAGCTGACATGGCCCAATCGAGTGGGTGGGGGTGCCCCACAGACCTATCACTCAGATGTGCTAGAAGCAATAAGAATTTAGCTAGGAGGGGGGAAATTTCAGGATCTGGGGCTGATTTGTTGCCCTGGCATTCCAAAGCACTCCTAAGACATCATCATTTGCTGATTTTCCAGGCTTTGAATAGTTAAGCCACTGACCCACACCAGTTTAACTATGAATCTTTTGAAGTTAAGCAACAGCAAGCAAGAACTTTTAAGATAAAACAGGTGGAGATTTTGGGTTGCAACTTTTTTTGCCTTTTGACCTATCTGGAAAATACTGTATCTCCAAAATTAGATTTGATCCTTGGCCCCATTCTGGCTCTAGATAATTATTTTTTTCTCACCTGGATGCGGGGATCGAGTTCTTCCTCCTCCTCCAATTCCTCCTCTTTTTTGGGGGGGCTCTTGGCACCTCCACCACCATCACAGGTAGCTTCCAACTCAGGGGTCTTCTGCTCTTCTCCCTCTTCTGTGGGGGTCCGCAGCTCCCCAGGGGGTGTCTGCCGCCCGTCCCCCATGTTCATGCCCAGCACCAAGCGCTGGTCAGAACCTTCCATTGCCGGCCTTCCCTGCCCCTCTCTGCAATCCTCAGGCTCCCTGAGTGGGTGGGTGGTATGGCCTGGTCACAGAAGCCGAGGCACCATTTTAACGCCAGGCCCATTTGCAGGGAGCCAGCGTGGAACTTCTCCTCTCAGAGTGATGCATTTGGGGGCAGGTGGAGAACGACGTCAGCAGGATGTACAATCCAAAGAATGAGGAAGCGCCTCGAGGGATGTCAGGTTAGCCAGGTGCCTTTCAAAAACGGTGGTGCCTCGGCCCTAGAAATTTCCTACTTGCCACATACAACAGGTATGCACGCACAGAGGGGGTGGAGAAAATTCCCCACCAGGCATATCCTCCACCCCCTCTCCCGGTGCCCACCCTAAAGATCCTTCTTCAATGCAGCATCTAGCAGCAAAGACTGGAAGACTGAAGCAGTCATGGGTGGACACAGCTGGGGGAGGGGAAACAAACAGATGTTTAGAAACTATTTTTTTATTTAAAAAATGGCAATTGTGTCTATCTATTCCCACCAGCCCTAACCAGCATAGCCACCAAAGAGTGATTATGGGCACTGTTAATGAAAAACATTGGAATAGTCACACATTCTACAACCATTGGCATAATATTATGTAGTCTACAATTAAAAATAAATGTTAACCTCCAACCTAGTCATTGGAGGGGGGGGGTTTGCACACACTTCAGATACAAATAAATTTCAAATGTGTGTCTTCCTGGAATCTAGCATATCAGACAGTAAACAAACCAAAAAGATTTCTTCACTGGATACTGTACTTCTGTACCTGATGTGTATTGATTGATACCACGAAGTCTCACTCTTATGTCTGATGAAGTGGACTTGATCCACAAAGGTAAGGTTTCCCTTGCTCGAAAGCCAATCGCATCTGACTCTAGGGTGCAGTGCTCATCTCCATTTCAAGGCCAAAGAGCCAGCGCTGTCTGCTGCTGCAGACATTTCCGTGGTCATGTGGCAGACATGACTAGACACCGGAGCACACGGAACGCTGTTTACCTTCCCATCGAAGTGGTCCCTACTTGCAATTTCTTGCTTTCGAACTGCTAGGTTGGCAGGAGCTGGGGCAGAGATGGGCGCTCATTCCGTCCTGCAGTACTCGGGAATCGAACTGCTGACCTTCCGCCTCCCAGGCAGCGTCTTAGCCACTTGAGCCCCTGCAGTCCTTGCTGATGCGCAAAAGCTAACATTAAAACACAGCAGTTAGTCTTTAAAGAGCCACAACGTTTTTGGTCTTTAATTGTTTTGTTTACGCTCTGATATGCTTGAAACACAGACGAACACGGCAACCATTTCAGAAATTCCTGGAACCTGCATCTCTGTCACCCTCCCTACTGCCTCCCTCTCTCTTGCTTTAAAAACAGTGTCAGCAAACAATCTTGCTGGGTCTTTCCCTGCAAAACACAAGCGAACATGGCCACCCTTTTTTGGAACCCGAGCAGGAAGGCGGCAGAGAACGAAGGGAAGACACTGCCATGCCAGCCCGGGATCGCCCAAACCCACCCCGCAAGGAGTCCTCAAGCCTGGGCATGGACTTGCACCCCCCAGCAGCAAACCCCTGATCTAAAACCCAGTTCACCCCACCCGGTGGTCTCCACTGCCTCCAGGATTCCCCTTTGGCAAGGGTTTCCACGGCACTGGACGCTTTGCCATTGTTTTCCCCAGGAAAGACACCCGCAACCAAAAGCAGACATCGGGGAAAAAAGAGAAATAAGGGGGGGGGGGGGGGGGTTGTTCTATTTACCTTGAAGTCGAATGGCAACCCTCCCTCCCCCCCCGCCAGCCCCACCCCAGCCGGAAGCGGAAGTCGTGAGACCGCCACAGGGAAGCCATCTTACCCTGTACGGAGCCCTTTTCCGTACAACATGGCGGCTTACATCCCCCAACATTCGATTTGTTATTTTGTTCTGTTCAGACAGACGCGGGCCCTTTCTATCTGTTTTGGTCGCTCCTGAGCTTTGCGAAAGTAAAGGGTAAATTGTTTTTTTAAAAGGCACGGCACTGGTCTTGTAAAAGGCTAGTCGAAGAGTTGCAATGGGGATCGCCATGTTGGGTTACGGAGGAGCAGATTGAAATTTACCCGGATCATGAGAGTGCGCGAGCTGTGAGACGCACACGCACAAACACACGACGCAAAATGGCTTCCTCTCTTGGCGAGACAGACGTAGGGAATAGAAACATCATTTCTACATGGGGTGCCCAAACCTTTCGGGCCATAGGCTGGTCACGTGGTTCAGGGGGCAGTCACTATGGCCCATGGGCCAGATCCAGCCCCCGACGCCAATTCATCCGGCCTAAGAAGCCCTCGTTGCTCCCGGAAGCAGAAGTAAAACGTGCCCATACGAGGTCGTGGGCTGGATGAATTGGCGGTGGGGGCCGGATCTGGCCCACGGACCGTAGTTTGGGCTCCCCTGTTCTACATTCTTATCAAAGCAAAAGCACTGTAGCACTTTTAAGACTAACTGTTATATTTAAAATGTTTGAAGTGGTAGCTGTGTTAGTCTGTGCAAACATAACAGAGATTAAACAGAACAAAACAGCAAAAAATAAAAAAAGACAAAAAATGTTGTGGCACCTTAAAGACTAACTTCTGTATATAAATGTTAGCTTTCGTGGATCAAGTCCACTTTCATCAGACAAGTCTACTTCTGATGAAGTGGACATGATCCATGAAAGTTCACATTAAAACATAACAGTCTTAAAAGTGCTACAGTGTTTTTGTTTTGATATGCTTGAAACACAGAATAACAAGGCTACTATTTCAAAAGGTTCTATATCCTGTATACTCAATTTTGCAACATTATGTAGGAAGACAAATTAATCTGGTCTGATCGGTGGTGACGGTGGCTACTTGTATCCAAGTATACATTTTTCCTAGAAGTCATTTTCACAGTTAAGAACATAAGAACAGCCTTGCTAGAACAGGCCACAGGAGCCCATCCAGTCCAGCATTCTGTCTCACATAGTGGCTCACCATTTCCTTCAGGGTATTCCCAAGCAGTTGAGGGATATGTCTCAGTAAACTGATCCTGGCATGAAACATGTGACCACATTCATCTGGTCTGATATTGTTAACTGATTCAAGCCAGCTGGTTGGTGGTCATTTTCGGATTAATGCCAGATTACTAGAAAGTCATATCCATTGAATCAAACATTAAAAGGCAAGACAGCATTTAAGTTAATGCCACTGATTTCATGGGTTTACTGAAGATGGAACTTGTAATAGGATATTGGTCATCATTTTCAATCTGAAGAGGTGAAGAATGTCACTTGTAAAAATTATCATTTTAAAATCGTCATATGACGCTTTTTTCCATGCAATTGTTTCAATACAAAAATTGAAGAGCGCGATTTTTAAAATTAAAATACTACTACTAAAATACAACTATTTTTTTTCCTATATCACCTAGCTAAATGAGAGCCAGGAGCCCTCCAGACTTTGAAAGTTTGCCTCTTATATTGCTGTTACTGTAGCTTCTTTGGATATTTGCATTCTACTTTTAATTGACCAAGTGTAAATCAACGTCACCTGTGCTTTTTATTTATTACTTATCGGAGTAAACGATAAGTTAATACATCCGGCCAGTAGAGGGCACCGGCTTCTGATTGTTTGATTGAAGCATTTTGTAATGGAGCTCTTGGCTCCACTCCCTTGTTCGAAAGAAAACTGGCTACCTTTCCTGGGTCATTTTAATTTAGTTTTTCTGGCGTTAAAAACGTCCGTCCTCTTTTTCCCAATCTCCCTCCTGATAGGAAATTGTTCCACTCAAAGATCAGATTCAGTTTTAGAAATCTTTTTTTGGGGTGGCATATTCCAGTGGTGACTGGTTGGGTCTAAATGCAGAACACACCAGCTAAAAATACTGCCATATTTTAATTTAAAGTTCTTCCTATTGTTACTTAAGCCTTATAAGAGATATTTAACTTTTCTGAATGGACAAAAAAATTTTGTGAAATCTGGGGAACCACTGAATTGTGAAGAAGTGGGGGCATAACCCATCTGGGGGGAAAGGGTGGAACTCTAAGAAATTTGGATTCAGCCTTGGGATCTTGTGTTTCCTAACCACTGATCTAGTAGCCCTAAATGCTTCAGCAGCTAAACTTCACTCTGGAAAAACCTATAAGAAAGATCAGGAAAGATGGGAAAACCCCACAGAACGCTTGTGCCCAGAAAAGTTGTGCTTAATTGACCTAATAGTACTGCATATAAAATCCAGGAGGAGATATTTAATGTATTTTAGTTTCTAAGGGAATATGTGTTCCTCGTTCTAGATCACTGATGGTGAACCTTGGCACTCCAGGTGTTCTTGGTCTAGAAGCCCAAGTCTCTATGTCAGAAATTATTCTGGTTTGAAAGGATTTTTGTGGAAGAAACTCTATTCCCAAGAGCTGGGACAGAGACAGGCACTTAATCCGTCATGCAGTACCGGGGTCTCGAACTGCCAACTTGCCAACCTTCCAGCTAACAAGGTGAGCTTCTTAACCACTGAGCCACTGCAGCCCCTACAGTCCCTGTGAATACACACGAATGGGTTTACCGCACAGTAAACCATTAGTGTGGATTCACAGAGACTTGGGCTTCTGGGAATTGAAGTCCAAGAACACCTGGAGTGCCAAGGTCACCATCATGGTTCTTGATCCTTGGTTTACAATGTGGGGCACACACCCGGTGGGGGGCAATTTGAGAATGGGTTAGACCAAGTTAATGGCCTTTTAGTCTTCCTCCATGTGAATAGGAGCTCACTTTTTGAATAATATGCGACTGAACAACAACAAAATGTCACGGGGGATGTCAAGATTTTAGAAATGCTTAGGTGGGGCTTGGCCAAAAAAGTTTGGGAACCACTGGTCTAGATGATGTTAGATCGCAAATCATAAGAACATAAGAACAGCCTTGCTGGAACAGGCCACAGCCCATCCAGTCCAGCATTCTGTCTCACACAGTGGCTCACCATTTGCTTCAGGGTATTATTTCCAAGCAGATGCCTTCACCTGCTTAGGATTCCCTGGAAATGGCATTGAGAGAGATCCTGCCTCTCTCTCCAACCCGGAGGTTGTCCTTAGGTATCCATAATTATAGCCATTGATACCCTTGTCCTCCATGAACTTGTCTAATCCTTTCTTAAAGCTGTCAAGACTGACAGCTGTCACCACTTTTTCTGGCAGGGAGTTCCATAGACCAATAATCCTCTGGGTGAAAAAGTCCTTTCTCTTATTTGTTTGAGAACTAGTACCCAAAGGTTTCATGGATGGTAAGGAAGGTGTTCCAGTCGCCTAATCATTCTGGTTGCCCTCCTCTGCACTTTTTCAAGCCTTTTCCCAGTCTTGTCAGCCTTAGCTGTTACAGCCAGTTGAAAGCCACCGCAGTCCCTCTACATGAAGCTTAAAACTATACCATCACACAGTGTTCTTATTAATGCATGTATGCAACCCACGTTGCTTCCAGTGGATATTTCATTGCGGTTCTGCTAGAGACCCCAATCTTGAGGTTTCAGTGGGCTCTTGAGTTAGGGTTGCATTGTTTTGGGTAAGTTTAGTTAGTTCTTTGGGGCACAATTTGTAGTCATTGTGACTGGTCTCAAGGAGAACAATCCAGTGTTATGCTACAACATCCCGCAGCAATGATGTACAGAAAGTCAGTGTGCAACAGAGGCAAGATATTAGCGATCAGAGTTCAGGTTCACACTCAACTAGGTAGTGATCCAGTTTCTATTGTTTAATCCCACATCTCTGGATTGCCATGAGAATGAAAACGGCAACCCCATTGGGCAAAAGGAAGACAAGGAGAGATGGAAAACTACATCAGCTTCTGAGGAATGGAAGCTTATGACTGACTAGCAGAGGTTGCCCGGCGTTGCCGGGCTGTTTTAAATTGTGTTGGAAGGTTAAATTGTGTTAATGCTTGTTAAAAATTGCTTAGTCTGTAATTTTTAAAATGTTTATTTATACAATATTTTTTGGCTTGGCTGGCTGTTTTATGTAACTGAACAATGTTTTAGTTTTTGGTTTTTTTAAAAAAATAGTTGTACCGTAGGTAATAATTTTAATAATGTGAAAGTAAAGGTTTTTTACATTCAATGTTTTTAAAATGTGTTTAGTTGTTTTGGGTTTTTATTTGAGTTAGAACTCAGCACATGATTTTAATATATTTATTGTATTTTATTTTATTGACATATGTTTGTGATTTGTGTTAAATTGTGTTTCCGTGTAATTTATTTGACTTGTTATTATTGTGACCTTTTGTGTAAAATTGTGATTTTGTGTTATTGTTTTGATTTGTTTTTACTGTTGTGGCCTTTTGTTTGGGGCTGTTGTTTGTTTTTGAATTGTTTTTACTATTGTGGCCAGCAGGTGGTGCTGGTAGTGGTTTTCTTGTATTTTGACTGTTTTTTTCTCTCATCGCCTCTGGGTGGAGTTTCTTCCGGTAAGTAGTCTCTTTCTTTATTCATTTCGTTTCCGGTCGTCGTGCAGGTAGGACATGTGTTGGTGAGTTGGCTTGTTTTCTGTATTTTGTGTGTGTGTGTGTGGGGGGGGGGGGTTTGTATTTTTTTGACTGTTTTGTTTTTGATTGTTTTTGTTTACTTTGTATTGTTTTTAGTGTTGTTTTTTGTTTTTGTGTATTTTTGGATGTTTTTGATTGTGTTTTAAGGTATTTTTGGTAAATTATTTATATATATATATATATAGTTGTTGTGGCTTTGGGGGTTGGTTGGTTTATTTCCGCAGGCCGGCCTGGCTGCCCAGACCACAGGAATTCCAACGCTGCTTTATGCAGCATTGGGGGGGTTATTTCCGTGGGCCGGCTTCACTGGCCAGACCGCCGGCGTTGGGAAGGGGGGCTTTATTGTGTTATGGTGCTTTGATTGTGTGGAGTCGTGAAAGTAGATCGGGGTTTCCCGTTTAATATCAGTGGGTGGGGGTTGCGATCCCCCTCTCCGCTGGTTCCCCGGGGGTTGGGAGGTTTGTGGGGACAAAAGGGGTATGTCCCCCCAACCCTTCTGGACCCAGGAGACCAGGGAGAGTGGATCGATTTTTCCCCCTCCTAAAAAAACCCTCAGTTTTTAAAGAGAAGAAACTGCTTGGTTTCTTCTCTTTAAACAGATTCCTTTTGTCCCCACAAACCTCCCAACCCCAGGGGAGCCAACGGAGAGGGGGATCACAACCCCCCACCTACTGATATTAAATGGGAAACTCCAGTCGGGACCTTCAGGCGCCATTGGTGAGGGAACGAAGGGCGGTTGGTGTTTGCGTGGCTGTGAGGCGGTGAGGTTTTTTTTTCAGGCGCCGGCTTCCTCAGTGTTCTGCACGCTCATGTTGTGCAGGACTCTGGGGCTTGTAGTTAGGTTTGTGATTTGAAGTTGTAGTGCGTTTTTTCCCTGTGGCTTGATTTTGATTGGCCGCAGCGTGTTTCTCAATGTTCTTTGTGGTCACGCCTCTCAGCCTGATTGGCTGTGGCTCGGCACGGTGCAAAGAACATTAGGAAATGAAGTTGTTTCCCTTTTTTCGCATTTGTGGGGCTGTTGCCCCACTGCCGTTTTTCTCAATCCTTCATTGACCTGCGGACCCAGTTCGGCCGTGTGCACGAAGGGTGGGTGTGGGTTAGTAGGGCCAGGCTTAGGAACCTATAGCAAGTTCCAACGGTTAACCCTTGGTTTTATAGGTTAAGATATAGGAAAAAGTAAGTCTGAAAAGAGCAGAAATTAACCAGACACTATCAAATCCCCTTTTGAAGTAAAACTCATAGAATCCCCCTGTTGTGTATGTAACTGAATGTATTGCTTTAACAGTTTTTATTTAATTGTTGAGATTGGGTGATCCTCCATTTTGAGTTTTTCATACAACTAAGCTCTTGCGAGACTTGGGTTCCCGCCCTTTCTAACGAGAAGCACAAAAGGCTTCACAGTCTCTGTTACCCCACGATCACCCCACTGTTCTCCCAACCGATCCAGTTGCTTCCTGCCCAAATGTATCTTTCCTGTACAGTATATATAGGCGCTGCTACGCCATTGCTTTCCATGTTCAGTTCCCGAAATAAAGTTGTGTTTGGTCCTGTTATGCTGGCTGCTGCGCATCCTTTGCTGAACATCAAACACCCCCCCCCCCCCCCAGCTAAAATGGCTGCTCTGGATCAGGTTGTAGCCCAGTGTTTCCCAACCTTTGGTTTTTGGACTTCACGTTGGGAACCATTTGTTCCTAGCAGGAGAGTTTAGCAGATGAGGCAGGAAACTGCACAGCCAGAAAACAATCCAAGATGAAGTTACTGTACTTGGGAGTACAACCAAAGGCACAAACATGACATTCAGCACCTTGGACAGATCTTAAGGCACAAACTATTAGCCAGCCTCAAGATCCGTGGTTCCCAACGTGGGCCCCATGCCCCACCGGGGGGAGGGGGGATATGATTTTTAAGGGGATATTCAAGAATGAGATAGAATAAGTGAATGCCGCTTTAGGCTTCCTTTAGGCTTCCTCCACATGCATAGAAGTTCACTTTTTGAATGATAAGATATGTTGTAGGACGGGGGTCAGGATTTTAGAGATACTTAGGTGGGAACTACTGGTCTAGATCATGTTTGCACCATCAAGTTCGACCTCTTTGCTGAGACGCAGTGAGTGTCGTAAAGACTGTACTTAACCACTTGGTCACTCTGAGTCCTTCATGTTGGATTTATCTGCGAGTAATGCTCTAGCAGGGACTGGGGTGGCTTAGTGATTAAGATGCTGAACTTGATGACTGGAAGGTTGGCATGTCAGCAGTTCGAGACCCGAGTGCTGCGGGACAGAGTGAGCTCCTGTCACCTGCCTCGGCTCCTACCAACCTAGCAATTTGAAAGCAAGAAATTGCAAGTAAATAAATAGGTACCACTTTGGCAGGGAAAGTAACAGCATGGCTGCCACATGACTATGGAAATGCCTCCAGATACACAGCACTGGCTTTTTGACTGTAAATGGAGATGTGTACCAAACCCTAGAGTCTGATATGACTGGCTTTCGAGCAAGGAAGAGCTTTAGTGTTTTAGCAAAAGCATTAGGTAGGAGCATCAGGCTTGCAGGGTCAAAGCCTAAAGAGGGTTGTTGTTTTTCAGCACCGTCCTGTAAAATCATCCACACGTACACCCAGGCTCTCCTATTTTCTCTGAGAATCCTTACACCTGGTGGCAAAGAATTAGATATACCTGGAACAGTATGTTGCTGCAAGCAGCTGCTCCTGTATTGCAAAGTATTTGAGGGTGCTTGAGCAATTAAGAGCCACTAACTTCACATAAGTTAATACAAGGCATTAGGTTCTCAAATTCAAATGTACCACATTCTAACAAAGACCTCAGAGCACTGTGAGATTATAACACTCTTTGAGTCTGTTGGGGGGTCTGTCACAGCTGATACTTATCCCTTTTAAGGGTTTAATTCCAGTGGGAGATCACAGAAACATGTCAGTCATATCAACATTCATCTAGGTATCAATGTGAAAGTCCTCCCATTGTTTAATATTCTATCTTTCTTATATGTAAAGAATAAGCAGATACTGGAAATCAAATCAATCAGGCCTGATTTAAATAGACAGCCTGGTTTGGGCTCAGTGACTCATAAGGCTACCTATGATTCATGTCCCACCTCCACCCCTGAGAACAGAGTGAGCTGCCAAGGATGGTCTATGTGCATGATGGTGAACCTTGGCACTCCAGATGTTCTTGTCGCTTCCAGGAGCGACAAGGGCGGCATGGTCTGGATGAATCGCAGTAAACCCATTCATGTGGATTCATGGGGGCTTCTGGGACCATTATATCCATTTTATTTTTCCCCTCCCCGCTGTTACTTTGCTTTTAAGAAACATCTAGTGCTGAGAGAGAAGGCTCTTCAGTACAACCCATCATCACCCCTGTCATGACCCCACCCAGGGCAGCAGGAGGTATATATAAAACTAATCGTATTGCAGGTCATGTAGTCTCTTTTGGGAAAGCCCTTGGCCAAAGTTCCTGGCAGAAACAAGCAGTGCTTATAGCAAAAGAATCTGCATATTTTGAGAGGTGAGAAGAATTTCAAACTATTTGATATGAGGCTCTTTAAAACTGGGAGCTAGTATATAAACTATTTCTGCTGCTCTTACTATGTTTCCAATTAATTATTCCTTCTCCACATTTCCTTAGAGGAAATATGTTTTGTTATATCCGTCTTATAAACAAGTGTCTTTTATTCTGTTTGCTGAGTGCTTGTTCTTTCTTTAAATTTTTTTATTAAATTTCTAAAATAACAAAAATATAATAAACAATACAAAATATAAAAAGAGAAGGAGAAAAATACATGAACAAAAACAAACAAATTAATACATTGAAATTGCTTACACTTTATTATAATGGCATTGTGAACAATACCAATTCTTGAACCTTATATATATCATACCTTCTTACAACCTATACCCCATAACCTATATCTTTACATAAATATCTATACTATATATCACTTGTCAACCATTTTTTCATTATTTTTGATTATATATTTAACATTCCAAAAATGTGTAAGGTTCATTCTTATACATTACAAAATAATAACTCCCAGTGATATATACAAGCCGTGAGGATCAATTTTCTAATTTAATCTTTCTAAACATTCATATGCTGAGGTACTGGTTTGTCTGAGTGCTTGTTCTTGAAGCCTGGTGGATTTTAGATTTTCTCCTCTGGCCTTGTTCCTTCCTGTTCATCTCAAGACTCCTCTCCCTACACTTGAAAGGGCCTCCCATGCTTTTAAGCAGGAGTTCCCAACCTAAGGCCCGTGTGCCGGATCTGGCCTGCAGCACCATTTCATGTGGCTCCCCACCCCTCCAAGGACATTTGAGAAACAAAATGGCCACCCCTTTGAGGCTGTTGGGACAAAACAGCCACCCCCATTGTGCAGGCAGTGCAAAATGGCAGTCCAGCCCTCAAAGCTGACTGAGAGAGCATGACCCAGCACCTGGCTTGAAAAGATTGGGAACCCCTGCCTTTAAGAGTTGCTGGAAATACAACAGGCACATCATATATCTCGGTGTAGGAAGAAAGGTGTCAGGTTGTACCTGGCCTGAAGTTGCTAATGATACCTCTTGAGGAGGGAAAGGAGGGGGAAACCCTGGATATAGATAATCTTTGGTGGTTCTGTGGAAATATTTCACTTCTGAAGCAAGAGTGGAATCTGTCAAAATGAAAATCACAACTGTGGGACATTCACTGTGTATATATGGTTGAGTGCCCACCCCCCACCCCCCACCCCCCAGAAGAAGAGGGAGGACAACCCCTTCTGAGTACTCTCTACCTAGGAAACCCTGAAAAATCAACTTGCAGCATGTAATGCCATCTATATGTAGCGCCATAAACAAATGGGTGTGCACCATGAACCGCCCTGAGTGGTGCTTGCACCTAAAGATTGGGATATATAAAAATGTAAATAAATAAATATTTGCCTTAAAAACATATGTATGCAAATGTGTGTGTATTTAAGGCAGAAGTTGGTTCATGGTGCACACCAATCCAAACTGCCTGCCAGCCAAAGTTCTCTTACTGGTGTAATAACAATATAATCAGTTGATTTTGACTTATAACAATCTTTTTGAGGATTTTCTAGGTAGAGAGTACTACTCAGACGTGGCTTATCATTCCTTTCTCCTGGAGGCATCCTAGGACTGTGCATCTTGTTTGTGGCTTCACAAGCTGAAAGTTCTTCTTCTGGGAAAGTCTCCTGGGGAGCTAAACTCACATCCTCCAGCTCCACAACCAAGGTACTTAAAATTCCCCCAGCTATCCAGCCAACTAAGTGGTATACTTGCAAACCATGAAATGTAAAAAGTGCTTTAAAATAATAACTACGCACACCTATAGAATACACATTTCAAACTACTGTAAAGTTTTTTTTAAAAAAAAACAATGCATCCGAGCTGCATAAAGACTTTAAAGGGCAGTTCCCTCACCACCACCACCCCTTGTATTTATTTGGTGAGGGGAAGTCATTCTGCCTACTCTTGAGGAGACCTTCCTTAGTTGCCCAGGACTTTTAATGGCAGTCCTCCCTTTCAAGTCCTATATCTCTATGATTGCTGATACCTAGTGTAATGTTAGTGGAGAAAGTGATGGACATAGTAGGAGACCTGGGTTCAAATTCCCAGCCAGACAAGGAAAGTCAGTGGGAGGAGTGGAATTAGTATAGCCACTCCTTAAATATCTCACCCTGCTAGCTATTTGACAGGTAAAAGCCTTGCAGACAAAGTGTTCCCTTTATTTTATCAGTGCAAGTGAAACCTTTATCTGCTGGGTTCCACTCTTTAAAGATACAGACCCTGCTTTTTTAAAACCCAGCAACAAATTGTTTTCCATTGTTTTTGGGAGTTCCTTCTCTTATCTTGCAGTTCTTCTGCTTTCATGTCTTGATCAAACCCTGGACTGCCAAAATGAAGCCACTTTCTTGGCTTTGTCGTTGGCCAAACTTAAGTCCTCATCGCTGCATGTTTCAGGCAGTAATCGGCAAACCAGTAAATGAGCTGGATTCTGTATCTCCACATTCACACAGTATGTTGTTGTCTGCCAACACCCCCCACTTGAGTATGTTGGTCTTGCATTTAGGGACTCCAACCCTCAGCCTGTTCAGGGACCTCCAAGTGGCACAATTTCCTCAGCCATATCCTCATTTAATGTTATTCCTTGTCCACTGAGCTCCTTCCTTCATCTTCTAATTTGGTTTTCTTCTTGCGTACATTCAAGAATGTTTCTCCTTGCCATAAAGCTCTTCCTGGATCTGAGCTGGTGGACTTGAGGCTCATATCTATTCCGTAGATGTCAAGGGTCATTCTGTTGCTTAGTTCTCTCAGTGTCCGCTGCTACTTCTCTCCTTATCTTAGGTGGAGCAATCTTGCAGTGACTAATGGAGTCTCTTGGTGATGAAGCAAGAGAGCAAGGGGGCTTTGATGCTGAAAAAGGACCAGGCTTCCTTGCCCTAGTCCAGACAGTTCAGAAGAGCTACCAGTGCTTAGAGTGTGGGAAAAGCTTCCGGAGGGGCCCAAGCCTCTTGACGCACCAGAGGATCCACACAGGCGAGAGGCCTTACCAGTGCCCAAAGTGTGGGAAATGCTTTACCCAGCAGTCCAGCCTTACCATTCACATGAGGATCCACACCGGGGAGACCCCCTACCCCTGCCCTCAGTGTGGGAGATGCTTCCGGCAAAGCTCCAACCTCCTTAAACATAAGCAGCTGCATGAGGGGGTGAGGCCTCACCTGTGTGCCGACTGTGGGAAATGTTTTGCCCAGCGCTCCAACCTGCTCATCCACCAGCGGATCCACACAGGCGAGATGCCGTATCTGTGCTCCGAATGCGGTCAACTGTTCCGGCAGCACCGGAGCCTGCTGGTCCACCAGCGGTTCCACAAGGGCCACGAATCCTGTGGCTACACCTGCCCTGAGTGTGGGAAAACTTTCATGCAGAGCTCGGACCTGGTGAAACACCTGAGAGTCCACACAGGGGAGATGCCCTACAGCTGCCTGCAGTGTGGGAAAAGCTTCCGGTACGTCTCCAACCTCAACCGACACAAAAGAACCCACACGGGGGAGAAGCCACACGCTTGCCGACAGTGCGGCGAATGCTTCAGCCACTTGTCCAGCCGAAACACGCATGAGCGGATCCACACAGGGGAGAGGCCGTACGGTTGCGCTGAATGCGGGAAGATGTTCATTTCCAGCTCGAAGCTCGCACGCCACCTGCGGACCCATGCCAAGCAAATGACCTATATCTGCAACCATTGTGGAAAAACCTTCTGTAACCATCTGCACCTTTTGAGGCACCAGCGACTCCACAAGGCTTGGCTCTCCCGCTCCAAACGGAAAGGGAAATGAAAGGCAAAGTAGGCTTTCTAAGCTGAATTCTATGGATCCACCCTTTCCACCAGGTAACTCATTGTGCGACTACAGCAGGGGGTCCCTTCCCAACAGGGGAGGGAGGAAATGCTCCAGCCCACGGTGCCATTTCATGTGTCCCACCTAGAGTTGCCATACAGGTGAAACTCGGAAAATTAGAATATCATGCAAATGTTCATTCTGTTCAGTAATGCAACTTAAATGGTGAAACAAATATATGAGATAGACTCATTACACGCAAAGAGAGACAAAGTCTTATATTGATGCTTATGGCTTACAGCTTATGAAAACCCCAACCCCTCAATATCATGTACCCCATAATCATCACATAATCTCATGTACGCAATGATCATCACAATTATAACGAATTAAGGCATGACATCTCTCGCTTTGCATATAGTGAGTCTATCTCATATATTTGTTTCACCTTTTAAGTGAAATGAATGAACATTTGCACAATATTCTAATTTTCCAAGTTTCACCTGTATCTCCTGATTTCCCAGGATTTTCCCGGGTTGAAGCAGTCCCAGTAGGTTCAAGAAAAAACATGTAAAAATCCCAAAAACAAAGGGTTAATTTCATAGAGTCGCTATTCCTACAGGAGGAGGACAGAAAGTGAAGATTTGTCCATTGCAAAATAAGTCCCTTCCTGTCTCCTGCTTTTCTCCTTCCGGAGGGAAACGGAGGCTTCATAGGTTGCATTGTTGTCCCGGGCCCCTCCTTAGAGCTTTCTTCCAAGGGATCCTCGTGGGGTTTGAGGGTGAGTCTACTTCAATGTGTGTGTGTGTACCTTGCTCGAAAGCCAGTCGTATCCAACTCTAGGGTTCAGTGCTCACCTCTGCTTCATAGCTGAAGAGCCAGTGCTGTCTGTGTCTGCAAATGTTTCCATGGTCATGTGGCAGGCATGACTAGACACCGGAGTGCATGGAATACTGTTTACCTTCCCACCAAAGTGGTCCCTATTTATCTACAGTACAGTACTTGCAATTTCTTGCTTTCAAACTGCTAGGTTGGCAGGAGTTGGGGCAGAGATGGGAAAAGAAATAAAAATAGAACCATCAAGAATCATCTTTTGCAAGAAGAATCATATGGGAAACAACCTCTTGACTACAGCTTTTTTAAACTGATGGTGGCTGCTCGTCCTGGATGGGGATTCTGTGGGGTCTTAGAGCTGCAGTCTCCGTGACACATGCAATGATGTCACATGGCTGTCCCGGTTTGATGGGAGAGAATTATGGCAACCCTAGCCCCACCCCACCCTTCCAAGGGCATTCAAGAAACAAAATGGTCACCGTTTTGAAGCTGTTGGGACCAAATAGCCCTCGGCTTGAAAAGGTAGGGAACCCCTGGACCACAGTATGAGATTGGGATGCTTCCAAAGCTTAGAAGTAAACTAGTAACAGACACTAAATTCCTTAGAATAAAAGGTTGGGAGGGTCATTTCTTTGGATTATAGTTTCCCCAAAATGCCAGTGGCCATGCTGGCTGGAAAATTCTGGGAGCTGTCAACCAAAAAAGTAATTTTTCAAATACAGATTGTAAGTAATTCCTTTTCCTAGTAAGAAAGTTATAACTAGGTTACACTACAACTGTAACTTAATGACTAAATTCCAGTAGTAAGTTGCACCTAGAGTAAGTACACTAAATCAGTGGGGATATGGCAAGTCAACATCCCTGTAAGTTGCATTTATTCATTATGTCTATTCTAATGGCAACTTACTACTGGATTTCAGCCATGGAGAAATAACCTGACTCCTTTTGCAGATTAATTACAACACTGAACTTAGTTTAACAGATCACTCAGTGTGGAGGAGAAATACCAAAGGCTTCGTGTGCCGTGCCGTGCCGTGCCGTGCCGTGCCGTGCCGTGCCGTGCCGTGCCTCATGCTGCTGTATTTACATGTACATGTCTTTAAATAAATCAGAAACATATCGGAGAATAAACAAAACAAAACTGCTCTAGTACTTTGAAAGCTGTTATATTTTAATGTTAGCTTTCGTGGCTCAAGTCCACTTCGTCAGACATGAGAGTAAGGCTTCATGGCAGGGCAGACTCCCATGTCTTACAAAGTGGACTTGAGCCACGAAAGCTAACATTAAAATATAACAGCTTTCAAAGTACTAGAGCATTTTTTGTTTTGTTTATTCTCTGATATGTTTGCAACACAGAGTAACACGGCTACTATTCCAAAAAGATCAGAAGCAAGTAATTCAAGAACTAAGAAAATGTTACTTCTTACAAATATTATCAATAATAGTAACTAACATCTTTGGGAAGCAACCAAAGATGCCTCTGTATTAGCGTTAGAGCAATCCTGGCAATGTGGTGTTCCAACACCTCCAGTGTCTTGCTTTTGAGCTTCCTAATCTGTTTGACTGTGGTGGCTTAGTGGTTAAGACACTGAACTTGATGAGACTCGAGTGCTGCACGATGAAGTGAGCTCCCGTCTCTGTCCAAGCTCCTGCCAACCTAACAGTTCAAAAGCAAGAAATTGCAAGTAGATAAATAACCATTGCTTTGGTAACAGTGTTCTGTCCACTCTGGTATTTTATTCATACCTGCCACATGACCATGTAAACATCTGAAGACACAGACAATGCTGGCTCTTTTGCTGTAAACGGAGATGAGCACCACCCCCTAGAGTTGGATACGACTGGCTTTCGAGCAAGGGCGGCCTTTACCTGTTTGCCATTCAACTGGCCACGTCTCAGGGATTGATGTCATAGGGCAGTGGTGGCAAAGCTATGGCACATGTGCCAGAAGGGGCACTCAGAGACTTCTCTGTGGGCACATGCACAGTTGCCTCAGCACAGAGTTTGCCCCGTACCTCTACCCAACAGCCCAATGGGAGCACTTCCTCCCCCCAGCATATAGTTTGCCCACCCCCTTTGCAGCACAGATGGCAACATGTTGAGTTTGAGCACTCGGTCTCTAAAAGGTTCGCCACCACTGTCATAAGGGATTTCCTGCATTGTGAGGGGGTTGGGCTAGGCTACTTTTTGGCTTCAGACCTACAGGTGAAATTCGGAAAATTATAATTTTGTGCAAATGTTCGGTCATGTATCTTAAAAGGTGAAACAAATATATAAGATAGACTCATTACATGCAAAGCGAGATAGTTCAAGCCTTACTTTGTTATAATATTGATGCTTATGAAAACCCCAAAACCCCAACCCCCAATCTCATGTACCCCATAATCATCACATAATCTCATGTACGCTGTATGCCAATGATCATCACAATTATAACGAATAAAGCATAACATCTCTCGCTTTGCATGTAGTGAGTCTATCTTATACATTTGTTTCACTTTTAAAGTGAAACGAATGGACATTTGCACGATACAGTATACTAATTTTCCGAGTTTCACCTGTATAATCTGGAAACCCTGCTGGCAGACTTGAAATGATAATTATGTACCAATGCAAACTACACATTCTTCTCCAAGCAGATGCTTCAGAGGAGAATCCAATGAAATCTGATATAACTCTCTGAAAAAAATCTGGATGCAGCTCGTCTCAGGAGTCCAACTCATCAGCCCCCACCCTCCCCAAAACTTGTGACGAAGATTATTTGTTTTATAGACCCAAGACTCTGCTCCAGAGAGGAACTTTGTGATGGGAAACGCTTCAAGACCTGCTGAATGAAATCCGAACCAGAACTTGCAAGGCCTGCATCTGCTGTAGTGTCTGTCCTCTGCCAAATCCCTCCTCTAAGGCTAAAGTCACTCTCCTGCCCTTTACAATGATGTGACCATCTTGGATGAAGGGAATGCCAATACTGTGCCAATATCCATATAACATCTTGGAACAAAGTTGATGGAGTTACAGTGGGTTTATTGTGTGTAGGATCTGGGAATGGATACTTTCTGTGAGTTATCTTTACAAAGAATAGTAGAGGAGTATTTTTTGTAGTAGTCCTGTTTGTCATGAGGCTGTCTTTGGGCTTCACTAGTGCAGGGGTGCCCAAACTACAACCCGTGGGCCATATACTGCCCCTGATGCCAATTCATCTGGTCCACACCACCCTCATTGCTCCCGGAGGTGGAAGTAAAATGCCCCTGTGTGTGTTTTACTTCCGCTTCCAGGAGCGACAAGGGCAGTGCAGGCCATCAGGGGCCGTATCCAGCCCATGGGCCTTGGTTTGGGCACCCCTGGGTTAAGCAGAGAAAATGACAATCTAAAAATCTCATCCTGTTGCAAAACAGATTGCAAGGCACGTTTTACTTCTGCTTCCAGTTGGAGAAACCACGTGACTGGCCTGCTGAACCGTATGACCAGCCCACTGAACCATGTTACCGGCCCACAGCCTGAAAAGTTTGGACACCCCTGAACTAGTAGTGTTTTATCCAGGAAACCCAACAGCATAAATGGAACAAACCTATTTAGAAATCTGTCATGCGTGTAGTTGCAAGCATTTTACACCTTCTCTGATCAAAGCTTCCTGCTTGTAGGTAAAGAGTTTAGAAATATAAATCTGTCAGTCACACTGCAGGGAATAATGGCATGATCCTTGCAATCAGAGCTTGGGAAAAGCTACTTTTTGAACTATGGCTTCCTATATCCATTCAGCTGAGAGTAAGCCCGGCTGGAATTACACTCCAAAAAGCCATCCTGCTTTGGTTTTATCGCACACCAAACGTAGGCAATGTGCGCGAAGCTGTGTGCATTAGTGGGCAAACCACCCGTACCCAAGTGGGTTTAGGAAAAGTCCTTATGAGTGATGGTGAATGTGCCCTGCCCCCACTGTTGTTGGGTAACAACTCTCATCGCTCTTTGCCATTGGCTGATGGGTGCGATAGTCCAGTTGTATCTAGCTGGCCACACATCTCCTGCCTCCACCTCCACCAGCAGCCTTTTGTGTAGAAACTGGTCAAAGGGAATTCCCCATCTCATAAGGCCGTGATGGCAAACCTTGGCACTCCAGATGTTATTGAACTTCAATTCCCAGAAGCATAAGCATCCTGAGAATCCACACGTATGGGTTTACTGTGATTCATCCGGCCCACACTTGGGCTTCTGGGAATTGAAGTCCAAGAACATCTGGAGTGCCAAGGTTCGCCGTTACGGTCATAAGGGCTCCCATAAAAGAGGACATGTTACAACAGAACCGCTTCAGTTCCAGTTTGCGGGGGTGAAAATTATTCACATTATATATGCAATGGAGTGATTAATATCACTACTGTATTGTTCTAGCTTTAATACTAGGTGGTTGAACATATATGCGATCTACCTGTAAGGTTCTATGGGAAAACTTTATATAGCAAAAGAGAGAAGCTGTGATATTTATTTTGTTTGTATATAGTGTATGTAAGCAACAGGGTTTTGGCCAGTATTAATTAAAAATGTCACCATGATGCTGTGATTGCTACAATGCAAAGAATGACCCTGTGTTTTTCAGGAAACTTAACTGCCTTAATTTAAAGACTGACCAGTTGCTGGTTATTTTCTTTGTGTTTTCTCCACTACAAATAAAGACAGTCACTCAAGCACCATTTTTTTCCTAATCCATTTTGGAATCAGTCCAAAGCCAAATTCATCTTGCCCTTTTGCTGGCAGCTGGGGTCAAGTGCCAGAGGGCTGCCATTTTGATTAAACCAGGAATTCTCAGCCTGCGGCCCATGGCCAGGTGTGGCCTGCAGCGCCATGTCATGTGGCCCTCCACCATACCCGGAAGTGCCATGTGGTGGAGGAAGGGCAAAATGGCCATCTGGCCCTGGAAGGTGTGTGAGAGAGCATGAAAAGAACTCCTGGATTAAACGGACTTGTGACTAGAATGGGACGGGCAACCTGGGAGAATCCAAAGGGGCCCATTTTATTCTGACCAAACAGCGGCTGAAATCCACAGCTTCGTATGTGTGCAGTGCAAATCTGTCTTGGAGAAAGCGTGGCAGAAGTAGTACTCGCAAAGTACTTTTCCAGATTCAAACTTGTTCACAGGTTATTGGCAGACAACGCAAACACCCTTTAAACAAACTTTATTGGCTATTAATAAAGAAACCAGGACACAATAAATTTGAAATTGTCCAAATCTACTAGGATAACAGCTTAAGAAATAAAGAGTACAGGTAGAAGAACAACCAGACAAGAGATATAACAAAGTTGATCAATAAAATCAAAGAGGCAGAAAGATGGAAGTAGATCTAACCCAGAAAGGATAATTTTTCTTCCCAGGACTTCCTCCTTTCAATTCAGCTGGCAAGGATAAGAAGAAAGTACAGTAGGAGTCTAAAGGAATCACAGCTACAGTTCAAATCGTCCTTGTACTGTACTTAGTTCCTTTACGAAACAGGAAAAGGCTGACACTCAATTAAATTTACAGGCATCTCAGACAATGGATCCATTTTTATAGCCAAATTGTGTGTACGTTCAACTACGCTATTCAGAGAGCAGCTAGCTGAACAGTATTCTCTTCATGAACATCTCTATTCTTGTCCTTTGCTTTTAGCTCTCGCCACCTGAGTGTAACTCTAATTATCTTCAACAAAAGATGCACAACACAATAGTGGGCTTACAAAAAGATGACAGGTGCCAGAAATCCCACTGTTGGGTGGCAGTGTGGTATAATTTTGTGGGTTTCTTGGTGGCAGGAGACTTCTCTGGAGGTATAACATTTTTGAAATAGGTTCTAGCTCAGGCTGCCCTAAGCTGAGGCCAAAAGTTATTTGTCATTGCACTCCTGAATCACTTCAGTTCCAGTTCGAGGGGGTGGGAGTGGAAATTATTCACATTATATATGCAATGGAGTGATTAATCTAACTCCCGTATTATTATTGTAGCTTTAATACTAGGTGGCTAAACATATACACTATCTACAAAAACCGACAGGATCCACCAGCAATCCACCTTAAAGAGGGAGGAAAACACAGAATTGACTCGCAGGAAGTGATACCTAAATCTTGCATTTTTTCAGACTGGAGAAATGTTAACACCACGATGAGAAAACTTCAGCCTCGCCCCCCTTAATGCACAGTCTCTTACTCACACGTGGCATACTTCATGGGCCAGACTCGGCCTACAACGCCATCCCATCCGGCCTGTCACTGCCTCCGCCACATCTGGAAGTTGAAGCAGGCACATTTACATCAGCCATAAAATGCACTTGCGTAAACACGCCCTTTATAAATGCGGAAGTGGGTGCATTTACGACAGCCATAAATGCACCCGCTTCCACAGAATATGGTCCAGGTCACTCAGGTGTCCAGGGGCGTGGTCAGGCCCGCAATGTAAAAAGGTTGGGAACCCCTGGATTAGATATTCAGAAATCCTGCACTGCCTTAGAAACCATATTCTTTGACTCTCCAGATATTCAGCCTTAACAGTTCTCATCAAGGATGACCAGAGAGAAAGAGAATGGTCCAAAATATCTGGAGGATCAGAGGCCACTCCAGTCATAGACTACGTTACTAGACTGCAAAGAAGATAAATTCCGGGTAAATGATTGGGCATATACCTTTAGACCCAGCCAGGAACAATAAAAAAAAACTAGCTGAGCATTGCAGGAGAGGGGTGTCTCCCTGAGGAATGCACAAATGCTTGTTTCTCCACACTTTGGTCTCTGAAGAGTTTTGAAAGGTTGCTGGTCACACTGGCTGGGGGGGACTGGAACAGTGGACTAAAAAGAATCTTTTCTAAGCTCTGTCAGTCTTATTATATACCATGAAGTGGGTGTCTTTTTACAGCAAATGAAAGTGTAAAAATAAGACCTGCTCATTTCTTGTTTCTCGGCTTTGGATGAAGAGAAAACTACAAACCATCCCAAGCTTTGGCTTTTAACGACCCATCACACTTCTAATTCTCTCTGGAAAGTAAAATCACGTCGCCTGATTTTCATATTCCTCTTCCACTTTAGGTTCAAGCAGAGGTGTTCAAATTACATCCTTAGACATGTAGCTATCTGAGAAAAATGTGTCTGAATGTATTTCTAGATCAGGATCTTTCTAGATCCTTCCCAGTTAATTCATATTGTATTTGCATACAAAAGCATACGTTACTGAAACTCAAGATTGCTCTTTAAGGGCAGGAGATGTGTGATCCAGCAAGAGATGGACCCATTTTCAAACCTGTTTTCGCATAAGTGGCCAAACCGTAACTGGGTTGCCCAAAGGTCTTCAACAAAGTTCTGGGTTGTCCAACACTGTTTTTAGGAATTTTAAGGGTTTCTATAGTTTAAAAGTTGGGGATTTTATGTACGCCGCCCAGAGTCGCATGTTGATTGGGGCGGCTATACAAATTGAATAAATAATAACAGACTAGGCTAGCCTTACAATGCAGTTCCTGGTGATCACCTTTGATTAGGGTTTCAAGCTAACCTTTGGAGGCTTAGGAACTTCCACATAATCTTCTATTTCCTAGCTGAATGTGCACAAGCAGCCTTCCTCTTCTTCTTCTTCTTCTTCAGGTGCCATATCCCTTCCGAATATTGGCTCTCATCATGGCGATTGTCTTCCTGTTCTTAACTCTCCCAAGGACATGCCACACCATTTTCTCAGGTTCTTCAGCAACCTACCGGTACCATAATGCTATTTTGCAGAGGAGCTGGCAACATTATTTATTTATTTATTTATTTATTTGCATTTGTATTGCCGCCCACTCGGCAAGCGACTCTGGATGGTTCACAGAAAACAGACATCACCCACATAAAAATTACTGACCTTAAAAACTTTTAAAATTATTAAGAACTATTAAAAATACCCTCCCAACCCCGCCAATTAAAATTATAACTAAAAGTGTGAATGGTCTTCAATGTATGAGCCAGCGGGGTGGGGGTGTCTATCACATCACTAATGCCCCATACCTGCTTTGCCAGCCAGGTTTTCAATTCTTTCCGGAAGGGCAATAGAGAATTAAGAATTCGTTTGTGGAAATTATAGCAATACACTGCAGTGGCAACTAGCATAAATTCATAAACACAACTTGTTTTTTTAAAAAAATATTTTGTGACTTTTTTCCAGGCCATCATGCTCTATATGCATGTATTAGACCATCTTCCCTTCCCCATCTCATAGAATCTATTCAGCCTGCTGTAATGTTGATGTCACAATGAAACCTTAGTAGGGTGAATTGAACACAATTTTTAAAAAAAAAATAGAATACAGCTCCTGAAATGACCTCAAGAGATTCTAGGAGTTATTGTTAAAAAAGTAAAACAAATGCATGAGGGAGACGATACCTTTTATAGGTCATTTTAAATATTCAAAACTTTGCAAGCTTTCGTAACTCAAGGTTACTTCATCAGGCTTCTGCATGGCATGATGTACAAGCCAGGTTTTATTCTTAATGTTGAATGGGGAAACAGACAGCAGGCCACATCTTTTTACAATCCCATTTAACATCTAAGAATAAACCCTGGCTTGTACACCATGCCATGTAGAAGCCTGATGAAGTAACCTTGAGTTACGTAAGCTTGCAAAGTTTTGAATTTTTAAAGTGACCTATAAACGGTATCGTCTCCCTCCTGCATTTGTTTGAATTTATGGATGGGTCACACGGTTTATTTTTGTTTACTGATCCAAAAAGTAATGCTCCCGAGTTCCACTACATAAGTGAAATAAACACTGTGACCGAGAGAGTATTCCATGCTTGATTTACTACCAGCTACCCAATTATCTTTGTGATCCTACACATGCTTACTCAGAAGTAAGTCCCACTGAATCCTGGAGATATATGTGCTTAAGTTGATTGTGATGTTAGGTGCATCATGGGTATCCCCCCCCTTCCCCTAAAAGTGCAATGGTTAGAAAACATTCAGGGCAAAAGGAAAAAAAAAGATTATAGCAATAACACAGATAAAGCAAAAGAGATAAAGCAAAGAGATTCATGGAAGATAACTAGGGAAGAAAATAATGGCTTTTTAAACATAACAGTAACAGCTGTAGTAACAATTCTTATTATACTAGGTTTTTAAAAGAACATTTTGTAGATTTGGATTGAAATTCAATGGTAATTAATATTTTTTTAAATGCACCTTGGAATAAAAGCAGAGGGGCAGGATTCTTTCCTGCATGGGTGCAGAGAGGAATTGTTACAGAGGCTAAGAAAGCCCTTTTCCTCCTCAGTGGTGGGCATCAGCAGGTTCGCACCAGTACGCGCGTACCGGTAGTGAAAATGGCTGGCCCCGCCCACCTCTCCACCCGGCCACCTCCTCCTCCTCCTAGAAGAGGCTTCGGAGGGGGCTGCTCCGGAGTAGCTGGGGAGGCACTTTGGGGCGAAACAGAGCACTGGAAAAGCCTTGGAAGAAGGGGGAAAGGGCTTCAGAGGCTCGCTAAAGAGTGATGAAAATAGAAGAGGCTTCTATTTTCATAGCTCTATAGCAGTGTTTCTCAACCTTTGGCTTTTGGACTTCAATTCCCAGATGCCTAAGTCAGTCCATCGATGGATCAGTGCTTTGGGAAATGGACTTAGGCTTCTGGGAATTGAAGTCCAAAAACCAAAGGTTGGGAAACACTGCTCTATAGCAAAGAGCAGTCACATGGGCAACAGGCCAAGCCCACCCAGCCACATGGCCACACCCACAGTGTGGTAGGAATTTTTTTAAATGCCCACCACTGTTCCTCCTCCTCTCCCATCAGGATGTTTATGTAAGACTTGCACTGCCCCAGTACCAAGCCATCAAGGGGGGCGGGGGGGGGGAGGGGAGAGGAGACCTTTGGACAACCCACATCATCATTCAGCCCTGAACTGTTGGGCTTGGATTTCTTGACGAAGCAGAGGCCAAAGCTTGAAAGTTTCCTACTTTGACTACTCAAAAACTGTGGTATTCTTGAGCCACAATCAGGCGTACCCTGGCAACTGCAACCTTGTGTTGCTGGCTAATCTTTCTCACACTAGGTCAGGCAAAAGGAACTGCAGAATGAACTCACCCAAAAGTGCTTTCATTTTCACAGTTTCACGTCTGGCCTAAACATGGAAAAAGAAGACTTTGGCTACAACTCAGGGGAGGGATTGCATCACAACAAACTCTATTACACTCTAGCGGCTATCTCTCTGTATTGACTCGACAAGGAAGAATCAGCCCTTATAAATTAAATAATTTCAATTAATGCATTAAAACTCCACACTATTCTAACAAAATATTTTATTATACTGAATGCAATTTGTCTGGTTTTATGAATCATTCAAATTCATGATACACTGCTATTAGACACCAAACCGTAGGATGCTGTGAAACAAATAACTGTGCTTACAAGAAGAGACTCTGTGTCCGTATCTATTATTAAACTGTTCTCCAAGCCATGGCTTTCCCTTAAGGAATACAACAAAGGGATGCTTGTTTTATACAGGGGGAGGAAAAGACACCAAAATGTAGTATGAATTAATGATTTGGAAAAGTTAAATGCAATTAGCAACTATCTAGAGGCTACAATTTTTTTTTCTTGCTGGTTTCATTAATCCAGGCATTCGCAATTTATGGCCCATGGGCCGGATGTAGGCCATGGAGCCATTTCATGTGGCCCTCCAGCCTTGTTCCCACCACCACCATCGCAAGAGGTGGAAGCACTGAAAATGTGCAAAAAATGTGGCAAAAACATGTGAAAATGTGTGAGAAAACACGTGAGAACTCACGCAGAACCACATGACCGACCCATACAGTTATCTGAGTAGTGACCCAAAAACGTTGAGAAAGCCTGCATTAATCCAAGCCCATTTGTTCTTCTTTTCTGGTTTCCTCTTACACTGTACTTTAAAAAGACCTTTTTTTAATAGCTGTATCACCCCAATGTTGTACTCACCCCAAATGTCTAATAAATACATCCATTTCAAAAATTAAGGAATGACATATTCTCAATACCCCTTTCAAACTGCACTTCCAAGGATTCCTTTGGAGAAACAAGAACGATCAAGCAGCTTTAAAAATGGCTTTTAAAATTTGGATACATCTGATGGTCCTGGACTGTGAGCAACGACATCCTAGTGGCTCCCTGGACCAAAGCGCACTTGCTTAGCTACGCACAGCAATGTGAAAGACAACTCATGGACTCCAGTTTTGTCAACCAGGCTTGCTCAAGCCTCCCCTTTAAACTCCCAAAGTGAGTGAAGGATCAGCCCTCCGTGACGAGAAAGGAGGCATTTCACATCCAGCTTTTTAGCCTCTTAGCACCTAAGAATCAGGAATCAAGAAAGACATTCCACCTTTACGTCACCCAAGAGGCGAGCCTGAGCCGCATCAGGGACAACTAACTGACTAGACTCTGCAAGGTTGTTTTGCTTAACAGAGAGGGCTGCCTTTTCGTCTTGGCCCCAAAGGCGCCCAGGAGCCAGGGACCAGGTTGTAGTGCCGGGCGACATGCCAGTTTCCAACACGCCTGTCCCAAGACTCCCATCCTTAACATGGACCCTCTGATGGGACACAAGGCGTGAGCTGCGAGCGAAGCACTTCCCACAATCGGAGCAGGTATAGGGTTTCTCTCCCGTATGGATCCTCTGGTGGGTGACCAGATCAGCATTGATCCGGAAGCTCTTCCCACAGATGTGACACTCGTACGGCTTCTCACCTGTGTGGATTCTCTGGTGCTTAATGAGGTCCGAGCTGTAGCTGAAGCTTTTGCCACAAATCCCACAGGGATAGGGCCTTTCCCCCGTGTGAACTCTCTGGTGGCAGATCAGATGGGAGCTCCGCTTGAAGCCCTTCCCGCAATCCGGGCACTCGTACGGCTTTTCCCCCGTGTGGTTCCTCTGGTGGGTCACCAAGTCGTAGTTGACCCGGAAGCTCTTCCCGCAAATGGAGCACTCGTACGGTTTCTCCCCTGTGTGGACTCTCTGGTGCCTGATGAGGTGGGAGCAGTCCCGGAAGCGCTTCCCGCAGATCCCGCAAGGGTATGGCCTTTCCCCGGTGTGGACCCGCTGGTGGGAGATGAGGTGTGAGCTCCGGGTGAAGCTCTTCCCGCAGTCAGAGCATATGTACGGCTTCTCTCCTGTGTGGCTCCTCTGGTGGTTGACCAAGTCATAGTTGGACCGGAAGCTCTTCTCGCAGATGATGCACTCGTAGGGCTTCTCCCCGGTATGGACTCTCCGGTGAGACATCAGCTGCGAACTCTGAGAGAAGCCCTTCCCACACTCCAGGCAGATGTAGGGCTTCTCCCCCGTGTGGACCTTCTGGTGGGCAACCAAGTCGGAGCTGAAAAGAAAGTTCCTTCCGCACTCCAAGCAGGTGAAGGGCTTCTCATCAGTGTGGCTGTGCATGTGGTCAACTAAGTCTATCTGCTGGCTGCATCCCTTCCCGCACACAGGGCAGGTGAAGGGCTTCTCTTCCTTGTGGACTCTCTGGTGCTCCACAAGGCATGAACTCCCATTGAAGCACTCACCACAAATGGGGCAAATGTACTGTGTCGGTGTCCCCCCTGCGGCTTCGCTCACCGGAAGGCCTCCATTGACAGAAAGAGGCTCGTTCTCCAGGGCTGGGGTGGCATCTCTCGGCTCCAGCTCCAAAATGATTGCACCGATTTCACCTCCCTCCGGTTCCAAGTCTGGAGAAATGAGCATCTGGCAACTTTCTGAAGGCATCTCTGGATGTTCGGCTGTCTTGTGGCCTCCTTGTTGGGAAGTCCCTTCCTCTTCTTCGTTCACCATCTTTCCACTTGTTGGAGAAAAAGAAGTCACCAAATAATTAGCATTATTCATAAAACGTTCAAACTGGGCTCTCAAATGTTCAATCGTATATACAGGGGAACCTCGGTTAGCAAGCGGCTCGGTTAACATAAAAACCGCATAACAAAAGGAAACCCACAGATTTTTTTTTTTGGGAACGGATTAATTAGTTTTCAATGTATTCCTATGGGAAACCGTGTTTCAGTTAAAGTACTTTGGTTTTCAATGCATTCCTATGGGGAACTGCATTAATGCATTCCTATGGGACATTCGGTTAAAGTAATTTTCGCTGTAAGAAAAATCCTGGAGAACACGTTAATTATGTTAACCGAGATTCCACTGTACTGTCTCAGTAATTCTAAAAACAACAGTATGAGGCTTTTAGGTTTTATTTATTTATTCTTCAAATTTCTATTGCCGCCTAACTCGGCAACGACTCTGGGCGGCTAACAATTAAAAGCAATGTCAAACTAACTAAAAGCCCTTAAAAACCCCATTAAAAATTCAAAACAATTTACCCACTCACCCCATCCATTAAAAGAGAGAAATCTTAATTATATAAGCCACCAGGCAGGGGTCACCCCTCCATCGGTGCCCCACACCTGCCCTGCCAGCCAGGTTTTCAGTTCTTTCCTAAAGGGCAGCAATTCCGTCTGCAGCCGTAACTCTGCTGGCAGGAGGTTCCCTAGGGCCGGAGCGGACACAGAGAAGGCCCTCCTTCTTGTGTTGGAGAGATGAGCCCCTCTAGCAGATGGTACAGTTAGAGAGCCCCTCCGGTCCGCTCTAGTTGGATGGACAGACGTTCTTGGGGTGACGCAGTCTCTTAGCTATCCTGGCCCACTACCATGTAGGGCTTTAAAGGTCACTACGAGCACCTTGAATTGCACCCGGAGGCATACCGGTAACCAGTGCAGCTCCCGGAGCAGTGGCGAGGCGCAAGCATAGGTTTTAGGTCGCCCTTTCTTGAAAGCCAGTCGTATCCAACTCTAGGGTTCAGTGCTTATCTCCATTTACAGCCAAAAAGCCAGCGCTGTCTGTGTCTACAGTTGTTTCCGTGGTCGTGTGGCAGGCATGACTAGACGTCAGAACACATGGAATGCTGTTACTTTTTCTGCCAACGTGGTACCTACTTATCTACTTGAAATTTCTTGCTTCCAAACTGCTAGTTTGGCCGGAGGTGAGACAAACAGAGATTGGTCACTCCGTCACGCAGCACTCAGGTCTTGAACTGCTGACTCGCCGACCTTCCAGTCGTCATGTTCAGTATCTTAACCACTGAGCCACTATAAGGTAGCTAAGTATTATTATTCCAACAAAGGAGGAATGAGGGGGAAGAGAAGCAGAGAGAACAGTGGCATGCGAAAAACTAATGTGGGGGTTCAAGACAGATTAAATTCAAACAAGGACTTTTCGATTTGATGCCTGGTTTCTCAGCTGCTATGCGAAGCTTGCAACTCTTGATTGCATTCTTCGGCAATGTCTGGAAGGGGAGCCTTGCCAGCCTACTGAAGGAGGGGGGAAGGTCATGGAACTTGTACAAACTTAAGAGACAGCAAATTTGCCTTTCTCTGTTGGCATATCTACATATACAAACAAGTGCTGAAGAAAACAAGAAAAAACGACAACTGACAACAGCACGCACAATGTATAGTGTGCAAAGATTCTACAGCACCTTTCACAACAGTAGTAATCAGCAATAGTATCATTCACAATATCATTGTTGTGTTAATTGGAGGCTATTTTCGTCAGCCACAAAACTATACAATTTCCAGTTCAAACGAGAAAAAAATAAGAGTCAAATTTTGTTGTCTTAACTTCAAAATTCTCTTGTAGATTACAAAGACAAGGTTTGATTGCCTTTATTTAGTACTGTACTATCGCCCCATGATGAATAATAATTGACATAATACAACTGGGATGATAGGTTAGTCTGTACCATACCAAGCAATTTTCAGAAAGGCAGGGGGGACCTGACATATTTCATTAGTCTTAAGATAAAGTTGAGAAGAGAAAGCCAACTTTTAGGGAGATAAAAGACTCCCCACAGACAGACTTTAAATGCCATGACACTTCTTATGTTCCACATTTCTGGCACTGCTTCCTAGGGATAAAGGACACTGAAGTTCAAAATCATTTAGGGGGCTACATTTTTGTCCACATCGGTGACATCAGTGACATTAACCACAGCTAGGACTGTAGTGGCTCAAGTGGCTAAGACGCTGACTGGGAGGCGGAAGGTCAACAGTTCGTTTCCCGAGTACTGCAGGGCAGAATGAGCTTCTGTCTTTGTCCCAGCTCCTGCCAACCTAGCAGTTCAAAAGCAAGAAATTGCAAGTAGATAAATAGGGACCACTTCAGTGGGAAGGAAACAGCGTTCCGTGTGCTCCGGTGTCTAGTCATGCCTGCCACATGACCACGGAAATGTCTGAATCAGCAGACAGCGCTGGCTCTTCGGTTTTGAAACAGAGATGAGCGCGGATCCCTAGAGTCGGATACGACTGGCTTTCGAGCAAGGGTGACCTTTACTTTAAAATGAACCAAGTACTGGGTCAGGCTAACCAGAGGGGTACACAGAAAGAGCCTCCTTGAAGATCATGGTATTTTTGAACCATAATCGGGTGTACTCCTGGCAACAGCAACCTTGTGTTGCCAGCTAAACTTTCTCACACTAAATCAGGCTAAGGGAACTGCAGAATGAATTCACCAAAAGGTGCCTTCATTTTGGCAGTTTCACGTCTGGCCTATATATGGAAGAAGATGAAGTTTGGAAATTAATTTGAGAAGTGCAGATTCAGTAGATCTGCTTTGAAAATGCAAACTGGAAAAAAGTTCAGGAAGAAGGCTAAACAGGGTCTTCACCTTATATATGATCATCCAAAGGTGATTTCCTTTTTTTGTTAAGTGTGGGTCACGCTCTGTCTTAGCTAGGAATAACATTGTTGTCGATATAATGTTTAACCTAGTCCTAGAGGGTGGGCCAGGAAGGAAGATGTAAATAACCACACAATCCACTGCTCAGTATAGTTAATGGGGATTGCGGTGGCTCAGTGGTTAAGAAGCTCGCCTTGTTAGCTGGAAGGACGGCAAGTCAGCAGTTCAAGACCCAAGTATTGCATGACAGAATGAGTGCCTGTCTATGACCCAGCTCCTGCCAACCTAACAAATCGGAAGCAAGAAATTGCAAAGTAGATACAGTAAATAGGGACCACTTCGGTGGGAAAAGATCTTGGGGACATGAAAGGAGCCTAATTCAGGCATCCCCTGAGCGGAGTTTCTCCAGTAAATATCCTTTCAACTCAGAAAGCATCTTTGTGTGTTTCTGACATGATAACAAATAAAAGGTATGGTTAAGAGCAGCACTCTGTTACATTTGTACTAGTCCAACATCAGGTAGGGTCACTGAAGGTAAAGAATTCAGAGCCAACTTGATCTTCCTAGGGGATTCACTACACCCTTTTTTGTAGAATCACTATCTATTTCCCCAGCACAATACTTCTTTAAATAAACATGATTTCTCTGTATTCAAATGACAACCATGAGGACTAGCCACTTGCCTTAAAAAATAATATAAGCCAAACCTAAGATTCTTCTCATGCAACCATCTTACCTTTTACCTTGGTTAGGAAGCTACCTATTATTATTATTATTATTATTATTATTATTATTATTATTATTATTATTATTATTATTATTATTATTATTATTATTATTATTATTATTATTATTACTAATCACTCATACAGTGATAAGATGTATGCACAACTCAAATAAGCTTCCATTTAAGGCAGGGATTCTCAACCTATGGCCCATGGGCCAGATGCGGCTCACAGAGCCCTTTCATGTGGCCCACCACCGCCTCCACCAAACCAGGAAGTGTCATGTAGTGGAGGAAGGGCAAAATGGCTGTCTGCCCCCGATGCTGTCTGAGCGTGTCAAGTTTTGGATTTGGAAATAAGAGAAATTTCCCGGCAAATACAGGATACTTGACAGCTATGCTTATCCTGTGCTGCCCTCCAATGGCGGCAATAGGGCATTGCAGTCTAATTAATAAGGAATGACAGCGGGAAAGAGGGTAAAATAAGGGGTTTTCCCGGCCAATAAGGGATACTTCACAGCTATGAGTGTGACCCAGGCCCACCCACCCACCCTGGCTATAAAAGGTTGAGAACTCCTGATTTAGGGCCTCAGAGGTCCTTAAACTGAAAGTAAAACAAGCATGGACACAATGCAAACCTCTATTAGATTAATACACTTAATAAAAAAAATAAGGCTACAGGGCTCTTACAAGTCAGCAGGAAGACCGGAGTGCTGCACGACCAAGTGAAGTCCTGTCTCTGTCCCAGAACCTGCCAACCTAGCAGTTAGTTCGAAAGCAAGACATTGCAAGTACAGTAGATGAATAGGGGCCACTTCAGTGGGAAGGTAACAGCTCTCTAGTGTCTAGTCATGCCTGCCACATGACCACGGAAACATCTGCAGATGCAGACAGCACTGACTCTTTGGCTATAAACAGAGATGAGCACTGAACCCTAGTCAGGTATGACTGGCTTTCGAGCAAGGGTGATCTGGACCTTTAAAGTAAAGGTAAAGGTTTCCCTTGCTCGAAAGCCAGTCGTATCCGAATCAGACTCTAGGGTTCAGTGCTCATCTCTGTTTCAAAGCCGAAGAGCCAGCACTGTCTGCTTCTGCAGACGTTTCCGTGGTCATGTGGCAGGCATGACTAGACACCAGAACGCTGTTACCTTTCCCACCGAAGTGGTCCCCATTTATCTACTTGCAATTTCTTGCTTTCGAACTGCTTGGTTGGCAGAAGCTGGGTGATCTATTCTCCACAGCCCTCCCCACGTCACAACAACCCGCGTTTCCCCAGCAGGCTTGCAGCCACACTGCAGAGGAAGAGGATTAAAGAGCGCGGCCTGTCTGCTGTTGGGTGTGTGCAGAAGAGAGCCGTCATGTACTTGGGAAACGCGCCTCTCCCTCTGTGTGTGTGTGTGTGTGTGTGTGTGTGTGTGTGTGTGTGTGTGTGTGTGTGTGTGTGTGTGTGTGTGTGCCGTCATGTACTTGGGAAACGCGCCTCTCCCTCTGTGTGTGTGTGTGTGTGTGTGTGTGTGTGTGTGTGTGTGTGTGTGTGTGTGTGTGTGTGCCGTCATGTACTTGGGAAACGCGCCTCTCCCTCTGTGTGTGTGTGTGTGTGTGTGTGTGTGTGTGTGTGTGTGTGTGTGTGTGTGCCGTCATGTACTTGGGAAACGCGCCTCTCCCTCTGTGTGTGTGTGTGTGTGTGTGTGTGTGTGTGCCGTCATGTACTTGGGAAACGCGCCTCTCCCTCTGTGTGTGTGTGTGTGTGTGTGTGTGTGTGTGTGTGTGTGTGTGTGTGTGTGTGTGCCGTCATGTACTTGGGAAACGCGCCTCTCCCTGTGTGTGTGTGTGTGTGTGTGTGTGTGTGTGTGTGTGTGTGTGTGTGTGTGTGTGTGTGTGTGTGTGTGTGTGTGTGTGTGTGTGTCTCTCTCTCTCTCTCCCCCCCCCCCGCTCCCCTTTCTGCAACCAGGCGGGGGAGAAAGAGCAAAGGACGCGGCGGCTGTTCGGAGGAGCCTTTGGCGTTTGGAAAAAAGAAAGACCTGCTTTCATCCTCCTCCTCCTCCTGACAGCCCGTCTAAAAAGGGGGATAAATAAACAAGGGGACGGACGGACGGGGAGAGCCAAGCCGAGGCCACAGCCAAGGTGGCGCTAGGAGGAGAGCATGCATGCATGCATGCATACATGGGGGGAAAGAAAGCAGTAGGAAGTCTTGGCTTTGCGCCCCCTTTCTTTCTTTCTCTCTCTCTCTCCCCCTCGATCCCCAGCAGCAGGGCAGGAAGGATCCAGCGCCCGGGGGGCGGGCACGGGCCGGGGGTCGATCTGGCTGGCCATAAGCCCTGAGACCGACCCAACCGGAGCACAGCCTGGAGACACAGAGGGGGCCCGCCGCGCAAATGCGCAATGGCGCAGCGCAAAAAGCGCGCGATGCAACTTCCTCACCCGGAGACGAGGAGACGCGATCGGTGATCCCGGGTGGGGGGCTGGGTGGGTGGGTGGGGGGCGCACAAAGAGCCTCCGAGCAGTGGCCCTGGGTCCCAGAAGGCGCCGGACTGAGCCCCCACCCACCGACGGGGAGGAAGGAGTCCCGTAAAGGGGCGGCCGGATCCTCAAGAGCGCGACAGCCGGAGGAGGAGGAGCTCCCGTTGCCAGATGGCCAGGGCAGGGGGGCCCAAGGGCCAATCGCCCACCCCACCCCCGAGCTCCCCCTGCCTGCCTGCCTGCCTGGCCCCGGACGGACGGAGGGACGGCAGGCAGGCAGGCAGGCAGGCTGAGTCAGGCGCAGGAAGCGCCCCCGCCCCGCGAAAGAAGCCTCTCCTCCATCTCCGGAGCCGAGAAAGCGAGAGAGACAGACCAGACCAGAGCCCGGAAGGCCGGAGAGAAAACAAGCCAGAGAGCTCTCTAGTGGCGCCGCGGAGTAAAGCAACGATGGGCGAGGAGGAGGAGGAGGAGGAGGAGGAGGGGAGAGAGAAAGTGATGGCGATGATGATGATGACCCTAACCCTAACCCTAATGATGAGCGCTGGCCATCGGGCAAGGCAGGTCTTTAATAGCAACAGCGATCACACTTCTATACCGCCCGCAGTGGCTCAAGTGGCTAAGACGCTGACTGGGAAGCGGAAGGTCAGCAGTTCAAATCCCGAGTACTGCAGGACGGAAATGAGCTCCCGTCTTCGTCCCAGCTCCTGCCAACCTAGCAGTTCGAAAGCAAGAAATTGCAAGTAGATAAATAGGGACCACTTCAGTGGGAAGGTAACAGCGTTCCATGTGTCTAGTCATGCCTGCCACATGACCACGGAAACGTGTGCAGCAGCAGACAGCGCTGGCTCTTTGGCTATAACCTGAGATGAGCACTAAACCCTAGAGTCGGATACGACTGGCTTTCGAGCAAGGGAAACCTTTACCTTTACTAGCGGTATAGGTCAAACAGTAAAGATGAAGCTAGAGTACTTTGGACATCAAATGAGAAGAGAGGATTCCCTTGAGAAAGCCTTGATGATGGGAAAGGTGGAGGGCAAGAGAAGAAGGGGGCAGCCAAAGATGAGATGGCTATATTATTATTATTATTATTATTATTATTATTATTATTATTATTATTATTATTATTATTATTATTATTATTATTATTATTATTATCATCATCATCATCATCATCATCATCATCATCATCATTCATTCATTCATTCATTCATTCATTCATTCGTTTGTACCCTGCCCTCCGGGTGCAAGCACCACTCAGGGCGGCCAAACAACAAGGAAAAAAATAAAATACAAAACCAATTACAACACTTGCAGCTAAAAAGGATTACCTTAAAAAAACCAGCTAAAATCCAAGTTAAAACACATAAAACTACCAATTTTATCACTTAAAACTACCCTCACCCTCCCTCCACCCACATTAAAAAATTGTATTGTAGACGCAGTGGGCACAGAGCTGGGCGGGCTGAGGAGGATGGTGGAGGACAGAGGGGCCTGGAGTCAGACTCGAGGGGCAAAGGGTCAGACTCGACTGTGCGACTGAACAACAAAAAGCACTTAGCTCAGTCTCTGGGCTGTTCACAAGTTAATTAGCATTTTGCGGGGGGGGGGGGCAACATGCAGGGTCCTAATTTTACCGACCTCGGAAGGAAGGAAGGCTGGGTCAACCTTGACACCTGGTCAGGATCGAACTGACAACGTTCTGGCTGCAGAGCAGCAGTTATTAGCTGCTTCGTTCTTCCTGGTTTGTTAATACTTCTATATAATAAATATTAATATTAATACAGTAAAAACTACTTACGAAAAAAGTCCGTTCCATAGGCTTTTGCTTAAATCGATTTTTTAAATGTAACTCAAAGCAATCCCATAGGGAAAATGAAATTTTTTTGTAAGTTGAAGCAAACCCATAAGAGAAAGAATCTTTATGTAACTTGAAGCAAAACCCATAGGAAATCATGTAAATCGGGACATGGTTTAGCACAAAATCATTATGTAAGTCGAATTTTATGTAACCATATGTAAGTCAGGGTTTTACTGTATTACAGTCTGGCCTGGTTATCCTGCTATGGTAACAGAGTATATCATTGTGCCAGTGACTCAATGTAGGGAAGGGTGATGGCCCCCAAGTGGATTAAATTCCACTTGAATCCATATGGAGGGAGGGTAGCAGCTTTATCGATACTGGCCTGGGGCTGAGGAGGATTTTGCATGCCAAAAGGGCTCAGGACCAGAAAGTGACTCATGGAACTGAACCAGTCACACTACGATGCAGAAGGCAGATGAAAGGCCACTGCATTATATTCGCAGGACAATCTTCATGGCTCAATGCCATGATGATCACCAATATTCAGAATCGGATATGGCACAAGAAGAAGAAGAAGTAGTGAGAGGCTATACTATTTGCAGTTGTTCCACAATCTTTCGGCAGATTGGAGCTAAGCTTTCAGACCATAACAGACCTTGGCTGCAGTACCGCGATTTTATTTCTCTATTAAGATGTTTGAGAAGAAGAAGAATTCTATATGAGGGCAAAAGTGTACAGTGTTTTACGTTGTGAAGAGCCAGAGCAAACAATATTCATTAAACTTCCACTCTAATGTATATGGGAACAATTTATATTGCACAATACCTTTTGAATTGAGAGAATCAACCAAGCACCACATTGCAAACCTTCAGCTAACCTCATGTGGATTTCACTGATTTTTTTAAAAAAATCTGCTACAGCCACTGCTTCAGCGCAAACTTTAACAGGTTGTTTACTAAGTAGCCCCTTCCTCGCTGCTTTAGATGACCACCTGGTTGTTCTCCAGAGGTTTGAATCTGAGTGCAGAACATTCTCAAGGCTTGGGCTACACATGCAGAGAAAAGCAATGGAACAGGTCTGGGATGACTAAACTTCTGCCATATCCGAATCTTGGCAATCCTCATGGCGATCAGCCGTGAAGACTGTCCTGAGAATTTAATGCAGTGGCCTTTCATCTGCCTTCTGCATCGCAGCATGACACCTGTACCACCGTTCCAATTCCACGAGTCACTTTCTTGTCTTGAGTCCTTTTGGCACACAAAGTCCTCATTAGCCCCAGGCCAGGATTGATGAAGCTGCTGCCTTCCATCAAGATGGATTCAAGTGGGATTTAATTCACTTAGGCACCATCACCCTTCCCTGTGGACTTTGGCACCCAAGCCATTAGTCCTCAGGGTTGTAAGGTTAGTTAACCACTGTCTGACACTCAGCGTTGAGTCGCTGGCACTATTACTGTAGCAGGATAACCTGGCCAGACTAACATGATGACTAAACCGGTATAGTCTAATCTGCAGAATGAACTCACCAAAAGTCATATTGTGGCCAGCCTGTTGCCAGGATATGGCCCTCAGGCATTGCAGGTGTCCCAAGATGCTTCAATACATATCTCTCAGTCCTGCTACGAAGCATCAAGTGGACTGTCATGACATAACTAATTGAGTGATCTTTATCAGCAACAGGTTGCGAGGGGATGCTTCTTTCCCTAGGAATCTTTGTCAAGTTGTTATTCTTCACTGCTAATAAATCAATGTTAAGAGCTGCATTAGTTACAACAGCAGATTATGTCATTTAAATATAGGCCTTCTCCAACGATAGCACCAGCTGCAATACTTAAAGCATGGGTGCCCAAACTTTTCAGGCCGCAAGCTGGTCACGTGGTTCCTCCCACCTGAACCAGAAGTAAAAACATGCCCATGCATGCGCAAAACACTGCCATAAATGTGTTTACGACAGCCAGGGTAATTTACAGCAGCGTTTTGCGCATGTGCATTTTACTTCCAGGAGTGGTGAGGGCATCGGAGTCTGGATGATTTGGCATTGTGGTCCGGATCCGGCCCACAGGCCATAGTTTGGGCACCTCTGCTGTAAAGCAATAGAGGGATGAAGATAAAAGACTGCTCCTCACACACCAACATTTGTCTTTGCTCCTCCTAGTCAATTTTTCTCTCAGCAGTTCCATTACTAGACTTGAAGCCATCTGTAGGAAAATGACCAGGTATAATAATAATAATAATAATAATAATAATAATAATAATAATAATAATAATAATAATAATAATAATAATAATAATAATAATGATAGATAGATAGATAGATAGATAGATAGATAGATAGGGTTGTGGTGTCCTGCATATATGAATGTATTAAGATGCATGTAACTGTGTCTTTAAGAGATCCTTCAGCATAGCACCCAGCTGTAACCACTGAGTGGGTGACTAAGTAATATTTGTCAAGTATAAATCTAGGCTTCTCAGAAACCACATTGCTTTTTAGCCACCTGCTCCTGTTAGCCACATTGGCTTTTATGCAACATTGCTTATAGCCACATTGGCTTTGTATGCCATACTGCTTGCTTGCTGAACTGCTTGTATGCCAAACTGCTTCTGCCAGGATGCTTCAGCTCCTGGGGTTCTGCTACTGCTTTGCTAAATCCTCTGTTGGAGGAGAGAGAGTCTAAAACTCTCCAGAGGACTGGAATCCAACTGAATGGGCAAAGTGAGTCCAGTTTCCAGAAGCTACGCCAAGCAAAGTCACTGAGCCTGGAGGCTCTGATATTTCCTCAAGCCAGGACAACAAGGCTTTGCATAGCCTACAGCCAGCCCGTTGGAGTTTGCTGTGAGTACTTTGACTGACTCCGAGAAAGCACAGAGCCCAACCTTGCACAAGCCTGGGACTCTGACCTTGAAAGTACTGCTTACAAAGACTTACAAACTGTTTACCTTACTTTGCTTTCATAGAGAGGAATTTACTGTTTTGTGTTTACCTTATGAACTGACTTGCTGAATTAAAAGCTATTTTGTTTTCAATGTAACTCTGCGTGTTATTGTCTGGGTGAGAGTGAAAATACTACACGGGCACCACCGCTGCTGCCACAAGCTAACTGCTTAGCTCTGCAGGATTCACACCCAGACCCCAATACCTAACAAAAGGGTTATGGGCCCAGGCTGTGCATAGCACCATGCCTGGCAAGGGCCACTCAGGGCCACGCCTAGAGCCACGCAGAAAGTCCAAGCCAAGACCAATCAGCACGGAGGAGCTACAGGTGACCAGCCATGCCTTGCTGTGCGAACAAACACTTGCCTCAAGAGGAAAGCACTGTCCTTCACCGGACCACGGAGCTGCATCAAGGAAGAATGATAAGCTGTGTTCTGAGCTGTTTGTTTACCTTGCTCTACTGATATGGCTTCATCAAGTATTTCCTTAGTCCCACAGCTGGATGGGAAAAACTACTGCACTTGGGCTCAGAAATGCTCTCTCTTTCTCCAAAAGGAAGGTCTATGGAGTATAGTGAGCAACCCTCCGAGCCCAGCTGACTTTGATGTCACAAAGGAGGAAGAAGTAAGAAAGCTGGCCAAGTTTTACGCAGAGAATGAGAAAGCCCTCAGCATAAGTGGTCTTTCTTTAGCTGACTCTCAACTCCCACATATACGGGGTATAACTGAAGCCTCAAAGTGTTGGGAGCAGTTGGAAGCACCGTATGAACCTCAGTCAGTAAGTTCACAGGTATATTTAACTAGAGCATTGTTTAGGAAGCGAATGTGCAAAGGCGATGATTTGCAAGTGCATTTACGTACTATGACTGATTTACTGCAGCAAGTTGCTGAAACCAGTTTAGAATTTACAGTTAAGAACATAAGAACAGCCTTGCTGGAAACGGCCACAGGAGCCCATCCAGTCCAGCATTCTGTCTCACACAGTGGCTCACCATTTCCTTCAGGGTATTCCCAAGCAGAAGCCTTCACCTGCTTAGGATTCCCTGGAAATGGCATTGAGAGATATCCTGCCTATCTCTCCAACACAGAGGTTGTCCTTAGGTATCCATAATTATAGCCATTGATACCCTTGTCCTCCATGAACTTGTCTAATCCTTTCTTAAAGCTGTCAAGACTGACAGCTGTCACCACTTCTTCTGGCAGGGAGTTCCATAGACCTGTAATCCTCTGGGTGAAAAAGTACTTTCTCTTATTTGTTTGAGAACTAGTACCCAAAAGTTTCGAGTGTCCCCTAGTTCTAGTTTTGTGCGATAGGGAAAACAGTTTTTCCTTATCTACTTTGTCCACACCATGCACGATTTTATAAACTTCAATCAGGTCACCTCTTAGACGCCGTCGTTCAAGAGTGAAAAGGCCCAACCGTTGCAGCCTCAGATGGTAAGGAAGGTGTTCCAGTCCCCTAATCATTCTGGTTCCCCTCCTCTGCACTTTCTCCAACTCCATAATATCCTTCTGGAGGTATGGCGACCAGAACTGTACACAGTATTCCAGATGGGGCCTCACCATAGATTTATAAAGAGGCAAAATGACACTTGCTGACTTATTTTCTATACTCTTCCTAATAATCCCTAGCATTGAGTTTGCATTTTTCACTGCTGAGGCACACTGGGTTGACACCTTCATTGAGTTGTCCACCAGGACACCAAGGTCCCTTTCCTGGTTTGTCACAGAGAGTTCAGACCCCATCAGTTTATAAATGTAATTGGGTTTTTTGGCCCCAACATGCATCACTCTGCACTTACTAATGTTGAAGCTCATTTGCCACTGTTTTGCCCACTCCCCCAGTGTTAAGAGATCCCTCTGGAGCTCCTCACAATCTCTCACAGTTTTCACTACGCTGTATAATTTAGTGTCGTCAGCAAATTTGGCTACCTTGCTTTTTACTCCTACCTCTAGATCATTTATGGAGAGGTTGAAAAGCAGGGGTCCCAGTACTGAACCTTGGTGGACCCCACTCTTTACTTCCCTCCACTTGGAGAAGTGTCCATTTAGTGCTACCCTCTGTTTCCTGTCCCTTAGCCAGTTGCTGATCCAGGACAAGACCTGTCCCTTTATTCCATGACTGGCAAGTTTATTCAAGAGCCTTTGGTGTGGGACCTTGTCAAAAGCCTTCTGAAAGTCCAGATAAACAATGTCAACAGGATCCCCCTTATCCACATGCTTGTTGACACTCTCAAAAAATTCCAACAGATTAGTGAGCCATGATTTGCCCTTGCAAAAGCCATGTTGGCTCTCCTTTAGCAGCGCCTTCTCTTCTATGTGCCTATTAATTCTATCTTTTAGGATGGTTTCCATCACTTTACCTGGGACACATGTCAAACTGACAGGTCGGTAATTTCCTGGATCACCCCTGGATCCTTTTTTGAAAATTGGTGTTACATTCGCTACCTTCCAGTCATCAGGCACAAAGCCTGATTTGAGGGAAAGATTATATATTTTGGCTAGGAGATCAACAATTTCATCTTTAAGTTCCCTGAGAACTCGTGGATGGATGCCATCTGGTCCTGGTGATTTGTTAGTGTTTAGTTTAATAAGACATGCAAGGACCTCCTCCCTGGTTATTTCTATCTGGCTTAATTCTTCGGTTTCCCTCCCTACGAAGATAGGCTCTGTTTTGGGCATGTGGTCTCTGTCTTCTTCAGTGAATACTGAAGCAAAGAATTCATTGAGTCTCTCTGCAATCTGTTTCCTCTTTAATAACCCCTTGCCTTCCATTGTCATCTAATGGTCCAATGGCCTTCCTAGTTGGGTTCTTACTTCTAATGTACTTAAAGAAGTCTTTGTTATTTCTCTGAGTATTTTTAGCTATACGCTCCTCAAAGTCTTGCTTTGCTTTCCTGATTGTTGCCTTGCATTTGTTCTGCCAGAATTTATGTTTCTGCCTGCTGTCCTCATTCGGACAAGCCTTCCATCTTCTAAATGAGCTTTTCTTGCTCTTGATCACTTCCCGAACAGCTCCTGTAAGCCACATCGGAGTCCTCTTGGACCTGGCAGTGCCCTTTTTCCTTTTGGGTATGCATTCCAATTGGGCCTCTGTTATTGTTTTTGTAAACAGCCTCCATGCCTCTTGGAGTGTTTGCACTCTCTCAATTTTCCCTTTTAGCTTCTTTTTTACTTGTTTCCCCAACTTTGGGAAATTTCCTTTTTGAAATTTAAGGTCTCTGTGTTTGGTGAAAGTTGCAAAAGGCATATCTAATATTATCTTCTTTAAAGGATTCATTTGATGTAATAATAATAATAATAATAATAATAATAATAATAATAATAATAATAATAATAATAATAATAATAATAATAATAATAATAATAATAATAATAATAATAATAATAATAATAATAATTTCATGCCAGAAATTATTCTGGTTTGTAAGGATTTTTGTTGGATAAACACTGCTCAGGCGACACCCGAATGAGGCTCCTTTCATGCCTCCAAGATCTTTCTCCACCAAAGGGGTCCCTATTTCTCTAAGGTACTTGCAATTTCTTGTTTTCGATCTGCTAGGTTGGCAGGAGCTGGGACAGACAGGCACCCAACCTGTCATGCTGTACCGGGGTCTCAAACTGCCAAATTGCCAGCCTTCCAGCAAACAAGGCGAGTTTCTTAGCCACCGAGCCCCCACAGCCCCCTGCAATGAGCAGATGTTTGTGTCAAATATAGGGAAGAGTCAAATCTTCATATCTGTGTGACTTTAAAGCCCCCAGTTCCCTACTTTGCCCACAACTGGGGTAGATCTGCATGACATCAAATATGTTTGGTTACCGCCGGCTCTCGTGTCGTTCTGAAACGCAGCTTTTCAGCTTAGGAAAAAATTGGTGAAAGACAGGACATACATGACCCTCTGAGAGATAGTCCTGGAAGTCTGACGGCTGTGGAGTATAAACCAGAGGTTCCCAACCTAAGGTCCGTGGGCTGCATCTGGCTGACAGCACATTTCATGTGGCCCCACCCACCCACCCCTCCAAGGGCATTAGAGAAACAAAATAGCCACCCCTTTGAAGCTGTTGGGACAGAATGGCCACCCTCATCGTGCAGGCAGGGCAAAATGGCCATTCGCTCCTCAAAGCTGACTTGAGAGTGTGACCCCAGCTTGAAAAGGTTGGGAACCCCTGGTATAAACAGTCATTGTCACATCCGGGAAACAGCAAGGTAAAGATAAACAAAACAGAAGCTTCAAAACACACACATTTTCAAACCTTTGAAAGGATGTTAAGACCACAAAAACGGCTGCTGTCCAAGATAGTAGAATTATTGCTACATGCATGGTTGAATAGGATGGGCTTGTCCTAGAGCAGGACCTGTGGGCCAAATCTGGCCCATGCCACCATTCCATCGGGCCCACACCTTCACTCCAGTCACTGCTTCAATCCTTGTCCCCAGTTCCCCCAAGGCTTGGCTTGGCTTGTCTCTAGCTGTGCTCCATAGCAGGGTAGATGCAAGAGAAAGCTTACAACATGCGACCTGCTATGGAGCGCCATAAGGGACATGCCAAGCCATGCCCCTCCCGTGGAGGGGACAACAAGGATTGAAGTAGAGGCTAGAGGCCATGGAGGTGTTCACAGAGGACAAGTATTGAGGAGGAGGAGGAGGCCCGCAGCAGCCCGCGTCTTTCCTGGAGCTGCTCTGTCCAAGCGCAGGCAAGAAGGGCAGCCAGGACCCCTCCTTCATGCAGGCCATGCAGCTTCTCCAGACCAGTAAGCAGAGAAGTGGTGCTTGTGGGAGTGTTGAGCACTGGTGGTCCTGTCAGTGGTGGTGGTGGTGAATTTTTTTGGCTTAGAGTGGTCCCGCCGCCACCAGTGGGGGAAAGTGGTGGGGGCTCGGGGTGGTCCTGCCAAAGGTGGTGACAGCGGGAGGGACCACCCGGAGCCCCCACCACTCCCCCTGACAACTGTACTGCCAGAGGCGCAGGGCCAGCAGTCTGGCCAGCAAACAGTCTGAGTGGTAGAGACAGGTGCCACACAGCGTGAGAAGGAGCGACTAGTGTTTGCCAGGGAGTGCAGGTATCAGAGCCCTTATTCTGAGGAATCTCATTCATTCAGCACAAGAAAGGCTGCTAGTGACCTTTCCCAGAGCGAGATAGAAGCACCGTTGGTGTCCCTGGTGGTGTAGTGGTTAAGCTGCTGTATTGCAGCCACAACGTTGCGAGTTCAATCTTGATGGGAATCAAGGTTGACTCAGCCTTTCATCCCTTTGAGGTTGGCCAAATGAGTACCAGCATGTTGGGTGCAAAATGCTAATTAACTTGTATGCTGCACAGAGAGTGCATGAAGCACTAGGGAGCGGTATATAAGTCTAATTGCTAATGCTACTTATGGGAGAGGATACTCTTGGTATTTGGGAGTGGCGCAATTTGCTTCCCTTTCTCTTCCCCCACCTGAGACAAGGGTTTCATCCTTTCTCATAGAAAGATTGGCCCCCTGCAATTAGTGGCATAATGGGCCTTTAAAAGTCAGCAATAAATATAGTACTGTACTACGAGTAATTTGCTGGCGATTCCACTTTCAAACGAATGCAGCCAGCTCCTCTGAACATCTCCATAGTCTCTAGCTAAGGCATTATGCCAGGGGTTCCCAACCTAAGGCCCATGGGCTGGATTCGACCCGTGGCATCATTTCATGTGCCCCCACCCCACCCTTCCAAGGGCATTCAAGAAACAAAATGGCCACCCCCTTGAAGTTGTTGGAACAAAATGGCTGCCCCTCATGCAGGCAGGGCAAAATGGCCGTCCGGCCCTCAAAGCTGACTGAGAGCGTGACCCGGCCCCTGGCTTGAAACGGTTGGGAACCCCTGCATTATGATGAACCAGGCAGCATACTAATTCAGCCAAGCAACGTTTAACATCTTAAAGTATTATCGTAAAACACATGGTTAACAAACTGAAACAACAGTGTGGCTTTATTATGCTTAAAGGATTACCTTCTTACAGGTATCAGGTAACCGTGTTAAATGATTGTTGTTGTTGTTGTTGTTTTTTAAAAAAAACCTTTTACAGGAAACACTGCATTTCATTGGAAACAGGATGGAAGGGAAACTAAATTTGGTACACTTTTTAAAAAAAACCTAAAACAAGCCAAATAAGAATAAATCCAAAAGTACATTTCCACAAACTTTTCAGTGTTGTGGGCTAACACAAAGTAATGTGGCGAGAACACATTCTAACTATGAAATAAGAAAGGACAATAAGAAAAGCAACATATATACAGATGTACAGTCTTGTCATGACAAGAACCCAGAAGAGGTGATGGGATGGTTTCCATGATGACATGTCAGAAAGCAGTGCCTCTGTCTGTTGTCTTTATTTCATCCTCTTCCTGGGAGAGACGTCTCCGTTGCTGGTTGTCGACTGCTGAGCTGGGAAGGCAAGGCTGGAAGGGGAGGGGCACGGCATCTCCTGGCCATTCGAGGCGGCACCTGCTGTGTGCATCATGCTTGGACCGGGGAAATCATAATACTGCGAAGGGTACGGAGGACTGAATGACGTTCTGCCCCGAATGTCTTTCATAACCTCCAGGATGCCTTGCAAGATGTTGTTCTGGTTGCTTAGCTGCTCTTTCAGGGTTTGGTCGCTCGATTCCAGAGCGCTGACCAGCCTCCCAATGTCCTCGGCGCTCTGCTCCATCTCGTCCTTCCGGGCGGCGAGATCCTCTTTGTAGGCACGTTCAAAGGACGCCACCTCCTTGTGTGTGAGGTCAGACAAGGTCCGCACGAGTTCACTGGTCGCCTGAGAAGTGACCTCCATGAGCTCTTTCAAAGTGTCCCCCCGCCGCTTTCTCTGCCGGCAACGAAGGTTGCGCATGCGCTCCGCGGCCGTCAACGGTCGCGGGCGTAGACTGGGGGCTGGAGGAACAAAGAGCAGAGAGTATGCGGGGTTAATAAGGTACAGCACTGGAGAAGGAAGGACCAAAAGCCATTCAACAATAAGATTTTGCTTTGTGTGTACGTGTGCAGAGAGCAGCTATCACTTACAAACTTATATCCCTCATTGGTCATTTTTTTCAAGAATCCACTTTATGGCCCGAAGGCCTGGAGAGATTATCTCTATACTCTTTTGGCTACGTGTATCCAGTGAAGGCTGTTCTTTATATAGTGGAACTCCTGATAATGTCCAAACTTGGTTCCACAAGTCTGGGCATTAACCGGATTTGGACGCTATGAGGAGCAGCACCAGATATCACTTTTAAAAAGCCGCTTTCCCCCAAACCGGCGAAGCGCGTGGCTGGCTCCCTGCCCAGAGGAGCCCCAGGTGGGCCTGCACTCCCCCGCCGTGCCTCCGGACAGTGAGCTGGACACGTGCTTTGCCTGGAGGGGCCGCGGGAGAGCACTGGTTTGTTTGGGGGGAGGACGCGCGGTGCTGCGCATTCTCACCCAAAATAAACCGGCAGTCTGCCGCTCGGAGCAACGGCTTGCTTGGGGCAGTGGCAGCGGGTGGGTCTGCACTCCCCGCCGCACCTCCAGGCAGGGAGCCGGCCACACGATTCACCTGGTGGGGCCACGGGAGAGCGCCGGTTTGTTTGGGGGAGGACGCGCGGTGCCGCGTGTCCTCACCCCAAACAAACCGGCTGTCTTGAGCAGCGGACCACCAGCTTGCTTGGGGCAGCAGCGGCAGGTGGGTCTGCACGCACCCACTGCCGAGGATGGGTACTCACCCGGCTGCTGCTGTAACACGCACCCTTCCACTTCCCGGAGTGACCGGCTCCCGGCCAGCAGAGGGGGTGGAGTGGATCGGCGCTCACACATGGGCGCTGTAAAAAACGCCCTTCCGCTCATGAAAGCGGAAGGGTGTGTTTTACAGCGCCCACATATGGGCGCCGATTCACCACACCCCTGCTGCCACCCAGGAGCCGGTCACTGGGAAGTGGAAGGGCGCATGTTACAGCGGCGGCCGGGTGAGTATTGATCCACAGCAGTTGGTGCGTGCAGACCCACCCTCCGGGGGGAGAAGCAGCCACGTGCTAGGCCGGTTCTCCCCCCGGAGGGTGCGCACAGACAGCTCCGGACAAGGTCCTAACGACTCTATCCGGTCCATCAATTTTCTGAAAATTGATGGACGTTGTCCGGATATGACGTTATCAGGATCAGACGTTGTTAGGAGTTCCACTGTACTGTTTATCTCTGACTACAGTTTAGGGCAGGGGTTCCCATCCTAGGCCCTGGGATGGATCTGGCCCACAGCACCATTTTATGTGGCCCCCCAAACCTTCAAGGGCATTCCAGAAACAAAATGGCCACCCCTCTGAAGCTGATGGGACAAAATGGCCACCCCCATCGTGCAGGCAGGGCAAAATGGCCGTCCCGCCCTCGAAGCTGACTGAAAGAGTATGACCAGGCCCATGGAATGAAAAGGTTGGGAACCCTTGGTTTAGGAAAATCAGGACGTTTTCTCCTTGTAAACCAAAGAATAAATTGCATGCGCGCGCACGCGCACACACACACACACACACCTTAAATCAGGGGCCCCAACCTTTTTTGCACCACAGACTGGTTTCACACTAAACAATTTTTCCACAAACTGGCAAGTGGGGGTGGTGGGATTGACCAGCGCACACAAGCAGGGGATGGAGCCCCGCCGTAGTTAAGCAACGTGGGAGAAGGGCACAGCCACCTGCCTATTTGCTGTGTCTGAAGCCCGTGCTCTCACTCCATTAGCTGAGCAGACCCGGTGGAGCACACTGATGGCAGAAGGCTGCCATCAGGGCTCACAGTGCCACCCACCCTTGCGGCCCAGTTCAGGACAGCCAGTGGCCTGGTACCAGTCTGCAGCCCAGTGGTTAGGGACCCCTGCCCTAAATCATGCTGCAAAACAATATACTGTATTTGCTGGCATATCAGACACATCGGAGTAGAAGATGAATGCTGCAAATACCAAAATAACCCACTATAGGCCACTATATACAGTACAAGACACACTCCATTTTTCCAGTGTATTTTAAGGAGGGGGGAAATGGGTCTTACATGCCAACAAATATGGTAATCAATATTACTTAGTTGGTCTGAAAGAGAATTGGCACAAAAGTCCATGGTTGGCTGAAACAGTAAGAGACTGCACAGAAGCCCTTTCCTATCATGAGGACATGGCAAAGCCAGACAGAACTCACCAGACATGGAATCAATAGGTGGCAAAGGGTCCGTGGGAGTGCCAGGGCCAACACTACCGTCCATGGATAGATCTGAGTTCCCTGCTGGAGATGCCACTTGGTTTTCCACATTAGGGTCACTCTGTTGTGATCCGGTAGATTCTGGCAACAGTAAGCAATCTCCGTCAGGCTCTTCGAAAGTCCCTTTATCACTCTTGCCTACTGAGGGTAGCTCGTACGGTGCATCCAGAGTTTCCCTGTGCTCCCGGCGTCGGCGGTCCACGGGTGGCCTGGAGTTGCTCCCTGAAAGCCGTGGCACAACAAGATTTTGCTTGATGCAAAGAAAGCGGTTGAGTTCTTCAAAATATGGCCACACGCGGCGCCCGTGACCAGCGTTGCTGTTTCCATCCACAATCTCTTTGAAGCCACGCCGGAGCACCTTGGCCCGCTCGCGGCACTGTTCCCAGTCCCTGTTGTAGCCTCGCGCCCGCATTTCATCCGCTATCCACTGGAACTGTGCAACGGTGCGGTAGTTGGAAGCCAGGGCGCCCTGCACTGCATCATCGCCCCATACCTGAATGAAGGCCCGGGTCTCCTCGTCAGTCCAAACCGGCTGGCGCCTTGATTTGGTGGCAGAGGAAGAGCCCTGAGATGACGCCACCAGCGTGCCAGGGTTTGGCATTGCCACGGACTCTGAAAGGATATCAGACAACATGGTGTGCTTCAGGGGAATCACATGGGGAGATTGGCAGCAGCTGGTTTTTTTTTTTTTAATGGAAGCAGAAAACTTTTCAAAGGAAATTTAGGGTGGTAAAAGGAGCGCCAATGGGAAAGGGGGATGAAAGAAACAGCTCAGAATGATTTAAGGGTGTGGCTACAGAGGCGAGGCACTCGGCACAATGCACTCTTGTGATCACGCCGGCAATTCCCCCGCAGGGAGGGACATGTGCATCTCACACAAATGTTACGAAAGACATGCCTCTCACATCTTTGTTCCCGCAAGTTGGCCTGCAAAGAAAACATGTGTAGCCTCAAGAAAATGACACGGGAGTTTGCATTCCGAATGCAAATATATATATATACATAACAACGGTGCAATAGTCGTGTCTAGCGTAACATGGGAAGAAGGCTTAACCTCCACTATTCTAAAACCCTAGACCAAAATAACAGCAAGGTGGAAGTTGTAAAAAGTTGAACAAATTTCCCCACCATATATTCCATTCATGTAAACTGTTTAAATGCCCATTTCTAATCATGCAGACTTTAATTTTGCCAAAATGCCATGCAGTAATAGAACAAACACTCACCTGTGTAACTGCCATCTGTTGAAATGTAGGCCGCTCAGGGAGAAAAAGAAAACAGGTACAATTAGAGTGTAAGACTTACGGATTTACCAAGAACAAGACTTAATGTACTAGTGGTGAAAAACAACTGAATTTCATGAGGAGGAGGTCAGACATTCACAAACAAGACCTACCAGGAATTTGGTGTCAGTGATTTTCTTGCATAACTGGAATCATGAATTCAGTCTGCTGCAGTTTTTGTTTGGCTAAACAAACTCTGAAGTATTCCTCAGTCCAAACAAGCAGCATTCTTTTGGGCAAGGACATGAGACTTGAGTGATTGACAGCCAAATCATGTATCACCTTTTTTTAAAAAAAGGTGTCACAGTATTAAGTCTTTGCTTTGGAGTATTTTGGCTCACATCAATGTGAACGGAAATACACATCTCTTTATGACCAACAGACAGCAAAGGCTGCTCATATATGAAGAGCAGAGATCTCAAGTCTAGGAAGTGACGACGTGAAACTAAGATTTTGTAATACCCTCCTGTTGACGAAAGCCATTTATGAGCCAAAATCAGGTGTTCTCAACTTTTAAGCCACGGGCTGGACCACGCCGCCTCAGACAGCTGGGTGGGCTGGAATGGTGGTTCCCCCGCCGAAAACACTGCCGTAAAATGCATCTGTGGCTGTCATAAATGCGTCCGCTTCTGGTGGTGGTGGTGATGTGGGCCACATGAACTGATACGATAGGCCGGGTCTGGCCCATGGGCCGGTAAGTTGAAATCCCCTGGCCAAAATGAACTTCACAGAAATACAAAGACACATAATACCACGGTTCTCTATAAGGACAGGTACACTCCACACCAAAGCCCAATGAATGGCCAATGTCCACTACAGCAACCATTTCTAATCACCTCTAAACCCTCCTGAGTCCTGAGATGTTGTGGTAAGAAGGAAGAGATCCTTACCTAGGTTGGTCACATCCTCGCCATTCTCCTCCATGGTATCACTCGAAGCCCTGCTTCTGACTCCTCCCTGAGTTTCGAGACAAACCCCCAAGAAGCTTTCAGATCCTGTAAGAGAGCAACAACAAAAATGAAAACAGAACAAAAAATTCTGCCACTGTCAATATAGGTCATAGGTAAAGGACATCTAGAAGTATTTATTATTTGGTATGAGTTCAAGGTTGCATGTGAGTTTCTCCTCCACTCTATCCTCCCAACAACCCTGTCAAGTGTAGACAGACAGGCTGGCCCTGAGTTACCAATAAATCTCTTTTTCAAAGCATGTAAAACTTGTATCTCTCAAATCTCAGGCCAAGACTCTACGCATAATGCTATGACAGGTCAAGGGTGAGTTAAACAGCTGAAGTGGAGACCAGTGACTCACTCCTTTTGAGAGAAATATTCATGCAGAAGGGACTGTTACCAACCAAGGAAGAGAGCTGTTGTCCTTCAGATGTTTGCCTGGGAGCACTTGCAGCCATCAGCAAAACAGGGCTAGGCTGGAGACAGTTAATGCCATCATGTTGGTCAGCAGCATCTTATCAGTTGAAACTTCTACCACAAACAAACAAGACACTAGTGCAGTAATGGCGAACCTTGGCACTCCAGATGTTCTTGAATTTCAATTCCCAGAAGCCATGATCAGCAGGAGTGCTGACTTGAGCGTCTGGTAATTTACAGCAAGTCCAAGAACACCTGGAGTGCCAAGGTTCGCCATCACTGCTCTAGTGCAGTGATGGTGAACCTTTTAGAGACCAAGCGGCCAAACTGCAACCCAAAACCCACCCATTTATCAGAAAGTGCCAACACAGCAACAGGGGAGGAAGGAAACGCTCCCATTGGGCTGCTGGGCAGAGGGGCGGGGCGAACACTGTGCTGGGGTAACTGCACGGGTGCCCACAGGGAGGGCTCCGAGTGCGCCCTCTAGTACGTGTGCCATAGGTTCGCCACCACTGCTCTAGTGGTTGTTAAAATATATGTCCTAACTGGTATAATGTTTATAAATAGCAATCCAGTGGAAGCACAGAAAAACACTGAAGAATTAATTTCTTACAGGGAACCATGGTCCTCTAAGTGCAGATGTCCTACATTACACATGTCAAAGTTCTCACATTACACGTAGATGCCATACCATCTTAAGTACATAAAGCCAATGGCAAACTATCATCACTCTTGTAGCTTTGTTTAATTCTCTTACTTTCCTGTTTTGCAGAGACTAGTTTAAATACTGTATACCGATTCCCATGATGTTATAAACGCTATCTTGTAACACATTCCTTCATACCTCAACTAGTCTATTACTGTCAGTCTCAGTATACACGTTAACCGTCATGCATCAGTAATGAAGTAAATCAAAAGCCTGTTTTGCCGCTACATAGATTTCAAAAAACTTGAGCGCTTTTACCAACAGAAAAGCTAAGGTCTGCTGCTACCAATCGCTTCGAAGGAAAACACTGCAGATGTGAAGAGGATAACGACAACACGAAAGCTTCGCCAAACTCAACTACGCTCTCCACCGTCTATTCCCAGTGTAATGTGTGTGGTCACATGTTTCATGCCAGGATCGGTTTACTGAGTCACCAGACACATGTAAGCCGATGGCGACGACATTTCTCCCATGTCATAAAGTGACAACACATTTGAACACATATTACAGGAGCTCTGTTTAGCAGTTCTTCTACGCAGGGGAATGGAAAGTTTCAGCCCTGCCTCCTCCCATTATTCCTTTAATCACTGAAAAGAGAGTCTAAAGCAGTGGTTCTCAACCTTTTCAAGCCGAAGGACGGGTCACGCTCCCTCAGCCTGCTTCGGGGGCGGATGGCCACACATGGCATTTCCGGGTGTGGCAGAAGCGTGTGTCATGAAATGGTGTTGTGGGCTGCACCCAGCCCTCGGGCCGTAGGTTAAGAGCCCCTGGTCTAAAGATATGCCTATCCCTGTTATCGGTCAATGGGACTGCAGTAGTTAAAGTGGCTAAGATGCTGACTGTGAGGCGGAAGGTCAGCAGTTCGATTCCTGAGTACTGCAGGACGAAATGAGCTCCCGTCTTTGTCCCAGCTCCTGCCAACCTAGCAGTTTGAAAGCAAGAAATTGCAAGTAGATAAATAGGGACCACTTTGGTGAGAAGGTAAACAGCGCTCAGGTGTCTAGTCATGCCTGCCACATGACCACGGAAACATCTGCAGAAGCAGACAGTGTTAGCTCTTCGGTTTTGAAACAGAGATGAGCACTGAACCCTAGAGTTGGATACGACTGGCTTTCGAGCAAGGGAAACCTTTACCTTTGCCTTTCCAATTATCGATGAACTCTTTCTAATGCTTCATGTCTCTGATGACGGCCATAAAAACCTATGCCACAATAAATGCTAGATTTTAGATGCGCCACCAAGAAAAATCTGCTTTCCAGAACTACTGCAAGAATTCCTGCACATGTGAGCAACTTGTCAAGAGTGGGGAGAAACTATTTTTCCATAATGTTAAGACTGAAACTCTCCCAGTTGGGCATGCTGGGGATTCTGGGAGCTGTAGTAAAGGGGGTGGGGGAGAGAGAGAGAGAGAAATACTTAATAGCAATAGCAATCACATTTATATAAAAGATAAAGGTTTCCTTTGCTCAAAAGCCAGTCGTATCCGACTCTAGGGTTCAGTGCTCATCTGTTTCCAAGCCGAAGAGCCAGCGCTGTCTGCTTCTGCAGACAGGCCACAAGTGGTCATGTGGCAGGCATGACTAGACACCGGAGCACACGGAACGCTGTTACCTTCCTACCGAAGTGGTCCCTATTTATCTACTTGCTTTCGAACTGCTAGGTTGGCAGGAGCTAGGACAAAGACAGGAGCTCATTCCGTCCTGCAGTACTCGGGAATCGAACTGCTGACCTTCTGCTTCCCAGTCAGCATCTTAGCCACTTGAGCCACTGCAGTCCCCACATTTACATACCACCCCATATATCGTTTAGTGCACGCTCTGGTCGGTTCACAAGTTCACTAGCCATTTCCACACGCGTGTCTCTTCTTCGCCTGTTGCTCAGCCCATGAAGTCAAGACTTGTGGAAGTCTGTTGTTTTGAAAAAAGAGGCTGCTGAGCCCCAACGAAGGGAGGGAAAATATGATGTGAGGGGAGGTAGTTATTGCAAAGGTAACGATGGCTCATACATGACGCCCTTGTCCTCATCCTCCTCCTCCTCTTCCCTGAAGCCAAAGAAAAGATCATCGGCGCCTCCCAAAGCCGGAAGGGGTTCCTACCTACCTACCTACCTACAGACACACACACCAAAATATAACCGTCATTTGCTCCCTAATTGCCCCTGGAAGGCGAAGCCTAGGAGGAACCGATCACACACACACACACACACACACACACACACACCTCCTTGTCGCTTTAAGAAATCAGGCGGTTATTCTGAATAAAAACGATTTCCCCCCTCCTTAATTTGTTTTGCCTATTTCTGATGCAGAGCAACCGTCCTCTCGCTCTCTCTCGGGTTTCCCTTCCAAACGCGGCTTCTCCCTTTTGAGACCAACCCCACAGAAGGAGCCCCTCTCGGAGTCCTCCAGGCGTCCCTGTTCCCCTGTCCCACAAAACCCGTGTCAGCCCCGTTCCCACGTTCGACTCACACTTTCCCTCCGGGCTTCCTCCACCCATGGGGGTTCCCTTAAAAGGCACACTTGCCCGTCTCGGCCTTCTCGGGCCTTCGGTGGCTGCTCCGGATGAGGCCCCCGGGGCTCTCCACCCTCCGGGCCGCCAGGGAGCAGCGGAGGAACCCGGAAGGAGGAGGAGGAGGAGGAGGAGGAGGCCGCCCCCCTCCTGCTCTCCGGTCTGGCTCCGGCAGCCAATCCCAATATGGCGGCCGAGCAGCTGCTCACACCGGAAGTCCGTCGCGCAACCAAGGAAGAGGGAAAGGGAGCAAGAGGGGCCTCGGCCACGCCTTCTCCGGGGGAGGCCTTAGCGACCCCTGGCGGCCAGAACCCAGAAGGGAGGCGGAGCCCCAGCCTTTCCCGCCCGCAAAGTACACACATGCTCACTTGCTTTCTCTTATTTTGCATCCACCGTTGCACACTCCCAGTAGCGTGGCAGGGGAGGGAGCTGAGAATTTGCTATTTTAGTGTAGTGGCGTCGCTAAACTTAGGGAGAGGCGCTTGCTGGGTTTTCTTAAAAAATAAAGTGACTAGCTTTAGGGATCTTGTACTTGAGGTACAGTAAAAGCCCTCCTTACGGGAAAAAGACAGTCTCGTAGGCTTTTGTTTAAAGTGATTTTTTTTGTAACTCGAAGCAAACCCATAGGGAAAATTATTTGTTATATTATTTGTTTACGTAACAGGCTACAAACTGTACAGGAAGGATAGGAAGGGGCAAACAGGAGGTGGTGTGGCCTTGTATGTCAAAGAAGTGATAAAATCGTATGAATTGGAATATCTAGGTGATTTGGAGTCACCATTAGAAGCTCTGTGGGTAAGAGTACCAGGCCACAAGGATGGTCTAACAGTAGGCATATACTATCGGCCTCCGACCCAAACTCTTGAGGGAGACTGGCAGTTGGAGAATGTTGTAAAGGAGGCATCCAAGAAGGGAAGCCTGGTTATAATGGGGGACTTCAATTACCCTCACATAGACTGGGTGAACTGTTGTTCAGCACATGATAAAGAGATAAAGTTCCTAGATATGCTCAATGATTGTTCCCTGGGACAGATGGTTGAAGACCCAACTAGAGGTACAAGAATCCTTGACTTGATCCTGAGTAATACTCAGGATCTGGTGCAAGATGTTAATGTGACTGATCCAATAGGGAACAGTGACCACAACTCAATTATGTTTAACTTGATCATAGACCGCAAGTCACTGATAAAATCTAACACAGAGACCTCAAATTTTCAAAAAGGAAATTTCCCAAAGATGAGGAAACTAGTAAAAAAGAAACTGAAAGGGAAAATTGAGAGAGTCCAAACACTCCAAGAGGCATGGAGGTTGTTTACAAAAACAATAACAGAGGCCCAATTGGAATGCATACCCAAAAGGAAAAAGGGCACTGCCAGGTCCAAGAGGACTCCGATGTGGCTTACAGGAGCTGTTCGGGAAGTGATCAAGAGCAAGAAAAGCTCATTTAGAAGATGGAAGGCTTGTCCAAATGAAGACAGCAGGCAGAAACATAAATTCTGGCAGAACAAATGCAAGGCAACAATCAGGAAAGCAAAGCAAGACTTTGAGGAGCGTATAGCTAAAAATACTCAGAGAAATAACAAAGACTTCTTTAAGTACATTACAAGTAAGAACCCAACTAGGAAGGCCATTGGACCATTAGATGACAATGGAAGGCAAGAGGTTATTAAAGAGGAAACAGAGATTGCAGAGAGACTCAATGAATTCTTTGCTTCAGTATTCACTGAAGAAGACAGAGACCACATGCCCAAAACAGAGCCTATCTTCGTAGGGAGGGAAACCGAAGAATTAAGCCAGATAGAAAAAACCAGGGAGGAGGTCCTTGCATGTCTTGTTAAGCTAAACACTAACAAATCCCCAGGACCAGATGGCATCCATCCACGAGTTCTCAGGGAACTTAAAGATGAAATTGCTGATATCCTAGCCAAAATATATAATCTTTCCCTCAAATCAGGCTTTGTGCCTGATGACTGGAAGGTAGCGAATGTAACACCAATTTTCAAAAAAGGATCCAGGGGTGATCCAGGAAATTACCGGCCTGTCAGTTTGACATGTGTCCCAGGTAAAGTGATGGAAACCATCCTAAAAGATAGAATTAATAGGCACATAGAAGAGAAGGCGCTGCTAAAGGAGAGCCAACATGGCTTTTGCAAGGGCAAATCATGCCTCACTAATCTGTTGGAATTTTTTGAGAGTGTCAACAAGCATGTGGATAAGGGGGGTCCAGTTGACATTGTTTATCTGGACTTTCAGAAGGCTTTTGACAAGGTCCCACACCAAAGGCTCTTGAATAAACTTAACAGTCATGGAATAAAGGGACAGGTCTTGTCCTGGATCAGCAACTGGCTAAGGGACAGGAAACAGAGGGTAGCACTAAATGGACACTTCTCCAAGTGGAGGGAAGTAAAGAGTGGGGTCCCCCAAGGTTCAGTACTGGGACCCCTGCTTTTCAACCTCTTCATAAATGATCTAGAGGTAGGAGTAAAAAGCAAGGTAGCCAAATTTGCTGACGACACTAAATTATACAGGGTAGTGAAAACCGTGAGAGATTGTGAAGAGCTCCAGAGGGATCTCTCGACACTGGGGGAGTGGGCAAAACAGTGGCAAATGAGTTTCAACATTAGTAAGTGCAGAGTGATGCATGCTGGGGCAAAAAACCCCAATTACATTTATAAACTGATGGGGTCTGAACTCTCTGCGACAAACCAGGAAAGGGACCTTGGTGTCCTGGTGGACAGCTCAATGAAGGTGTCAACCCAGTGTGCCTCAGCAGTGAAAAAAGCAAACTCAATGTTAGGGATCATTAGGAAGGGTATAGAAAATAAGTCAGCAAGTGTCATTTTGCCTCTTTATAAATCTATGGTGAGGCCCCATCTGGAATATTGTGTACAGTTCTGGTCGCCATACCTCCAGAAGGATATTATGGAGTTGGAGAAAGTACAGAGGAGGGCAACCAGAATGATTAGGGGACTGGAACACCTTCCTTACCATCTGAGGCTGCAACGGTTGGGCCTTTTCACTCTTGAACGACGGCGTCTAAGAGGTGACCTGATTGAAGTTTATAAAATCATGCACGGTGTGGACAAAGTAGATAAGGAAAAACTGTTTTCCCTATCGCACAACACTAGAACTAGGGGACACTCCATGAAACTTTTGGGTACTAGTTCTCAAACAAATAAGAGAAAGTACTTTTTCACCCAGAGGATTACTGGTCTATGGAACTGCCTGCCAAAAGAAGTGGTGACAGCTGTCAGTCTTGACAGCTTTAAGAAAGGATTAGAGGGGGGGCGTGTCATGATGGAGGGCTGAGAGGGACGAGCTTTTCTCCGCTCGGAAAGGAGAGAAGAGAAAGTGACTTTTTTAAAGTGAAAATAGTCCTCGAAACCGGCTGAAAAATGGATTAGGAAAAAGAGAAGGAAAATTAGCAGTGGAAAATATATTGGATGCCCCAAAGCAGCGCCGAGAAAAAGAGGTAGGACAGAGCTTTGATCTTGAGAGTGGGGGGATGGGCGACCTGTAATGGCGACGAGTCCCCAGAGCTCCTGATCGAAGAACGGAAATTCTGGAAACGGGAGGAGACCGGCGTTCTAGTAAAAGTGGTCAAAAGTGTGGGCAAAGCATAAGTGGACGTCGGAACGAAAAGTAAGCTTGTTGGGGGGCTGAAAGAAGATTCTGCAGCGGGCTCGCTCGGTCTCGCCGCCCCCCCCGATCGGAGACAAACGGAGTTCCGAGGCGCTGGAAAGGAGCAAAGGGGAGAAGCGAAGAAGTTTGAGGGTGAGCAAAGCTGTAAAGATTTATAAAAAGAAAGGGGGAAATAGAAAGGAGAAGTAAAGAGACTGATTTTTTTTATTCCTTTTCCCCGTGTGAAAGGTTTTATGCCGGTGGGAGTGGACAAATAAGCGGCTAAGCAAAAGGGGCAAGACAGTATTCCCTGCTTTCCTTTTTTTTTTTTTTTTTTGATCTCTTTTTCCCTTTTCCTTGCCTCCCTTTCTCGCTATTATGCTGTGGTCTAAGAGTATTGGTTTTTAAAGAAGAAGAGAGACGATAAGTCTGTCCCTGCATTTTTTTTTTTTTTTGGAGATACAAAGAGAAGCAAGAAGGTGTTGTGGCGCAGTTCCCTGAGAAATAAACTGCTTGTAGATTGGAACTTTGGAGAACAGGAAAGTGAACTCATCAGTGTCATTTTTATTTCTGCTGACTCTTCCTTTTTCTCTCCTTAAAAGAGATTTGGATAACATTTGCAATTTACAATAGAAAGTTGGCTCCCCCTACAGTTAAATTTTTGAGATAAAAAAAAAATTTTTTTTTTCCTTCTTTTTCCCTTTCTTTTTTCAACTGCTGTTATTTTTGTTTTCTTTTTTTCTTGTCTGGTTCGAAGCTTTTTAATTTTTAAATATTTTTTTAAATAAGATTTTTCTAATTGCTTCTTTTTTAGTTTTTTTCTTTTTTTTCTTTTTTCTTATTCCTTTTTGTTTTTATTTTTATTCTATTTTTACTTTTGTGGGGGGGGGGAAATATTAAAGTAGATAAAAATATAAGAGGGAAATTAATTAAATTAAATTGGGACCACGGAGGTTTGAATGACTATCTGGGTATACATGTGTGTGTATATGTGTTTGTAAATATACACGCATATATAAGACAGAGAGAGGGAGGGGGAGGAGGGGATAAGGGTTAAGTACTGTATTTGGAAAGTTTAATAAAACTGGTTAGAGTTAAAATATATGGTGAATTTTGAACGACTAAACTTTGTATGTAAATTGACAATAAGCAGTTAGAAATATATTTGAATGAAACGGCAGGGGAGAGGGAAAGAGAAGGAGAAGAAATTGGCTTGGACAAGAGTGCAAAGACCAACGTCCTCGGATAGAAGTTTCAGGTGGCTTACAAGATTGGATGAGGAGGAAGAAGAGATGAAAAAAGCAACGCAACAAGTGATAAAGGACTTGGAGGAACAGGAGACAGTGAAAAAGATGGCACAACAATTACAGCAGCAGCAGCAACAGAAGACAATAATATCACCAACGGCGCCTACTCCATCTGCGGTAAAATCAATCGTGATAACAACAGCAAAAGTAACAACGACAACAACAGCTATGACAACAGTGTCAACGACAGCGGCGATAGCAGGAACAACACCAACAACGATCGTAACCACGTCCACGGCCACAACACCAACGACATCGGCGACAGGGGGAGGAGAAGGAACTAAATCTGAATTTGAAATCCTTAACGAGAAATTTGATGCCCTGGGGAATAATATTGGAAACATGATTGCTCATATTAGAACAGAATGGAAACAGGATTTGCAAGATATGGTAGTAAACATTATGAAGGGAATTGAAGGCATGAAAGAGGAAACAAAGACCATTAAAAAAGAGCAAGAAGAGATAAAAAAAGAACAAGCAACGATAAAAGTAGAGGTCATGGACTTAAGAAGGAAAGAAAAGGAAAGAGAAAATAAGGTTGGGGATCATGAAAAGAGATTGGAAAATGTAGAAGAACAATTAAGAAAAGCAAATGTTATAATTCGAAAATTCCCAGAGAATTCACCAGACAAATTAAAAGAAAGAATAGTGAAATGGCTTGACGAAATTATGGAAGATGGCTTCACGCCGCATGAGGTGGTAAATGTATTTAGGCTCGGTTCAAGAAGGGGCAAAACTGGGTCAAGGAATGTCATGTTAAAATTTGCTAATGTATCAGATAAACTGAGGTTAATGGCGCTTATACGTGAAAAAGGACCAGAGGTTTTAAAAGTAGAAGGCCATGATATTGAAGTGTACAACGACATTCCAATGGAGGACCGTTTTTGGAGACAGTCGATGAAGCCAATCACAAAAAGATTCCAGGAAAAGGGAATAAGATACAATTGGAAATTCCCAAGACAATTAAGTTTTTTTTATTTGGGAAGAAGATATTTAATTAATGAAGATATTAATGTCTTGGATGTAATGACAGATGCCAAATTATTGGAAGCAGGAACTAAAGAGTGGTTTGACTTGAAGGAAGAATTGATTATATCTGGTGGTTATAGAAGAAGGGATAGCAATGGAAATGAGAATATGCCAAAAGGGGCAGAAGGAGGAATAGCTCCGGACGGGGAGTAGGTTCAGGCCCAATCCAGACCCCTATGTATGACTGCACCCCCCCTCCCCCCTCTGAATTTCGGAGGCCATTTGTAAAAAAAAAAAAAGAAATGGGGAGGGAGAGTAGTAGATTGTTTAGTGTGTTTTTTCTTTTAGATGTTTTTTCCTTTTTTATTATTACTATTATTTTTTTGTATATGGTGAAGGAAATGTTATATGCTGATCACATGTCCGTGGGAGGAAGTGGGAATTGTAAAAAAAGGGTGGGAGATACATAATAGATGAAGGATGTAAAAGTATTAACATGGAACGTGAAAGGTACTGGTTGTCAAGTGAAGAGAAGGAGGTTGGAAGCGGCACTCAGAAAAGATAGACCGGATATAATTTTTCTTCAGGAGACCCATCAGAATTCGGAAAAAACTAATAAATTATTCTTAGGATGGACCCAAGTTTACGAAAAAGCATATGGTTCCTCAAAGGCTAGGGGGGTCGCAACTTTGATATCAAATAGAGCGGGATTCGAGATGATAAAAAGTATATCAGACCCAGAAGGTAGATACTTGATAATAAAGGGGAAAATAGAAGAAGAGGAAATAACGCTGGTGAATTTGTATGTGCCAAATGAACATCAAAACAGGTTTTTAAATAAGATATACCGAATATTAGAGAAGGAAAAAACAACAAAAATGATTGTAGGGGGAGATTTTAATTTAGTAGGATCAAATATAGATAGTACGAATATGAAGAGAAGTCTAGGTGGAAATAAGACGTGTGTGTTAAATAATTGGTTGAAATCCTTGGGGTTGAAAGATACATGGAGAGTACTCAAAGGACAGGAAAGGGCCTATACATATTTTTCACAAGTGTACAATACATATTCCAGAATAGATTATATATTTGTCACGGATAATTTGATAAGTAACTTAGATGGCATAGAAATTGGAATATTTAAAGAATCGGATCATGCAAAAGTATTGTTGGAATTGAAAATAGATGCTATAAAGAGCCCGAAAAATTGGAGATATAACACCAGACTGTTTAGAGATAAAAAAGTAAAGATCAAATGGTAGAAAAATGGGAAGAAAATTGGAAGTGGAATGATACAGGGGAAGTACGAATTGGTACCGTATGGGATACCATGAAAGCAATATTTAGGGGTGAAAGTATTAGGTTGGCAAGTATTAGAAATAAACAGTTAAAAAGTAAGCAAGAAGAAACAGAAAAAGAGATTAAAAGGTTACAGGAGATACATGCAATAACTAAGGATAGAAAAGTATATGAAAAGATGCAGGGACTAAGGAAGGAATTAATTGGAAATGACATGGAAAAGGTAAAAAGAGACCTAACATATTTAAAAAGAGAATATTTTGTATATAGTAATAAAAATTCAAAAATGTTGGCAAGAGCGGCTAAAGAAAAGAGAGGCAGAAGAGAAATAGGGATATTAGTGGATAAGGAGGGTATAAGGCATAATAAGACCAAAGACAAATGCAAGGTGGTCAGAGAATTCTATCAAGCCCTATACTCTAAAAAGAAGATAAACCTAGATAAATTAAAAGATAGATTGGAAATGCAAATCAAAAATAAAATAAGTCAAGAGCATAAACAAAGAATGGAAGAATTAATAACTGAAAAAGAGATTAAAAAAGTAATAAATAAACTGAAAGTAGATAAAGCACCCGGTGAGGATGGATTACCTGCCGAGTTCTATAAAGAATTTAAGGATATAGTAATCCCGAAATTGTTAAAAATCTATAATGGTATTCTTAAAGGGGAACAGGTACCTGCATCGTGGTATAGAACAATAATTGTTTTATTACCAAAACCGGGAAAAGATTTAGAAAAAGTAGAATCATATAGACCTATCTCCCTGATAAACCAAGACGCTAAGATTTTTATGGCTATATTGGCAAATAGACTGAATAGTTTTATGGATAAATATATAAATAAAGACCAGGCCGGTTTTGTGAAAGGGAGACATATGGCTGATTTAGTAAGGCGAGTGCTAAATTTAATAGACGTGGCAAGACAAAATAAAGAGAAAGTAGGTATACTATCATTAGATATTTTTAAAGCATTTGATTCTGTACAATGGGTAACAATTATCGAGATAATTAAGAGTTATGGATTCGGTAATAGGTTTATAAAGACAATAGAACAACTGTACCAACAAGGATATGCTAAAATCAGGGTCAACGATGGTTTAACAGAAGAATTAAGATTAGAGGCAGGAACAAGGCAAGGATGTCCCCTATCTCCAATACTATTTATTATGGCGATGGAAATATTAGCTAACATAATAAGAGAAGACAAAAACATAGAAGGAATATTGGAAAATAAAATTAGTTTATATGCAGACGATACTTTGTTAATTATGAAACACCCCAGAAGAACCATGGAAAGGATTCAAAAGCATCTAAAGGATTTTGAACAAATTACAGGTCTGAAGGTAAATTGGGAAAAATCAGAATTGATTTTAAATAATATTGAAAAAGAAGAGCAAAGGAAAATCAGGGATGAATTTAAATTACAGATTAAAGGGAGCTTGAAATACCTGGGGATAAATATATCTAATAATCTAGAGGACCTGAAAAGACTAAATTATGATATACAAAAGAAGGAATTTAAGACTAAAATTTCACAATATCAAAAACTGAAGCTGTCTTGGTTTGGCAGAATAGCATTGACTAAAATGATGTTACTACCAAAGTTAAATTTTTTATTTGATGCCTTACCAATTCAGCTGATAGATAAAGATATTGAGGAATATCAAAAACTATTTGATAGTTACTGTAATGGGGGACGTAGACCTAGAATTCTAAAGAAAATGTGGTATTTACCTCAAAAAGAAGGTGGTTTAGGAATGCCTAATTTAAAGAATTATTATAAAGCCTTCCAGATAAAGAACGTAGTTAAGATATTGATGAAGGAGTCGGTTATCTGGGAGGAAATCGAGATGAAGGAAGTAAAGGAAGTTGGTAAGAGTCTTTTTTTAGACAAGGAAATAGGAAAAATATCGGTTAAAAACAGAATGATGAGATCTATGTTGGGAGTATGGAAGAAAGTTAAAATGAAACTGGCCCCAAACATCTCACCGATAATTGAAATAGAAGACTTGAATAACTTCCCAATAAGATTGGATAACGAGATTAAGGAAATTTTGTTGACAAATAGGGTTCTCCTATTGAAAGATTGGATACGAGTCTGCAAAGATGATGGGAGGAAAAGAGAGCTATATACCCAGATGAAGTTGAATTGGTTTCAGATAATTATGGTGAATAAGTGGAATAATAAATACTGGAGGGAACGAAGCTTAGAAAGAGACAGGACGGAATTTGAGGAACTAGTTTGGAAAATTAGGAAGGAGGAAATTGGTATTAAAGGGTTGGTTAGTAAAATTTATAAAATAATAAACACAGAAGGCAACCCACAAGAAACATTAAGAAATACATGGGAACAGGATTTGAACTTGAAAATAACGGAAAAGGAATGGCAAAATAAATGGAAAAAAAGAATTATGAGATCCCTATCGGTCAGAATAAAGGAACACAATTTTAAAATGTTATGGAGGTGGTACCTGACACCCGTGAGACTGCACCAGATGGATAAGAAGAACAATAAAATGTGTTGGAGATGTAAAAACAGTTTGGGCACATATGTTCATATGTGGTATGAATGTAAAGAGGTAGAAAACTTTTGGACAAAAATCGAGATCGAGATAGGGAAAATTATGGGAGTACGTCTCAGATTGGGGCCAGATACCACCTTACTGACAGATGTTGAGAATATTAAAATAGATAACGATAAGAAAGAGTTGTTGTCTATGATGTTAGTAATGGCAAGAATGTGTATTGCAAAAAATTGGAAAAGTGATATAATGTTAAAAGTGCAGGATTGGTACGGGCAGATGTGGGACCTCGCATTGAATGAAAAACTAACATGGGAACTAAACCTTAAGAAAGGTATAATAAAAGAAAGTAGATTTTGGAAAATATGGCGAAAATTTGTGGAATACTCATTGACAAGAGACGGAATAAAAAAATTGACACCAGACCAAATGAAATTTTGGGAACAATAGAAATGAATGGGAGATCCCACAACCTCCTAGGACAATGTATATAGCACCAGGGTGATGAAGTCTTTAAGTGTATGTAATATACAGTCTGTCTTATTTTTTATATTATGATTTTATCTTTATTAAAAAAATTTATTTTTTTTGTTATATATAAAATGTTTGTTTTATGTCTTATGCTTTAAAAAATTAATAAAAATTAAGTAAAAAAAAAAGAAAGGATTAGACAAGTTCATGGAGGACAAGGCTATCAATGGCTATAATTATGGCTACCTAAGGACAACCTCCGGGTTGGAGAGATAGGCAGGATATCTCTCAATGCCATTTCCAGGGAATCCTAAGCAGGTGAGGGCATCTCCTTGGGAATACCCTGAAGGAAATGGTGAGCCACTGTGTGAGACAGAATGCTGGACTGGATGGGCTGTGGCCTGTTCCAGTAAGGCTGTTCTTATGTTCTTATGTAACTCGAAGCAAACCCATTGGGAAAAGAATCTTTATGTAACTCAAAGCAAACCCATAGGAAATCGTGTAAATCGGGACATGATTTTAGCATAAAATCCTTATGCAAGCCAAATTTTATGTAACTCAAGGCATATGTAAGTCAGGGTTTTACTATATCTTGTACCATAGCTTTTCGGCTATGAAACAGAAATGAGCACTGAACCCTAGAGTCAGGTGCAACTGGCTTCAGAGCAAGGGTGACCTTTACCGTTACTAATAATAATAATTTCATGTCAGAAATTATTCTGGGTTTAAAGGGTTTTTGCGGAAGAAACACTGCTCAGGGAACGCCCAAATGAGGCTCCTTTCATGTCCCCAAGAGCTGGGACAGAGATGGGAGTTCAATCTGTCATGCAGTACCCGGGTCTCAAACTGCCGACTTGCCAGCCTTCCAGCTAACAAGGCGAGCTTCTTAAAACCACTGAGCCATCACAGCCCCTGTGCCTTGAATGTAGGACCATGATAGATTAGTGGTCAAGATGTTGAGTGGTCGGCAAGTCAGTGGTTCGAGACCCAAGTGCTCGTCTGTCCCAGCTCCTACCAACCTAGCAGTTCAAAAGCAAGAAATTGCAAGTAGATAAATAAGTACCGCTTCGGCTGGAAAGGTAACAGCATTCCGTGCGCTCTGGCATCTAGCTATGCCTACCGCGTAACCTTGGAAATGTCTGCACACCCAGACAATGTTGGCTCTTTGGCTCTCAATGGAGATAAGCACCAAACCCTAGAGTCAAATACAACTTGCTTTCAGGCAAGGGCGACCTTTCCCTTGAATGCACATTATTGTAATACTCTCTGGTTCTATGGGGGTACTTAAGAGTCACCTACAGGGTGGCCTGTAAGTCCCTTCCAATCTATATATCTTATGTACAGTAAGGTAAAGGTTTCCCTTGCTCGAAAGTCAGTCGTATCCACTCTAGGGTGCAGTGCTCATCTCTGTTTCTAAGCCGAAGAGCCAGCGCTGTCTGCTTCTGCAGACGTTTCCGTGGTCATGTGGCAGGCATGACTAGACACCGGAGCACACGGAACGCTGTTTACCTTCCCACCGAAGTGGTCCCTATTTATCTACTTGCAATTTCTTGCTTTCGAATTGCTAGGTTGGCAGGAGTTGGGACAAAGACGGGAGCTCATTCCGTCCTGCAGTACTCGGGAATCAAACTGCTGATCTTCCGCTTCCCAGTCAGCATCTTAGGCACTTGAGCCACTGCAGTTATTACACTGCAGTGTAATAACATATGGATGCGTAGGGACTTACAGGCCACCCTGTATATTTAAATGAGTATTGTAAACGCAAACTTTTAAAAAAAGTTTTAATATGTATATTTATACACAAACACACACACACCCTTTTATCACAAAACAACAATAGGGATGAGCCAAAACTGGATGCTATAACTTGTAGACCCTGAGTTCTTTTCACCAGCAACAGAGCAGGAGTTCCTAGTAGATACAGAGGAAGAGTTCAAATGTCTCTTTGAAGCCCAAAAAAGCATTCAAGATATAGTTATCAACTGAGGTCGTACATCCGCAATAGAAAGGAATTCAGCATCGCATCTTGAGTCTCTTCTTCTTTACTTCCTCTTTTACCCCTTTGGGTGTCGAGGGACTCGAGTCTCTAAAACCCTAAAATAAAATACAAATGAAAATGTACATAATCACTATGTGAATTTGCCTTTCTAATTACTAAAATCTGTAGCAATAGCAGCTCCTGCCTCTCCAGCTTTCCTTTCTTGCTAATTAAAATCTTGAATTCAAGGCCCTTTCCAGGATTTCTGCCCTCATTGGGTGGACTTAATTATTCCATAGGGCAGGGATTCTCAACCTGCGGCCTGTGGGCCAGATGCAGCCAGCAACACCGTTTCATGTGGCCCTTCACTGCCTCCACCACACCAGGAAGTGCCATGTGATGGAGGAAGGGTAAAATGGCCGTCCAGCCCCCGAAGCTGTCTGAAAGAGTGTGACCCGGCCCCCGGCTTTAAAAGGTTGAGAGCTCCTGCCATAGGGGTTACACTATGTACCAGTCAACATTCTAACTTCTGTGGTGGGCCTAGGCTTTCCAAGGGATGTGAAATAGTGGCTTTACCAGTATCACTCCCTAGTGAGTTTCCAAGGCAGAACAAGGATGCAAACCAGCCCAGTAACCTAGCCACTGCCCGACATTGCCTCTGCCTTGAATGTGGGGGCATTATTTTTATGTTGGTCTTTACTTTTGAAGTAGATCTTTCTTTTGGTGTAGTGGTTGAATTATTTAGACATGTACAGTAATACCTCGGATAACGTTAAAACTTGCTTCCACAAATCTGAATGTTATCCGATTTTTAGCGTTATCCAATGCATGCATTGGATAATGCTAAAAAAAGCCAGCTTCCTTTGGGGGAAAGCTCGGTGCGAGTGCGCCCGCCCGCTTTCCCCCAAACCAAGCAGGGAATCATAGCATCTGATCCCCAGCTTGGTTTGGTGGAAAGCGGGCACCCCTGCACATTCCCCCAAACCAAGCTGGAGATCAGACACTCTGATCCCCAGCTTGGTTTGGGGAAAAGCAGGTGCTTGGCTGCTTCCCTTCGCAGAGGTCCGACGGGTGTCTCTGGACTCACCCACCGGCCATCCGCGATGGGAAACGGCCAGGCACTTGGCAGTTTCCCTTCACAGAGACCCGGCAGGGGTGTCTGCATGCATCGTTATCTGATTTCTGCATCGTTATCCGAGTTTAGCGTTATCCGATCAATCGTTATCCGAGGTATTACTGTATCAGATTTCATTTACTGTGTTAGTGGCTGTTTTCTTCAATTATTACTGTAGATTGATGATTCCCATGTTCTCTTAATTGTCTCTATTTTGTGATAGGTGTCTTAGCCTTAATTTGTATGTTCCATTTTTTCCTGTTGTTTGCGGGTATCTGCTTAGTGACTTTTCATGAGCTATTCAGGGCAGGAGAGATTGTGTTTTGTATGTCTCTGGTCTTTTGTGTATGTGTGTGTTGCTTGTTTTGTTTTCAGGAAGAGCAGAGGAAACTAATTGACAAATGGAAGGTCACAAATATATTCTGGTGATCCTGGGTAGGTGATATGACACCAGTAGGTGGGCTGGCCATTACAGAAAATCCATCTAAGTGTACTCTAGCCCACAAGTCAAAGCTACAAGTCAAAGTCAAGCTACAAAACAGTACAATTATTACTACTTAGTTGGTCTGAGAGAGAATTGGCACAGAAGTCCACGGTTGGCTAAAACAGTAAGAGACTGCACAGAAGCCCTTTCCTATCATGAGGAAATGGCAAAGCCAGACAGAACTCACCAGACACGGAGTCACTGGGTGGCAAAGGGTCCGTGGGAGTGCCAGGGCCAACACTCCCGTCCATGGATAGATCCGAGTTCCCTGCTGGAGATGCCACTTGGTTTTCTACGTTAGGGTCGCTCTGTTGTGATCCGGCAGATTCTGGCAACAGTAAGCAGTCCATGTCGGGCTCTTCCAAAGTCTCTCTGTCACTCTTGCCTACTGATAGGTCATACGGTGCATCCAGAGTTTTTCTGTGCTCCCGGCGTAGATGATCCACTTGTGGCCTGGCGTTGCTCTCTGAAAGCCGTGGCACAACCAAATTTCGCTTGATGCAAAGAAAGCGGTTGAGTTCTTTGTAATATGGCCACACACGGCGCCCGTGACCAATGTGGCTGTTCCCATCCGTTATCATTTTGAAGCCACGCCGCAGCACCTTGGCGCGCTGGCGGCACTGCTCCCAGTCCCTGTTGTAGCCTCGTGCTTGCATTTCGTCCGAGATCCACTGGAACTGTGCAACAGTGCGGTAGTTGGAAGCCAGGGCGCTCTGCACCGCATCCTCACCCCATACCTGGATGAAGGCCCGATTCTCCTCATCAGTCCAAGCCGCCTGGCGTCTTGATTTGGTGGCCGAGGAAGAGCCCTGAGATGATGCCACCAGTGTGCCAGAGTTTGGTATTGGAACGGAATCTGCAAGGATATCAGACAACATGGTGTGCTTTGGGGGAAATCACACGGGAAGACTGGCAGCAGCTGTTTGTTTTTTTTTTGTACACAGCAGCAGAAAAACTTTCAAAGGAATTTGAGGGTAGTAAAAGCAGCACTAGTGGAAATGTGATGTAACAAAGCAGCTCAGAATGATTTAAGGGTGTGTCTAGAGAGGTGGGGCACTCAATACAATGCACTATGTAACGTAAAAAGCAGGCTTCACCCCCACTGTTCTAAAACCCTTGACCAAAGTAACAATCAGGAGAAGGGTGTAAAACATCAAACAAATTTCCCCACCATACATTCTATTCATGTAAACTGTTTGAAAGCACATTTCTAGACATGTGGACTTTAACTTTGCCAAACTGACATGCAATAATAGAACCAAGACTCACCTATGTAACTGCCATCTGTGGAAATGTAGGCTGCTGGTGGAGAAAAGAAAAACAAATACTATTAGAGAAGGAGAAGACTTACTGATTTACCAAGAGCAAGACTGGTGTACAAGTGGGGAAAAACAAATGAGTTTCATAAAGAAAATGTCAGTCATTTCACATCCTATTAAGCTATAATGTCTGGGATCTTGCTTTTCAAAAACAGTTGAGACACCAAGAAATATTCCAGTTCTAGTCAAAGCCCAGGTTTGTGTGGGGTCAAAAAATGGTATGGGAGAAATAAAAAGTTCCATAATTTGTTCCCTGAATTTCACAGACCATGAAAAACACATAAGTGATAAGAGCAATGAACCCAAGGTAAAGGTCACCCTTGCTCAAAAGCCAGTCGTATCTGACTCTAGGATTCAGTGTTCATCTGTTTATAAACCAAAGAGCCAGAACTGTCTGTATCTGCAGATGTTTCCGTGAACATGTGACAGGCATGACTAGACACCGGAGTGCATGGAACACTGTTGACCTTCCCACTGAAGTGGCACCTATTTATCTACTTGCAAAGGATCTGGCAATTTAGCTGGATAAAAAAGCCCTATGGTCTCAGGGCCATGCCTACTCCTCCTATTACAGCTATTTAATCAACACAAGAAGCTGGTTGCAAGCACTGTCCTGTACTAATAAATCTTGCTAACATACACACTGTGCTAGCAGCTCTGTTCCATCACCACCTCTGCCGAGTATTGCAAATGTGAAGGAGCCCAACACGTTCTTAAAACTAGCTTGCAGGAACTTCACTGGAGGTCTTCAAAAGCTCCAGCTGCCTAATCCACTATTAATGTAACACTAGAAAAGGTAAAGGTAGCCCTTGCTTGAAAGCTAGTCATATCCGACTCTAGGATTCAGTGCTCATCTCTGTTTACAGCCAAAGAGCCAGTGCTGTCTACATCTGCAAACGTTTCCATGGGCATGTGGTAGGCATGACTAGACGCCAGAGCGCACAGAACGTTGTTACCATTCCCACTGAAGTGGTACACTAGCAGCTCTGAATTAAAAATAACACTAACTTGTCTCTGTGCAGAATGGGGTACATTCCACACCAAAGTCCAATGAAAGTCCACTATAGCAGCAATTCCTAATCACCTCTAAATTTTCCTAAGGTTTTGTGCTGCGAAGGAAGAGATCCTTACCCATTGAAGTCATATCTTCATCATTCTCCTCCATGGTGTCACTTGAACCCCTACTTCTTACTCCTCCCTGGGTTGGGAGACAAACCCCTAAGAAACTTTCAGATCCTGTAAAAGACAGTAAATATATATATATGTATAAGTCACACAGGTGGAGAGCATCTAGAAATATTTATTATTTGCTATGGGGTCAAGGTTGAGTGTGAGGTTCTCCTACACTGTACTTTAGCCTCCCAACAACCCTGAGACGTAGGTCAAGTGTAAACAGACTGGCTGGACCTGGGTTACCAATAAGTTTCTTTTTCAAGCCACGTAAAATCTGCATCTCTAAAATCCCAGCCAAGGACTCTACTAGTAACACTCTAAGTCAAGATCGCCCTTCCTGGAATGCCTGTCATATCAGACTCTCTAAGTGTCTAGGACAGTGGTGGTGAAACTATGGTATGCGTGCCAGAGGTGGCACTCGGAGCCCTCTCTGTGGGCACCTGTGCAGTCACCCCATCACAGAGCTTGCCCCACCCCTCTGCCCAGCAGCCCAATGGGAGCACTTCCTCCCTCTCCCCAACACACAGTTCAGGGGTCCCCTCTGCCCAGCAGCTCAATAGGAGCGTTTCTTTCCTCCCCTGTTGCTGTGTTGGCACTTTGCGATAAATAAGTGGGTTTTGGGTTGCAATTTGGGCACTCAGTTTCTAAAAGGTTTGCCATCACTGGTCTAGGAGGTGGTGGTCATCTCTTTTTATAGCCAAAGAGCCAGCATTGTCTGCGTCTTCAGACGTTTCCCATGGTCATGTGGCAGGCACGACTATTCGCCGCAGTGCAAGGAATTTCGTTACTTTGAAGCGGTACCTACTTATGTACACGCAATTTCTTCCTTTCGAACTGCTAGGTTGGCAGGAGCTGGGACAGAAACGGGAGCTCACTCCACCTTGCAGCACTCGGGGTCTCGGACTGCTGACCTTCGAGTCCTCCAGTTCAGAGTCTAAACCACTAAGTCACCGCAGACCCTCGTCCCTATTGAAACCAACCCTAACCCCACAGAAGGAGCCCCTCTCGGAATCCTCCAGGCGTCCCCGTGCCCCTGTCCCACAAACCCGTGTCAGCCCCGTTCCCACGTTCGACTCACACTTTCCCTCCGGGCTTCCTCCACCCTAAAAGGCACACTTGCCCGTATCGGTCTTATCGGGCCTTCGTTGGCTGCTCCGGATGAGGCCCCCGGGGCTCTCCCCCCTCCTGCCCGACCGACCGCCTCCCTCAGGGCGATGGCCGCCAGGGAGCAGCGGGACCGAGGAGGAGGCCGCCCCTCCTTCTCTCCGGTGGGGCTCCGGCGGCCAATCCCAATATGGCGGCCGAGCAGCTGCTCAGACCGGAAGTCCGTCGCGGAACCAAGGAAGAGACTCAACGAGAAGGAAAGGGAGCAAGAGGGGCCTCTTCTACGCCTTCTCCGGGGGAGGCCTTAGCGACCCCTGGCGGCCGTATCTCTTGATTTTAGACTCAGAAGGTGATCAATGTTTGTAGAAGTTAGTACTGTACTGTAGTAAGACAAATGGGAGGCGGAAGCGGAAGGTCAGCAGTTCGATTCCCGAGTACTGAAGGACGGAATGAGCTCCCGTCTTTGTCCCAGCTCTTACCAACTTAGCAGTTCGAAAGCAAGAAAGTGCAAGTAGATAAATAGGGACCACTTCGGTGGGAAGGTAACAGCGTTCCATGCACTCCGGTGTCGTCATGCCTGCCACATGACCACGGAAATGTCTGCAGAACCAGACAGCGCTGGCTCTTCGGCTTTGAAACAGAGATGAGCACTGAACCTTAGACTCGGATATGACTGGCTTTCGAGCAAGGGAGACCTTTACCTTTACCTAAAGGTTGCCCTTGCACGAAAGCCAGTCGTATCCCATCCTAGGGTTCGGTGCTCATCTCTGTTTACAGTCAAAGAGCCAGGGCTGTCTGCATCTGCAGACATTTCCATGGACATGTGGCAGGCATGCCTTGACACCGAAGTGCACAGGACGCTGTTTACCGTCCCACAGAAGTGGTCCCTGTTTACCTTCTTGCAATTTCTTGCTTTTGAACTGCTAGCTTGGCAGGAGCTGGGGCCAAGATGGGAGCTCACTCCGTCGTGCAGTACTCAGGTCTCAAACTGCTGACCTGCCAACCTTCCAGTCGGCAAGTGCAATCATAAAACAAGTAAAATACAGGAAGCTAGAATACTTTAGTCACATAATTAGTACCCAAAAAAGTAGGGATGGTTACCATTGATCATTCAAGGCCAGTGGAGGCCTCTAGAAGTACAAGTGTAGGATTGGGGCCGTAAAGCGGCCCTTGAGGTCCCGGAGGAGACTGGTCGAGTAATGACACGAGGCAAGATGGAGCGAAGACCAGTGATTTATTGAGGGAAAATCATCAGTATATATTATGTTCAAGGCTGCGCATGGTAGAATGGTCATCTGACAGAAAATCACATCACCCATTTACCCGGGTTAATTGAGAACCTCTCTTGGGGAAGTTAATTAACTAAGGCAAACACTGACAGAGGGAAACCATTGTTCGAGGCTTACGCCAGAGTAAATATGGCTTCTATTTGCACCAAAGATTACGCTTAACTGCGAGTGAGTGATTGCCTAATGGGTAACGGAGGTTAGAGATCTGCTCTCTCAGCAGAACCGTCGGTCAGGTCAGGTGTGGGTGAATAAACCCTTATGATTAATCCACCCCCCACCCCCCAATTTCCATACTGGCAAGGGCCAGTGACCAGGAACCTTCTTCGCCGGTGTAACCTCTGCCAGGGGCTGAGTATGCCAATTGTGCCCGCGGAATCCATATACAAGAACTAGAACTTGGTATCCAGTGTGGTGGGCTGTGAGAGGAAATCCTGATACCATGAAAATGCTCAAGCAGGGATACGGTCCAGCCGGCTGCTTGAAGAGAGCTCTCGGGAGGAATTCATAAGGCAAACAGGAGTGTTTTCACTCTCATGAACTTGGCTTATGGTTCATCCCTATCAGATTCCCACATGCCCCCCCCCCCCCCCCCAATATTCCAACAGTGGACTCCAAAAAAAATTTACTACCACACTGGGTGTGGTATGGTGGGCTTGGCCAGGAGAAAAGCCCTACGTTTTGCACCCAAATTAGGACTACTTTATTTCAAAACTAGGATGGGTGGGGCCAGCCAAAAATTCTGCTACCGGTTCTGGCGAACTGGTGTGAACCTGCTGATGCCCACAACTGCTGGTATCTTCCTTGACACCCAAGGGTTAAAAGAGGACGCAAAGAAGATTATTCAAGGTGAAATAAAGGACAGGAGGAAGTGCAGAAAAGAGAGCTTCTTGACCAAAGAACCTTGGAGCCTTGCTTGCTTGCATGCAACACAACACAAACCAACTTTTCGAAGCTCAGCTTGGGACTGCCTGAAGTAGTGACAGCAGATGACCATTGTGGCGGGGGCACCAGCCAAGCTAGAGGCACAGTCATGTTCAAAACGGGTTATTTCAAACATCTGAAAACACATTCTCTCTGGCACACATAATACACTAGCAAGGGTTGCCCGGCGTTGCCGGGCTTTCCCCCCGTGTGTTTTAATAAAAAATGAACCAATTTTATTTTTGCAATAGTTTTACATTGTGTTGGAAGGTTAAATTGTGTTAATTTTTTTAAAAAATTGCTTAGTCTGAAATGTTAATTTTTTAAATGTTTATTTATGTTAAAAATTTTTGGCTTGGCTGTTATTAACTGTGATCTGCTTTTTTGGTTTTTTTTGAGGATTAATAAAAGAAGAAAGTATGATATAATTTTTTCAAATTGTTTTATGTAAGCGAATAATGTTTTAGTTTTTTGAATTTTTTTAATTAGTTGTACCGTAGGTAATAATTTTAATAATGTAAAAGTAAATGTTTTTTACATTCAATGTTTTGAAAATGTGTTTAGATGTTTTGAGTTTAAATTTGAGTTATAACTCAGCACAGGATTTTTAAAAGTTTCTATTGTATTTTATTGACATATATTTGTGATTTGTGTGAAAGTGTGTTTAGTGTAATTTTTTTTACTTGTTTTTATTGGTGTGACCTTTTGTGTAAAATTGTGAATTTGTGTTTTGTTTGGGGCTGTTGTGTGTTTTTGAATTGTTTTTACTATTGTGGCCAGCAGGTGGTGCTGGTAGGGGTTATTGTATTTTGACTTTTTTTTTCTCTCCTGGCCTCTGGGTGGAGCTTCTTCTGGTAAGTAGTGTCTTTCTTTATTCATTTCTTTTCCAGTCCTGGTGGAGGTAGCACCTCTTTTGGTAAGTTTGCTTGTTTTCTTTCTTTTGTGTGTGTGTGTGGGCGGGGGGGGAAGGGGGGTTGGAATTTGTATTTTTTGTCTGTTTCTTTTGTTTTTGATTGTGTCTTTGTTTACTTCGTATTGTTTTTGGTGTTTTTGTTTTTGTGTATTTTTGGATGTGTTTGAGTTTTTTTTAGTTATTTTTAAAAAATTATTTATTTGGTGGTGGGGAAGGTACGTGGTCATTGGGGGTTAGGAAGGGTGGGCTAGGTGGTGGGGAGGGGGGCATGGTCGTTGGGGGTTAGGAAGGGTGGGCTAGGTGGTGGGGAGGGGGGCATGGTCATTGGGGGTTAGGAAGGGTGGGCTAGGTGGTGGGGAGGGGGGCATGGTCGTTGGGGGTTAGGAAGGGTGGGTTAGGTGATGGGGAGGGGGGCATGGTCGTTGGGGGTTAGGAAGGGTGGGCTAGGTGGTAGGGAGGGGGGCTTTATTGTGTTATGGTGCTTTGTTTGTGTGGAGTCGTGAAAGTAGATCGGGGTTTCCCCTTTAATATCAGTAGGTGGGGGGTTGTGACCCCCCTCTCCGCTGGCTCCCCTGGGGTTGGGAGGTTTGTAGGGACAAAAGAGGTATGTCCCCCCAACTCTTCTGGACCCAGTAGACCAGGCAGAGTGGATCGATTCCCTCCCCCCCTCCTTAAAACAACTCCGTTTTTAAAGAGAAGAAAAGACGGAGTTGTTTTAAGGAGGGGGGTGGGAATCGATCCCCTCTCCCTGGTGTCCTGAGTCCAGAAGGGTTTGGGAAACATACCCCTTTTGTTCCCACAAACCTCCCAACCCTAGGGTAGCCAGCAGAGAGGGGGATCGCAACCCCCACCCACTGATATTAAAGGGGAAACTCCAGTCGGGACATTCAGGCGCTGTTGGTGAGGGAAAGAAAGCCAGCTGGTGTGTGCTTGGCTGTTAGGCGGTGAGTTGTTTTTCTTTTTAATTTTTCGGGCGCCGGTTTCCTCAGCGTTCTGCATGCTCATGGCGCGCAGGACGCTGGGGCTTGTAGTAATGGGTTGGTGCTTTGTGTTTGTGCTGCGTTTTTTAAAAATGCTTTTCTTTTGATTGGCTGCGGCGCGTTTCCGAACGCTGCGCCGTGCGAGAGCCTCTCAGCCTGATTGGCTCTGGCGCGGCGCAAGGAATGTTGGGAAGTGAAGTGGTTTCCCTTTCTTCGCGTTTGTGGGGCTATTGCCCCACTGCCGGTTTTCTAAATCCTTCGTTGACCTGCGTACCCAGATCGGCCGTGTGCACGAAGGGTGAGTGCAGGCAAGTAGGGCGAGGCATAGCAACCTATAGCCAGTTCCAACGGTTAACCCTTGGATTTATAGGTTAAGATCCAAACTAGTTATGATTTATACACACCAAGAGAGCGGGGAAGAAAGCAGGTTGGCATGGGCTATTGGGGGGGGGGGGGTTAGACTGAGCCTGTCATGGGTCTCCCAACCCAATTCCACTCCTGGACTAGCCTGCACAGAAAGAGTTGGGCAAAAGCAGACTAGAAGGGGGCTAGTAACCCCCAGGTTTGCGTAGCCAGCTGAGGCAGAGGGTTTGAGAGAGGGAAAATGAAAGCCATGGTAGCCACAGTGGTCTTCTTCCATGTCCTGCTCAAACCCTGGACTGCTAAAGTGAAGCCACTTTCTTGGCTTTGTTGTTGGCCAAACCTAAGTCCTGATGGGTGCATGTTTTTGGTAGTAATTGGTAGACCAGTAAATGAGACTGATTTTGTATTTCTCCGCATTCACACAGCGTGTTGTTGTCTACCATCAGCCCCCCACTTGAGTATGTTGGTCTTGCATTTAGGGACTCCGACCTGCAGGCTACTCAGTGTACTCCAAGTGACATAGGGACGATTGAGTTATTCAGCCATATCCTCCTTTAACGTTGTTCCTTGTTCATTGAGCTCCTTTCACCATACTCTAATTTGGCTTTGTTCTTGCGTAACTTTGATGTATGCAGATTGATAGGCAGTATTCAGTGAGCCAGACACATCTTTATTGCAAGGTATGCAATCTGAACATGTAGTAATGGTGGAGGCGCAGCTCCTTTTATACAGTGAGATGCAGTGTTATACATTTGAATCTGGCTACACGGTTCCCCATTGGTTACTGTACTTGTGACGTCATGGTGACGCCTTCTTTACCTGGTTTTACCTATGGCGGGAATGTTTCCCGCGGTAGGCTTGATTGGTTGATTAATACCATGTGGTCGCGGATCACTGCCATCTAGTGGCAGGTGAATCGCGTCCCCTTCAGCTGACTTGTATTGGGTTACATTGCTTCATTCAGGTTGTTACAATTACTCTTAATGGGCAAAGACCTTCATGCAACTGATCTTAAAGGCAAACACTTCCATACACAACATTCTTCCCCCCTAGGATGGGACGAAGTCCCTTAGCCACAGTGGCTTCCCGCAATTTCGCTTTGGTCGTACGGCTGCTTGGCCAAGGCTGGGGGAACTAGGGGTCGCGTGTTCTGCTGATCCTCTTCCTGCAATGGGAAGACGAGGAGACTTGTTAGCGGGATTCCCCAACTAAAAATTCCGCCCACTTCTGGGATTGGCGGATAACGAAACGGGAGATTGTCCCACCCCCTGGGGGTTGGGGGTGAACTCCAAACGACTTGGACCAGGAGTACCTAAAGCTAAATCAAAACCCCGCTTCTCGCTTGGACGGGTGGGGGACCACTCCATAAAACCCTCCCGATCCCTTAACTCAAAATCAAACTCATCGGGCTCTCCCCCTCCTGGAAGGTGTGTTGCGCTGGGGGCCAAACACACATTTCTGGGAGAGGAATTGAATTGGGGGGTCTCCCCCAGAAGATCCCTCATGTCTCTTTGGGATTCCCCTGGCGGTGCTTGCCCTGTTTCTCCCCCTTGGAATAAACGGGTGGGGGAGGACCCTAACGTTAATTCGTCGTCCTCTCGGGTGTCTGTGACCCTCCTCCTGAGCTGATCGGCATGCCGCCACCATACCAGCCCTGTACTAGTCTCAACCTTGTAGGATACTGGCCCCATCTGCTCGAGGACAACCCCTGGCACCCAACTAGGGCCGGATGCATAGTTCCTACAATAAACCGTGTCACCTGCCACAAATACCTTTGACTGTTCAATGTCTATATTTCTCCCCCTATCCTCCACCCTGGTTGGATCTAACCGGTCGAGCAGTGTGACCAGTCTCCTTCGCATCAGGAGCTTGGCCGGGGAGCGTCCTGATGCAAGAGGGGCTACCCGGTAGGACAGTAGAAACTGGCACAGTTGCCAGTTCAAGTCTCCAGAGCCCATTTGCCGCAGTGCCTTCTTGGTAGTTCGCACTTGGCGCTCGACCTGCCCATTTGTAGCAGGGTGGAAAGGGGCTGAGGTGATGTGTCAAATCGCATTCCTCTCCAGGAATGCCTGGAATTCGACGGACGTGAATGTGGAGGCGTTGTCGGAGACAAGCACATTGGGTAAACCGAAACAGCTAAATAGGTTTCTCAACCTTTTAATGGTTGTTGCTGAGGAAGTATTGGGCACTGGAATAACTTTCAACCATTTTGAAAAAGAGTCAACCACGAGGAGGAATATGGAATCCCTGAACGCCCGGCAAAATCAATGTGTAAATGGGACCAAGGTCCGCGGGCCGTGTCCCATTCTCTACGAGGAAGTCGGGACTCCTCGGGTCGAGAACTCTGGCAACCTTCGCACGTGGCCACCATGTGCTCAATGTCTGCATCAATTTGGGGCCACCAGAAATAGCTTCTGGCTAGCGCTTTTGAGCGCACATTCCCTGGGTGGCTCACATGGAGTAATTTGAATATTTTTGGCCGCATTTCTTCAGGGATGACTACCCTTTCTCCCCAAAGGAGGCATCCTCTCTCGGTGGACATCTCTACCTTCCTCCTGAAAAATGGTTTGAACTCCTTGCTCAGCGGAGTTGTGGGCCATCCCTTTCTTACCCAGGAGCTAACTACAGAAAAGACCTTGTCTTTTACCATCTCCTTTGCGAGGTCTGGGGGTACGATTGGTGCTGGGTCGAGAGACTCAATCAGTAGCACCTGGTGGTCCTGTTCTATCTCGCAATCAGGCTCTCCTAAGGCTGGCAGAGGCGAGCGCGAGAGCGCATCGGCGTGGCTGATTTCTTTTCCCGGCCGGTGTGTTAGCGTATACTGATACACATTGAGGAATATGGCCCACCTGAGCATCCTGGGGGACAGAATTTGGGGTGTGGGCTTGTCCGTGGTGAATATACCCAGTAACGGCTTGTGATCGGTTATGCTCATGAATGGCCGGCCGTACAGGAAGTCGTGGAATTTCTTTGTTCCAGTGACTATAGCGAGGGCCTCTCTGTCTGTTTGTGCGTAATTGCGCTCTGCCTTGGAAAGGGACCTAGAGTAGAATGCTACCAGGGCTTCCCGCCCGCTGGCTAGCACGTAGCACAGCACGGCACCCACCCCCACTGGAGAAGCATCACACACTAACACTACGGGCTTCTTGGGCTCAAAATGCGTCAAGATTGCCTCTGAGGAGAGGAGCTGCTTGAGTTCCTTAAATGCCCTTTCCAGGCTGTTGCCCCACCTCCAGACTGCTTCTTTCTTTAAAAGGCAGTGTAGGGGCTCTGCTATGGATGCCTTCCGCAGCCGAAATGCATGGTAAAAATTAAGCAGTCCCAGGAAGGACTGTAATTCTGGTTTGGCTGTGGGGAGAGGGACGTTCTTCACAGCTGTGACATTTGCATCTGAAGGCTTAACTCCTTCTGGGGTGATCTTAAATCCTAGGAAATCCACCTCCCTTGCCCGGAACACACACTTGTCTCGCCTGAGCCTCAAACCCGCTTTTTCAAAGACCACTAACACCTTGTCCAATCTCTTCGCCAGTTCTGCCTCGCTCCCCGCAGTAATTAATACGTCATCAAAGTAGGGGAGGACCCCAGGGAGACCCTTGAGGAGGCGTTCAACAAGAGATTGGAAAATCCCTGGGGCCGAATTCACGCTGAACTGTAGGCGTTTTACCTTAAATGCACCATTGTGCGTAACTATAGTTTGCGCTGCCGCAGTGGCGGGCATGACCGTAAGTTGCTGGTAAGCTTGGGCCAAGTCCAACTTTGCAAAGCATCTACCCCCATGCAAGGTGGCGAGTAGATGGCTCACTACCGGCACCGGGTATGCATTAGGGCGGATGGCTTTATTGATGGTGCATTTTTAGTCCGCACAAATCCTGACCTCCCCGTTTGCTTTTAACGCCGTCACAATTGGTGTCTCCCACTCTGCCGAATCCACTGATACCAAGATCCCCTGACCCACTAGTTTGTCTAACTCTGCCTCAATTTTGTCCTTGAGGGCAAAGGGTACCTGTCGAAACTTTAGTCTGATGGGGCAAACCTCAGGGTCTAAGTCGAATGAAACTGGGGGCCCCTTGTACCTCCCGAGCCCCTTCTCAAAAACCGCTGGGTCACACACGTCACACACGTCTTGCACAGGGTCAGAGTTTATGGCGTGAATGCCAGACAAGCTGATGCCTAAGGGGGCAAACCACTGGCTTCCCAGGAGGCAGCACGATCCCTGTTTGAGGACCACAAGGGGAAGCTTTTCCCTGAACCCTTTGAACTGAACCTGGACATTCCCCACTCCCAAAACCAGAATCTGGTTTCCCTGCACATCCCGCAAAGTAGTCTTTAGAGTCTTAAGTTTTGGGCGCTGGGTCGGGGGAATGCGTAGAAACTCCTTGTTGGGGATGATGGAGTACGATGAACCTGAGTCCACCTCCATCTGAACAGGGACCCCCCCCCAACAGTACCTCAACAAAAAAAACGCTGGCAGGCGAACACACGGCCCATGACCTCCTCCTCATCGTTGATCTGTCCGATGCCTCTGCTCCGCCATGGTTGTTCAGTCGGTCCTTGGTCTCCGTCCTTCTGGCGCCTGCAGACTCTGGCGATGTGGCCCTGTCGTCCGCAGGGGTGACACTCGGTCTTTCGGAATGGGCACTTTCTCCTGTCGTGGGTGCCCCCACACCCATCGCAACGGTGGCTTCCCTCAGTGGTGTCCCTCTTGTCGGTTGGATGCCTCCGCACCTTCCGGACGTCCGGCTCCCCATCGCTCTCACTGAAGTCCGATGAGGATGTGGCGGCGGCCGCAGCGGCCCCCGATTCCTGCTCTTTTCAGGACGAGCAGCCGTGAACTGGGGTCCCGTGTGTTGAGCTTCCAGGGGTCGCGGGTTTGGCTCGGCATGCTCGCACCCCATCTTTAACTGCCTCGGCGGCCTGCACGGCTTGCAACACCTCCTCAAAGGTGATGTCCTCATCTCGAGCCAGGAGCCTCCGCTGGGCTTCCTCGTCTCTCAGCCCGAGCAACAGTCTGCCCCGCAAGGCCTCATCCAAGGTTGTGCCCCACCAGCATGGCACGGCAGTCACTCTCAGGGTGGCAACAAATTCAGCCACGGACTCTCCAGCCCAGTGGTCGCGCCGGTGGAAAGCCAGCCTTGCCGGGAACACCGACACCTTTGGGCAAAAATGCGCCCTCAGTGCTGCAAGAATGTCCACGAGGGGGACCGATCGGAGTGGCCTTGGCATCAGGAGGTTCTTTGCCAGCTCCAATGTCGGCAGCCCACACTGAGCCAGTAGGTAGGCTCATTGCTGTGCTTCAGCCTCGATGCCCTCAGCATCCATGGCATATAGGAATTGCTTTCTGTAGAGGTCCCATGTCTCCGGCTTCGCGGTGTCGAAGGGAGCGAGAGTGACCTTATGGGACGCCATTATCCCATCCTCGTCGCCAATTTGATGTATGCAGATTGATACGCGGTAGGCAGTATTCAGTGAGCCAGACACATCTTTATTGCAAGGTATGCAATCTGAACATGTGGTAATGGCGGAGGCGCAGCTCCTTTTATACAGTGAGATGCATTGTTATACATTTGAATCTGGCTACACGGTTCCCCATTGGCTACTGTACTCGTGACATCATGGTGATGTCCCGCCTTCTTTACCTGGTTTTACCTATGGCGGGAATGTTTCCCGCGGTAGGCTTGATTGGTTGATTAATACCATGTGATGGCGGATCACTGCCATCTAGTGGCAGGTGAATCGCGTCCCCTTCAGCTGACTTGTATTGGGTTACATTGTTTCATTCAGGTTGTTACAATTACTCTTAATGGGCAAAGACCTTCATGCAACTGATCTTAAAGGCAAACACTTCCATACACAACAGTACCCTCAAGAATGTTTCTTCTTGCCATAAACCTCTTCCTGGAGGCCATGCCAGATGGACTAGCTGTGAAGGCGCACCTTATCCATACCCTCAAGGCTGCGGCAGTCCATTGCAGTCCTGGTGTTTGTTGTGCATGTAACTTAAGCGAACTGTGATTGAAAGCAAACATGTAACCAAGTGAAATGTGAATGAAATCTGATCTAGCGATCCTCCTTTCTCCCCTAGCTTTCCCCTCCTTGTGAATACTCCTCGTGTGTAGATATCGCAGGACTGCATTCCCGCCGTAGATGTAGCTATTGTTTACTCATTACCCTACCATGTGTTATCACCTGGCTGTTTACCTGCACTGACCAATCATGTGACTCCGCGCCAGGTTTGAATCATTACTGCATATATAAGGAGCATTGCTCCGCCATTGACCTCATGTTCAGATTGACTACACTCCAATAAAGATGTGTTTGGCCCCCTGACTGCTGCCTACTGCGTTTCAATCTGCAAACATTAAATTGGCGATAAAGGTGGGATTAATGGCTTCCCACCGCATAAAGCTACCTCCGTTTGACGTCAAGGAACCAGAGAAATGGACTCTGTACGAGCACCAGTTCAGGCACGCGATGGTCACCGAGCTGATAGAAGATGAGGAGCAAGTGCGCTCTTGCCTCCTCGCACAATGCGGCCTCCCCACACTCGAGCTTGCAATGCACCTCCTGCTGCCCCGGGACATCGATACGGTCCTGCTCAAAGAGATCCTGGCCGCACTGCAGAACCACCTTCAGTCGAAGATGTCCATCTACCTGGTGAGAGTCGCCTTCCACAGGCGAGACCAGCGTCTGGGAGAGTCCGTGGCCGATTACGCCGCCATCCTCAGGTTAGCCTCTGCCCCTTGCTGGTGGGACAACCTGGAGGAAGCCCTGAGGGACCACCTGCTGTCCGAGATGTGGGGCGAGGAAGCCCAGCGGAGGCTGATGGCCAGAGACCATCTCACGTTCAACTCCGTCCTGCAGGAGGCTCTGGCAGCTGAAGCAGCAAGGTCTGGGGTAAAAGCATTCAAGGTAAAGCCTGCCGCACCTGGAGGGTCAGGGTCCGCTGTGCAGGCCGCCCGACGTTCGCCCCCACGCTTGTCCAGCTCATCTTCATCTCCGGAAGCCTCTTCATCCTCAGGGTCCGGGTCCAGCGATGACAATGACGACGTCCAGAAAGTCCAGAGAAAGTTGGCCAAGAAGTACACCAGTGAGAACGCCCACCGCCGACGTGACGGTTGCGGAGCGTCCCACGACCAGAAAAAGTGTCCCTTCCGGAAGGCCAAATGCCACCATTGTGGGCGTCGGGGCCACATTGCAAAGGTATGCAGGTGTCGTCGGAAACAGGACCAGGAGCCAGCCGAGTGCCCTCGAGGAAAAGGAGGGGCCATCGGGAAGATTTCCATGGAGGAGCTGACCGTGGGCCGTGTGTCCAATGAACACCGATGTTTCTTTGTTGAGGTACTGTTGCAGGGGGTCCCAGTTAGGATGGAGGTGGATTCAGGTTCATCCTACTCCATCGTGTCCCAGAAAGAGTTTCTGCGCATCCCCCCAATGTGCACCAAAACTTAAGGCCCTCAAGACGTCCTTGCAGGACGTGCAGGGCAACCTGATTCCTGTTTTGGGGGTGGGGGACTTCAGGGTCAAGTTCAAGGGTTTCACGGGGAAGCTGCCCCTAGTGGTTCTTAAGCGGGGTTCGAGCTGCCTCTTGGGGAGCCAGTGGTTTGCTCCCTTGGGAATTGAACTGTCCGGCATCAATGCCATCAAGACTAACCCAGTGTGAGACGTGTGCGATGCACACCCAGCGGTTTTCGAGAAGGGGCTCGGGAAGTATAGGGGGCCCCCAGACTCATTCGAACTGGATCCAGCAATTCGACCCATACGGCTCAAGCCATGAAGAGTACCCTTCGCCCTCAAAGACAAGATTGAGACGGAACTGGACAAACTGGTGGGTCAGGGGATTTTGGTTCCGGTGGACTCCGCAGAGTGGGAGACACTGATTGTTACTGCTATGAAATCCAACGGGGAGGTTACGATTTGTGTTGATTACAAATGTACAATTAACAAGGCTATTCGTCCCAATGCCTACCCGGTGCCATTAGTTAGCCATTTACTAGCCACTTTACACGGGGGTAAATGCTTTGTGAAGTTGGATTTAGCGCAGGCTTATCAGCAGCTAATGGTCACACCTGCTGCAGCAGCTGCCCAGATGATTGTTATGCACAAGGGTGCGTTTAAGGTGACACGCCTCCAGTTCGGAGTGAACTCAGCCCCGGGATATTCCAATCTCTAGTGGAACGCCTTCTCAAGGGTCTCCCCGGGGTCCTCCCCTACTTTGATGACGTTTTGATCACAGCTGGGAGTGAGTCAGAACTAGCTAAGAGGTTTGACAAAGTCTTAACTGTGTTTGAGAAGGCGGGGTTGAGGCTGAGAAGAGATAAATGTGTGTTTCTTGCGAGGGAAGTAGAGTTCCTAGGGTTTAAGATAACCCCCGAAGGAGTTAAGCCCTCCGACACAAAGGTTGCCGCTGTTTGAAATGCCCCTCGCCCTACCGCGGAACCAGAATTGCAGTCCTTTTTAGGACTTCTCAATTTCTATCATTCCTTCTTGACAAGGAAGGCTTCCGTAGCAGAGCTACTTCATCGTCTTTTAAAGAAAGACGCGGTTTGGCGGTGGGGGAACAGTCAGGAAAGGGCCTTTAAAGAGTTAAAACAGCTCCTGTTGTCAGAGGCAATCTTAACTCACTTCAACCCAAGAAAGCCTGTGGTGTTAGTTTGCGATGCTTCACCAGTGGGGGTGGGGGCAGTGCTGTGCCATGTGTTGGGAAATGGGCGGGAAGCGCCGGTTGCCTTCTACTCAAGGTCCTTTTCGAAAGCAGAGCGCAATTACGCACAAACGGACAGGGAGGCCCTTGCAATAGTTGCTGGAACCAAAAAGTTCCACGATTTTCTCTATGGTCGGAAGTTCGCTATTGTAACTGACCACAAGCCACTGTTGGGAATCTTCACCATGTGCAAGCCCACACCCCAGATCCTGTCCCCTAGAATGCTTCGGTGGGCGATATTCCTAAATGCTTACCAGTTTACACTGGTCCACCACCCGGGCAAGGAGATCAGCCACGCTGATGCACTTTCCCGGTCTCCCCTACCTGAGTTGGGGGAACCTGAGTGCGTGGTTGAGCAAGATCACCAGGTATTGCTGATCGAATGCCTCGACTCACCCCCAATTGTGCCCACAGATCTCGCCAAGGCTACGGCAAAGGACAAGGTTATGTCCCTGGTTGTTTCATGGGTTAAGAAGGGGTGGCCCATGACTCCTCCAGCCGAGGAGTTCAAAGCATACTTCCTAAAGAGGTTCGAGTTTTTGATAGAGAGGGGCTGCCTCCTGTGGGGCCAGAGAGTGGTAATTCCTTTTTTTTTAATAATAAATTTTTATTTATTTCCAAAAAGCAAAAGATAAAACTAACAAACATACAGGGAAAAAAACAATAACAATACAATATTACATCAAGCTCATAGAAAATAGCACATGATAGTAATTAAGCTAATTATTTGCAATATAAATTTTTTTATCTTTACTTTTTGAATGGTCATCCTGTAACTGCTTTATTTCTTTTTCTTTTTCTATCTGGTCTACCTTATATCTTTTATACTTAATACTCACCAACTTTATACTTTCCTCTCTGAAAACCGACTTCATGGTATCCCAAACAACGTTAAAATTTACTTCATTATTGTCGTTCCACTGCCAACTTTCTTTCCACCTTTCCATTATTTGCTCTTTACATTTTTGGTCTTTAAATAAGTTAGGATCATACCTCCAGCTTCTTCCTCTTCGGATATCTTTTTGTAATTTCAGTTCCAAAAGTACTTTGGCATGGTCTGATTCCTTAAAGATCCCAATTTCCATTCCCTCAATATTTTTAATCAGATTTTCTGTAAGAAAGAAGTAATCTATTCTCGAGTAGGTCCCATGGACGTGTGAAAAAAAGAATATGCCCTTTCTGAGCCCTTGATCTCTCTCCAAGAGTCCTTCAAACCCATCGCAACCATCCATTTATCTAAAACCTTCCCTTTCAAGCCAATTCCACATCTTGCTAAGTTCGTACAATCTAAATCTGACCTTATCAAGTTAAAGTCTCCAGCCACAATAGTTTTTGCGACATTTTCTAGCTCCACTACTTTCCGAACCTTTTCTAAGAAATCCGCTTGATGATCATTTGGAGCATATATATTTACCAACATAATTTCCTCGTCTTCTATTTTTCCTCTTACAATCAAATATCTACCCTCTTGATCAGCAACACTTTTTATCTCAAATCCTAATTTTTTAGAAATCATAATTGCCACTCCTCTTGCTTTTGAAGTACCAAACGCCATCTCATAATGTTGAATCCATCCCCAAAAAAGTTTGTTCGTGTCTTTTGACTTCTGGTGCGTTTCCTGTAAGAACACTATATCGGGTCTATCTTTCTTCAACGCCAATTCCAACCTCCGCCTCTTAAGAACAGAACCTGTACCCTTCACATTCCAGGTTAATATTTTAATATTTCCCATAATCTATTTCCTTTCTAACTTCTAAACTCTCCATTGGGCGTGCCATCACCAACCCCTTCCCCCCAAAACACAAAATTCTACATAGAACACACACTATCACTCTCCCCACTTTCTTCAAAAAAAAAAGACGCCTTTGACAACCAAAGAGGGGAGAGGGGGGACATGCAAGATGTGCCTACCAACCAGTGCTACACGCTACTCACCCTTCTATAATGCTTAAATGATTTGATTTTTATTGATCTATTTCTCATTGCTCCTCACTTGCCTCCTCCTCCACCATGATCAGCGACAGCTCCTCCTCTTCTTTTCCCTGCGGTGTTCCACCTGTGGCACCACCAGCCTCTGCCCTCTCATACTCCCTCCCTAGAGCACCCGATTCCAACAGTTCTTTCTTAAAATTTATCCACTCTTCTGAACCTGTTTTTACCAACTCCAGCAAACTCAAATACTCCAATGGATCGGTCCCTTCATCAATTACTTGCATTCTTTTCTCATAAAAAAGCGCAATTGCTGTGGAAATCTCCAGTTGTACCTTATGTTTTTACTCATCAACAATTTAGTTACAGGTCTCATCTTATATCTCCACATTCTTTCTTTCATTGAAATATCATTGTATACTTCTACATCAGAACCATCAAATTTCAGGGCGTCAGGCCCAGCTTGTTTCAAAAAAGCCATTACTCTAAGCTTATCACCCCAATTTGCAAATTTTACCAGAACATTTCTTTGAACCACCTTCCCTCTTCTTGGGCCCACCCTGAATGCACTTACAATATCTTCCTGTACAAATTCCTTTCCCATATTCAAACCATTTAACCACTGAACCACTCTTTCTCTTAGCTGGTCCGGTGTCCGTTCAACCACCTGATGGATCATAATGTTCTGCTTTCTCATCACATCTTCCACAGCATCAATCCTTTTCTCGTGCTCTTCCAATTTCAGCTTATTCTCCCGCACCGCCTCCTGAGTCCCTTTTATTTCCTTTTTTATAACATTTACCTCACTTTGAACCAATTTCACATTTCCCTCTATTTTTTGCAAACTTAAATCCACTTTTTTTGAGAAATCTGCAACAGATGATACCACCTTATCTTGTTTTTTCATCATTTCATTTCTATCTTTCACCCTTTCCTCATTCTTCTCCAGTTTCTGGAACAATTTACCAATTTCCACCATAATTTGAGTATGATCATAAGGTTCAGGTGGCGGTGATGAAGACTGAGGGACCTCTTCCATTGGTGCTTTTTCTTTCCTCTTAGACTTCACCACTGGTTCTTCCTCTTTTGCTTTCCCTCTTGTGCCTTTATCCATGATGACACCCAATAAGAAAGTCCAGTGTTGCAGAACGTTGCAAAATCGTAGTCAGTCCAGTCAAGCCTGTACCGCTGCAACCACTAGTACCACCTATCCAAACAGGTCAGACGAAGCTTATAGGGAGGAAGAAATCCAGCGAAGAATTAATTGCTGTAATCCACAAAAAAACTGGAACCGGAGTATGCTCCAAACAAACAAACAAAAAAAGGAATAATCCACATCCGACCCGTTTCCCCAAAGCAGGCAGACCAAATATTCGCCCTCCAAACCACAAAAGTAGAAACTCCAAGGAAACGGTCACCCAGATTTTTTCATTTGAGTCAAAGCCGCCATGAAGGGGGGTGAGAAGAGAAAAAAGCCCAAAATCCAAGCAAAGAGAAAAAACAGGAGGAGCAATATATCCAAAGAAAAGAAAATGTTATTTATAATCCACACGGTGAAGGAATAAAAAGCAAATTAGTCCTTCTCTTGAAGCGAACGAATCAAAGCGCCCTTTTCCAGCAGGTACATTAACTTCAGGGGGAAACCCCCCTTCTTCTTCTGTAAGTCGGCAGGCTTTCCCCACACTCTTTAGACTCAAAACACACTGAAACCTTCAAAAACTGGAGCCCAGACGAAAACTTCTTTAACCACTTTACTGTCGCCAAAATGCGCCGTGGTTCTCCTGGGGCGCAAGGAAGCCATAGACCAAAACACAATCACTTTCGCTTTCCAGGACCGCCGCCATTAACGGGTCGACAGCCCGATTTTATCCACTTCCACACCCACTTCCAAGTCTGGGCTCTTCTAAGCAAAATCCCCAGTTAGCTTTAACTTTTCCACATAGACTTTCGTGAACTTACGTAGAGTTGTTTTCTTGCCGATTTTACTGCCGCCTCAAATCTCTGCCGTCTCGCTGGTCCCGTTCTTGGCTCCTCGGCAGGGAAAGCCGCGGCTTCCGTCGCGAGCCTCACCTACCCAGGAAACCTCCCAAACTTCGACCGCCCGACTTCAAAACTTTACAAATGGGCAAGCAGGAATCTTATCAGCTAAAAATACCACTTTAAAATTTCCCCATTTTACTCGTTCACATTAATTACCACTTTGGTAAACACGAGCAACCGAATCAAGATGTTACTCGTCAACCATCTTAGCCACGCCCCTAGAGTGGTCATTCCTGAGGTATTGCATTCAAAGGTACTGAGACTGCTACACATTAGCCACCCCGGAATCGTGCGCTCAAAGGCTTTGGCCAGGAGCTACTTCTGGTGGCCCCAGATAGACACAGATATTGAGCAGTTGATGGATACTTGCAAGAGTTGCCAGAGTTCTCGACCCGAAGAGTCCCGACTTCCTTCCAGAGAATGGGACACAGCCCGCGGACCATGGACACGATTACACATTGACTTCGCTGGTCCATTCAGGGGCACACTCTTTTTGCTAGTGGTTGACTCCTTTTCAAAATGGTTGGAGGTTATTCCAATGCCCAACACCTCCTCAGCCGCAACCATTAAGCAATTGCGGAGGCTATTCAGTTGTTTTGGTTTACCCGATGTGCTTGTCTCCGACAATGCTAGTACTTTCACGTTCATCGAATTCCAAGCATTCCTCGAGAGGAATGTGATTCGACACATCACGTCTGCCCCATTTCACCCCGCAACGAATGGCCAAGTTGAGCGCCAAGTGTGAACTACCAAAGAGGCACTTCGGCGAATGGGCCATAGGAATTTAGAGTTACAATTGTGCCAGTTCCTCCTTTGCTACAGGATAACTCCCCTGGCATCTGGACTATCACCAGCCGAGCTCCTGATGCGCAGGAGACCGGTCTCGCTTTTTGACCGGCTGGATCCGACCAGGTTGGAGGATAAGGGGAGGAATGTTGAAATTGTGCACACCAAGGTATTCGCAGCTGGAGACCCAGTACATTGCAGGAATTATGCGGCTGCCGGCCGAACATGGGTCCCAGGGGTTGTGGTCGAGCAAACAGGACCAGTGTCCTACCAGGTAGAGACAAGTACGAGGCTACTGTGGCAGCGGCACGCCGACCAGCTCAGGTGTCAGGTCACAGATTTTGAAGGAGATGAACGATTGGGCGATTCAACGTTAGGGTTCTCCCCCACCCGCTTATCTCAAGGGGGAGACACGGCAGACAGCCCACCAAGGGAATCGAATCCCTGTCTCATTCATCCTTTGCAAACAGGCTGGGCAGAGTACGAAAGCCCAGACAACGACAGTTTAGATTTTGAGTTACAGGACTGGGGGGAGTTTGCAGAGTGTTCCCCCACTCGTCCAAGAGAGAAGCGGGGCTTTGATTTCTCCCCAGCAAACCCCCCCCCCCCCCGTCCTCTGGTATTCGAGTCTACCTCTACTCCCAAACAAATGAGGCAATTTTCTGTTGAGTCGCCCCTTACTCAGAGTAACAGGTGAGAATTTCCTTTAAGTTATTCTCCACCCCTTCCAGGTTTTGATTTAGAGCAATCCCCTGCTCCTGCTGAAACAAAACGGGGTTTTGATTTGCAGTATTCCCTCCCGGGTTCCTCTTCTGAATCGGGCCAGTGCTCCCGACTTGCCACTAACGCTACTCGCTTCCCCACTGCGGAACGAGAGTCTGCGGAACCCAAACCCCTCAGTTCATCCGAACTCAGCCAAGCAGCTGTGCGGCCCAAACGAACATGCAGGCCACCACAATGGTTGAGGGGCTTCGTCCCATCCTAGGGGGGAGGGATGTTGTGTATGTAACTTAAGCGAACTGTGATTGAAAGCAAACATGTAATCAAGTGAAATGTGAATGAAATCGGATCTAGCGATCCTCCTTTCCCCCTCCCTTCCCCCCCTTGTGAATACTCCTCGTGTGTAGATATCGCGGGACTGCGTTCCCGCTGTAGATGTAGCTATTGTTTACTCATTGCCCAATCAAGTGTTATCAGCTGGCTTTTACCTGCACTGACCAATCATGTGGCTCCGCGCCAGGTTTGAAACTGTTGCATATATAAGGAGCATCGCTCCGCCATTGACCTCATGTTCAGATTGACTACACTCCAATAAAGATGTGTTTGGCCCCGACTGCTGCCTACCTCATATCAATCTGCAAACATTTAAGTGTTAAATCCGGCATGTCTCATTTCATATGTGCCGCAGGAGATGGCTCCGTGATTATAGCGTGTGGGTCACTTCTTGGCAAGCTGGGATCCACCTTAAACAAATTCACACCAGTGACATTTTCCTGCTTCAGGGGAAAATGCATTATCGGATACGAGTTGCAGTCGATGACAACCGCAGCCAGAACATTGAGAGTTTGATCCTGACTAGGACTCAAGGTTGTCTCAGCCTTCCATCCTTCTGAGCTCGGTAAAATGAGTACCCAAGCATGTTGGAGGGTAAAAGTGCTAATTAACTTGTGAACCGCACAAAGAGTGTGAAAGCACTATGGGGCAGTAAAGGTAAAGGTTTCCCTTGCTAGAAAACCAGTCGTATCCGACTCTAGGGTTCAGACAGTGCTCATCTCTGTTTCAAAGCCGAAGAGCCAGCGCTGTCTGCTTCTGCAGACGTTTCCGTCCGACTCCGTGGTCATGTGGCAGGCATGACTAGGCATGACTAGACAAGAAGTGTAATTGCTATTGCTAAAGGGAAAGGGAGAGGATGATGGTGATGGTGATGGCTGGCCAGCAGAGGGCTCTGGCATTGGCAAAAGCGAGCCCGGGAGAAGAAGGCAGCCTTCTCCATGGAGGTATAAAAAACAGGAGATGGCACTACAGGCAGGTTTCATGCTGTAAGTTTTTTGAAGCCAGTGGGCGTGGCCTGCCGCCATATTAGGTGGACCAAAACATTAGCAGACTACCGTTTACGATTGCTTCTTGTGTTGGAGGGGGAGGGGTGGATTGATCCCCTCTCCTGGGTCCCCTGGGTTGGGGGGACAAAAGGGGTCTGTCCCCCAACCTTTCCAGAGCCAGGGAACCCGGCAGAGAGGGGATCCCTCCCCCAGCAGGACACCCCGTTATTAAAGAGAAGAAACCAAGCGGTTTCTTCTCTTCAGCAACGGAGTGTTTGTGAGCCGGGATGGGGTGGAATCGATCCCCTCTCCCGGGTCTCCTGGGTCCGGAAGGGTTGGGGAGACAGACCCCTTCTGTCCCCCCCAAACCTCCCAACCCCAGGGGAGCCAGCGGAGATGGGGATCGCAACCCCCCACCCACTGATGTTAAAGGGGAAACCCCGATCTACTTTCACGACTCCACACAATCAAAGCACCCTAAGGCAATGTTTTGGGCCAACTAACATGGCGGACTGTCAGATTAGTCGGCTTCAAATTTGTGACGTCATGTCATCTCCTGTTTTTTATACCTCCATGGCCTTCTCCTCCAAAATCCCTGCTGGACTGGGGCCGGCGGCGGAGGCGGGCTGCTTGGATAAGGCGAGGCCGAAGAGCTGCGGCACCGCCGGTGGGATTTGAGAGTTGCCCAAGAACCATCTTAGGAGGCGCCGCTTTCCTCGACGGGCGCTCGGATGGGAGCCGGAGCAGGCAATGGTGGCCTTTTGGAGCTGCTGGATCCTGGGAGCGGCTCTCGGTGCTGGAGCTGCGGTCTGGGCATGAGAAAAGGAGGCGAGCAGGTAAAATAGGATGGGCTCCCCTTTCCCCCTGGAGCTTTGGGCAAACCGAGGAAAGCCCCAGACACGCGGGAGCCTCTTTCTCACGAAGACGGAAGACCCGCATCAAGGGAATGGTCTCGTCTGGATTATTGGAGGAGGAGGAGGAGGTTGCAAGGCATTATTGGAGATGCAGAGCTGGGGATTTTGCTCATCCTTTTGAAGAAGGAGGTGGGACTGCAGTGGCTCAAGTGGCTGAGACGCTGACTGGGAGGCGGAAGCCGCCGGAAGGTCAGCAGTTCGGTTCCCGAGTACTGCAGGACGGAATGAGCTCCCGTCTTTGTCCCGGTTCCTGCCAACCTAGCAGTTCGAAAGCAAGACATTGCAAGTAGATAAATAGGGACCACTTCGGTGGGAAGGTAAACAGCGTTCCGTGCGCTCCGGTGTTTAGTCATGCCTGCCACATGATCACGGAAACTTCTGCAGAAGCAGACAGCGCTGGCTCTTTGGCTTTGAAACAGAGATGAGCACTGAACCCTAGAGTCGGATACAACTGGCTTTCGAGCAAGGGAAGCCTTTACCTTTACCTTTGAAGAAGGTCGCTTTCTGTTTATTTGTGGGGTTTTTTTTTTAAAAAAACCTTTTTTCTCTGTTGAGAAAGTGCTCAGGACGTTGTTGCACTAGTCACTCTTCTGAGATCGGCTCAAGTGTTGGGCAGAGTGGGGCACAGGTGAGCTGTAATTGCCATGCTTGCCAAACCTTTCCACAATAATAATTTTCTGTCAGAAATAATTCGGGATTGAAGGGATTTTTTTCAGAAGAATCTCTGCTCAGGGAACGCTCAAATGAGGCTCCTTTCATGTCCCCAAGAGCTGGCACAGAGACGGGCACTCAATCTGTCATGCAGTACCCGGGTCTCAAACTGCTGACTTGCCAGCCTCCCAGCTAAAAAAGTGAGCCGCTTAACCACTGAGCTCCTGAAGTTGCTTGATTGGAGGGTCAGGGTTGTGTGTCTCACACTGGCATGGCCATCTGTGGGCTCATGCAAAGGGAAGGGGTTTTGCTTCAGGCAGCAGATTTGGGGAGAAGACACAATATGGGTTATTTTCTTTGGAATTATGGCAAGGAGGGTGGAAGAGGCTGTTTGTGGGACTGTTCCATCAAAATAACTTGGGTGGCTTTGGAAACTAGGCATCTAGGAAACTAGGTGGGGTGGGTGGGAGCAGGGCACTGTTTGCCCCTTGGCGTTCAGCAGCAGAATGGGCATGAAGCAATGCGCATAGTGACAGTATGCCTCAAACCTACACTAGTTGAGAAAATATATCACCTGTTTGGTATCGCTCCACCTAAGATAGTAATGGCAAACCTTAGCACTCCAGCTGTTCTTGAACTTCAATTCCCAGAAGCCTTGATCAGCAGGAGTGCTGATTTGGGCTTCTGTTAAATTGAAGTCCAAGAACGCCTGGAGTGCCAAGGTTCCCTCTCATGGACCTAAGATCAGGAGAGAAGTAGCAGTGGATGCCGAGATAACTAAACAAGAGAATGATCCTTGACATCCTCTGAACGGATTTGTCCCAGCTAAGATCCAGAAAGAACTTTATGGCAAGAAGAAATATTCTTGAGGGTAGAAAATGGAGAAAGGAGTTCACTGGACAAGGAACAACATTAAAAGGAGGATACAGCTGAGGAACTCAAAGGCTTTGGCCAGGAGCTCCCCTCTGTCACTTGGAGGATCCTTAATAGGCTGAGGGTCGGAGTCCCTAAATGCAAGACCAACATGCTGAAGTGGGGACTGCTGGCAGACAACAATATGCTGTGTGAACGTACAAAAATACCGAATCCGTCTGATTTACTGGTATGCCAATTACTACCAAACACATGTACTGATGAAGATTTAATGTTGGCCAATGATAAAGCCAAGAAAGTGGCTTCATTTTGGCAGTCCAAAGTTTGATCCGGACAAGAAAGAAGACAAAACAGAATGACTTGGGCTTGGCTTGCCTGTATCTCTGGTAGCCTGACCTCTGGTATGGTAAAGGACACCATCTCTCACCAGAGTTGACGTGAACATCCAATTTCCAGTTCAGTTGGCTATGGCGCAAGGTGCAGGCACCATTTAGCAAAGCACTTGGACCACTGATGGGCCTTGTTGTCAGTGAGGTAGCCAAACAATAGATGCAGTGGACAACTAAGCCCTTGTCTTGTGTTTACACTTGAATTCAAAGGAGGCACCATCCCTTGCATATAGAAGGCCCCAGACTTAAACCTTGATCTTCCTGGCCAAAAGCATAAGTGGCTCTAGGAGTCCTGATTATGGGGAATTCACTGATTTGATTCTTCAGGGAGTTACTGCCTATTAGTCTATAATGGGTCGATCAGTGGTTCTTATCAACCCTTGATCTTCCAGATGTTTTCAACTTTTTTAGTCTAAAGTTTGAGAACCATTAGCTTAGTGTTATTATGACATTTGGTTGTCCCTCACACTTTTGTCTGTCACACAGAGAGATGAGCAAATGTTTCATTGAGTAGTTGCTTCCTTATACATTATTGCTTTTACCATATTTTTAGCAGACATTTGTAATCAGTGCTTGTAGGTGCTGTATTTGAGTTGTACCTGTTACGTTATGTTAATTATTTGTCACTTTTGATTTTGACTTTGTTTTTCAATATTGATTATTATATCAATCCTCTTATAAGGAAGAGTAGGATATAAATTGAATGAATGAGTAATAGATGGATGGATGGATGGAGGAAATGTCATAGAATTATAAATTTAGAAGGGCATAGAAAAGTCATCCAGTCCAGAACCCGGTAGTGTAGGAATTATATGCTACTAGATCAGTGCAAAAACTTGTGTTTAGAAGGATATAATGCTTCCCTTTGTGCTTCATGAACACAAAAATATTGGGATGCAGGGTGTGTGCGCGTGTGCGTGTGCGTGTGCGTGTTTTATGCAGAATCTCTGCTGGGCTGGAGTGTCTTCCTGTGAAGAACAGTTTGAACATTCACTACTCTGGGTAGTGTTACACAACAGGAAAAACAGCAACAGGAGAAATTACATTCTTGTGTTGCATAATGTACTTCTCCTGGAGGACAAGGCTTGATTATGAAACTTTCCCTGATGATTTGTATAGCCTCATTGTTGTTGTTGGTTTTGCTTTTTTGGTTAGACTCCTTTGTGACAAGATGTTGATAAAAGGATTTTTTTTAAGTAGTTGGGAGTGGGGAAGGGGTTGCCCTTGAAATGTTTTTGACCTGTAGCTGCCGCCCATCCTAGACAAGATAGCCAGTAGTGAGAGATGAGGGACATGTAGTCCAAAGGCATTCAGGACTCAGGAGGCTCCATCTTCTCTATCCTGAATTAAATTAAATATGCAGCTCAACCAGTAAGCCTGCTTTTGATATTTCCTCCCACTTTTTATATGAGGCAAGATACTAATGTAAAGTTTACGACTCGTTGCATTTGAGACTTAGGAGTCACAAGATGGCATAGAGATTGTAATCTAGACATTCTTCTCTCACTGACAGGTGTGAAATTTTCATTGCATCATTCTTCTGGCATTCTTCCAGCACCATGGAAATTCCAAAGGTAGGCTGTTTTGTATACACTGACTTTTTTTGAGAGAGAGAAGAAATATGTGATAGATATGTATGCCTCGCCGTGACTCTCCCGGGCCCCTGCCATCGGCCCAGGATGGGAGTCAGCTGCGGCCACCGGCACCGCCTCCCTCCGGCCCTGCCTTGACCGGAGGGATAAGAGGGCAGTGGAGGAGCAGCTGACAAGCCTCGCCGTGACTCTCCTGGGCCCCCACCATCGGCCCGGGATGGGAGTCAGCTGCGGCCACCGGCACCGCCTCCCTCCAGCCCTGCCTTGACCGGAGGGATAAGAGGGCAGTGGAGGAGCAGCCGACAAGCCTCGCCGCGACTCTCCTGGGCCCCCACCATCGGCCCGGGATGGGAGTCAGCTGCAGCCACCGGCACCGCCTCCCTCCGGCCCTGCCTTGACCGGAGGGATAAGAGGGCAGTGGAGGAGCAGCCGACAAGCCTCGCCGCGACTCTCCTGGGCCCCCACCATCGGCCCGGGATGGGAGTCAGCTGCAGCCACCGGCCCCGCCTCTCTCCGGCCCTGCCTTGACCGGAGGGATAAGAGGGCAGTGGAGGAGCAGCTGACAAGCCTCGCCGCGACTCTCCTGGGCCCCTGCCATCGGCCCGGGATGGGAGTCAGCTGCGGCCACCGGCCCCGCCTCCCTCCGGCCCTGCCTTGACCGGAGGGATAAGAGGGCAGTGGAGGAGCAGCCGACAAGCCTCGCCGCGACTCTCCTGGGCCCCTACCATTGGCCCGGGATGGGAGTCAGCTGCGGCCACCGGCCCCGCCACCCTCCGGCCCTGCCTTGACCGGAGGGATAAGAGGGCAGTGGAGGAGCAGCCGACAAGCCTTGCCGTGACTCTCCTGGGCCCCCGCCATTGGCCCGGGGTGGGAGTCAGCTGCAGCCACCGGCTCCGCTTCTCTCCGGCCCTGCCTCACCTTTGCCTCAGCCCTCTCCCCTGTCCGGCTTGGCCGTGGGAGTTTGGACTTGCAGCACCACTTTGTTGCCCTGCTCTGGCGATGATCCTGAGGACTTGGAGTTGGGCTCCAACGTGGTTGTTGAGCCCGCTCCTTGCTAAATCCTGTTTAAGTCGTTGAGCCATGGGCTCCGACCCCCCTTCCCCTTTGGATTATTGTATTTAGTAGGGTGGGGTATAAATCCAAAAATAAATAAATAAATAAGAGGTGGAAGGAAATAACTGCCTGTTTCCCTTTTGCCTGTATAGATTAAACAAGCCTTTGAGCCACCTTGGCTGGAAATGTAAGGTGGTTAAAGTAACCCAAGTCCTGACCTTCTCAAAGAATCCTTGAATACATAGTTATGTGTATGTTTGAAGGTGGGGTGAGCTAAAAAATTGGGGTTTTTAATACACTAGGCCCACTCCTATCTATGTGTTTAGTAACTTTGAATTCAGCTATTTTATTATTATTATTATTATTATTATTATTATTATTATTATTATTATTATTATTATTATTATTATTATTATTATTATTATTATTATTATTATTATTATTATTATTATATTTATATTTATATTTATATTTATATTTATATAACACCTTCCTCACCCTAGGGTGAGCCAAAGCGGTTTACAAAAAAATACAGTACAAAATCCAAACAAAGATACAATATACAGTAGTACAAATAAATTACAAAATATAATAGAGTACAAAACATCTCACAACAATATACACAATGATACAGTATACAAAAATAAGATATGCAAAAATAATCACATAATAATATATACCTACACAATACAATACTATAATATGCAATATCACAACCACATAACAAATTCCCCACAACAGCAAAGTCCACGGGTGGCTCAGGCTGGCACAGCTCAGCTTTTCAAGCTCCTGGGCTAGTTATCCACAGACCCAAAAATATTCAATGAATATACAGTACAGTGGTACCTCGGATAAAGTCTGATTCGGATAAAGTAACGGTTTTCATGCACACGTGATGCATCGCATAAAGTCCAAAACCGCTAAAAAAAAATTTTGGACGTTATCCGAGGTATTTGGTATAGGAACCTCAGATAACATTCATTTTTGGACGTTATCCGATGCATCGCCCATTTGATTCGGATAAAGTCCAAACTTGTGGAACAGAGTTTGGACGTTATCCGAGGTTCTACTTGTATACATATTTTCAAGGCACATTACCAGAGTTGGCCACTAGAGGCCACTATTTACAATGCAATCTACTGAGTGTTAGAAGGAATGATGTTTCCAGGGGAGCCATTTCATGAGCGCTTTTGAAAGATCTTTGTCTGCTCGGTAGAAGACCATTTACTCAATTGCTTGCATCAGAAGGATAGAGGCATTTGTCACCACCCCACTTGTGTGACTCTGATAAGTCTAATAAAGGGTTTGCTGCTTTCTGCAGTTTCGGGCATTTGCAGAATATTTTGAAACATATCCACTGTAGATGTGGGGACCCTACTGTACTTTCATAAAATCCCAGGTTTATAGCAGAAGAGATGGAGATCATGAAAGTTTATATAGCCACAAATTTAGTCCTGCTTCATACCCATTGGAAGATGGAATTAGATAGATGACCTAGGAAGCAATCATGTTTTTCTAGTTCCAGAGCTAGAGGTGTGCAATTTTCACTTAATAAAGTACTATCAGAAGAGTCGGGTTTGGCTTCTCAATCAAAAAGAAACGAAATGTTGCAGACATGTTGTAGTTGTTGCCTGTATGATTTGAATAGAAGCCAGAAATGTTAGCCATTGCCAAAATGTTTTTTTAAAGTGGGGGTTCCCAATCTACAGCCCACAACACCATTCCATGCCTCGGCCGCACCCGGAAGTGGAATCGGGCGTGTTTACATCAGTCGTAAAACATGCATGCACAAACCTGCCCTGGCTGTCATAAATGCAGAAGTGGGCACATTAACGACAGCACTGCTCTGGAAGATGCTAATGATGTTAAATGATTATATCATTTTTAAATGTCATGTTGTTTTTATACCTGTTTTAAGAGATCAATAAGGCATAGCGGGGGGCAGCATTATTATGTTGGAAGGGCTTTTAACTGTTTTTATATTGTTTTAATTGTTGCTGAGCGGCCAGTGAAGTGTTCGTTGGACTGTGTACACCGCCCAGAATTTATTGATTGGGGCGGTATATAAATCTACTGTAAATAAATAAATAAATCTTGAGAGCCACTGAAATCTTGGATTTGTCAAGCATACAAGGGTGATTTCCAAAACTTCTAGGGGCTGGAATTGTTGGATTGCAATTGGGGTATTATTATTTTTTAAGTATTAAATGTATTGCTTCTCTAAGATGCAGGTGACATTTGAGGAAGTGGCTGTGGGTTTCACTGAGCAAGAGTGGGTCTTGCTGAATGGGGAAAAAAGAGCCCTCTTCTTGGATGTCATGCACGAGAACTACGAGCATGTAACTTCAGTGGGTAAGCTTTTCCTATTTGACTCAAAACTTGGGTGCCTCATATATACACAAGCTCCTTTTAACAAAGTCGTGTAAACCAGTCCTGTTCTTTGTTAATTAGAAAGAAGAGAATCATGGGGAAATGGAGTTGGAAGGAGCCTGTAAGGCCATCAAGCCCAAACTCCTGTTCAATGCAAGAATCTTAATCAAAGTTTATCTGACAGATGATTGTCTAATTTCCTCTTCAGTGCCTCCAGCATAGGAGGACTCACCACCTCCTTAGATAAATTGGTTCCATTCTTGTACTGCTCTAACAGTTGTGAAGTTTTTCCTGATATTTGACTGAAATCTGTCATGTAACTTGAGCCCATTAATTACATGTCCTCCATTCTGGGATGATCGAGGACAGATTCTGCCCCTCCTTTCTATGTCAGCCGTTCAAGTGCAGTGGTACCTCATACAACGATTTTAATCCATTCCATGGAGCTCACTGTTGTACGAAACAATTGCTATACAATACATACATCATATAGTGATTTTCCCTATGGGATGCATTGTACAACGATTTTTTTGCTAAGTGGTTTTTCCCATTGAAAAATTGTTGTACGATTTTTTTCCATAGGGAAAATTGTTATGTGGGATGCCATTTCCCCCAAAAAACCTAATTGTTATGCGATTTCATTGCTATACGGGGTAATTATTGTATGAGGTTCCACTGTAATTGAAAAATGCTATTCCTCAGTCTCCTCTTCTCAAAAGGTAAACATGCCCAGTTCTTTTACTCTCTCATCATAGGATTTAGTTTCCAGTCATCTCTTCATTCTTGTTGCCTTCCTCTGGATTTGTTCTAATCACTTGTTACCTCTTCCGCATTTGAGAAGGAGTCTTTGATAAGCATTCCCTAAATACAATTTTGTAACCAATTGTTTATTCACTTAACAGTTATTATTTCCAGTCCACACCAAATTAGCTTTCTAATCAGAATATGATGGGGGAATTTTAGCATAAGCTTTGCTGAAGTTATGATATATTACATTCCCACCATCTATGAGGGAGGTTACCAGATCAAAAATGCAACGATGTTAATTTCCAACTTTTTATATTTTTTCTTTCTTTTTATATAAAGATGTTTATTGTTTTTTAGTTAATGTATGTTTTATTCTTTTTTGTTTCTGTGTATTTTTGAAAACCAATAAAAAACAAAAAAAATGAGATAAGGTTAATCTGTCAGGACTTTTTCACGAATCCATGTTGGCTTTTAGTTAGTACCACATCATTTTCAAGGTGCTTCCAGAGTGACTTCTTTATAATTTGCTCCAGACTTTTCCGTAGAATTGATGTCAGGTTCAGTGGTCTGTATTTGATAGACTATACTCAGCAATTAATTTTAAAATATTTTTTTATTAAAATTCTTTCAACATAAGACCACGTAACAACACAAACAACACAAAACAATACTACACAATTCAACAAACCACATCTTCACCCCACACCTTCCCACACCCGGTGCTATACTCAGCAATTTTGAGGGAGAAAGTTACTTCGTGTTTATCATCTTTCTTCAAGATAGGTCACAATTATTTCCCTATGGTGGAGAATTAACTGATTAAACATAAAGGGTTGCTGAAGATCATCCATCATAGAGGGGGTTTCTTGGAAGAAAAGGGAGGCTTCACTTCACAAGACTAAATCCCTTTTCTTGAATCTCCAGGTGTCTTCCTCGCCTTGGCAGATAGCAGGATTTCATCTCACCTTCCTTTGGTGCCATCCTGTACTAGTATCCAGGGAGTTCCACAGGTAAGCTTTCTTTTTAACCAGGAAGGATCAAGTCTGGGGTAAATTAAGTGTCCCAACAGTGATAAAAGGTAATGATAATTAAATAATATCTTTAAGTAAGATATTTATTGAGTTTGAATTCTTCAGCTGTTCTACCTCCTGTATTAAGTTGGCAAATCATTATAATAAGACTGTAGCCTCCTTCTACAAATGCTATTGAATTAAATGAGGCAGGATGGGAGAAAATCTAAAGGCCAAAGAAGGATATAGAGGCAGTAGTGTGTTGTGGTTGGAGCTGCCATTGCACTTACTGTTGAATCCACTTCTCTGGGCAATTCCTTTACAGACCTGGCTCCACCCAACAGAAATGTGGAGTCCTTGCCCATCCTCAGCAGGCTTTCGGAGCAGATGGGACCCTCCATTTATTTGATCCTCTGGACCAGGGATCCCCTACCTTTCCCGTCCCACAGACTGGCTTCATGCCCAACAACCTTTCCATGGACTGGCAAATGAGGGGGCGGGGGTGTGTGGGGCGGACAGCGCAAGCACAAACAAAATACGACAAACTGCATACAGGCAGTGGGAGGAGCCCCGCTGCAGCCCAAAAACAAGGAGGAGCCCAGCTACCTGCCAGCCACACTGCCCAAGTCGGGCAGCAAGGCATCGCACTGCACACAGGTGGAGGACAAAAAGTTTCAGTTAAGCAATGTAGAGGAGGGGCCTGGCCACCCACTGTGTCACGATGCATGCCGGGCAGACCCGGCAGAACACCCCGAGGGCAGAAGGCTGCCGCCAGGGCTCCCAACACCACCCCCTACAACCCAGTCTGCGGCCCAGTGTGTTTGGGGACCCATGCTCTGGACCTTTGGCCTCAGTCGAATCTCAGAACATTTGCAGAGGTTGGAGATGTTGTTGTTCATACAGTTTATGACTCCCTAGCCCACATGGCCACCGGCCAAGAAATTGTGGGGGTTGGAGTCCATAAAGTAACTTTTCCAAGCTCTGTAATTTTTCAAGCGTGTCATCATTCTCCAAAGATCACTGTTGCAGGTTTAGATTGCAAGATTTGTAGTGTATATATGTGTGTGGGAGGGGACCTTTTAAGAATTAATAGTAATACTGTATTACTATTTTCTAAGATGCAGGTGATGTTTGAGGAGGTGGCCATGTATTTCACTGAGTACGAGTGGGCTTTGCTGGATGGGGATGACAGAGCTCTCTACTGGGATGTTATGCAGCAGAACTATGAGCACGCAGCTTTCCTTGGTAAGCCTCCTTGCTGCCATTGCCTCCTGGGTGACTCAAGGCTGTGGCTTTGAGAGACACCTAGGCTACTCAAAGGGCCAGCTAAACCATTCCAGTCCTTGGTTAAAAACACACCCAAACCAAACCAGAATTCCTTGTTACTCTGAATGTTGTAGAACAGGGGGTCCCAAGAGCCATCAGCTGGATCCGGCCCCTGGCACCATTTCATGTGGCTCCCACCCCTTCAAGGACATTTGAGAAACAAAATGGTCACCCTTTTGAAGCTTTTGGAAAAAAATGGCCACCCCCATCATGCAGGCAGGGCAAAGTGTCCATCTGGCCTTCAAAGCTGACTGAGAGAGCATGACCCCAGCCCCCAGTGTGAAAAGGCTGGGCACCCCTGTTGTAGAACAATCAGAGGTAAAAGTTAATATTGTTTATATAGGCCATCTTTCTCCAATTCAGAAACGGTCTCCCCACAACTTCAACTGCTTCCTCCCCCATGAACCTGAATCTTCCCAAGTGGTTTCAGGGTTTCATGACTTGAGCTGTATTTTCAAGATATTTTGGCTCAGGGAGTTCTGTGTTCATCTGGTGGGGCTTGTTGACTAAACCCAGGCTGGACAATTCTCTCCATGCAGGCTTGGAAAGGCTACATTTAATGACCATAATGTCCAGAATACTCCAACCTGTACACATTTCAGGATCCTGAAATTAAGAAGAAAAAAGAGCTTCCCCTCGAAGCTTTGGACCCATTTTGACTACCCTTTGACTGCCTTTTATCACAATGTAAAAATGCTTCTGTCAAGATTTTTTTCTAGATTTTCAGTCCTGCCATTTGCTCTGATTTTTTTTTAATTTGCTGGGTTAATAAGTACACTAAAACTTTATTACTCTTAATATATTAAGTCATCTTGGTCTTCTAGGGTACAGAGAAAGAGCCTTCTCAAAGATTGTTGTATTTTTGAACCACAATCGGGCGTACCTTGTGTTGCCGGCTAATCTTTCTCACACTAGGTCAGGCAAAAGGAACTGCAGAATGAACTCACCAAAAGGTGCCTTCATTTTGTCAGTTTTATGTCTGGCCTAGACATGGAGGAATAAAAAGAAGAATCTTGCTCTTCTGCTTTTTCTGATGCTGCTTGCACATTTCCTTAAATCTGGAATCCTTTTCTGAACAGGTGGTGTGCTTCAACAAGGAAGTGCCAAGACTACAGCACTGTACAGAATATTGTTCACTGGCACCCAAGCCAAAGACTCTTGTTCCAGGGCTGTTAAGAATGGACACAAGACATCATGCCAGAAAGAGAAACTGCCATCAGAGAAGCACAGAGAAACTGCTCTGTTGGGAGAAAGCATTAAGGCTTCCGCTGACTCGGGACAGAGAAAAGATTGTTGTCCCAAGTGTGGAAGGACTTTCTGTCATAAATCCGCACTCAATGCACACCTGCGAATTCACACAGGGGAAAAACCTTATCTGTGCCAGGAGTGTGGGAAAAGCTTCAATCAGAGTTCAGCCCTGACCCAACACCAGAGAATCCACACAGGAGAAAAGCCTTATGCCTGCCCCCATTGTGGGAAAAGATTTAGCCAAAGCTCAGCACTTACTCAGCATCAGAGAATCCATACGGGTGAGAGAGCCTATACATGTCTTGACTGCGGGAAGAGCTTTGTTTACCAGTCAGCTCTGATTCGGCATAAGAGAATCCACACAGGAGAGAAATGCTATAAGTGTCCTGACTGTGGGAAAGGTTTCAACCAAAGTTCCAACCTTATTACACATCGGAAGATCCATAATGGTAAGGAAGTCTTATTTATCCTGACCTATCCCCCAACCCATACTACTGGCCTATTAATAATTTTGCTTTGATGCTTGATTATGAAGAATAAAATCTAGAACAGTGGTGGTGAACCTATGGCACGTGTGCCAGAGATGGCACTTGGAGCCCTCTCTGTAGGCACCCATACAGTCACCCCAGCACAGAGTTTGCCCCACCCCGCTGCCCAGCAGCCCAATGGGAGCGCTTCCTCCCTCCCCCAGCACAGAGTTCATCCTGCCCCTCTGCCCAGCAGCCCAATGGGAGTGTTTCCTTCCTCCCCTGTTTCTTTGTTGACACTTTGCAATAAATAAGTGGGTTTTGGGTTGCAATTTGGGCACTCGGTCTCTAAAAGGTTCACTATCACTGATCTAGAACATACAGAGACCTCCACATTTTCTTTTTAATCTCTCCAGCCACCTGGGGCAAAAGCTAGTCTGATTTATTTTCATTTTTCAAACTATGAATGAGACATCAGTAGCCTGTCAAAGGCCTCCCAGTGGCCAAAGTGAGATTTGAGGTAGAAGTTTTCCTACCACTCATAGCCAGGAAACACCTTTAACCATTCAATGAGTGTACAATATCAGCTGTTTCATTGATATTTAAGTGAGTAGTTATCCACTTTCTAGGATGAAAGGTTGTGGCTGATTTTGGTTAGACATGGGGTCTGTGGAACCTCATTAATTTATATCTTATTACCACGGTGGCTTAGTGGTTAAGATGCTGAACGTGATGAAGGTCGGTAGGTTAGCAGCTTGAGACCCGAGTGCTGCATGATGAAGTGAGATCCCATCTCTGCCCCAGCTCTTGCCAACCTAGCATTTTGAAAGCAAAAAATTGCAAGTACTGTAGATAAATAGGTACCATTTCAGTGGGAAGGTAAACAGTGTTCCGTGCACTCTAGCGTCTAGTCATGCCTGCCTCATGTCCATGGAAACGTCTGCAGACGCAGACAGTACTGACTCTTTGGCTATAAACAGAGATGAGCGCTGAACCCTTGTGTCAGATTTGACTGGCTTTCAAGCAAGTGTGACCTTTACCTTACTGAACCTAACAAGTTCACATATTAAAAACATTATTATGGTGTTATATTGCATTGTCAAAGATTAAAAGCACTACACAGGCATTGTCTTATATTTTTACATCCACATCGAAATGTTTGTGAATATTATTTGCAACCTATACAGAAGTTCACTCTGTGTGTCTATCTGGTTTATTTTGTGCAGTGTTTAGCAAAGCCCTGTCTGTCCATCCACCCACCCGTCTGTCTCTCTGTCTTATAAAATCCAGCCAGCCTGGATAGTAGCTGTACTGGGTGAGGGATCCTATATATTATACTCCCAAAAATGTAATTTCCAATTCTAATTTCAAATTGGAATTTCCTGGTTCCTATTCTTGCTTACCCTCTCCTATCAAGAGGTCTCAGGAGTTCCAGGTGAGTGTTCTGCAAAGTCCTTTCAACCTGACTGATCTATTCCCTATAGTTAGTTGTTTGGATAAAAAAAGCCTTGATTTGGTTCTATGGAACTAGAGACATTTGGAAGGAAAAAAGGAAGCTGCCTTATATCTGGTCAGACTGTTTACCCCAGGGGTGCCCAAACTTTTTGGGCCGTGGACCGGTCACATGGTTCAGCGGGCCGGTCACATGGTTGAGTGGGCTGTCACGTGGCTCCTCCCACCGGAAGCGGACGTAAAACACGACTTGCAATCTGTGTTTTGCAACAGGATGAGATCGATTTTAGGCTGCCATTTTCTCTGCTTAAACCAGGGGTGCCCAAACTACAGATCCAGCCCCTGATGCCAATTTATCTGGTCCACGCTGCCCTCATTGCTCCCAGAAGTGGAAGTAATTGGGCTGGATTTGGCCCATGGGCCATATTTTGGGCACCCCTGGTTTACCTGTCTAGCCCAGTATTGTCACCTTTGACCACCAGCAGGTCTCCAGCACGAGTCTTCCCCATCAACTCTTAAGTGTGATGGCCAAAGATTGAATCTCGGACTTTCAGCTTGTCACAGGTGTACTCTGCTACTGAGTTATGGTGTCTCCTCACAAGCGAGCGCTCTGGACCAAGTGATGGTTGTCTGTAACCTTATTGTAATGTACAGATTCCTTTCTGCCTGCGGTTGTTTTAAGGATCTGCAATTTTCACCCTGCGTTGTTTTTTATTTCTTCTTTTCCTGTTACTCAGCAGATAATAGTCCGCTTTGCGGGAGAGAGAAGCAGCAATCTCAGCAAGAACGCTGTGAGCCATCAGGACTGCATGGGAAGGTTGGTAGGACATTCCAGCAAGTGAATCCTCAACTAGAACAAGACCACCAGAGTCAAGGAAAGCCTTCAGAGCAAGTCCAACCTGTTCCCTGTGTTGGAAGCTTCGTATCTCAGAAGATCACCTCCATAAGGACAGGCGTCCCCAGGGTTAAAAGGCCACTGATATGTCTCGACTGTGGGAAGAACTTCAGATACAGTTCCCATCTGGTTAACCACCTGAGAATCCACACCGGGGAGAAACCCTATCATTGCACAGACTGTGGGAAGAACTTCATTCAGAGTTCGGCCCTCCGGCGACACCAGCGTAGCCACACGGGTGACCGACCCTACCAGTGCGCTGACTGTGGGAAGAGCTTTAGCCGGAACTCACACCTGGCGAAACACCGCGGGATCCACACGGGCTTAAAACCGTACGAGTGCCTGGACTGCGGGAAGAAATTCAGTGTCAAAATGAACCTTGTGATTCACCGGCGTGTCCATACAGGGGAGAAACCGTACAGGTGTTTGGAGTGTGGGAAATGTTTTAGTCAGCGGCCCCATTTTATTATCCACCAAAGAATCCACACAGGAGAGAAACCTTACGCGTGCCCTGACTGTGGGAAAAGCTTTCGTGTGAGCTCCCACCTGGTGACACATCAAAAGATCCACTTGGAAAAGGCATCTTTCATATGCCCTGACTGCGGGAAAAGCTTTGATGGTAGCAAAGAGTTTATTAAACATAAGGGGTTCCACACCACCACGAAAGAAATCCATCAGCTGCCCACTGCAGGAGTCACTGTGAAGAGGGAACTGTCTACGCCTTATTTTCTTAACCCAGAATGCAGTAGCTATGGCTATAAAGCCGATTAGCCTCTCACTGTGTTTAGCGATAACAGAGAAGGGAAAGCCTTTTGTTAGCTTTTATTCCTTGACTACAAAGTGAGAGCTCCTCCCTGTCCTTCGAGATTAAATGAAGACGGAATGGTGGGGAAAGTTCTGTTCTAGCTTCAGACCCTTGTATTATATACAGTAGTTGAAAGCCAGATATAGATATAGCTGTGATGGCGAACCTTTTAGAGACCAAGTGCCCAAAGAGAGGAGTGGGGTGAACTCTGTGCTGGGGGGAGGGAAGAAGCTCTCCCATTGGGCTGCTGGGCAGAGGGGCAGGACGAACTCTGTGCTAGGTGGGGAGGAAGTTCTTCCATTGGGTTGCTAGGCAGAGGGACAGGGCAAACTGCTGGGGAGAGGGAGGAAGCACTCCTATTGGGCTGCTGGGCAGAGGGATGGGGTGAACTCTACACTGGGACGATGGTGCACATCCCCACAGAGAGGTCTGTGAGTGCCACCTCTGGCACGTGTGCCATAGGTTCACCTTCACTGATATCAAGAGTCGGATTTGGTACAGAAACCTGATTTCTTATTCTCTTCTCAGCTATCGGGTTTGCTGATGACCATTGATCAATCATCATGTCATCCTAATCTACCTCACAGGGTCATTTTGTGGACAAAGTGGAGAACAACATGAGTAAACTAATCTGGAATTCAGTGGAAGAGAAATGTAATGGATGGGGAGGGAATCTGGGAGATCCATTTGCACCCCAACCCGCTATGAGCTGAAACCTCCCCACAAATATATTAAAACTGATAGAAATCTACCTCCGTTTTTTAAAAACAACATTTTAAACACCTGTTTTTAAATCTCTTAAAACCAGGCTTTGCTTTAGAATTGTAAATCTGGTGTCGTTCTATTCCCGGTTTTGGGGGCGGTTGGGGGTGGTGGTGTCCGGCTTAGATTGTCACCTGAATGCTGTTCCCCAGCCTGGGAGTATGATGAATAGCAACTCCAGCAGGGCAGTCAGAAATGCTTCTCTGGATATTTTCTTCCTGAGGAGGCTCTTGTGAGAGCTGCACATTCTTCAAGCAGGAAAGAGTATAAAAGCAACAGCCAGGATAGTGTGGGTGGGTAGAGATACCAATGGGCCGTTTGTCCTTTCTTACAGACTGAGGTACAGGCTTAGCGGTTAAGACGTTGAATTTGCTAGCTAGAAGGTCAGCAGTTTATACCCAAGTACTGCATGACGGAGTGAGCTCCCCTGTCCCAGCTCCTGCCAATCTAGCAGTTTGAAAGCAAGAAATTGCAAGTAGATAAACAGGTACTACTTCGGTGGGAAGGTAAACAGCATTCCGTGCACTCCAGTATTTAGTCATGCCTGCCGCATGGCAATGGAAACATCTGCAGACATAGACAGAGCTGGCTCTTTGTCTATAAACAGATGAGCACTGAACCCTAGAGTCGGATATGACTGACTTTCAAGCAAGAGCAGGATCCTTTGTTCTACCTTAAGCAGTGGGAGAGCATTCATGGGTCCACACAGGCACATGAGCCAATAGTGAGAGATAGTGGGAGCAAAATCTGGAGACCCACGGATTGACCATCTAACCTCACGGGAGGGGTGGCCCTAATCATTCCCTACACCCATGATGGCGAACCTTGGCATTCCAGGTGTTCTTGGGCTTCAGTTCCCATAAGCCCAAGTCTGTGAATCTACACGAATGGGTTTACTGCATATACGCAATACAAAGACTTGGGCTTCTGGGTATTGAAGTCCAAGAACACCTGGAGTGCCAAGGTTCAACATCATGGCCCTACATTCTTGCATTGTATGTTTTCCTCCCTGCTCTTGGAAAAACAAATGAAATTATCTCTTTCCTAAAATGGAGTCTGAAATTCTCTGCTTATTAGTATGAAAACCACCAAGATGTTAGCTATTGCCATTGAGATGGGAAGGAATTAATAATTTTTAAGCCTGTGATAAAATGGGGAAAGTTTGGTGCTAATATTTTAGAGTCAGAATTGACAGTTATTATTGTATGTTAGTGTTTTATTGTAAACTGCTCAGAGAATATTTTACTGGGTGGCATGTAGACACTGTTGGTAAATAAAATAATATGATTTGAACTGAAATATTCAGAAAGAAGTATTTTAACTTTTTAAAATAGAGACCCTCAGTTAAATAATATCTAGCATTTTGGTAAGGAGAATCAAGATCAAATAGATTATAAAGATTAGAACCACATGCACAAATGCCAATTGATTACATACCAGTTGAAGTATTTCAGTCTTTACTTGGGGATAACTTTAAATACTTTGAGGATTCAGACAGTCGGAGTTGGAAGGAAAGGAAGGAAGTAAGTTTTAAGAAGAATGTCAAGAGACAGATCTCAAGATAAACAAAAGGTAGATTCAAAATCTAATGCAGTGGATTTACATAAATAAAATTAGAGAGACATAGCAAGAAAAGGCAGGTATAATTAAGAAAAACAACAACAAAAGTTGGAAATAGTATTTTTGCAGGGTAGAATTTCTGTAACACTGAGATCATCTTGTAGAGGCAGAAATGGAGCAGCTGGTTAAAAAAATTAATCTAGAAAATTGTTAGATGTAATAGGAGACTTCAATTATTATTTATACTTAATTTTTTTTAAAAAAAGATGTCAGAAACTTGGCTATTTATGGACCTTTTTATTGAAAACACTTATTTTCAAATAAACTCTTCAACCAGGAAAGTTTCGTTAAAAAGACTTGTGCTCCAAAGTAGAAAGAAATCTGGAGCAAAGAATGGGGACATTTTGAAGTAGATGTGTGGTATGATCAGTAGGTTGGAATTGGGGTGTGTGTGTGGGGGGGATACTGTTCCTATGAACTTATGTTCACTATGCATTGGATTGCATGAAAATTGAATACCTCTGCACTTTCATTCCATATTTGTCTTTTATTTTTAAGACTTTAAAATATCTTTTAAATTTTGTAATGTTTTATGTGATCCATGTTTTCTTATCTATCAACACTAGAGAGAGAGAACAGATTTGTATTTATTAAAGGAATATGTAAACTCACAAATGAGAAGTGGGTCTATTTATGTTCTTATTTTATCTAAAGTTATTTTTAAGTGAATGTTCAGTTGAGGAAGAAGAAAATTCATGTAAGACGAAAGCTTTGAACCTTACTGTGTTGACTAGTACTCTAAATGAGAACAGTACACCAGCAATGTTAATCACCCGGCCCAAGGATGCTGGATGGGGATGATGGGAAGACACCAGGTTTAGAAAGGCTGTAAAGAAATCTTTGATTTTACTGCTGCTTAAATTCTACTAGAGCCGTGATGGCAAACCTTGGCGCTCCAGATGTTGTTGGACTTCAATTCATCCAGCCCGTGCTCGTACAGGCACGTTTTACTTCCGCTTCCAGGAGCGACGAGGGCAGCGCAGCACGGGCCGGATGAATCGCAGTAAACTCATTCGTGCGGATTCACGGGGGCTTGGGCTTCTGGGAACTGAAGTCCAAGAACATCTGGAGTGCCAAGGTTTGCCATCACAGTACTAGAGACTGCGGTGGCTTAGTGGTTAAGATGCTGAACTTGAAGACTGGAAGGTTGAAGTTCGAGACCCAAGTACTGCATGATGGAGTGAGCGCCTGTCTCTGTCCCAGCTCCTGCCTGCCTAGCAGTTCTAAAGCAAGAAATTGCAAGTAGATAAATAGTGGGAAGGTAAACAGCATTCTGTGCACTCCAGTGTCTAGGCATGCCTGCCACACGATCACAGAAATGTCTACAAACGCAGACGGCACTGGCTCTTTGGAATATATTTTATGGATTCTAATAGTTCTAGCTCTCTTAGGTTTTTAAACATAGTTTTTTAAATGATAGTGTGACTGGTTTTCTGTATTGACTTATCCTTGATATCCTTTTGATTGCTGCTTTGAGTTTCCCCACTGGAGTAAAAATGTGGATTACACATGTTGTCATTAAATTTTATTTTTAAAATTGTTCAGTTATTTCAGCTATGCTTTAAGATCTGTTTCCCTTGTGGGGTTTTTCGGTCCTTCCTTCATTTGAATTGAGTGTTACATTACTTTAATTCTAAAAGTTAAAGATATACCTAAAGCCTGTTCATACATATTTTGTAAGTTGTAATTTCAACAGCTCCTACTAATATACTTCATGGTAAATCAGATATGTACAGATTACATTACATTAGGATGGAAATATATATTAGAATATATCTAAAAAATTGAATTTAGTAAATTGTCTACATTTAGTAATTAGAAAGTGCTATTGTCATTAAAATACTAGAAGAGTATTCCTTTAAGGTGGAAAAAATATTTGTATAGTGCTGAAGTAACTGAATATTTTGGACTCAGGAACTATCTTACATAGTGGTTTAAACTACAGTATTCGGTATATTTTCTATGGCTAGAATTAAAGTTCAGTCATTTCCCCAATGATTTTGTTAGCTAAAGAGGCACTTTTCATTATCACTTGGCCTCTCCTCTTACTGTTTGATGGCAGAAAGACACTAACTGTATTTTACAGCTACAAAGGCCATAACTCTGACTAGTCCATAAAGGCATCTTAAGAATTTATTATGTGTGACAAGAAAATATAGTGAAATATTGGGCTACTATCATCACACCACTCTTACCAAACCTGCACTTGTCTGGTTTTGGGAACTTTCAGAAGTTGAATGTATTTGTTTTGGTCAATGTGACTTCAACGAGTGAACCCAGGAAGTCTTGACATGCCTCCTGCCTTCATGAGTCATTCTCATGAGGTTCAATAGATCACTGGAAGTTCCCCTTTCCATCTTGTTGCATGGATGAATCCTCCATCCAAGACTTGCTGGATACAGAAACGTGTACACACTATTTTTAGTTTTACAGATGAGCTAAACAAGACTAAATAAGAATTCAGTATCCGGCCAACAGATAAAAATTTGTGGAACAATTGTTGAGTGCATTATTTAAAACCAAACACAGGCAATACGAGGGTAAGTAAACCTAGAATATCGAGTTCTGTGTCTTTAATGAAATATTAAAAGGAAGATTTAAGAGCTGGGGATTGAGGTTGAGTCTCTCCCTCCAGATGTTGCTGTGACTAATTCTCATCAGCGCAGCCAATGGTGAGACCACCAGTATTGTAGTGTAGTAACATCTGGAGCACTCAACACTATAATTAACCCTGGTCTAAGCTTTTGTAAATAATGGATTATGTGAACATGTCATCCTGCCTGCTGCTCCCTTATTTCAAGTGGGCATATTGTAGATATTTATAATTTACTAAGGGCCTCCAAAGACTTCTGAAGCTAAGTGTCATTCTTAGTCCTTTAGTTTGGGTTTTTTCTTCCTAACACCCTGAGTGAATTGTCTGTTACACAGTGGGCTGTGTTAAGTGTAGAATCAGATACATGGCACCAAATTGGCACCCTGGTTCTAAAGGCAAAAGATCTGTTTTAGTCCTCAGTTACCGAGTAGAGGAAACCCCTTTTGATCGTATTAACTACATTTGTTTAATACATAGATAGATAGATAGATAGATAGATAGATAGATAGATAGATAGATACATACATACATACATACATACATACATATCTTGATTCAACTGTCAGTCAGCACAAAATAACACACAGAGATTTAAACTAACATTTAAGCCTAACAATCTTTACCTTCAGGATATACATATTCTATGTTAATAGGCCTGAGTCAATACTGTCAATTTTAATCCTGCGAGGTTTGAGTGCCAAAAATAGGAATTTCGAAACTCGTATGGCTAACAAAGCAGCAACACTATTCAAGAGAAATTGAACCTGATTTTCTCTAGGCTCAAATCTGATTTGGCAAAGAAGAGGAACTATGAGTATTTGTCTAATGTCAGCATAGAAAGGACAATTCAGAAGGATATGCTCAGTTGACTCAATTGCTTTCTGGGGACAGAGACAGGTTCTTTGGGCATATGGTATATCTTTGTATCTTCCCAATAGAACAGCTGTATTGAGGGCGTTCAATCTAACGGTCGTATAAAGCCTGCGATATTCCACATAACATTTCTTCCAAATATGGAGCTGGAGTGCTTTGCCAAATCTGGTCCCCCAAATACATCTCCGGTTTCAAAAAAGCAATATCCTCTTGCTTGCTGATATCGCTCAGCCTTTGGGCTATTATGGCTCTAGCTTGGGTGGATTTGTTTAATAAAAACTGATGAGAAGGATTTGATCAAGGAGGCAAGTGGTGGTGGTGGTGGACTTTAGACTGGGGGTTCCCAACTTTTTTATGCACACACCTCGGACAGCTGAGCAGGCCGGACCATGCCCCCCGGAAGCAGAAGTAAATGTGCCCGCTTCCACATTTATGTCAGCCGCAGGTGCATTTATGGCTGACGTAACCGTGTTTACGCATGTGCAGGTGTGTTTTATGGCTGTCGTAAATGAGTCTGCTTCCACTTCTGGGTGTGGCGGCAGAGGTGGTGGGCCACATGAAATGGTGCCATGGGCCGGATTCTGCCTGCAGGCCGTAGATTGGGAACCCCTGCTTTAGACCTTGGGGAAGTTACTGTTTGGGGATGCAAATTCCTAGATTCTCCCAGCCACTGCTGGCTAGTTTCTTCTGGAAACTAGGGCCCTCTAAAGTAACTTTTGAAAAGCTCTGTGCACAGCCTATATTTTTGACAGATATCTGAAATTCTGAGCAGTCACATTATTGATCACTTCTGGATAGCAACCAAACCCTTTTCTTTGAAGGGCAGAAGCACATCCTGGACAGAAAATGATTCAGCAAGTAGTTTAGAGCAGGGGTCCCCAACTTTTCCCGCACCACAGACTGGCTTCATACTAAACTTTTCCACAGAGCGGCAGGTGGGGGTGGCAAGGGCACAAAAAAATTAACAAAGAGCACACTGCACACAGGTGGAGGGAGGAGCCCTGCTGCAGCCCAAAAACAAGGATGGGCCCAGCCACCCATCAGCCATGCTGCCCGACTCAGGCAACAAGGCATCACACTGCACAAAAGTGTGAGACAAAGCTCCGCCCCAATTAAGCAATGTGGAGGAGGGGCATGGCCACCCACCCATCCACTGTGTCTGGAGCCCATGCCCACACCCACCAGGCAGACCTGGCAGAGCACACCAAGGGCAGAAGGCTGCCACCGGAGCTCTCAGTGCCATCCACCCCCCACCCCCACCCCCCGCCACCTGGTTTAGGACAGCCCGGCACTAGTCTACGCCCCGGTGGTAGGGGACCCTTGGTTTAGAGCACCTGAATGTTACATATACGACTTTGGCTTGAAAGAGAGAAAGTAAACATCTTGCTGTCTGATGTCAATTATTCCCTTCATTCTGCTGCCCTGCTGAAATATTATGAGAAATTTAGAGATAACAAAAACAAGTAATGCAAAAAAAGCATATACAAATAAACTTTATTTATAAGACTTTTTTGAGAAGATAACATTTGGTGCAGAATTTGATCTTGCAACAGGTTAACGAGCCCGCTGCACTCTTTTACAGGAAAAATTAATATATCCGCCCAGATCAGAGCTTGGAACATTGCTTTTAAAAGCTTAATTTATTCTGTTAATCATCAGTGAACTCATAATGCTATTCATTTTTGTTACTGCAAGCTGATTAAAAAAATATGCTAAATGTTACCATTATTCATTACAAACTAAAAGGAACTACAGCCTACGAACTATGCACTTACCCAAATGTTAGCAAATGGCACAATGCTATACTTCCCTGGAAATAACCACCATTGGACTCAATGCTATTTACTTCTAGGTACGTAATAATAATAATTTCGTGTCAGAGATTACTCTGGGTTGAAAGAATTGTCAGGGGATGCCTGAATGAGACTCCTTTCATGTCCCCAAGTGCAGCCCTCGGGTATCAAAACCTGACCTTCCAGTCTCCAAGCCTAATGCCTTAACCACTAAGCCACCAGGGGAGCTGCTACTTCTAGGTAAATGAATATAAGGTAAACTAGAGCCTAAAATATAGTCATTTTAAGATAGGCTTCCCAGCAAAACTGGGGAAAAAAATAAACCCTCTTGCGAGAAATTTATTCAGGACTTCATGCACTTATCAGGGCCAGGATAATGCCCTGAAAACGCTACTCATTTAATGCCCTGAAAACACCACTCATTGTTAATCAATGGGTAAGCTAACAATTATCAAGTCAAAACGAAACTGATATGCTGAGAACAAATATACTGTAATATTGTAATTATCTTTACCTGTGGCCATTTATGTCTGTTGATGCAAATATACATACATACATACATACATACATACATACATACATACATACATACATACATACATACATACATACATTGCACTGTCTGGGCACTCAGTCTCTAAAAGGTTCGCCATCTCTGGTATAGAGTATTGTAGGGGAAATCCTGATCAGCACTTGGGAATAATTATTTTTAAAACCATTTTTTTAAAAAAACATTATTTCCGAGTGCTGATCAGGATTTCCCCTACAATACTCTATACCAGAGATGGTGAACCTTTTAGAGACTGAGTGCCCAGACAGGGGCAGGGCAAACTCTGAGCTGAAGGAAGGCAGTGCTCCCATTGGGCTTCTGGGCAGAGGGGCAGGGCAAACTCTATGCTGGGGGGAAGGAGGAAGTGCTCCCATTGGGCTGCTGGGCAGAGGGGCAGGGCAAACTCTATGCTGGGGGGAAGGAGGAAGTGCTCCCATTGGGCTGTTGGGCAGAGGGGCAGGGCAAACTATGCTGGAAGGAGGGAGGAAGCACTCCCATTGGGCTGCTGGGCAGAGGGGTGGGGTGAACTCTTTCTGTGCTGAGGTGATGGCACACATGCCCACAGAGAGGTCTCTGGGTGCCCCCTCTGGCATGCGTGCCATAGGTTTACCACCACTGCTCTATATTAAACACAGTACAGTCCTTGCTACTCTATTATTCTCTCCTAATATTGGCCAGTTTTAAAACACTGCTGAGGCTCTACTCAAGCTTTCATCAACATGCAGCTCACATTTACGAACTTTACTGGGCACTAACAAGAGCTTCCTCACCTCCCGTTTCCACTTCAGCACATTTAAAAGATGTGTCTCTATCGTGGATTTTCCTGTGTTTTGTAAGGTTTGAACTTACGCTAAAGCTCCTCCCACACTCAGGGCATTGATAGGGTTTCTCCCCTGAGTGCACTCTCTGGTGTGTGATGAGGTGGGAATTGTTGCGGAAGGTTTTTGGGCACTTGAGACATGCATAAGGTTTCTCCCCAGTGTGAACTCTCTGGTGGCCCACCAACACAGAGCTGTAAGAGAAGCTTTTCCCACACTCGGGACACTTGTATGGCTTTTCCCCTGTGTGAATTCTCTGGTGCGTCACAAGGTGCGAGTTCGTATTGAATTTCTTGCCGCAATCATTGCACTGATAAGGTTTTTCTCCTGTGTGGATTCTCTGGTGAATAATGAGGTCGGCACTCCGACAAAAGTTTTTGCCACATTCCAGGCACAGATAAGGTTTCTCAGTCATGTGGACCCTTTGATGACTAAGGAGGCCTGATTTAACACTAAATGTTTCCGGACAGTCAGGGCATTTATACGGCTTCTCCCCTGTGTGAGTCCTCTGATGCATAACAAGGGTTGAGCGTCTTCCAAAGCTTTTCCAACAGTCCTGGCATTTAAAAGGTTTCTCTCCTGTATGAGTTCTCTGATGCGTAACCAGTGTTGAGCTCCTACTGAAGCTATTGCCACAGTCGAAACATTTATAGGGCCGTTCTCCCGTGTGGGTCCTTTGGTGCATAATCAGGTTGGAGCTGCGGCCGAAGGTCTTTCCACAGTCGCCACATTCGAAAGGGGGTTCCTGAGAGTGAGTCCTCTGGTGTCGAGTAAAGTTTAAGATCTGGTTGAAGCTCCTCTCGCAGTGAGAGCAATAATAGGGCTTCTCTCTTGTATGGCTTTTCTGATGGGCAATGAGATGGGTGCTCTGAACAAAGCCTTTCCCACACTTACTACAGGTAAAAGGTCTGTCACCTGTATGGAGTTTCTGATGCCGGACAAGATCTGAACGCCGGCAAAAGTTTTTCCCACAATCAGGACATGTATGCTTCTTCTTCAGTTTATGATCTTTTGGCATCTCATTCTTACTTAGCTGTAGAACATCCTTCAAGGGGGGAACATACTTAGCCGTCTCTTCCTCTAAGAGTCCCTCCTGACTATCGTCTTCTTTTTTAATCAACATTTGATCCTTGGTTAACATTTAATCAGCAGCTGGAGAAAACAGAGAACAAAAGGAGAAAGAATAAACAGGTACGACTGTGTTGGGAATCACAACAATAGGATGTATTTAATTTTACAAACAGCAAGGCTATCATACACTACCCCTATGTCACCTGGAGGACCCTGAACAGGCTGAAGGCCAGAGTGCCTAAATGCAAGACCAACATGCTCAAGTAGGGACTGCTGGCAGAATACAGTTATAGCCAACAACAAAACCACGAAGGTGGCTTCATTTTGGCAGTCCAAAGTTTGATCTAGACAGGAAAGAAGATTAATTATTCTGGTCACCCAGTGAGTTCTTTCTTCCCTTGCAAATTAAAAAAGAAAGCTAAAGCTGCTCTTTGTCCACACCATGCTTTTTGTCCACACACACCCCTCAGACTTAAAAGGCGGTGGGGTGGGGTGGGGGGTGGTATAGGCTGGACATCGATGCCACCACCGACGCGGTTCCTGGCCCCGGTGAAGAGGCTCTTCCGGCCACCCCACCTGCCGGGACGCTCAGGTTCTGCCCCCCCCCCCCGGACTTAAAAGGCGGGGTAGGCCGCCGCCGCAGCTGCCACCGCGGTTCCTGGCCCCGGCTGGGGCGAAGAGGACTTAAGAGGACTTAGGAGGCCAGCCGCCGCCACCTCCTCGTAGACACCCACTCCGCCGGTCCGGCATTTGCCACGGGGGAGCATTTCCACCTGGACTTAATAGCCGGCCGCTGCTGTCTTGCCTAGTCTGGTGGTTTTGTCCTGCTCCGTCCCTCCCTCCCCTTTTTTGGATTATTTTGTAAATTGTAAATTGTTTTTGATTCATTTTACTGTACTGCTACGTAATTTCACATTTTGTATCTTCAAATTTGCATTTTTGTTTTGTAACTTTATAATTATTGCCTTGTAACTTTGTATTATTGTATTTCTTTGTATTATCGTATTTTTGTATATTTTTGAATGCTGTGAACCGCTTTGGGTCATTGCAAAATGAGGAAAGCAGTATACAAAAATAAAATTCATTCAAATTCAATTAACAAATCCCATTTCTTCTTTAAGTACCATATCCATTTTGAAAATTGGCTATCATCATGGCGAGTCTTCCTGTTCTTAACTACCTTGGAACAGTTCTTGTACTGTTTTTGAGAGATGGAAAAAATCAGGGAGCTGAAGATAATCACTATAACAAAACTTACAGCAGATGTGTGTGTCTTGTGTTCTTGCAACTATACGAAATATAGAGTGGTAATAATAATTTCATGTCAGAAATTATTCTGGGTTGAAAGGTTTTTTGTGGAAGAAACTCCGCTCAGGGAACACCCAAATAAGACTCCTTTCATGTCCCCAAGAGCATGGGACAGAGACAGGCGCTCAATCTGTCATGCAGTACCTGGGTCTCGAACTGCCAAGTTGCCAGACTTCCAGCTAACAAGGCGAGATTCTTAACCACTGAACCACTGCAGCCCCTGTTAGAGTGGTGAAGAGAGCAGAAGAATGAATCAGCAAGGCTGGGATGCAGAGTGTGACTCACAGTCTAAAATCTGATGGTAGAAATAAAGAGATGTGGTGAAGTGATTATAAACTATGTGTTGCCCCCTTTATTGCTGGTTTACACCTTTAGATGCCGATATATGGTTAAGCTGATTATACTCCACAAACTTTGCAAAACGACCAAACTGCCCCTGCTTCTCCATCTTCCTTCAGAAGTACAGTGATACCTCATACAACGTCCAAACTTGGTTCCACAAGTCTGGATTTTATACGGATTTGGACTTTGTATGAGGCATGCAAAATCCTAGCCGCGATGCCTCATACAACGTCTAAATCCTTGCCGCGATGCCTCGTACAACGTAGTTTCCATAGAGATACATTGTACTTAACAGCACAAACAAAGTCAAGGAAACAGACAGGAAACTGACAGAACTTTAAGAAATCATTGTCTAAAGGCTAAATACATTACAAAAACATGTCAAACAACCCTGATTTTAGGGGACAAACCATACAACAAGTTTTTAACTTTTGAAAACTTGTGCAGGTTTAAAAGTTAACATGTCCCATCATGCAGCACAGTGTTAATCTGCAGCCATGCGGCCAATCATCCATTTTGTACAAACTATTGTAAACAATTACTGGATGGAAGCAAGGACAAAATGGATGCCAACATGTCCCATCATGCAGCACAGTGTTAATCATCCACATAGCAGCAAACACCAAACAATTAAAATTGCGCTCAAAACCACTCCTAAACACTCTTCGCCTCGTGCAAAACCCACAAGAGCAATGCACGCACGCCTTTTATACTGCCCAGGCACAATGCAACCTGGGAAAAACCCCAATGCCTCATACAAAGTCGCAACTTTGAGGAAACTTTTTTCAAGGAATTAGGCGATGATATATGAATTCGATGTTGTACGAAGCAGACTTTGTATGAGGTATCGCTGTATATAAAATAAGCATTTGCTGTCTTTCTAGCTTACTGCTTGTCTTCACAGTTACAAGCCCTCGTTTTGCCTACTTGGATTTGCTGCTTAGTGCAAGAAAAAAAACCAATAGTACAAAGAAAGGGGTTGCGGTGGCTCAGTGGTTAAGGAGCTCGCCTTGTTAGCTGGAAGGCCAGCATGTCAGCAGTTCGAGACCTGGGTACTGCATGACTATCTGAGTGCCCATCTTTTGTCCCAGCTCCTGCCAACCTAGCAGTTCGAAAGCAAGAAATTCAAAGTAGATAAATAGGAACCACTTTGGTGGGAAAGATCCTGGGAACATGAAAGGAGCCTCATTTGGGCGTCCCGTGAGCAGAGTTCCTCCAGCAAAAATCTTTTCAACCCAGAATAATTTCTGACATGACATTATTATTAGTGCAAAGGAAGTTAGGACACAATGTTGCTGTCAGTAAAATTGTGGAGACCAGCTGAAGATTACAGAAGAGGTTTTGTATAGTCTTGTGATGTGACTTGTTGTCTTTCTTTGATGGAAACTTTTAAAAGCAGCCTGAGCCCCATGCCAGGAACTTCCCTTCCCCAAGTGCAAGTCCCAGATTGTGAATGGTAGTTATAAAAGCTCAAGATAATTTTCACAGCTTCCTCTAAAACAAACTAGAGATGTAACACACATTGTTGTTGTTCAGTCGCACAGTCGATTCCGACCCTTTGCGACCCTATGGACCATTGTTCTCCAGGCGCCTCTGTCCTCCACCATCCCCCTCAGACCTCCCAGTTCTGTGCCCACTGTGTCTACAATACCATCTATCCATCTCATCCTTGGCCTCCCCCTTCTTCTTTTGCCCTCCACCTTTCCCAGCATAATTGCCTTCTCAAGTGAATCCTCCCTTCTCATTTGATGCCCAAATGATGTTAAAGTATCTGATGCTTTATTGCCTCAGGCAAATCAAACCTCTTACCCCAGTGGTTTCCAACCTTTTTTTGGCCATGCCTCACCTAAGCATCTCTAAAATCCTGAAGCCCCCCCCCCTCTCCGTGACATATAATTTTTATTATTCAAAAAATGAATTCCTATGCACTTGAAGAAAGCCTAAAAGGCCATTAACTTGGTCTAAACAAGCTTGAATTGCCTCAGTTAAAAATCTAATTGATCCCCTGTGTGCCCCATGTTGGGAAACACTACTCTAAACTGACACAAGTTGGAATATCAGAGAGTAATCATAAGGTGCTCTGTGTCACTGGAGGTGATGCCTATAAGTTTGAAAATTTTCACACAGTAGGTAGTTCAGCTGCCTTGTTAAAATGTTGCCTTTCAGAATGTCATCCGCTTAGCAATAAATTAACCTAAGGATTCTCAACCTGCGGCCCATGGGATAGATGCGGCCCACGGCACCATTTCATGTGGGCGCCCACTGCCTCCACCACACCAGAAAGTTGTGGAGGAAGGGCAAAATGGCTATCCGGCCCTTGAAGCATGGATAAATAAATACAAACTAAAATAAAATAACTCACGTCTGTGGGCACAGAGGATCAACTGACTGGTTAATTCAGGAGTTCTCAACCTTTTTAAGCCGAGGGCCGGGTCATACTCCCTCAGACAGTTTTGGGGACTGGATGGCCATTTTGCCCTGCATGTCACATATAGCGTGGCGGAGGCGGTGAGGCAGTGGTGGGCATCAGCAGGTTCGCACCAGTTCACCAGAACTGGTAGCAGAAATTCTGGCTCATCCACGTTTTGAACTAAAGTACAGTAGTCCTAATTCGGGTGCAATGCAGGGCTTTCCCCCTGGCCACGGCCACCATACCACACCCACAGTGTGGTAGTAAAAAAAAAATGGAGCCCACCACTGCGGTGAGGAACCACATGAAATGGTGTCGTGGGCTGCATCCGTAGGTTGAGAACCCCCGCTTTAGTTAGTGTCCTAATAAGAGCAAGGCACACCCTTGGTTTTGGAGGCTGCGGGACAGAGGAGCGCATGGCTCCCTGCCACAACTCCCTTACTGGGGACTTGATCTGGGGGGCGGTGGGGGGGGGGGTTTGAGACCCTCTGTGGCCTCCGATCCGGCGTCTTACCAGCCAGCTCGACGCAGACCTTCCCTGGCCCGCCGCCCGCCGCTGTGCCAGACGAGAAGGAACTGGGGAGTCAATGGCTGCGGGAACCGGGAAGCAGTTTTCGCCTGGGTCCGCAGCAGCCCAGAAGGCCACTGGAAACCGAGACGCTGTCGGTAGCCGCCACCGCGCGGCCTCTCTTCCCGTCCCTGCCGCCTGAGGCCACGGCCCAGCCCTTCCTCCACGCAGTTTCCTTCAAAGTTCCTCCCCCAAAAGCTCAGCGCTCCCAAGGCAGGCTGTGATCCGGGAGAAGAAGGGTGGGAGGAATAAGGAAAGGGAGGGATGCAGCCTCGGTCGCGGTGGGGCTTCTTCTTCCTCTCTCCCGTTGGCTCATCATCAGAGCCCTTTGCTGGCTGCCAAATTTGTCCTTCAAGGAAGGCTGAGGTTGGGGGGTTGGGGTTGGGGTTGGGGAACAGATCCACCCCTACAGATGGTGACTGCAGCCACGAAATAAAAATAAGATTAATTCTCGGGAGGCAAGCTTTGAGAAAACTAGGGAACATAATAAAAAGTAGAGAGATCACCCTGCAAACAAAAGTCCGCACAGTCTAGAGGTTCTCAACCTTTTAAAGCTGGGGGCCGGGTCACGCTCTCTCTCTCTCAGACAGCTTTGGGGGGCCGGATGGCCATTTTGCCCTTCCTCCACCAAATGGCACTTTCTAGTGTGGTGGAGGGGGGGGGGACATTAAATGGTGCCATGGGCCGCATCTGGCCCAAGGGCCACAAATTGATAATCCCTGGCATGATGTTGTGTTCTCAATAATATGCCCTTAACATATATATCATGTATTCTCAATACTATGCTTTGTGTTCTCAATACTGTGCCTTTAACATATATCAATGTAACCCGTTATAATCAGGACACGAGCTAATGACCACCTGGTGGCAATAGCGAGCGCCCAGCTCACAGGTCCCAATTCCCCAAGGAACCACAGCGCGGGAAGATTCCCGCCACTACCTCACCTGGACAAGAAGGGCGTGACCAGAAATGACGTCACGCCAACGGTAGCCAATGGGTTATCGTGGAGCCACATTCAAATGTATAACCACCGTATATATTGAGCTGCTCGTCCGCCATTACCTCATGTTCCCCCTGACCACCATGCAATAAAGATGTGTTAAGCCAATCCTTCGGCTGTTCCTTTGTCTTGGTTCTCATACACTAAATTGGCGACGAGGATGGGATATGGCTTCCCACGAGACCAAGACACATGCCGGTTTCGACATCAACAAGCCGGAAGACTGGGAGCTCTTCGAAATGGACTTCCAAGATACGCTGGTGGTGTCCGATATTACGGACGAGGGAAAGAAGAGGGCCATCCTCACTCGGATGCTGGGAAATGCCGCCAAACGAGTATTGGTGGACCTAGTAGCACCGAAGAAAGTGAGCGAGCTAACGGCCAAACAACTCCTGAAGGTGATGCGCGACCATTTCCAGCCCACGGTCTCGATGTTTTCGGCTCGAGACGCGTTCTGGAAGAGAGTTCAAGCGCCTGGTGAGTCCATCGCCGCTTTTGCAGCGGCCCTGCGGTTGGCCACCGGCCCTTGCAAGTGTGAAAATCTGGAAATCACCCTCAGGGACCGTTTGCTGTGCGGCCTGTGGGACGAAGAGGTGCAGCGGAAACTGATGAACCAGGAGCCGCCCCCGACGCGAAGGCGGCACAGGCCGCGGAGGCCACTAGGGCCGGAGTCAAAGGGTTCAGAGAAAGGCCCCCACAGCCCGACAAGGCAGCGGGCTCGGTGCAGGCGGCCAGGCGCACGCCAAAGTCGTCCACGGAGAGTAGCGACGACGAGGACGTCCAGAAGGTGCGGAAGGACGGCCGACGCTGCAACGGCTGTGGAGCAGCCCACGACCGCATCAAGTGCCCGTTCCGGAAGGCCGAGTGCCACAACTGCGGACGCCGGGGACACATCGCCAAGGTCTGCAGACGGTGGCGCAGAGACCAGAAAGGCCCGTCAGACCGGTCGCCGAAGACCAAGGAGGGCGCCCGGCCCGCGAGGAAGCAGGACGGCGTAGGCCGCATCTCCGACGACAGCAGCGACAAGGCCCCCGTGTACAGCGTGTCCTTGGGACACCCACGTTACTTTGTCGAGGTACTGGTGCAAGGGGCCCCTGTTAGGATGGAGATAGACTCGGGTTCTTCCTACTCAATTATGTCCCAGCGGGAGTTCTTGGGAATTTCCCCCCACGTGCGCCCTAAGCTCAAAGCGTTGAGGTCCACGCTGCGGGACGTGCAGGGAAATAGCATTCCGGTGTTGGGGGTTGGAAAATTCAAGGTCCAATACAAGCAACACGCCGCGGAACTTCCCCTGGTTGTTCTAAAGGGGGGAAGTTGCAGCCTCCTCGGGACTCAATGGTTTAAGCCCCTGGGTTTGTTCATTGGGGGGGGGGGTGCATGCCGTCGGGACTGACCCAATACAGGAGGTGTGTGACGCGCACCCCGAAGTTTTCAAGAAAGGACTCGGAAAATTCAAGGGACCCCCAGTAGCGTTCGACCTGGACCCGGAGGTCCACCCTATCAGACTCAAGCCGCGCAGAGTGCCTTTCGCACTAAAGGACAAGATAGAGGCGGAACTGGACAAATTGGTGGGCCAGGGGATTCTTGTTCCTGTTGATTCCGCGGAGTGGGAAACTCCGATTGTAACTGCGCTAAAGGCCGATGGGGAGGTTCGCATTTGCGCTGATTATAAGTGCACCATTAATAAGGCGATCCGCCCAAATGCGTATCCGGTGCCGGTAGTCAGCCACCTGTCGGCCAGGTTACATGGGGGAAAGTGTTTTGCCAAACTTGACCTAGCGCAAGCCTATCAGCAACTCTCAGTAACCCCAGCTGCAGCTGCTGCGCAAACGATAGTCACTCATAAGGGGGCGTTCCAGGTGACGCGCCTACAGTTCGGCATGAACTCGGCGCCGGGTATTTTCCAGTCGCTCGTGGAACGCCTCTTAAAGGGACTGGAGGGGGTCTTGCCATACTTTGATGACGTGTTGATAACGGGGGGGAGCGAGGAGGAGTTGGCTGAAAGGCTGGACAAAGTGCTGGCGGTGTTCGAAAAGGCGGGGTTGAGGTTGCGGAGAGACAAATGCATTTTCTTCGCCAAAGAGGTTGAGTTCTTAGGTTTCCGGGTGACCCCCGAGGGAATCAAACCCTCCAAATCAAAGGTAGCCGCCATTCGAAATGCCCCTCGCCCCACCTCCAAGCCCGAATTGCAGTCGTTCCTAGGGCTCTTAAACTTTTACCATTCCTTCCTGCCGCGGAAGGCATCGGTAGCAGAGCCACTTCACAAGCTACTTAAGAAGGACGAGGCGTGGAAGTGGGGCGAGAGCCAGGAGAAGGCATTCAGTGACCTGAAACAACTCCTGGCGTCTGACGCCATTCTCACCCATTTTGACCCCAAGAGACCAGTGGTTCTGATATGTGATGCATCCCCAGTGGGGGTGGGGGCGGTGCTGTGCCACGTATTGGAGAACGGGAGAGAGGCCCCGATAGCATTCTACTCCAGATCCCTGTCCCAAGCGGAACGAAACTACGCTCAAACAGACAGGGAAGCGCTAGCAATAATCGCGGGGACCAAAAGTTCCACGATTTCCTCTATGGCCGCCCCTTCACCATAGTGACCGACCACAAGCCCCTGCTAGGCATTTTCACTGCAGACAAACCCACCCCTCAAATCCTGTCCCCTAGGATGTTAAGGTGGGCCATCTTCTTGAACTCGTATCAGCACGCGCTAGTGTACTGACCGGGAAAAGAGATAAGCCACGCGGACGCCCTGTCGAGGTCTCCCCTCCCCAACGCTAGCAGCGTCGTGGGCGAGGAAGAGCGAGACCGCCCGGTGCTCCTAATAGAGGTCTTAGATTCGCCCCCCATTGTACCCGCAGACATCGCCAAGGCGACCGGAAAGGACAAAACGCTAGCTCTAGTCAGCTCCTGGGTGCAGAAAGGGTGGCCAGCGTCCTCCCCGGCGGCAGAGTTCGCCCCTTTTTTCAGGAAGAGGTTAGAGTTGTCCATAGAGAGGGGGTGCCTTCTGTGGGGCCAGCGGGTGGTAGTCCCTGAATCCCTGAGGCCTAGGGTGCTCAAACTGCTGCACGTCAGCCATCCTGGGATTGTGCGCTCCAAGGCTCTGGCCAGGAGCTATTTCTGGTGGCCCCAGTTGGATGCCGACATCGAGCACATGGTGGGCGTTTGCGAGAGGTGCCAATGCTCCCGGCCCGAAGAGCGCGTCTGCCGCACAGGGAATGGGACGCGGCAAAGGGGCCATGGTCGCGGGTGCACGTCGACTTTGCGGGGCCATTTAGGGGGACACTTTTTCTCCTCGTGGTGGATGCTTACTCCAAGTGGTTGGAGGTAATCCCAGTTACGAGCACCTCGTCAGCAACGACGGTGAAGCATTTGCGGAGGGTCTTTAGCACGTTCGGTATACCCGACACCCTAATTAGCGATAACGCTAGTTGCTTCACGTCCGCTGAGTTCAGGGCGTTCACAGAGATCAACGCCATTCGGCACATCACCTCCACCCCTTTCCACCCGGCTACGAACGGCCAGGTTGAGCGCCTCGTGCGCACCACCAAGGACGCGCTGAGGCGCATGGGCCCCGGGGATCTCAACCTACAGGTGTGTCAGTTCCTGCTAGGGTACAGGGTGACCCCCGTAGCTTCAGGGTACTCGCCCGCAGAGCTCTTAATGCGTAGGAAGCTGACCACAATCCTGACCAGACTAGACCCAACGAGGGTGGAGGACACAGGGAGAAACATCGGGTTAGAGGTCACGAAGAGTTTCGAAGTGGGTGCCCCGGTGCATTGCAGGAACTACGCTAGCGCGGGGCCAGCCTGGGTCCCGGGCGTCATCGTGGGGCAGACGGGTCCCGTGTCATATTGTGTGGAGACCAATGAGGGTCTACTATGGAGGCGGCACGCGGACCAGCTCCGGCGCCGGGTCCCGGCTGAACGACGCGCGGACGGCGCAAATAAGGATTCAACGTTAGGGTTCTCCCCCACCCGTTTAGCCCAAGGGGGAGGAGAGGGGGGCCGGTGATCCCCGCCTAGGGGGGAGGGAAAGGAGGCTGAATCTGTCCTCATAGATATCCTGCGGGATCCTTCTAATGACCCCCTAGGGGATGCTTCTGATCTTCATTTACAAAACCGGGGGGGTTTTCCGGAGTGGTCCCCCACCCATCCAAGAGAGAAGCGGGGTTTTCCGTTAGTCCCTAGTGCCCCCGGTTTTTCCGTCCCTTCCCTACAAGCCGCAGAGCCGCGGCAAGTCACTAACGAGTCTCCCTCTCCCGTTGCAGGACAAGGAGCCGGGACAAGCCAGCCAGCAGCACGCCCAAAGCGCGTTTGCATTAAGCCATCTTGGATGAGAGACTTCGTCTCATCCTAGGGGGGAGGGATGTTGTGTTCTCAATAATATGCCCTTAACATATATATCATGTATTCTCAATACTATGCTTTGTGTTCTCAATACTGTGCCTTTAACATATATCAATGTAACCCGTTACAATCAGGACGCGAGCTAATGACCACCTGGTGGCAATAGCGAGCGCCCAGCTCACAGGTCCCAATTCCCCAAGGAACCACAGCGCGGGAAGATTCCCGCCACTACCTCACCTGGACAAGAAGGGCGTGACCAGAAATGACGTCACGCCAACGGTAGCCAATGGGTTATCGTGGAGCCACATTCAAATGTATAACCACCGTATATATTGAGCTGCTCGTCCGCCATTACCTCATGTTCCCCCTGACCACCATGCAATAAAGATGTGTTAAGCCAATCCTTCGGCTGTTCCTTTGTCTTGGTTCTCATACACTAAACATAGTCAAAGCAATGGTATTCCCAGTAGTAATGTATGGTTACCAGAGAGCTCCTGTCTCTGTCCCAGCTCATACCAACATAGCAGAGATGAGCACTGAACCCTAGAGTCGGATACGGCTGGCTTTCGAGCAAGAGCAACCTTTACCTTTACCTAAATTTACTTCATTGCTTTGTATTGTGATCCATTTGCCTTGTGGCATCTTGACCCCTGCATCTGGTGTATATAAACCATGCCTGGAAGTTTTACTCCTTTGTCTGAAGAAGTGGATTTGATCCACGAAAGCTCACGGTAAAAAGTATAACAGGCAGTCTTTAAAGTGCTGCAGTGGTGTGTGTGTGTGTGTGTGTGTGTGTGTGTAGGTCCCACAGCGCCGCCTTCCCTCTTTGTGCCACAAGAAGGCGGCGCTTGTTCCAGCAAGGTTGCCTCGTGGCTCCCGTGGTTGTTCTGGAGGCTCCAGAGTAGAAACCATCGCCTTTCACCTCCCGTTGTCTGCTTTCAGGAGAAAGACCAAGTCCGGATCTGTCCCTCGTAATTGTACTTCATAAACGTGTGGGGTTTGTGAGTCTTTGGGATGGGACGGCTAAGGAGTACCTGGTACTCCTTGAAACATGCTCAGCTATACAGGTCAAACTCGGAAAATTAGAACATCGTGCAAATGTTCATTCATTTCACTTAAAAGGTAATACAAATATATGAGATAGATTCACTACATGCAAAACGAGAGATGTCATGCCTTAATTTGTTATAATTGTGATGATCATGGTGTACAGCGTACATGAGATCATGTGATGATTATGGGGTACATGAGATTGGGGGGTTGGGGTTTTCATAAACTGTAAGCCATAAGCATCAATATTATAACAAAGTAGGCTTGAACTATCTCGCTTTGCATGTAATGAGTCTATCTCATATATTTGTTTCACCCTTTTCTGGACTGGATGAACATTTGCACGATATTCTAATTTTCCTAGTTTTACCTGTATAGCACAATGGTGTTTAAAACAAATGTTTGAACAGAATTATGGATAAATATGCATCAGGGAATATATTAAAAATCTGAATAAAAGTAGAAAATACTTAGAGATAAGTTTGCGAAATTTTGTTAGCTATAAATTAGAAGGAATAAGAGACATGATGTATTGAAGCTTTTGTATTGCTTTAAGTGCACCACAACTCCCATCCATAAGTACTTCTACCTGTAGGTCTGACAAAGTAGACTTGATCCATGTAAGCTCACATTTAAACACAGGGGTTGGTCTTTAAGGTGCCATAACGTTTTTGTTTTTATTTGTTTTTGTTGTTATTTTGTTTTGTTTACTCAGAATTCCCATGAAAAGCATTTCTCAACCTTAGGTCCCCAGGTGTTCTTGGACTTTAATTCCCAGAAGCCCAAATCAGCACACCTGCTGATCAGGACTCCTGGGAACTGAAGTCCAAGAACATCTGGGGGCCCAAAGTTGAGGAAACCCTGGAAGGATTTGGCAGACCCAGTTTAATCCTGAAGACAGGGAGAGGTACAATCATAAAATTTCTAGGGATCAACATTTTCAGTGTCAGTGGTTGGGCTTCCCTTGTGGAGGTCTCCTAGGACGAAAGCCAGAATGGATGATAGCCACCCCTCCTCTTCCCTTATCACTAGATGTCTCTTCCTCTCCTATAGCCATGCCAGTCTGCGTTTGAAGGAAAAAATGCCATTTGTGTAAATAGGGGGTGTTTTTGTGAAAACAAGCCTAACTGACATCCTGAAGATGAGGACTGCAGTGGTTCAAGTGGTTAAGACACTGACTAGAAGGTGAGAGGTCAGCAGTTCGATACCCGAGTACTGCACAACAGAATGAGCTCCCGTCTGTCCCAGCTCCTGCCAACCTAGCAGTTCAAAGCAAGAAATTGCAAGTAGATAAATAGGGATCACTTTGGTGGGAAGGTAAACAGCGTTCCATGCACTCCGGTGTCTAGACATGCCTGTCATAGGTCCATGGAAATATCTGCAGACGCAGACAGCACTGGTTCTTTGGCTATAAACAGAGATGAGTACTGAATCCTAGAGTCAGATACAACTGGCTTTTGAGCAAGGGTGACCTAGTTGAGGCAAGGAGAATACACCAAGTTGATAAGGTTCTGTATTTTGGGATGGAATCATGACTAGAAAATAGAGTACAGTATCACCTATTTTCTTCCTTTGCAATATCTAGGAGGAAAGAACAACCTGAGATTAAGGAGGAAGAAATGGATGGATGGGTTTGTTATGCTTTCGCTTATGCTCAGTAAGGCTAGAACTCACAGTAAAACTTTTCCCACAGTAAGGGCATTCATAGTTTTTTTCCTCCTCTTTTCTGGTTTTTCAGACTTGTAATGTAGTTTGAGTGTTGACTAAAGCTTTTGCTGCATTCAACACATACATATCGTTTCTGCCGTGTGTAATATCAGTGGCATTTTATTAAACCTACTTTATGACAGAAACTCTTTCCATAGTATTGAAAGACTATGTCATACCTGTCAACTCGCGTTTTTGCTAATCCGGGAGCCAGCCATGCATGCGCAGTAAATTTCCAGGAAATGGGTTACTGCGCATGCGTGGCTGTCAGAGGCAGCGGTGCACATGCACAGAAACCCCTTCGGCCAGAAAAGGGGTTACCGCGCATGCATGGCCATCAGAGGCAGCGGCGCGCATGCGGAGTAACCCCTTTCCTGCCATCCAAAATTACGGGATGGCAGTGGGAACAAGGAAGAATGGAACACTGAAATACAGGAAATCTCAGCTAATCCGGGATACTTGACAGGTATGGACTATGGGCATATGATTTACTGGTAATATCTGCATGATGTTTCCAACTCTTCCTTGGAAAAGTTTTAAATCTTCAATTCAGCAAAAGGAAGATAACAAAGGAAGGTCAGAACAGTTGAGGACAAAGACCATGGAAAGTGTACACTTGAATTCGAAGTAGAATTTACTTGCAGTCATGTATATCAAGGATGAGAACATGTGGCTCTATAGATATCTGGCTCTATGGCTCCCAATGCCAATTCATCCGGTCCACGAAGCCTTCGTTGCTCCCAGAAGCAGAAGTAAAACACGCCCATACGGCCATAGTGATGAGCCCCCTGAACCACGTGATGGGCACTCATGGTCTAAGGATAAACATAGCTAATTAAATATTCACTTAAAATGCTCCAGTTAGGGAATTTTTATAGCTTGGGTGAAGCATAGTTATGTGTTCATTAGACAACAAAATCTGCTTTTTTAGATGCAGAAGCTTTTTTGCAGGACTTCATTTATTCTGCATCCCAAAACCTGTAAAATGGATCTTAACTGTTTTTGGTAAATGAAAAAGCGAGTGATTGAAGAACTTCACAACATACAGTACAAGGGAAAAAAATTATTTAAGTGCCCAATCCTGGGCAGAGCTTTCTGGGCAGCTCAGATGTTTGTGAACAACAGCAAACCTGCATAACAGATCAACTATACAAATGCCTGGAGTGTGGGAAATGCTTCACTCAAAGTAAGAACTTCAGTACCCACCAGAGAATCCACACTGGAGAAAGACCTTGCAAGTGTCCTGAATGTGGCAAAAGTTATGGTGTCAGATCAACCCTTAACAGGAATTTGTTGTTGTTGTTCAGTCGCACAGTCAATTCCGACCCTTTGCGATCCTATGGACCATTGTTCTTCAGGCGCCTCTGTCCTCCACCATCCCCCTCAGCACTCCCAGTTCTGTGCCCACTGTGTCTACAATAGCATCCAGCCATCTCATCCTTGGCCTCCCCCTTCTTCTTTTGCCCTCCACCTTTCCCAACATCAAGGCCTTCTCAAGTGAATCCTCCCTTCTCATTTGCTGTCCAAAGTACTTTAGCTTCGTCTTTACTCTTTGACCTTCCAATGAGTAGTCAGGGTTGATTTCTTCTAAGATTGACCTATTTGTTCTCCTCGCTGTCCAGGGAACTCTCAAAACTCTCCTCCAACACCACATTTCAAAGGCATCTATTCTTCTGCGTTCAGCTTTCCTAATTGTCCAGCTCTCGCATCCGTACATTACCACTGGGAATACCATTGCTTTGACTATTCTAATTTTTGTTTGCAATGTGATGTCTCTGCTTTTCACTATGTTCCCCAGGTTTCTCATGGCTTGTCTCCCAAGAATCAGTCGCCTTTTTATTTCATGGCTGCAATCCCCATCTGCAGTGATCTTTGGTCCTAAGAATGTAATATCTGTCACTGCTTCTAATTCTTCCCCATCTATTTTCCATGAACTGATCGGACCTGTTGCCATTATTTTGGTTTTCTTGATATTGAGTCTCAAGCCAGTTTTTGCACTCTCCTCCTTCAGCCCAATCAAGAGATTTTTTAGGTCTTCCTCACTTTCTGCCATTAGGGTGGTATCGTCTGCATATCTCAGATTGTTGATGTTTCTCCCAGCAATTTTAATCCCATATTTTGATTCCTCCATCCCTGCATTGCGCATTATGTGCTCTGTGTATAAATTGAATAAGCAGGGTGACAAAATGCAGCCTTGTCTTACTCCTTTTCCTATTCCAAACCACTCTGTCATTCCATGTTCTGTCCAAACTGTTGCTTCTTGGTTCATGTACAGATTTCTCAGGAGGCATATGAGGTACTCTGGTATTCCCATCTCTTTAATTACTTGCCACATCTTGTTGTGGTCCACACAGTCAAATGCCTTAGCGTAGTCAATAAAACAAAAGTAAACTTGTTTCTGGTATTCCTTTGTTTTCTCCATGATCCAACATATGTTAGCAATGTGGTCTCTAGTCCCCCTGCCTCTTCTGAAACCAGCCTGCACCTCTGGTAATTCTCTCTCCACATGCTGCTGAAGTCTATCCTGTATTATCTTGAGCATCACCTTGCTGGCTTGTGGGATGAGCGCAATTGTTCGGTAATTTGAACATTCTTTGGCATTGCCCTTTTTTGGGATTGGAACATATACTGATCTTTTCCAATCCTGTGGCCACTGTTTTGTTTTCCAAATCTGCTAGTATATTGAATGCAGTAATTTGATGCCATCATCTTTTAGAGCTTTGAAAAATTCCACTGGGATACCATCATCTCCACTAGTTTTGATGTTTGCAGTGCTCTTTAGGGCCTTTATGACTTTGCTCTCCAGGATGTCTGGCTCAAGTTCAATTTTTTCATCATTGTGATTATCAGGAGTGTTGAGGTCCTTTTTGTAGAGTTCCTCTGTGTACTCTTTCCATCTTTTCTTAATCTTTTCTTAACAGGAATAGGAAAATCCATATGGAAGAAAAGCCTTTTAAATGCCCTGACTGTGACAAGAGTGTCTGTTACGAAGCAGATCTCATAAAACACCACTGAGTTCACATAGGGGAGAAACCTTACGTGTGTGAAGGCTGTGGCAAAAGGATTAGTCAAGGCTCAAATTTTGTTACACATCAGAGAAGTCACACAGGAGGAACCTTATGAATGCCCTGACTGTGGGAAGAGTTTTAGTGTGAGTTCAAGCCTTATTGAGCATCAGCGAGTCCACATGGCTGAGAAGTCCTTGTGCGTGAAATGTGGGAAATGTTTCAACAGGAACTCACACCTCAATGTACACCAGATAATTCACACAGGAGAGAGGCCCTTTCAGTGCCCTGACTGTGGGAAAGAGTTTACTATACTGTACTCTCGACCCTTAGTAAACATCAAAGGATTCATACAGGAGAAAAACTTTACAAGTGCCCCACATGTGAGCAAAGCTTCAGGGTGAGCTCAATTCTTACACAGCATATTAGAACCCACACAGGCGAGAAGCTGTACACCTGTCCTGACTGTGGGAGAGGTTTCAGTTAAAAATCACCTCTCATTGCGCATCAGAGACGTCATGCACATCAAAAAGTGCTTTAGGTTGTTTAAAAATGCATGAATAGTGATGGGTTATTGTTTGGTACAAGGGGCCGCAGTGGCTTAGTGGTTAAGATATGCTCAATGATTGTTCCCTGGGACAGATGGTTGAAGACCCAACTAGAGGTACAAGAATCCTTGACTTGATTCTGAGTAATACTCAGGATCTGGTGCAAGATGTTAATGTGACTGATCCAATAGGGAACAGTGACCACAACTCAATTATGTTTAACTTGATCATAGACCGCAAGTCACTGATAAAATCTAACACAGAGACCTTAAATTTTCAAAAAGGAAATTTCCCAAAGATGAGGAAACTAGTAAAAAAGAAACTGAAAGGGAAAATTGAGAGAGTCCAAACACTCCAAGAGGCATGGAGGCTGTTTACAAAAACAATAACAGAGGCTCAATTGGAATGCATACCCAAAAGGAAAAAGGGCACTGCCAGGTCCAAGAGGACTCCGATGTGGCTTACAGGAGCTGTTCGGGAAGTGATCAAGAGCAAGAAAAGCTCATTTAGAAGATGGAAGGCTTGTCCAAATGAGGACAGCAGGCAGAAACATAAATTCTGGCAGAACAAATGCAAGGCAACAATCAGGAAAGCAAAGCAAGACTTTGAGGAGCGTATAGCTAAAAATACTCAGAGAAATAACAAAGACTTCTTTAAGTACATTAGAAGTAAGAACCCAACTAGGAAGGCCATTGGACCATTAGATGACAATGGAAGGCAAGGGGTTATTAAAGAGGAAACAGAGATTGCAGAGAGACTCAATGAATTCTTTGCTTCAGTATTCACTGAAGAAGACAGAGACCACATGCCCAAAACAGAGCCTATCTTCGTAGGGAGGGAAACCGAAGAATTAAGCAAGATAGAAATAACCAGGGAGGAGGTCCTTGCATGTCTTGTTAAGCTAAACACTAACAAATCACCAGGACCAGATGGCATCCATCCACGAGTTCTCAGGGAACTTAAAGATGAAATTGCTGATATCCTAGCCAAAATATATAATCTTTCCCTCAAATCAGGCTTTGTGCCTGATGACTGGAAGGTAGCGAATGTAACACCAATTTTCAAAAAAGGATCCAGGGGTGATCCAGGAAATTACCGGCCTGTCAGTTTGACATGTGTCCCAGGTAAAGTGATGGAAACCATCCTAAAAGACAGAATTAATAGTTACATAGAAGAGAAGGCACTGCTAAAGGAGAGCCAACATGGTTTTTGCAAGGGCAAATCATGCCTCACTAATCTGTTGGAATTTTTTGAGAGTGTCAACAAGCATGTGGATAAGGGGGATCCAGTTGACATTGTTTATCTGGACTTTCAGAAGGCTTTTGACAAGGTCCCACACCAAAGGCTCTTGAATAAACTTACCAGTCATGGAATAAAGGGACAGGTCTTGTCCTGGATCAGCAACTGGCTAAGGGACAGGAAACAGAGGGTAGCACTAAATGGACACTTCTCCAAGTGGAGGGAAGTAAAGAGTGGGGTCCCCCAAGGTTCAGTACTGGGACCCCTGCTTTTCAACCTCTTCATAAATGATCTAGAGGTAGGAGTAAAAAGCAAGGTAGCCAAATTTGCTGACGACACTAAATTATACAGGGTAGTGAAAACTGTGAGAGATTGTGAAGAGCTCCAGAGGGATCTCTTGACACTGGGGGAGTGGGCAAAACAGTGGCAAATGAGTTTCAACATCAGTAAGTGCAGAGTGATGCATGTTGGGGCAAAAAACCCCAATTACATTTATAAACTGATGGGGTCTGAACTCTCTGCGACAAACCAGGAAAGGGACCTTGGTGTCCTGGTGGACAGCTCAATGAAGGTGTCAACCCAGTGTGCCTCAGCAGTGAAAAAAGCAAACTCAATGTTAGGGATCATTAGGAAGGGTATAGAAAATAAGTCAGCAAGTGTCATTTTGCCTCTTTATAAATCTATGGTGAGGCCCCATCTGGAATATTGTGTACAGTTCTGGTCGCCATACCTCCAGAAGGATATTATGGAGTTGGAGAAAGTACAGAGGAGGGCAACCAGAATGATTAGGGGACTGGAACACCTTCCTTACCATCTGAGGCTGCAACGGTTGGGCCTTTTCACTCTTGAACGACGGCGTCTAAGAGGTGACCTGATTGAAGTTTATAAAATCATGCACGGTGTGGACAAGGTAGATAAGGAAAAACTGTTTTCCCTATCGCACAACACTAGAACTAGGGGACACTCCATGAAACTTTTGGGTACTAGTTCTCAAACAAATAAGAGAAAGTACTTTTTCACCCAGAGGATTACTGGTCTATGGAACTCCCTGCCAGAAGAAGTGGTGACAGCTGTCAGTCTTCACAGCTTTAAGAAAGGATTAGACAAGTTCATGGAGGACAAGGCTATCAATGGCTATAATTATGGCTACCTAAGGACAACCTCCGGGTTGGAGAGATAGGCAGGATATCTCTCAATGCCATTTCCAGGGAATCCTAAGCAGGTGAAGGCATCTCCTTGGGAATACCCTGAAGGAAATGGTGAGCCACTGTGTGAGACAGAATGCTGGACTGGATGGGCTGTGGCCTGTTCCAGCAAGGCTGTTCTTATGTTCTTATGTTCTTAAGATGCTGAGCTTGATGACTGGAGGGTCAACAGTTAAAGATCAGAGTACTGTGTGACAGAGTGAGCTCCTGTTGTCTGTCCCAATTCCTGCCAACCTAACAGTTTGAAAGCAAGAAATTGCAAGGAGATAAATAGGTACCTCTTTGGTGGGAAAGGTAACAACATTCAATTCACTTTGGTGTCTAGACTGCCACATGTCCACGGAAATATTTGCAGACACAGACAGAGCTGGCTTTTTAGCTGTAAACCGAGATGAGCACTGAACCCCTAGAGTCAGAAGTGACTGGCTTTCGAGTAAGGGAGACCTTTACCTTTATTGTTTGGTATACTGAGTAAGAAAATCCCAAGGTGGGACCAGAGAGGTAGAAGAAGAGACAAACTTTGTTATCCTGACTTCCTTGATCCAAAAAAAGGTGGTCTTTCTCTTCACCCATCCCAAAATGACATTATGTACATTAATTCTACTTACAGTACTTTTATTGAGTGGATTTCTGAAGAATACTGTACAAACAAATGGAACTAATGCGGCTTTTTAATAGGCCTTTTGAGAGGATGCTGATAAATCCAAATGCATCTATTTCGTAAATTATGGCACATATTGTCAGCAGGGTCCGGCTTTTAAATATCTGGATTGGATGGACTTTCGGTTTGTTCCAACAAGGTGGTTCTTAGGTAATGAGTTTTCTTTTCATTGTACACTTAAGATACCTAATGGATTATGGTCCCATTCCTCTCTGACACATAGGTATTGGGACTAAGTGAAATAGGATTCATTAGATGCCAAACAGTATTTTAAATATAAGTATTGGACAAAATGTTGGGTATAAAATTTCCACAAACAAATACATGTCCCAATCTAGCCAGGTTATCCTGTTATCATAATAGAGTAGACCATACTGACAGTGACTCAATGGCAATCATTAGGCAGTGGTTAATCAACCTGACAATGCTGAGGGCTAACAGCAAAATCCACAGGGAAGGGTGATGGTCCCCAAGTGGATTAAATCCCACTTGAATCCATCTTGACGGAGGGCAGCAGCTTGCCCAGAGTATGAAAAGAGTCCTATTTATAAAACAGATCTCATGAAACCAGAAAATCACAACAAAAGCTTTAATCAAACTCAAAGTTTGTTACACATCCGAAAAACCACACAGGAGCGAAACCTTGTGAATGCCCTGACTGTGAGAAGTGTTTTACTATACAGTAAGTTGAATTGTTATAAATATATATTGAGCAGCTACAATTCCATCCTGCTGAAAATATGGTCTTGTGCATGAAATGTGGGAGACTTTAAGTGGGAATCCACATCTTATAATACAAGAAACTCACATAGGTAACTCACATTCAGTGTCCTAATTATGGGAAACACTTTCCTATACTTTCCAGTTTTAAAAGAACAATAATATCAGTGTCTGTTTGAACTGGATCATACGTCACAAAAGCTACACAGGCATTAATCTACTAGTCTTAAACATGTCACAATATTTTTGTTTTTTACATGGAAACAGACTGGAGCTGGAGCCAGGGGGGGCCCAGGAGGGCGAAAACTCCTGAGCTAACAGCCCACCCAGACCCACCCCACCCCATGGTGCCAATGTTATACAATATATGTAAGTGTGACATTGTTGCCCCTCTTGAATTTTTTTTGCCCCTCCTGAACCCCCCCCCCAAAAAAAAAACAACAACACTTTTTTTTATAGAATCCTGGCTATGGCCCTGAAACAGACCAACATATATATAAATTAAAATGTATTATTATTATTACTACTACTACTACTACTACTACTAATAATAATAATTATAATAATACCCACCTCACCGAAAATGTAAGGTAGATCACGAGTTTCCCCTAAATATCTGGTAGGAATGCTTGGGGGTGCAAACAGGCTGCGGTGGCTCAGTGGGTAAGAAACATGTTAGCTGGAAGGCCAGCAAGTCGGCAGTTCGAGACCCGGGTGACCCATGACGGATTGAGCGTCCGTCTCTGTCTCAGCTCTTGGGGACATGAAAGGAGCCTCCTTTGGCCGTTCCCCGAGCCGAGTTTCTCCCGCAAAAATCCTTTTAACCCAGAATAATTTCTGACACGAAATTATTATTATTATTATTAGCGGCTGTGACAAATCAGTACCTCTTTTTTCAAAGACGAAATCAACGATTTGCAGTTTTCTTTTGAATGCAATCTTGATTTTGCAACCCAACCTTTACCTAGGAGAAAGTGTAAGCAAAACTGACCTAGTCAGTTTTGAGTGAGTCTAACAATTCATTCATTCCAACACGGAAACGTGAACGAGCACTTTTAGTTAACCTGTTGTTTCCCATCCAACGAAGGTGTCTGCGCTCCTTCCATCATCTGGAGCCTTTTGTGAATCGACCCACCATTTCTCTGGTCTACTTCTGGATTATACCCCCGTACCCCAAAACCACGAATCGCTGTTTAAAGCCATGGCGAGACTACCTCCAGTTTTCGGACCGGGACTACGTGAACTCGTTCATCTTCCGGGTAAAGGGTGTGGTTCAGACGTAGTTCCTCTTTGCCAAGCATAGAGGGGGCGGTGCATTTAAATACTCCTGGAGGGAGTATTCAATACTCCTGGAGAGGCATATCTCCGCCAGAGTAATTGGTCTTCGTTTCTAGTAACGCCTTTGTCATTGTGATCGGAGTGGACCGTGGCAATTTATCCGTCCGTCTCTCCCTCTTGCCTCCACGCGTTGGACACGTGTCAGCTTCTGTCCTAAAGGAAAGAGGTGATATAAGGTGGCAGATAATCGAAGGCAGCGCAGCGGCGCTTTAAAGGAACGTGTGAGTTCTGAAAGACCTGAAAGTTTGTGCTTTTAATGCTACTTTAATAGTCCACTAAACGTATTGTGCAAAAATCATTCTCAATGGATAAGTAAATATATATGTATATATCTTATCTTATGAGCCTATCCTATCTATGAATCAAATCCGAAGTCACGCCTACTCGGTTTTGCGGCGATTGCTCCCAGTTCAATGGGGATTGCATAGATGTCCACCTATATAGGGTGATGAAAAGGTTTCTTGCTTAGCCATAAAAGTTTGACTTAATGTCGTGCAAGGGTTAACATCATGAAGCGGCTGAGAAATGGTGGGAGGCTCCTAGAAGGGCTCTCTCCTGATCACTTCCCCTGAATATTATGGCTCATTGTTCTTGCAAGAGAGCTGGAACCAAGCCGGATCTGGTTTAAAGGCGTGTGGAGGAGGATCCTTGCACCAGTAAGTAGGGAACAGCAACAACCAACAATCTTTGATGCTGTGACTTGTCATGCTCGCCTATGCTCTCCAAGCAAACGAGCCTAGTGAGGGAGAAAGAACCTTGCAAACCTATTCCAGAAACAGACTATAAACCAGTCTTGTTTGTAAGGTTCAGTCTGGGTTTATGCCATTCCGCTAGCAAAATCCTGTTTGCCTTAGAGAGAGAGAGACATTGATAAGTGATCTGACAGCAGACATGCCCCAGACTCCTGGTCATTTTTGTTTATTCATTTAGAAGGCAGAAAGAACCTGATGAGATGAAAGATGCAAATCCCTATATATTGTAGTGGGCTTGGGCAGTTGACTCGCTGTCAAAGAGTGGTGTTTAATGGAGTGTCACTGATTTTTTATTGATGCATTTTAAAACCGCCCTGGTAGTAGAACAGTGTTTTAATATTTCTTGGCCAGAATCCTATTGCTCTGCGTAAATTGCCATGGCTAATTGACAAGGTGTCAGAGTGTGTCTTGTCTTGATTGCATGTCTGGTATGGTTATGCACCCGATTAAGCAATCAAAATGTGTCTCAGCAGCTTATTAGCTAGCCATGGCAAATTTCACAAACTGTACTTGAACATTAGTAGAATTCCATCCATAATTAGTGCAATTGCAGTTTAACATATCTGAGACCAAGGCAAATAGATATAGTACATCTATACAGTGTATGTGTAATTTCCCCCATTTTAGTCTGTACCTTGTGAGATATACCATCCTTTGCCAGCAGCGCTCTTGTGCAGATAAGACAATCTCTGTGCCAGAGAATGAACAATACAAATCTAGTATCAGAAATCAGCCTCCCAGGACAGTGTCACTTTTTTTCAAATTAGCTGTTGTAACAAAAAGGATATATATACAGTATACTTCAAGTAACTGCATACAAATGCCATCAATATCCTTTACCTTCATTAATGGTGCTATTGTCACCATGGGGTCTCATTTCCAGAAGCAAACATGCCTTTGTTATTCTCTGTCTCCTATTCCATTTGATCACACATACAACCTTATGTACACACTGTTTATATATGTCTTGGTCCCAGATACTGTATTGAATTCCTTGTGTCTGAAGACGTAGCCTGTAATTCACAAAAGCTCACACTGAAATAAAGTTGTTAGTCTTAAAGGTGCCACAATAGTTTTGCTTTTGCAGCTGCTTCTCTTATTTCAGTCTTGTAAGTCACTTTAAGCCCCAGTTCTGGAGAAAAGGCAATGTAAATAAAATAAACCAAATAATGTACAGGTAAAAATTTATTTCAGCTGCTTGTAGACAGACCTGAGGTTCAACTTTGTATCCTGGGGTGAGGAACCCTTCTGAGGAAGACTGTCTGCTAATGTCTTCTGTTGATTTTTTTGAATCTTTGTGGAGAATGTCTCATGTCTGAACTTTGTGTCTTTATTTTGGCAGGTTAACAGAGAGAAGACCCTCTCTTTTTTTTCTTTTTTGCTTTGGAAACTGGTACATCCACATTCAGAGAGAGAGAAAAGATATAACAGAGTAGGGTAAGGGACATACAACTTAATGGTCTGCAACGATAACAACTAACTAAATAAATGTGACGTAGTACTCTATATAGAAGCTGGAAAAACATTCATCTTGTTGCCCATGAAAGCCAACTGCTCAATATTTTGAATCTAAAGAAACTTTTTTGCAGGAAACCATTTATTCCATATCAAAGAACTTGAAAGAAAGTTAATCTTTCTACGGTGTGGAAGAAGTTGGTGGCAAAAGCAGATATCAAAGAGAGATCAGATGGGTACAAAATCCTTGAAATGCTCCAATCCAGATGGAGAAACCCTTCTGGGAAGTTCAGATCTTGTCGAACTTCAGCACATCCGTTCAACAGACAAGCGGTATAAATGCCTGGAGTGTGAGAAATGTTTCATGGATATTAAGAGGCTTAGCATTCACCAGAGGATCCACACTGGATTAAAACCTTACCAGTGCCCTGAATGTGGTAAACGGTATGGTGCCACCTCAACCCTTAGCAGGCATCGGAAAATCCATCTAAAGGAAAAGCCGTTTCAGTGTCTGGAGTGTGAGAAGAGTTTTGTTTACAAGCCAGATCTCATCACACACGAACGGGTTCACACCGGGGAGAAGCCTTTTGCCTGTAACAGTTGTGGGAAGAGCTTTAGCCAGCGCTCAAACTTGAATACACATCAAAGGAGCCACACAGGGGAGAAGCCTTACAAATGCCCCAAATGTGACCGAAGCTTCCGGGTGAGCTCATTCCTAACACAGCACATCAGAACCCACACGGGAGAAAAGCCGTATGGCTGCGCTGAGTGCGGAAGAAGCTTCACTCAAAAGTCAGCACTCATTGCCCACCAGAGTTGGCATGCTCGTATCAAAATCAACCCTAAGTAATTGGACTGGAACAAAGTTGCATGAATTAAAAGCAGTTCGGGTTACCATTGACTGCAGTGGACGTTTCATGGAGATAATGAAATGAGTAAGGGACAGAAGATGAGAAGAGCCTTTTCTGTTCTTCCTTCCTGTACAGAAGTACATGCTTTTAAAGAAAAATTATTTTTCTCCTTACTCCCTCCCTTAAAATTTACTTCCTTTTGTTGAAAGGGCTTTATGGAAGCAGGCATAAAAAGTTATTAATCTTGCTTTGGCTGTGGTCTTTGGGAGGGGTGGTGATTAATCCTTTACTCCATCAATTATTTCATAGGGTTGTTATGATGGTGAAAAGGGTTAGGCAGTTTAAAGTGCTGTGCATATAGAAAAGTGCTATGAAACTAATAAACAGTTCCACAAAAAGACCTATCTCAAAATGACTAGAAGTTAGCAATTGTTTTACAATGGAAGAGGCTTCCATGGCCCCGTGCCTTGTTTTCTTCCCTTTAGTGAAAAAAGAAAGCATGCCTTGGTCAAGAATTATTGGAGAGTACGGTTTTCTTGGGACACCCTTGTCTACGTTGATGTACAGACATTTGGAGTCATGACTACATCTTGTGGCAATGAATTCCATTCATAACATATGAAGAATTTTCCCCATTTCCCCTAAAACACAGTGGTGGGCTCAAAAAAAAATTATTACCACACTGTGAGCGTGGTATGGTGGGTGTGGCCAGGGGGAAAGCCCTGCATTGCACCCAAATTAGGACTACTTTATTTCAAAACTTGGATGGCCGGGGTCAGCCAGAATTTCTGCTACCGGTTCTGGAGAACTGGTGCGAACCTGCTGATGCCCACCACTGCCTTAAGACCACAACTTGCTTAAGGCAAGGGTCTAAAATCCCGAAGGCCTTCTCCCATTATCCCCTCAGGACTTAATGCTCCCATTTGTGAGACATGAAAGAGGGGCCTCCAGTACACTTCAGCCCACAGGCAAGAATGCAAGGGAAGAAATGCTCATTCAATTATCTGTTCCTGGCAGTTTGGAGACTTTTATTAGAAGCAAAAGTACTCCGTGAGGATTTAATAGCAAATTTAATCTATGTTCTTTGTTGTTGTTTTTTTGTAAGATAGTCCCATCTATTTCCAGTCGCACAATTTATCCTGTAGTTGTGGTGTATTAATTCCGAGGAATGTAAAGCCACTCAATTTTTGAATTGTAAAAGAGATGCTGGAATGAGATAAACATCTTTTTGGCTACTTACACAGAAAAATGATCTTGTAAATAATCTGTTAATTTTTCTGTTGTTTTCTTACAATACTATTGGAAATACTAGTTTTTAAATAAGATGTTATTAAGGAGCCAATGATTTTTGAAGTTTGAAAATGTCTTTCCCCATAGTATTATTCTTGGCTACTTATGTCGAGGTGTTGAGGGCACCATTTTCTAGAGTATTTTTTTTAATGGCTACCTCAGCCTTTTTGTAAGTAGGTGAGAGAACCCTTACTCTTCTAGGATTTGGACTGATTCCATAGAGATTTGATGAAGACTTGTCTGCCAAAATAAGATATTGCTGGTATTCATCACCATCTGTCAACATGTATGTTTGATGTGTGGATTTATATTAGTGGATTTATTACATACTGTAACACAAATTGAGTATGTTCTTTTGTGAAATACTGTCTACTCATTGGATCCCATCACTTCAGTAATGTATCTTTTGGGAAGCTACTTAGCCAGAATAGCAGCAAATGAAAGGATTTTTGCTGGGTTGAAAGGATTTTTGCTGGAGAAACTCCACTCAGGGGATGCCCAAATGAAGCTCCTTTCATGCCCTTAAGAGCTGGGACAGAGATGGGTGCTCAATCTGTCATGCAGTACCCAGGTCCCGAGCTGCCAGCCTTCCAGCTAACAAGGCAAGCCTCTTAACCACTGAGCCACCACAGCCTCTTGGTGAGTTCATTCTGTAGTTGCTTTCACCTGACCTAGCATGAGAAAGATTAGCCGGCAACACAAAGTTGATGTTGCCCAGGGTACACCCGATTGTGGTTCAGAAATACCAAAATCTTTGAGGAGGCTCTTTAGAAGGTGGTAGCTGATCAGTTATAGGCATTCTTGGGGAAAACTGATGGCCTGGGTCCATTTCAATTGGGGTTTAGGTCACAGGATTGTGCTGAAACAGAAGGGATTAATCTGCAGTGGTTACTCTGCAAAATTATCTCCTAAGGAAAGTAAGGCAAGGCAGTTTAACTTTATTTGTCCACCTGGATCTTTCTGGGGATACTGTCAACCTTGAAGACTCAAGTATAGGATAAATGGACTCCAGTCTCCATTTGATAATTTTTTGATGGCCAATTCAAGATACAGTAGTACAGTTTAGGGATGGTGTCTTTATCCCTCAGGACCTCTGCTATCACAGCGGTCAACCATCTCCCCAATGCTTCTGAACATCTACATCAAGGATTCTCAATCTGCGGTCCGTGGGCCAAATGCAGCCTATGACACCATTTCATGTGAGGGCTTCCCACCACCTCCACCACACCAGTAAGTGTCATGTGGTGGAGGAAGGGCAAAATGGCCATCCGGCCCCCGAAGTTGTCTGAGAGAGCGTGACCCAACCCCTGGCTTAAAAAGGTTGAGAACTCCTACATGAAGCCACTGGGAGAAGAAATTAAAATAATTAAATTAATTAAGATTGAATAATACATTAAGCGATTTAAAACATTGAAAACTACAGAAACAAGCTTAATTAGCTAAATAAGCTTAATTAGCTAAACAAGCTTGCTTAGCTAAAACCAACATCCAGGACTCAGTTATGGCACTTCTTCTTTAATGTCTAGAAGAACTGTGTCTAGGTAAGTATTATTATTATTATTATTATTATTATTATTATTATTATTATTATTATTATTATTAACATTTAAAATGGCATAAAAAGGCAGTACTTTCAAGGTCCTCAAAAGTTTTGCCATAAACTCGATATTCAGAAATAGAAATCGGGCAGCAATAAGTATGGGAAGATTGAAAGGAAATTCTTCATTCGGCTGTAGCAACTCAGATACAGTACTTTAGTCAGGTTTTGCTTAATAAAAGGTCTCCCTTGCCTGCAAGCCAGTCATGTCTGACTCTAGGGTGCCGCACTCATCTCTGTTTACTGCTAAAGAGCGTCTGCAGACGTTTCCGTGCGTGGTCATGTGGCAGGCAGGACTAGACTCCGGAGCGCACAGAACCACCAAAGGTAAGGTAAAGGTCACTCTTGCTCGAAAGCCAGTTGTATCCGACTCTAGGGTTCAGTGCTCATCTGTTTCATCACCGAAGAGCCAGGGCTGTCTGCGTTTGCAGACGTTTCCGTGGTCATGTGGCAGGCATGACTAGACCTTCCCACCAAAGTGGTCCCTATTTATCTACTTGCAATTTCTTGCTTTCCAACTGCTAAGCTGGCAGGAGCTTTTATCTACTTGCACTTTCTTGCTTTCGAACTGCTAGGCTGGCAGGAGCTGGGACAGGCGACGGGCGCTCATTCCGTCCCACAGCACTCAGGCCTCGAACTGCTAACCTGCCGACAAACTCAGCGTCTTGAGGTGATGATAATCCTTCGCTCAAGCGTAGCCCTTGCTTTGCCGGCTCTGACTGCGAAGGGCGAGGGGAGCAGCCACTCAAGCAACCTTCGCGCGTCATTCTCACGTGCAGACGCCGGGCGGGTATAGCAGCCCGCGCTTGCGAGCCGGCAAAGTGAAAGTAGCAGGGAGGAGGGGAGAGGGGGGGGGGGATCTGGCTCGTGTTTCCCACGCCCAATCTTCAACCGGAGCCAATGGACATGCGCATTGCAGCATCCAATAAGGGAAGGAGGAGCGCCCCGATCAAAAGGATCCTTTTCACCTACGGAGGGAACGAGTAGTTACACCCTCTTGCCTCCTCCCCTGCACCTGTGTGTGTGTGTGTGTGGGGGGGGGGGGGGGCGACCCTCCCTCCTCAAGCCAAGCTGGTAGCCAGAAAGACTCGTAGTTAGTGGGTGTCTGTCTGCTCTGCTGCCAACTTTGTTGCAAAGGCTGCGGAGGCGGGAAGAGAGAGAAGGAGAGGGTCGTAGAAAGTGAACGCTGAGTCCGGATAATAATAATAATAGGTTGAAGATAGGCATACAATGTCCCATGGGTGGTGGGGGCACATATTTGTTAATGCGCCGGCTCAAGTGGTTAAGGCGCTGAACTTGGCTAAGTTCGGCAGGTCAGCAGTTCGAGACCCGAGTAGTGCACGACGGAGTGAGTTCCCGTCTCTGACCCAGCTCCTGCCAACCTAGTAGTTCGAAAGCAAGACATTGCAAGTAGATAAAGAGGGACCACTTCGGTGGGAAGGTAAACAGCGTTCCGTGTGCTCCGGTGTCGAGTCATGCCTGCCACACGTCCACGGAAACGTCTGCAAACGCAGACAGCGCTGGCTCTTTGGCTTTGAAACAGAGATGAGCACCGAACCCTAGAGTCAGATACGACTGGCTTTCGAGCAAGGGCGACCTGATGGTGTTCTTTTATTTTCTGTTGTTTTTTCTCACTCTTTCTTTATAAGTCTTTTTAAAATTATAGTTGTTATTAAGGTTAGTTTTATTACTAACCTTAATAACAACTTTCGACCGGCAGCCGGCCGGTGGAACGAGCGGCACCTGAGGGCTTTCCATCGCCCTCAAAAGCCGCCCCAGCCTCCACCAAGCCCGGTGGGGCTTTCGACCGGCAGCCGGCCGGTGGAACGAGCGGCACCTGCCAGTCCACCACGGCTCCCTCCCCCGCCCCGCCGGTGGGGGAGGTGGGAGCACAGCTGACTGGCGTTGTTGCGGCGGGACATTCAAAGCCGCACCGCCAGAGTTGCCGGTCCATTTCCTGGCCTCGGCTGTGTTGGGGCCGGGTTGTCTTCTTCTTTGGCTCCGTTCAATAATGTGCAGGCCATGGGATTAGTAGCCGAGGGACTGTGTAATTAAATGTCTATTGTATAATTCATTGTGTAATTTATTGTATTGTATTACTATTGTTTTCCTATTGTATTTTCATGCTGTTATATTATGTCTATATTTTGATGTGTTATGATTATATTGTATTTTTGTATTATTATATTGTTATAATTGTATGTTAATTGTATGTATATTAATTTTTTGTTGTAATTGTACTTATATTATTGTGTTGTAAGCCGCTCTGAGTTGGCCTTTTGGGCTGAGTGGAGCGGGGTATAAATCCAATTAAACATAAACAAACAAACAAACAAACTGTTGGGCTTTTTGATTAAGTGTATTTCTGTATACTGTACTTTGAATTTTTATTGTTTGAAAAAATAGAAATAATTCAAAAATAGAGAGGGGGAAGGTCATATAAAGTGAATGTTGTATTCGGATAATAGGTTGAAGGCATATAATGTCCCATGGGTGGTGGGGCACATATTTCTTAATGTAATGTTTTTTTCTTTCTTTCTTTTTTATGTTTTTTATTATAGTTACTGTATTATGGTTAGTTTTATTTTATTATTTATTATTTATTTCCTCAAATTTCAGTCTTGACAGCTTTAAGAAAGGATTAGACAAGTTCATGGAGGACAAGGGTATCAATGGCTATAATTATGGATACCCAAGGACAACCTCTGGGTTGGAGAGAGAGGCAGGATGTCTCTCAATGCCATTTCCAGGGAATCCTAAGCAGGTGAAGGCATCTGCTTGGGAAGAATACCCTGAAGGAAATGGTGAGCCACTGTGTGAGACAGAATGCTGGACTGGATGGGATCCTGTGGCCTGTTCCAGCAAGGCTGCTCTTATGTTTTTATTGCCGCCCAACTCAGCAAGTACTTTGGGGCAGGCGGCTAACAACTGTCAACAACAACTGTTACTCTTTATGATGAAGTGGACTTGATCCACTAAAGCTAAAATTAAAATACAGGAGTTAGTCTTTAAGGTGGCACAGCATTTTTTGGGGGGTCTGTTTTTGTTTTGTTTGCTCTCTGGCATCTTTATGATTAAGTATATCAGAGAGTAAACAAAACAACAACCAAAGACAAAAAATACAAACATCAGTTGTCTTTTAGTCTTTAAAAGGAGCCACAATGTTTTGTTTTGTTTTTGTCTTTGGTTGTTGTTTTGTTTACTCTCTGATACGCTTGCACAGACTAACATGGCTTTTTGTTCAGTCGCACAGTTGGCTCTGACTCTTTGCAACCCCATGGACCATTGCTCTCCAGGCACCTGTCCTCCACTATCCTCCTCAGTCCACACAGCCTCGTGCCCATTGTGTCTACAATACCATCCAGCCATCTCATCTTCGGCCGTCCCCTTCTTCTTTTGGCCTCCACCTTTCCCAGCACCAAGGCTTTCTCAAGTGAATCCTCTCTTCTCATTTGATGTCCAAAATACTTTAGCTTCATCTTTGTTATTTGTCCTTCTAATGAGCAGTCAGGGCTAATCTCTTCTAATATTGACCTATTTGTCCTCCTCGCTGTCAAAACTCCTCCAGCACCACATCTCAAAGGCATCTTTTTTTCTTCGCTCAGCCTTTCTAATGGTCCAGCTCTCACAACCATACGTTGAATACCGGGAATACCATTACTTTGACTATGCGGACCTTAGTTTGCAGTGAGATGTCTCTACTTTTGACTATGTTCCCCAGGTTTCTCATAGCTTGTCTCTCAAGAATCAGTCGCCTTTTTATTTCATGGCTACAATCCCCATCTGCAGTGATCTTTGATCCTGAGAAAGTAAAATCTGTCACTGCTTCTACTTCATCCCCATCTATTTTCCAGGGACTGTTGCCATTACAGCATCTTGGTTTTCTTGATATTGAGTCTCAGGCCAACTTTTGCACTCCTCCTTCAGCCCAATCAGGAGGTTCTTTAGGTCTTCCTCACTTTCTGCCATTAGGGTGGTATCATCTGCATATCTCAAATTGTTGATGTTTCTCCCAGCAATTTTGATCCCATATTGTGGTAACACGGCTACCACTTAAAAATAATTAAGTACTGTGTGTTTGTTAATACTCTGTATTTATTTATTTTGGGGGGGGGGAAATAAAGAGAGAGGGGAGGGGTCTTCCACGTTAAACCACATCCTGGGGCTCCTGCCTCCTCCTCTCCTTGCCGCCCCCTCGGCGGGGCGGGGCTCCGGCCTCTCCCTGCATATCGGGCTGCAGGAGCCACTAGAGGAGCGCGACAGCGGGCTTGCGGGAAGGGCGGGGCCGGATTCCTTTCTCTGGCTGCTGCTTCTTCCGCGTTCGGCTTCCTGTGCTGGCACTGGCAGGAAAGGGGCGGAGCTTCGCCCTTCCGTCAAGACAATGCCTGCTGGCCGAGCGGTCCTAGCTCCGCCCTCCCCGAACGTCGCTGGGGGTGGCCACGTGGTGGCTCGCTGGCGAGAGACCTTGGCAGAGCCTCGCTTCCGCTGGCGCCGGACCTTGGTGAAGACTGCGCGTGGGGAAGAGGGGGGCGGGGGGCAATCGCTTGTTTCCCGCCAGCAGTGCGCGCGCGCGCTCGGCTCTGTCCCATACGGAGCCCTCCTCTCTTCGACTCTCGGTAGGACGGGGAGTTGCGAGGCGGGAAAAAAGGGTGTCTCCGGGGGAGGGAAGGGAAAGGACTCTTGGATAAAAAAGAAGGGCGAAAGTCCGGAGGATCCCCGGCCCGACGTCTGTTCCTGGCTGGGGCGGGATCAGGGGAGGCCATGGGTTGCTTTCCCACGATCCCTTCCATGCGCGAGTGTGTCGGTGGTTCACTCGGGCCTTTGTTGTTGTCTCCCCCCCCTTTTTTTTTTTTAAAAAAACAACAACAACCTGGCATGTCTCTTTCCGGCGCTAAATACGGCCCAAATGTGTATCGCGGCACCAGAGCTTATTTCAGGGCGAATGTAGTAAATTTTAATTAATTCATTTATTTACATGTTTTATTCTGCCTTTCTTCCAATTCAAGGACTCCAGCCAGCTCACAAATTGTTAACGATCAAATAGACGATGTTTTCTTTGTTTTTTCTGGACACGCACAGTGCCGCAGCTTATATAATAGAGGTGGGGAATGTTATTGTGTTCTCATAGTAGCTAGAAGGCCAGGCACACTCTAGTGCATCCATTGCCTTTTCCCCGAGTGCTACGTCTTCTTTTGTGGCCCCGCTACAGCGTACAGGGGCAGCCACATTCTCTTCCCTTCTCAAAGTAAACCTGGTGTTACTTACTTGGTTGATCCGTGTTTCACACATCAAACTACATTATTTATTTATTTAAATTTTTATGCCGCCCACTCAGGTAAAAACCCAACTCAGGGCAGCGTACAACAGTTAAAAACATATAAAAACATGTTAAAACACCCTCATCCTCCCATCCATCCACCCTCATTATTCCCACCCCATTTAAAACCAAACTAAAAGCTAAGAAGGAGGTGGGAAAAATGCAAAGACACAGAAGGAGGACACAAAGGACTAGTTGGGGATGAGCCAGCAGGCCTGGGCCGTATTCCCATACTGTAGTTTGACGTGGTGGATCGAAGCATTGTTTCCCACTATCTCCAATCCCATGCCAGTCTCATCAAGGGCCTCCAGAGCTTTGCCCTGAACTGGTGTTGCCATCTGGCCTTCCTAGTGGTCGCTGATGTTACTAGTGCTGGTTAACTAATTAACCACCCAGGGAGTACACTAACCATTATGAGGCAGTATATAAGTGTACAGTAATTGCTTTGGTTTGATGTAGCTCAAGAAAACTGCCAGTATTTCACAGTATTTTCTGAGTCTATTTGTTATTTTGTTGTTGTTCAGTCGCACAGTCGATTCCGACTCTTTGCGACCCTATGGACCATCGCTCTCCAGGCACCTCTGTCCTCCACCATCCTCCTTAGTCCACATTTGTTATACTTGTTTGTTATACTTGAGAAGAACACTTTTTTGATTGTTCATTAGTTAGCTCTGTGTGCATAGGTGTTTGAGTAGACAAGAACATACGGATTCATAGCTTGTTGCTCTTTTTTATTCCAGCTCTCACAGTGAAGGATGTCAAAATACTCCTCAACAGCAAAGATGTGCTCACATGGAATAGCCCAGAAAAGGGTTTCCCCTCATTCTCATTGCAGCAGTGGAGAAGAAAGGTAGTGGTGGTAGAGAACTGAGAAACTAGAGAAGAAGCTAATCTGTGGGAACAACAACCAAGCTGTTTAAAAAACATAATTTGAGAAACAGAAAAACATACAACATATTCACCACAAAACCAAATGCCTATATAACATCATAAATATAAAGGAAAAATGCCGCCATTAGTCAATGAAAATAGTTGGCTAATTTTTTGAGAGGTGAAAAGTTTTGTGATTTCTTCTGGGACCAAAACAATGGGAAAGAATCCTGCTTTGACACATTAAAGATGAACAGATATATGACAATGAGTAGAAAGCCGCGTAGGCCAAAGGCCAGTACGATGCACTCTTTTAAATTAACAAATGCATGAAACTGCTGTCTGGAAACTATTTGGCTATTAGCTTTTATTCGCAGCACAAGAGACTGGTTGTCCAGAAAAGCACAAACTATTTTCAGCAACACTTTTTGGGGTTTCCTATTCTGTTTTGTATCCTCAAATTTTACACAGAAATCTTTCGGCAATATCGAAATAAGTGGTGTATTTTTTTAAAAAATTCCAGTTATAGAGGCAATTGAAAGTTTTGTAGAAGATAAATAAGGATAATTACTCCAACTGTGGAGGAACATTTTTCATGGAACTCCGGTCAAGGTCAAGAAGCATTGTAAGGAAGCCATATTTATGTCCTGACTGTGGGAGGGGTTTCAATCGGAAGGAACACCTTGTACGACATCAGAGGCTTCACACTGGTGAGAAACCCTTCCAATGTCCGGATTGTGGGAAAACCTTCAGGCAGAGCACTGACGTTAACACACATCGGCGCATCCACACGGGAGAAACTCCCTACCAGTGTAACCAGTGTGGGAAAAGTTTTCGCTACAGGACGGGCCTTGTAAAACATTTGAGGTGTCATGAAGAAGAGCAACCCCAGAAATGTACACAGTGTGGGAAAAGCTTCTGTTGTGCTCCGGTTTCCAATGCCCAACAAAGAGACCGACTTGGAGGGAATGATAGATGCCCCAATTGTGATAGAAGCGTTGAGCATTTAGATCTTGTCATACATGTGGCAAGCCCAGCTACAGAAGAACCATATGAATGCCCTGACTGTGGGAAAAACTTCAGCTGCAGCTTTCAGCTTATTAGACATAGGAATCTCCAAACCAGTGAGGATTTTTTCTATTGCTTACTTAACTGGATAGATCTTTATACAAGCTAATCTGATGGTGGTAGAACTTAATAGTAATAATTGCATGTCATCAAATCAATTCCAATTTATGTTGATTTATTCTAGGGCTTTCTGGTGAGAATACGCAGGGGTGGTTTCCTCATTTCTTTCTGGGAAAGCCTTGGGACTGTGCAGCTCAGTAATAGAACTTAGAAAGGTTAAGCTTTTTTGGTTGATAACTCCCCCTAGACCCGTGATGGCGAACCTTGGCACTCCAGATGTTCTTGGACTTCAATCCCCAGAAGCCCAAGCCACCTGTGAATCCACACAAATGGGTTTACTGCGATTCATCCGGCCCGTGCTGCCCTCGTCACTCATGGAAGCGGAAGTAAAATGCGCCTGTATGGGAGTGACTATGGCAGCATGGGCCGGATGAATCACAGTAAACCCATTCATGTGGATTCACAGGGTGCTTGGGCTTCTGGGAATTGAAGTCCAAGAACATCTGGAGTGCCAAGGTTCACCATCATGGCCCTAGACTACTGATGGTGAACCTTGACATTTTCAGGTGTTCTTGAACTTAAATTCTCAGAAGTCCTGATCAGCAGGAGTGCTGACTTGGGCTTCAGGTAATTAAAGTTCAAGAACACTTGGAGTGGCAAGGTTAGCCATCACTACCCTAGACCCTACATTGGTGGGGAAGAAATCTTAGCTTTTTGAGCCTGTATGGCCAAAAAAAAAACAACCAATGAGAAGTTAAAAATGTTATTGCAGTTCCTAGAACACTCCAAACATCTTGACCCATAGTCATACTTTCTAGGCTGCGTTGGGAGTTGTTCAAAAAATAAACTTTCCCAAAACCTTCTCATTATGTGCAGTCAATTGCTTTCTGCCTCAGGGTGACTTAAGAATCAGTAAACGCCCAGAGCCCTGGCCATTAACACCATGCTCCAGTTTAGCACATTGAAGGTTGTGGCTTCATTTACTGAGTCACTCTATGTTGTGTTTGGCCTCTCCTTGTCCTAATGCTTTCCACATACCCCAACATGATTGTGCTTTCCAGCAAGTCTTGTTTTCTTATGATCCATATTATAGTAAGAACAACAGCCTCAGTTTTCTTACTTGGCGCTTCTGGTGAGAACAGTCTTGGTTTAGTCTGAAATCTGCTTACCGACTTTCCCAATAATAATAATTTTGTGTCAGAAATTATTCTGGGTGGAAAGGATTTTTGCGGAAGAAACTCCACTCAGGGAATGCCCAAATGAGGCTCCTTTCATGTCCCCAAGAGCTGGGACAGAGACGGGCACTCAATCTGTCATGCAGTACCTGGGTCTCAAATTGCTGGCTTACCAGCCTTCCAACTAACAAGGCAAGCTTCTTAACCACTGAGCCACCGCAGCCCCTTGACTTTCCCAGTGCTCCATGGTATCTGTAAAGCTTTCCCCCAACATTGCATCTGAAATGAGAAGGGCTACTCTGTATTGTCAATAGCTTTTTCTATCTTTTTGTCTTAAAGCAGAATTTGATGTATGTACTGTATATATATTTTAAGATGAGTGAACAAGTGCCTTTGCTCTCTGCAAGATTAGATGTAGTTGGTCCTACTGTTTCATATTTGGATAGTAATCCTGTTGAGCACTTGGTGCCACAAGTCTGGTGAGACTCTGAAGTGAGCAGTGACATGTTGGGCAGATGGAACATGACTCAGTATGTTGTGAAAGTGCTTCCTATGAGGATAGGCCCTCCCAGAACTCTTGAAACTATCCCAGCTAGAAACATGAGGGGGCAAAAATAATAATCACATTTCTTATTAAAAACCTCAAAGAGCAGTGTTATGGTGTAACAATTCCCCCCCCCCCCAAAAAAAAAAAACCAATACCTAGTTCCTCCCTGTGTGTATTCCCCACGGTTCCTTAAATTTTGGAAAGTGGGCTTTTGGACCACACTGGATCCTGTCAGTGCAAATTTGGCCCCCTGACCACGGGAAAGAATGCTCACCCTGGTTATAATCTTTGCAGCCCAGAAGAAGGTTGTTTGACATCTATAGACTAGAACAGGGTTCCTCAAACTTGGCTCTCCAGATGTTCTTGGACTTTAATTCCCAGAAGCCCAAGTCAAGCACAACTGCTGATCAGGGCTTCTAGGAATTGAAGCCCGAGAACATCTGGAGAGCCAAGTTTGAGGAACCCTGGACTAGAACAGCAAAGTGACTCTGCTTCCTTACAGGTTTGGTGGATGACAGCAACATTTCCTGCAGAGGCAAAAATACTGTGCGCCTGTAATCTAGTGTTTCCCAACCTTTGGTGTTTGGACTTCAATATCCAGAAGCCTAAGTCAATTCCCCAAAGCACTGATCAGTCAATGTATTGATTTAGGCTTCCGGGAATTGAATGCTCTCTGTGGGACGTGGGCCCCATGTTGGGGACCACTGCTCTAATCTGTTTTGTGTCTGTGTTCTGGCTGGCAGGACTTGGAGCTCAGCAAAGCACCCCTGTTTTCAGGTTAAAAATGGGGGAGACCAGAGCCTCGGGCCACCTTTTATCCAGGGACATACTCGGGAGAATCCATTCCCTACTCTGAAAGAGTAACAACTATAAATGTTACTTGTTTGCCTCAAAGAAACCTTCTTGTTGATCCTGGGAAGGAAATGAGGCTGCCACACATTGACAAGGAAAATTAACTTGTTGCAAGTGAAATTGTTACTTGTAGCACATGGCTTCCAAGCTATATTTCTGACCTCAGACAAAGTTTGAGTGCTTGGTTTGTGTGACTCTTCATCGATGCCTTCCAGAAAGAGGGACTGGTAAACCCACTTTTAGAAAACTTTGGGAGGGTGGACATAAATCAGAATTAACAGGTTGGTACCTTGTTTTTGAGGACTACGGTGGCTTAGTGGTTAAGACACTGAATTTGATGACTGGAAGGTCAGCAGTTCAAGAACCGAGTACCGCGCGATGGAATGAGCAACTGTTGTTTGTCCCAGCTCTGCCAACCTAGCAGTTCAAAAGCAAGAAGTTGCAAGTAGATAACAAGGTACCACTTTAGTGGGAAAGTGGTTCTGTACACTCAGGCATCTTGTCATGCCTTCCATATGACCACGGAAATATCTGCAGATGCAGACAGCATTGGCTGTAAACAGAGATGAGCATTGAACCCTAGAGGCGGATACGGCTGGCTTTCGAACAAGGGCGACCTATGATTACATGAGTAAGTCATTCATGTGACATGGCTAGAAGTTTATTGGTATAATAGTAGTAGTTGTGTGCCATCATGTACATTCCAACTTAAGGCTACTCTTTCCTAGGGGGTTTTAAGTAAATAATACTTAGAAGTGTTTTACCATTCCCTTCCTCTAGGGGGAGTTCCTGGGACTGTGCAGCTTTTCCATGACTTACATGGGCTGACTCTTTTCCTTGGAGGTACAGTGGGGAATCAAACTCTTAAACTCTGGCTAAGCCACTGAGCAAACATGATAATAATTTTCTGTCAGAAATTATTCTGGGTTGAAAAGATTTTTGTGGAAGAAACTCCGCTCAGGGAATGCCCAAAATGAGGCTCCTTTCATGTCCCCAAGAGCTGGGACAGAGACAGGCACTCAAACGGTCATGCAGTACCCGGATCTCAAACTCCGACCTTCCATCTAACAAGGTAGGCTTCTTAACCACTGAGCCACCACTGCACCCTAGCAAATGTGATGTGCATAATTGATAAGGTGTTCAGGGTGCATCTTGGTTGTCTGCCTGGTCACGAATCCTGTCTTGCAAAAGAAGCGCTCCCCGGCATCCCATCTATTAGCTGCAATTAGCTGCAAATTGCACACACTTCACTTAAATACTAGTAAGATTCCTGGATAACAGATTCTTTCCCAAAAGTATTGCTTGGAATTCTTCATCTGCCCTCCGAGATGTCTCATATACATTGGAATTTTCTTATTTCTCTCCACCCAGAACTGTTATGCCATGCCCGTTGGTGTGTATGAAACAAAGTGTAGGGGAAAGTTCAGATGTCCTGTCGGAAAGATCAACAGAGTCTCTTAGGAAAAAAAATGCTCTGTTAATGCAAGGAGCAGTGATTTAACGGAAATTTAGCAAGCCTATAGCTGCTCATCTGATCTTGGTTGTTCTTTATCCCCCATCCCCCCCCCCCCAAAAAAAATGTTTTTCCTTCAGGATTTTTCCTTCCCAATCCCAATGATCTTTGCAGCTTTGATCCCGATATGGAGCTTCCACTTTCTGATCATCAAGAGGCAAATGAAAGGGAGAGTCCTGGAAGCATCTGTGAAGGTGAGAGAATGGCAGAGCTACGTCTGAGAGGGGAAGGGAGGAAGGAAGGATGGAGAGAAGGAGACCTCAAAGGTGCTCAGAAAATTAAGACCTTTCGGCTCCCAGTAGAAATTAAGCCATCAGTGGCTTAGTGGTTAAGTTGCTGAGCTTGACGACTGGAAGGTCAGCAGGTCAGCAGTTCTAGACCCGAGTACTGCACAATAGAGTGAGCTCCCATTTTGAAAGCAAGAAATTGCAAGTAGATAAGCAGATATCACTTCAATGGGAAGGTACAGTAACAGCATTTGGTGTGTTCCAGTCTCTAGTCATGCCTGCCACGTAACCATGGAAACTTCTGCAGGAACTCCCTGCCAGAAGAAGTGGTGACAGCTGTCAGTCTTGACAGCTTTAAGAAAGGATTAAACAAGTTCATGGAGGACAAGGGTATCAATGGCTATAATTATGGATACTTAAGGACAACCTCCGGGTTGGAGAGATAGGCAGGATATCTCTCAATGCCATTTCCAGGGAATCCTAAGCAGGTGAAGGCATCTGCTTGGGAATAATACCCTGAAGCAAATGGTGAGCCACTGTGTGAGACAGAATGCTGGACTGGATGGGCTTCTGTGGCCTCTTCCAGCAAGGCTGTCCTTATGTTGTTGTTTTTGGCTTTCGAGCATGGACAACCTTTGCCACTCTATTGCACTTAGTGTACTCTCTGAGCAGCTCACAGGTAATTAGCATTTTTTTTGCCCCAAACATGTTGGGTACTCATTTTACCAACCTCAGAAGGAAGGAAGGCTGAGTTTACCTTGAGTCCCATCAGGATTGAACTCACAACATTTTGGCTGCAGTACAGCAGTTTAACCACTGCGCCAGGGCACCTGTAAGCCACTGCATTTTACCTCAGAATTCTTACTAAGTACTGTACAGTATTTCAGTCTTTTACAGTGTTGGAGAATACCTGTACAAATGTTAGAAAAATCACCCTCTCTTGACCGTCAAGCGTGTCTTGTCTTTCCCTTTCAGCCTATGAGAAGGCAATGGCAAAGGACTGCCAAGAGGAAAACCCCTTTTCTCCCACGAAGCCTTGTCCGACGTTATTGGGAAGACTCCGAAGGCTTGTCGGGCAGCGGCGGGAGGCCTTTAAGGAGAAGCCCCATGTGGAGAAATGGCTGTGGAAAAAGCCAGAAGCAGCCGGGGGTGGCTCCCTTGAAGACAAGCGCGGTGGCGACGTGGCACTGTGTGATGAAGACCTCTTCCCGGAGAGGCGGCACCTCTGCTTCATGTGCGGGAAGAGGTTCCGCTTCGAGTCCCACCTCGTTGCGCACGAACGGATCCACACGGGAGAGAAGCCCTTCCGGTGCAGCAACTGCACAAAGAGCTTCCGCGACAGGTCAGACATGCACAAGCACCAGAAGGTCCACTTCCGACAGAAGCCCTTCCGGTGCCTGGACTGTGGCCGCCGTTTCCACCACCAGTTGACTTTCATCCGACACCAGCGCCTTCATCCGACAGAGAGTGTTTGCCAGCAGGGCTGCCTCTATCTGGCCCTCCTTCCCCCCTGCCATCCAGGGGAAGAAATTGTTGCAGGGGACAGAGCAGAGTTTTCCGAGACACTCAGCTATACCTTCAAACAGAAAGTAAGTTTCTAGCCCTTAACGCTTGCAGAAAGGTGGGTCTGAAACCTGGTGATACTCAGGGGACAACAGATGAAACATTAGAATCCCAGGTTTGGGTAATGGCACCATTGGGCAGAGTGGGGGGGCCCTGGATTGCCACTGGGCCTTCAACACATTGTTCCCTCCATGGATTTTCTCCTTGCCAAGGAAAAATCTTCGCAGCTTCTAGGACAGGGGTCCCCAACCTTTTCAAGCCAGGGGCTGGGTCACGCTCTCTCAGTCAGCTTTGAGGGCCAGATGACCATTTTGCCCTGCCTGCACAATGGGGGTGGCTATTTTGTCCCAACAGCTTCAAAGGGGTAGCCATTTTGTTTCTTGAATTTTCTTGAAATGGTGCCGTGGGCTGGATCTGGCCCATGGGCCTTAGGTTGGGAACCCCTGTTCTAGGAAGTGAGTTGGAGGAGTCTGGGAGGCCCTTTTTCAGAATCAGAAGTTTTGGACACTTGCCATTTCTGAAGTTACGACAGCCAAACCTCACCTAGCTTGTATCAGTTCCCTTTTAGACTACAGTTCCTTTCTTCTTCAAGTGTCATATCCAATTTTGAATACTGTATTGGCTATCCTCATGGCGATCAGCCATGAAGATTGTCCTAGGAATTCTATAATGCAATGGCCTTCCATTTGCCTTCTGCATCACGGCATGACACCTCGTACCACCGATCCAGTTCCATGTGTCACTTTCTGGTCCTGAGCCCTTTTGGCAAACAAAGTCCTCCTCAGCCCCAGGCCAGGACTGAGGAAGTTGCTGCCCTCCATCAAGATGGATTCAGGTGGGATTTAATCCACTTGGGGACCATCGCCCTTTCCTGTGGACTCTGCCACCCAAGTCTATCAGTCCTTGGGGTAGTCAGGATCCTTAACCGCTGCCTGACAGTTGGCATTGAGTTTTGTTTTGTTTAATTTAATTTAATTTTTGGACTTATATGCCGCCCTACTCAGGTAAAAACCCGACTCAGGGTGGCTCACATCATAATTTAAAAACATAAGTTAATGGTAGTAGAGTCTACTTTATTACCATAGCAGGATAACCTGGCCAGACATTAATTCCCAGACTCCCCCAATTAGTTGTAATCATGAAAAGGTTTCAAAGCTTTGCTGAAAACAAATGCTTGAGATAAACCAGAAGTGATTTTTTTCTGCTTGGAAAGCACTTGTTTGAACCTAGGTCTTAGACATGAGCCCTGGTGGTTAAACTGCTGTACTGCAGCCAAAACTCTGTGAGTTCAATCCTAATGGGACTCAAGGTTGACTCGGCCTGCCATTCTTCTGAGGTCAGTAAAGTGAGGACCCAGCATGTTGGGGGCAAAATTCTAATTACCGTGTCAACTGCCCAGAGTGTGCACTAAGCACTATGGGGTGGTATATAAGTTTAATTACTATTGCTATGGCTGGCTGTTGAGATAGTGGCCAAAATCTTGTTGCTTAGCATAGTGACCTGTACTTAAGTAGACCTATTGAATCTCTGCTGATTCCATGGACTTACTCTAATGTAATTTAGTACACTGAGCAACAGACTGCGGTGGCTCACGTGGTTAAGATGCTGAACTTGACAACTGGAAGTTTGGCAGGTCAGCAGTTTGAGACCCGAGTACTGCATGACAGAATGAGCTCTCATCTCTGTCCTAGCTCCTGCCAACCTAGCAGTTTGAAAGCAATACATTGCAAGTAGATAAATAGGTACCACTTTGGTGGGAAGGTAAACAATGTTCTGTGCACTCCGATGTCGAGGCATGCCTGCCACATGTCCATAGAAACATCTGCAGATGCAGACAGCTTCTTCTGGCTGAACCCTAGAGTTGGATATGACTGGCTTTTCAAGCACGGACAACTTTTACCTTTACCCGACTCACCCTTCAGCCATTGATTCCGCAGATGTAGTCTAGTTAGGATTAAAAATTAGATTCCGGCCCAAAGACTATCTTTTCCACCTTCTGCACCTGATACGTTACTGTGATCACCCCAATGGGACTGGTAAGAAATGAAAATGGGCAAAAGTAAGAAGAAGGGACATTGAGAGGCCTAAATGCAATTCAGTCTAAAGCAAAGCCACTCTGTGCTACAGCAGTAATAAACTTTTCTCCCCCAGGATCCCACTTCGCTGTGGACTCTGGAAGCATCAGATGACTTGGAGGGACTAAAATGTACATAGCTCACAAGTGGCAGGTAAGGAGGCCTACAGAGCAGGGAATCCTAAACAGATTAGGCCTATCAGAAGTCCAAGAAAGAGTCCTGAAAAATCAAATCATAGAAAAATTAAATTGGAAGGGATCTATGAGGCCATTGAGTCCAACCCCCTGCTCAATGCAGGAATCCAAAGCAAAGCAGATTTGACAAATGGTTGTCCAGTTTTCTCTTGAATGCAACCAGTGTTGGAGCACTTACCACCTTTTGAGCTCATTGGTTCCATTGTTGCATGCATCTAACAGTTAAGACATTTCGTCTGATATTCAGCCTATATCTGGCTTCCTGTAACTTGAGCCTGTTATTCCGTGTTCTGCACTCTGTGATAATGGAGAACAGAGCCTGCCTCTCCTCTTTATGACTAACTTTCAAATATTTGAAAAGTGTTATCATATCCCCTTTCAGTCTCTTTTTCTTAAAGCTAGACATAAGTCTAGATCAGGGGTACTCATACTACAGCCTGTGGGGCGGATCTGGCCTATGACACCAAATCATCTGGCCCATGGCACTCTCGCCGATCCCAGAAGCGGAAGTAAAACATGCATGAATGGGCATGTGGATAACGGTGCTGTAAATTACCTGCAGCTGTTGTAAATGCATGTGCATAACGCTGTTACTGCAGCATTATGCACATGCACATTTACTTCCTCTTCTGGCGGGAGGAACTACATGATCAGCCCACGGCCTGAAAAGTTTGGGCACCCCTAGTCAAGATGCATCTGGTTATAGGTATCATATGTGGCCCCATGGGGTGGGTCAACCATCGACGCAACTGTTGCAAAAAACATACAGAGCGTCCAAGAGGAAGTTTCCTTTCAAAGTTTGAGCATTGTTTCAAACCTTAACTATACTGTACATCTGTTATTTTCATTCTCATAGAAGTTTTCAGGCTTGCTCTGAGGTTCTTATTCTGACCCATAGGTGTGGGTGTGGTTTAGTAGTTAAGACACTGAACAATCTTTACCAGCTATCCCTGATGCAGTAATTTACACAATATCAAACTAAATTTGGCCAATATCAAACTAAATTTGGCCAATATCAAATTAAATTTTCCCCTAAGACTTCTAACTGGCAGATATCATGATCAGAACTGAGTACTACCCCTTCTTCTGCATATTTCATCCCAACTAAACTGGGGGTGTTCATGTTTTATTTCCCTAGGTGACGAAGTAGTGATTGATTTAAAAAAAATGTTTTATAGCTTTTTTAAAAAGTTGAATGCTGTTGAAGAGATCCCAAGAAGTCATGTTCCAATGTGGCAAAAGGGGCAGGACAGACCTCACAAGAAGCAGCTTTGCACAGAACAAGGGTTTTTGTGGAAGGAGTAAATCCCGTGCACCTGCCAACGTGAGATGGATTGACTTCAGAAAGGAAACCACAGGATTGAGTTTACAAGAGTTGAGCAAGCCTGTTGACCCTCGGATCTACTGGGGGTTGCTAATTCCTAAGATTGCTATAAATCAGAGGTGATGTGATGGCATGTAACAATCATGGCAAGAGACAGAGAGATGATTGGAACCCAGGTACCATTGTAGAAGCCACTTAATCAAGAAAGAACATGATTGGGCCAAAACAACAGAGAATGTTCTGTGCACTTCGTTGGACATCAAAGATTTCACATCCTTCAGAACTCCAGCCAAAGAGCAGCCAATTAGAGTTGTCATTATTCCTAGCTCAAATATTAAGCCACAAAAGAATCCTTGGACTGGCACATCTGAACCATTTCCCTGCCCTCTCAAGGTCTATCATAGACATATTCCTATTTTGGTAATCATTTCATGGCTATTTTTTCCCTTTGAATTACTTTTTCCCAGTCTTCCCCCTGGTTTATATTACTGAAGCAGTGGCAGAGGAGCAACCTGGGCAGCAGAAAACCCTCATGTACTTCTGAGTGAGAGCTACTCTGCATCAGACAATGCTGTCTTCTCAATAAACCTTTTCAATCCTGTAAAGTTAATTAAGGACAAAACAAAATACTCAACGTTGCAAGGAGGATTTAGTAGTTGAAATCCTGTTGAGCAGTTACATTTGCATAATTCGACATCACACAAGCATTCACTCTTATTGCACCAAAGCACTTCTGCAGGCCGTTGCACAATTGGCTGAGATGGGAATGGCACAACCAGTTGTGCTATCAAACTGTGCAATCCTTGTTGCCTGGGCATAGATGTAACTTTACCAAACTGGTTCCTGGCCAGTGGCTACCAGTTTTCTGAATTTGATCACCACGTCATCCCCCAAATGTGATATTTTATCTGCCCAGATTGATGAATAAATTATTTTTGTAACTTTTCTGGCTGGAACACTGTTGGATTAAAGAGGTTGGGACAGGAGACAATGTATAGACTACTGGATTTGGTAATTGAAAATATGGCATTATTGCTTTTTGAGAAAAACAAATCAGATGTAGAGCATCAAAAGTTCTTTATTGTATTAGCATAATTTACGACCCCCTGTCAGTTTTAAACTTTGAATACCTTAATCCTAGCAAGACCCAAACACACGTGGGGCAGGAAGGCTGTTCAGTTCAGTTGCTGTAGGGATGAAGAGCTGTTGTATGCCGGGTCAGATTTTTATCTGTCCAGTCCAAGAGTTCCAAACCTTTTCAAGCCGGGGCTGAGTCACGCTCCCTCAGTCAGCTTTGAGGGCTGGATGGCCAAATTGCCCTGCCTGCATGATGGGGGTGGCCATTGTGTCTCAACAGCTTCAAAGGGGAGACCATTTTGTTTCTCAAACGCCCTTGGAGGGGTGGGGGCCACATTATATGGCACCAGGGACCGGATCGAGCCCACGGGCCTTAGGTTGGGAACCCCTGATCCAGTCCAATATTGTCTACTCTGGCTGGGAACAACTTTCCAGGGTCCCATACAGAGGTCTTTTCTCATCACCTTCAATTTGAACTTTTTAAATCAGAGTTGCAAAGGGACATGGGGCTTTATGTATATGATGCAGTTGTTACACCTCTGAGCTGGTGCTGCTGCAGCATCATATATTCCGCTGAGTTGTTACTCTTCCCTTACGACAAAGCAATCACAAAAGGTCTTAGGCAGGGGATGGAATGGCATGTGCTTGTGACAAGGGCGTGCGAGAGGGACCTTCCAAAAGTTGTTTCACTACAGATTCCATCTACATAGTCATTGTTGAAGGGTGGATGCTGCAGCCCAGCAACATTTGGAGGGTGATGTTTGCCCCACCCCTTATTTTCAGGTTACTTGGTCTGATTGACATGTATAATCGAGCATCACTACATTACTACACGTTGTATTTTGAAGCCACAAAGATCCCTGGTTTTAGAAGTGACTCTTAAAAGCAATAGAGAAGAGTTTTTGTTTACCACAATATTCACTAGCTTTTATTTTGCTGCATAGTTTTGTGTTAAAAAAACAACTGTGTGAGAGATATTTTATATTTAGTTTTAGTGCTGACGTCATTTTTATTGTTATGTTGTTTACTAATCCTTTTTGTAAACTATCTTGGGCTGGGCTGTATGAGTTTATCTTGGGTTGGGCTGTATGAGATTTTTAAAATTAGAAATACACCACACACAGACGCACACATCGTTTGAAACCTTTCCAGAATAATATTGACCTAAAACCAGCTTGCAGCGCCAAATGGAAGAAACCCGTTGTCTCGTAGAATTGACATAAGACTTGACTCGCAGTTCAGCAAGTGATTTGATGGGTTGGCTGTAGCTGGGACTTAGCAATGGGGATCAGGCCATTGAGTGTGCAATAACACTGAAGTCTAGTCTCTCTGTTCTGCTTAGATGCTGATCAACTGTTCTTGCAGCAAAGAAGTCTTCCTTAGTAAACAAGGGCTGAAAGTGTTAAAATACTGTATCTCTATGTTGCAGTGGCTCAAGTGGCTAAGACGCTGACTGGGAGGCGGAAGGTCAGCAGTTCGATTCCCAAGTATTGCAGGACTGAATGAGCTCCTGTCTTTGTCCTGGCTCCTGCCAACCTAGCAGTTTGAAAGCAAGAAATTGCAAGTAGATAAATAGGGACCACTTTGGTGGGAAGATAAACAGCGTTTCGTGTGCTCCGGTGTCTAGTCACGCCTGCCACATGATCACGGAAACGTCTGCAGAAGCAGACAGCGCTGGCTCTTCGGCTTTGAAACAGATGAGCACTGCACCCTAGAGTCGGATACGACTGGCTTTCGAGCAAGGGAAACCTTTACCTTTACTTTATATGTTGCATCAGATTTTAAGGATTTTAAGCACTGCCCATGTACAAAGCAGGATTGTACAATTTTTTTAAAATTTTTTTTTGTTTTAAGATTTCAAATCCCAGGCAAAATTCTGGGAGTTTCAGCCAACAGATTGCTATCTACAGACAGTTTCATTTCACTCATCTGCACCAGACGAGGACTTCTAAGGCTCTGTAGCAGTGGTTCCCAATGTGGGGCACATGCCCCACAAGGGAATTTCGATTCCCAGAAGCCTAAATCAGTACATTGTCTGATCAGTGCCTTGGAGAATTGACTTAGGCTTCTGGGAATTGAAGTCCAAAAACCAAAGGTCGGGAAACACTGCTCTATAGTGCTCTAGGCCTCATTTTGTGCTGCAGGGCTCTCTAGGAGGAGGCTGTTGCAATGCCTTCTGGGAGTTGAAGTTCCTGGGAGGCAACCCTCTATACAGTAATAGTAATAATTTCGTGTTAGAGATTACTTTGAGTGGAAAGGGTTTTTGCTGGAGAAACTCTGCTCAGGGGACACCCAAATGAGGCTCCTTTCATGTCCCCAAGTACAGCCCTTGGGTATCGAAACCCAGCCTTCCAGTTTCCAGCTCAGCATCTTAAGCACTGTCACCAGGAGAGCTGCACAGTCTAAAGCAGGGTTTCTCAAACTTGGGCTGCCACATGTTCTTGAACTTCAATGCCCAGAAGCACTGATCAACCAGTGTTCTGACATTAACTTCTGGACATTGAAGTCCAAGAACATCTAGAGGCCCAAGGTTTGGAAACCCTGGTCTAAAAGGGCGGCAAGGTTGCTATACCTAGGAGGCATTTTCCACAGCAGAAAATGAAGGCCCAAATGCTATTTAGCTTCACAGGTCTCAGCCTTGTGCAAGTGAACGAAATGAAGATGTCTGCAGATACAGATCTATGCACTGGGATTCCCAGCATTCAGCCTGGGGAATTCGTAGAGTTGAAGTCCCCAGAAAACTTACACCACCACCCAAAAAAATCCAGAGGAAAAAAAAACGGCGTATTTCTAGTGCAAAGCATAGCAGCCTTTTATGTTACTAGGTAGCTGCATCCAATTTCTCTAACATTCTCACAGCTAAATGTCTTTTTGGTGTGTTTTTTAAACAGATGTTCTTTATCCGCACCACAGCAGAGCTGCTTATGTACCTATGCTGGGCCAGGAATGCTGCAATGTTATTAGTCACTCATTTACATGGATTCCCCGTATTCTAAGTGCATCCCACATGCAGCCATATGGGCTCACTCTGAACTGGAGTCTTTGAACAATTGTTTTGTGCTTTCTCTGTAGCAGCCATGCATTGCAGAACATCTCTTGAAAGACCTCAGGCTGTCTGAAGCCTTCTGTAGCAGTTGGCGGAAAGCTGAAATTTAATTATCTAAAAAGAAGTGGACAAAGTTTGGCCCATGGACCACATATGACCCTCAGGGGCTCTCCACACACTTAAACACACACACACACACACACACACACACACACACACACACACACACACACACACATTACAAAAATTGTTTATTTTGGGGTGGGGAAAGGTCATAATAACAGCAGTGTTTTGCTCTGAGATTTTCCCTTCAAATCCGTGGGGGAGGGGGAGGACTAGTTTATAATCTGTTTCGAAGGATATTTTAAATTCTATTTTATTGTACATTTCTCAGCGAGCTCAGATAGGCAGCGAAACAATCAGTAACTACTTTAAAAAAGGAATTATAAAATTAAAATCAACATAGAAACTTGACAAGATCCCTGATGGCAAGATCCAGGACCTCTCTCAGCCATCGATGGTTCCTCACAGTGGCCAAGCAGACTTTTCTGAGAAGCCTACAAACATTACATGGACGATATATAGTCCAGTGACGGCAAAGCTTGGTGCTCCTACTGTTCCTGGACATCAGTTACCAAAAGCCCAAGGTCAGCACTCCTGTTGATCAGGGCTTCTGGGAATTGAAGTTCAAGAACCTCTGGAGTGCCAAGGTCTTTCATCACTGATCTATACAATACTCTCCTGTTTATAAACTGTAAGAACAATTACAGCTACTGATATCCTTATCTTCCATGAAAAAACTGACAGTATAAAGGTAGGGAGATTACTGGTTTGGATCCACAAAGGTCAGCTTCCAATGTTCAGAGATAACAGAGTCTCCTGCTCTCTCACCCAACAGGCTGCTGTTATCCAGATCTATCACACGTACCTTAGATGAGCTCTATATGAGATTTAACCTGCCAAAACAAGACTAATTGCTGGTTCCATAAGGAACATCTTTTGAGTTTTGCACAGACACCGTACCTTTTAGAGCAGGGGTGGCCAACCTTGGTAACCCTGCTGTTCTTGGACTTCAATTCCCAGAAGCCCAAGTCAACACACCTGATCAGGGCTTCTGGGACCTGGGGCACCAAGGTTGGCCACTCCATCTTAAAGGAAGCAGCTACAAAAGGCACAGTGGGATGTTTATGGAGATACATGTACAGTTATTGTGTGCAGGGACCAAATTTTGTTGCTTTTTTAAAAGGGAGTGGAGAAATTCTGGAGTTGTGTGCATCTTCTAGAGCAGGGGTCTGCAAACCTGGCTCTACAGGTGTTCTTGGATTTCAACTACCAGAAGCCCAAGTCAGCATACCTGCTGATCAGGGCTTTCTGGGAATTGAAGTCCAAGAATATCTGGAGAGTCAAGTTTTCAGGCTGCTGTTCTGTAGTTTGCAATCAAACAGCACTTTGTAATCCCAATAATGCTCAAAGATATTGAAGGCTTTTTTCCCTGTACTGGCCACATCAATAAAATGGTGCAAAACCACTTATTTTGCTTATGTTCTGTTGCATTCTTTGATTTCTGAGCCTAATATTTGACTGTTATGAAGTACTGTATATGAATCTCGGGCAAGGAGATACAGTATATGTATTCTTGCCCCTAGGATGCTTGCCAGTAAGGTTTTTTTTTAAAAAAAAGCTTGACATTTTTAAAAATGGCAGTGATAGGTTGAGAGGGTAAATGGGCAACATTTTGCATTTCTAACTGCATTACTTGCTTGTTTTAATGATTAAAATGAACTAGCAGACATGTGCAGTAAATACGAATGCTTGTTTTAGTGATTAAAACGAACGTGCAGTAAAAAGGAATGTGACATACCTCTGGTCCAGGAAACACATCAGGAGATAAAGATAAAGAGATAAAGATAAATCTTTATTGTCATTGTCCTGCACAGAACAACGAGATTTTTTTTTTTTTGGGGGGGGACATTTAACAACCCAACAAAACCTAAAGAAAATACAACTATACAAAATTATCAACATACTCCCACCCCACATATACACATTTAACCCCTAAAAGCTCTAAAACCCTAAAAACTCTATACAGAAGCTCTCTCATAGACTGCATTGCACTGTATTCAAAGCCAGAACCGCTTTTGGGTAGAAACTATTTCTCAAGCGGCTGGTCCTGGTCTTTATAACCCTATACCTTCTTCTAGAAGGCAAAAGCTGAAAGAGATCATTTCCAGGGTGCGTACTATCTTGAGCAATCTCTACACCTTTCTTATAACACCTGGTGGCATAGATTTGATCTAGAGTGGGAAGAGTACGCCCGATTATCCCTCTGCAGTCTTTATGACCCTGGACAGCATTGTTCTTTCCCTAGCTGTACAACTCCCAAACCATACACACAGACCATAGGTTAACACACTCTCTATGGTACAGTGGTAGAATGCCAACAGCAGGTCCTTTGAAAGGTTGTTCTTCTTCCTGAGGATTCTCAAGAAGGATAACCTCTGCTGTGCTCTCTTCATCAGAGCTTTGGTGTTTGCTCCCCATGTTAGATCATCCATCAGCTCCATTCCCAGAAATTGAAACACCGAGACCTGTTCCACACAATTCCCTTCAATAATAAGTGGCTGGATGTTCAATTTGCATTTTTTAAAGTCCACAATGATCTCTTTTGTCTTTTTTACATTGGGGAATTAATTGTTTTCCTTACACCACTCCGTCAGCATCTCAACCTCCTTCCTGTAAGCCAACTCTCCCTCCCCAGCAGTAATCAGACCCACCAACATTGTGTCGTCTGCAAACTTGATGATCTTATTGCTGGGGTAACTGGGAACACAATCATATGTGTAAAGCGTGTACAGAAGCGGGCTCAGCACACACCCCTGCGGCGTCCCCGTACTTATACTGAGATCCGCAGAGACATGAGAGCCCATCCTGACCCGTTGGGAATGATCTGATAGAAAATCTAGTATCCACCTGCATAAGCATGGCGGAAGCCCCAGATCTAATAATTTGGGCACCAGTCTATGCGGAAGAATAGTATTAAAAGCAGAACTAAAATCTACAAATAACAGTCTCGCATAAGTTCCTTGTTTCTCCAAATGGGTCAGAACAGCATGTAGGGCCGTAGCCACAACATCCTCCGTGGATCTCTTTCTCTTATATGCAAATTGACAAGGGTCAAGTCCAACTGGTAAACAAGCCAAAATACGGTTCCGCACCAACTTTTCAAAGCATTTCATTATGACAGGTGTAAGCGCCACAGGGCGGAAGTCATTCAGACTATCTATGTTAGGCTTTTTAGGCAGAGGTATAATAGTAGAGGATTTCAGACAAGGTGGGACAGTGGCATGGGCCAAAGACTGATTAAAAATCTTCATAAAAGTTTCTGCCAGCTGTTCTGAGCAGTCTTTCAGTGCCCTACCAGCCACTCCATCAGGACCCATAGACTTGCTCACATTTATCCCTTTTAATATTCGCCTCACTTCTCCCTCTTCCACTCTGGCAACATTCCCTAAGGGGAGTAATGACGATGACTCTGGCAACACTGCTGGATCCACTGCTGGTGTTACCTCAAATCGGGCGAAGAAGGTATTCAGCTCCTCCACCAGAGAAGCACTGCTCTCTACAGGCGATGAATTACTGGGTTTGTAGTCAGAAAGGTGCTGGATCCCCTGCCACACTTGCCTGGTGTTGTGACTACTCAGGTGATCTTCAGTTTTTCCTCTATACACAGCTTTTGCCTTCCTTATACCCCTCTTCAGGTTCGCCCTTTCTATACTATACAATACCCAGTCTCCAGTTCTAAAAGCAAAGTTTCTGGCCTTCAACAGTCTCTGAACTTCACTCGTCATCCAGGGCTTCCTGTTTGGATACATCTTTACATGCTTTTCCCTGGTGATGTTGGCGGTGCAGAATCTAATATAATCCAGGACCGTTGATGTGTAGGTCTCCAGATCTTGATGGTCAAACACATTCCAATCGGTCTCCTGGAAACAGTCCTGCAGCTGTTGATAGGCTCCATCAGGCCACACAGTAACAGTCCGTATTTGTATCGGGGCTTGTTTCCTAAGGGGTGTGTATGCTGGTGTCAAAAGCAGGGACACATGATCTGACCTACCAAGGTGTGCCAAGGGCTTAACCTCATATGCCCGTTTAATGTTTGTATACACCTTGTCAAGAGTATTCTCCCCCCTAGTTGCACATTTAATGTGCTGATGAAATTTTGGGAATACTGCCTTCAAGTCTGTATGATTGAAGTCTTCTGCGATGATCAGCACGGCCTCTGGGTATTTGCTCATTTTAGTATTGATGTTTCCATACAAAATATCCATGGCCATGCGTGCATTTGCAGTTGGTGCCACATACACCACCATTAATACTACTGCTGTAAATTCCCGGGGGAGATAAAAAGATCTACATTTAATCATTAAAAACTCTACCTCCAGGCAACAGTGGCTATCCAACCTGACCGAGTCCTTGCACCAGTTGTGATTTACGAAGATACACACTCCCCCACCTTGTTTCTTGCCAGAATCCTTTGTCCTGTCCAACCGGTGTGTAGTATAGCCTTGCAATTCAATAGCTGTGTTGGGAATGAAAGAGTTAAGCCATGTCTCTGTGAGTAGCAATGCACAGCAATCCTGAAAGTCTCCCTCAGCTCCAACACGCAGCCTCCACTCGTCAGGTTTGTTCACCAAAGACCTCACATTGGAATAGAAAATACTTGGGAGAGGTAATTTATAGCGTTGTTTTCTTATCTTTGCCCTTGTGTTCACATGGCCATTACCTCTACAGCCTCTTTTTTGCCTTCGCTCTCTCCTCCTCCTCCTCGTCTTCCTCCAGGTTTGATGATTTATGATTTCTGGAATCTTGCAAACCCACAGTTTTTCACACAGTTTTCCACACATAACACACTCTCCACTTCTGCTTCTATAAAACAACAATTCCTGATGGCTATAAATAACCCTACTTAACTGACCCTGTCTCAAAAGCAAGGAGCTCTCAGCTGCAGCGTCTGAACGCGCCACCATCTTTTAAAATCTCAAGTTATAGCCCCAAAGTAGCTGGAATGGAATTATTGATTGAGAGACCGCATGTCCAATATGGGAGTGGAATTTTTGTTAGACCTGGTCTCAGTATAATATAAGATGAAAACAATGGCAGGACGGAGTTAAAGCACAAGAAGACAAAAATCCATCCAACAAAAAATCCTTTACTGCAGGAAAATAATGCCTCACTGGCTGAGAGAAAACGAAGCTCTCCAGTTTACAGCTTTTCGAAAATCTTCCACTGGTTTTCTACAATGATACAATAAGTAATATTTACAATGGTGTAAAGACTAATTAGTATATACATATTTTAAAAGCATGTTACAATCAATAAATTATACAAGCATGTTACAATCAATAAATTTTGCTTACCGCACTGTTGGATTGGGGCCGTGGGCGGCCCTTGGGTCCCGGAGGAGACTGGTCAAGTAATGACACGAGACAAGATGGAGCGAAGACCAGTGGTTTATTGAGGGAAAATCATCATCATATATAGGAATTTAAGGCAGCGTGTGATAGAATCGTCATCTGACAGAAAATCACATCACCCATTTACCCGGGTTAATTGGGAACCTCTCTTGGGGAAGTTAATTAACTAAGGCAAATACTGACAGGGGAAATCCATTGTTCATGGCTTGCACCAGAGTAAACATGGCCACTATTTGCACTAGGCCTTGGGCTAATCTGCAAGTGTGGAATTACCTAATTCCTAACTCAAGTTAGATATTCAACTTCCTCCTGCCGAACTGCCTGCCAGGTCAGATATGGGTGAATCAATCTTATGACTATTAATCCGCTCCCCAATTTCTGTACCCGCAGAGGCCAGTGACCAGGGGTCTTCCTCAACCGGTGTAACCTCTGTCAGGGACAGTTATGCCAATTGTGCTCGCGGATACCACACTCCCCCTTTATTTGTTGTGGACCTGACAGACGGCCCTGCGTAGGAGGGGCATCAGCTGGTGTGGGGGGATGACGTTTCGGGGTTCCCTCCATGGGGGACATCTCGATAGCAGTGAGGGAATACATTGCACGAAACATCACACTGTTGTGCCCAGTATTACCACCCCCACAATCACCTTGAGTGTCGTCTGAAGCCAACCCCATGGGAACCACGACCACAACGAATCCCACCACCCCCACGAAGCATCCTCCTTGATGTTCTTGACCAGGGTGTAGAGGTCCGTGAGCTGGCTCTGTACTTTGCGTGTGTTGTCTGTAAGATTAAAGCAACACATGTCGTGGACAGACTCGCAGCCCAAATGATGTAACAACAAAAGGTAATCGATAGCTGTTCGATTGTCTAGGATGGCATGGCAAAGCTCTGCCTGCTCCTGGTTGAGCAGCGCTATCGCCGAGGAGGTGTGGTTAATGGCTTTTGCTAGCCCGCAAGCCAATTGACCAATTCTCCCAGCGTTGCCGACGGCTAAGCCTGGCACGCCAAGTATGCTGACTGCCAACGAGACGTACTCAGCTTGACTCAGAACCCTAATGTTGCTATCACATGAGCTGTCTAACTGGGTGGCGCGAGTGCGCCGTATGGGTGAGGAAACATTTGTGCTTGGAACAATCATATCCCTGGTGGGGAGTAACAATGTCAAGCGACTGATACAACATATGGAATCTGATACATTAGCGGGAATGTAATTCCAAGTGTACTGATTGCATGTGAAGAACCAACCTGAAGGCAGGGTAACATGAGCATACATTGAACCAATTGTCTCTGGGTTATCGCAAGTCCAATTGCTGCTGCCAGTGTCGAGGCAGCAGCGCTGAGTCCGGCCGACTGCGGAGCAGCTGGTCATTCGAGCACATGTAGCGTTCGGGCTGACCACCACTCGAGGGGTGTAGAGAGTGGCTGCATCAGCCGGCAAAGTCATGGTTAACTGAGTTCCCCAGCGAGCGTATGCTGAGAAACTCGTTGGGAAAAACGGACCGAAAATCCGCTTCACCAGCCAGTTGCCGTTCCTGGTGTGCGCGTCTGGAGTGTGGCACACCGGGATGAGACAGGTGCTCAAGATTGAGGCAGAACCGGCGTTCTGCTTTAGGCAAAAATCGGACTGGTTGACGAGGCTCGCCAACCTTTCCCATAGGTTGTAGTGCATCCGGGCAGAGAGGTCCCCGCCCGGCATCAGGTCGCTGGCCTTCAGCGAAGCTGCCTGAACGCCTCCCCCGGCCAGTAGGGAGAGGGTCAGGATGATGGTGACCGCCACGGAGTTGGCGGTAATCAGGGCAAAGACTGCAGACATGATGTTCTCCGGTGTCGGTTCCCCGTACTCGCATTGGACGACATCCTTGGCCTCATTGCAAAGGGTTTTGACCATCCCCCAGGTGATCTTCGGCGCTGCCATCTGCTGTCGCCGCTTCCTCCGCTGGGTCCCCTCGGTCAGGGTGAGGTCCTCCATCTCCGGGATCAGACTCGGGTCGGTCTGGGTCCCCGCCATGTGGCTCCAAGTGAGGCTTGACGCACCGGGCTGGAATCCAGATGACACCTGTAGGAGACATAACTGCAGCATACCCTCTTCCCCAGGTTACGAGTGGCGCCGGGCCCCTCCAGGAGGGATCCGGTGGCACTCGGTAATGAACCAGCGGCCGTGGGAGAGCTTCCGAGCGGCGGAAGTGTTCCTCCTGTGGCGTGCAATCTGAAAAAACATTAAGGTGATTATACGTGAACAACACCTTGTTCATACAATGCTGTGCCTGACCCTGAGACTTGGGGAGGGCTGGTGGCTCCCCCCTTTCTGTTTGTTTGTCAATGTAGGACTTGAGTGTCCGATTGACTCGTTCCACAATCGCTTGCCCCTGCGGATTGTATGGAACGCCAAAGGTATGTTTGATATCCCAGGTGGCCATGAAGTCGGCCAGCTGCCTAGAGCTGTAGGCCGGGGCATTATCGGTTTTCACGTGCCGTGGCTTGCCCATCGCCGCGAAGCAGGAAAGGAGATGCTGCTCCACGTGGGAAGCTGTCTCCCCTTTTTGTGCCGTTGCCCAAACGAATTGTGAAAACGTATCAATGCAAACGTGCATGTACTGCCATCTGCCAAATTGCGGGACATGTGTGATGTCCATTTGCCACACCTGGTTAGCCTCTGTCCCTCGTGGGTTGACCCCCCACGAGGGCCCCCCCGGTGCCCCTGCACAATGCTGACAAGAGCGAACTATGCCTTGGGCTTGAGAAAGTGGCAGGTTAAACAGTCTGGCGAGTGCTTTGGCATTCTGATGAAAGAATGCATGGCTCTGAATCGGAGTTGTGAATACACCCAAAACTGACCGCTGCTGAATTTCCTTTGCGGCCGCATCCGCTCTGCTATTGCCCGCGGAAATCGGACCAGGTAGGTCCTGGTGACTTCGGATGTGGGCGATATAGAGCGCTTCTGTGCGGTTCCACAAGTGAAATTGAGCTGTGAGGAACAGACTCAGCAAGTTTTTGTCTATCGCGGGGGTGATGTATGCTCCCGGTAGACTGTGAAGCAAATTCCTAACGTACTGGCTGTCAGTAATAATGTTGAGGTGTTCCTTGGCGAAGGTGCGCAAGGCAAGGTTCACCGCTGCCAACTCTGCCTGCTGCGCGGACTTCTGTGGAAGAGTTAGAAGCGTGCGCCAAGCCTGGCCCTCCTGCCAAGTTAAGACACCATATGTGCGACCCCCATCCGTGAAGACTGTTCTGGCCCCCTGAAGTGGAACCAGCGATATCAATTCGTACAAGCTGACTGTCTGCATTTGGAGCGAGACGAGTCTGGGGTCCTTTGGCAAGTGGTATGCCAAGCATCCGGTGAATCCCTCCAAGGCAATTGGAAGCGAGTCACCGAGCTGCATCAGCTACTGAACTTGCTCTTTGGTGAATGGGATCACGATTTTTGCTAAGTCGTGTCCCGAAATATCCCTTGCTCTCAGCCTTCCGCGGTAGACCACCGCGGAGACCAACTCTTGGGGGGAAACGATGTTTCGGGAAGAGGTGTTCAGCAAATACACCCATTCCACGATACTCGCTCCTCGCTCGGAGTCCACTCCTAGGGCTCCGGTGAACATGGATCCGGCCCGAACGATGTACAAGTTCAGGATCGGGGCATATGGCCCCTGAGTAATCCTGTCCACCCACCTTTGGCTGAGAATTTGGTTGACCTTCTCGAGAGTCAAATGTGCCTCTCGAGGAATTTGTATCCGGTCTGCCGGCTGCTTACCTAATGTTAGCAGTGAGAAGAGCGGCTTCAAAAGATCCGTATCCAATCAGAAATACGGTCTGGCCCAATTAATGTTACCCAAAACTTGCTGCAATTCTACCAAGGTGACTGAGTCTTTTAGGTTGATCTGGGGCAAAACTGGTGCTGCGAAAGAACGGAGAAGCCGATGACCCAAGTATGAGAATGGCTCGGTTCTCTGTACTTTCTCTGGGGCAATGAGTAACCCTTTTTCCCCCAGGCTGGCCTGGAGGTCTTTAAACATTTAGCTGCCGAGTTGCAGCGCTGCGACCAAGATATCGTCCATGAAATGGCATACTAAAGCTGTGGGGTGAAGGTTTCGAAACTTTGCCAGTGCGTTGTGAATATAAATTTGGCACAGGGTGGGCGAATTGAGCATCCCCTGTGGCAAATACTTCCACGCGTAACGCTGCGTGGGCTCGCTGTGGTTCACAACCGGCACCGTAAAGGCGAACCTTTCCCGATCCCTCGGATCTAAGGGAATGGTATAGAAACAATCCTTAAGGTCTACGACCAGGATCTCCCAACCCTCGGGGATCATATTTGGATTCGGAATGCTGCATTGAAGCGGTCCCATTGGCTGTATACATTTATTGATCTCTCTGAGATCGTGGAGGAGTCGCCACTTCCCCGACTTTTTCTTAATGACAAAAATGGGCGAATTCCAAGGTCTGGTGGACGGTTCTATATGTCCTGCATCTAGCTGTTCCTTAACCAGTTGCTTTAGGGCGACTAATTTCTCCCCCACTACCGGCCATTGCTCCACCCAGACTGGCGTGTTGGTAAGCCATTTAAGTGGCAGAGCCATTACCCGAAGGTAAGAGTGGCACGGTATTGCTGCAGAATGTCTCGCCCCCAAAGGTTGACGTGCACGTCCAGAATGTGCGGCCGAATGACCGCTGTGCCGTCAGCCCTAGGGATCGTGACTTCCACCCACTCCCGGCTTCTAAACGCTTCTTGGATGCTGCCTACCCCCCACACATCGGAGACCAGCTCAATGGCCTACTCCTGCGGCCACTGGCTTCGGCTGACCACCCTGACGTCAGCTCCGGTATCTAGCAACCCTGAGAACGGTTTTTTATTCAAAAATACCTCAATAACTGGCCGCCGTTTCCATTCTATGTTGGTTTCCACTGTTGCTAAGACCTGGTATCCTTGCACTGCCTCACTTGCGCTCGAGCAGTCTTCCGACCCGGACTCTGAGCTGTCCCTGAGCCTTCCCTGGCTATCTGCTGGCGAGTTACAAGGAACCATAATCAGTTGCGCTAGCGTGTCTCCCTTGCGAATGGTCTGGGGTAGGTGCGTCCAGAGTTGAACTTGGAGAACACCCGAAAAATTGGAGTCAATGACTCCCGGAATTACAAGAATTCCGCATGCTCCTGCGACACTACGAGGCAAAACTAAGCCTATGAAGCCTTTGAGCAGGGGTCCCATGTACTGGGAATCCACCAGATAGACTGTGCCTGGCAAGTCGCATGTGACGTCCGCCTGGCAAGTCAATTCTAGCCCTGTACTACCCTTGGGGCTGGCCTGCGCCTTCGCAATGTCTGGAATGTGATTGGAATCTAATCTAGCTCTGGCTCACCCAGAGCGAGGGAAGCCTCTGTTTGGACCGGGGCCAGAGATGTGCCCACGTTCCGGTTTCCCGAATTCAGACAGAATTTGGACCAATGGAAGCCTTTGTTACACTTCGGACACGGGGTGGTCGGAGCCTTGGAACGGCCGGAATGTTGTCCGCCGCCCTTGGATCGGCACTCCCTAACGAAGTGGCTGACCTTGCCACAATTGTGACATGCCCCTAGGTTTTTTTCTTGGGTTTCCTACCCCCTTGCACCGCCGCTGCCAGCAGACCCATTTTGTAGGAGTCCGTGCCAATGTCGGCGCAAGCCCTAATCATGTCCGTGAGAGTCAAATCGGGACGATTGCTCAGTAACTGCAGGATCTTACGGCAGTCGAGATTGGCGTTGTCTTTAGCCAATTTCATCATGAGCTCTTGTTGGGCTTGCTCATTATCGATCTATCTATTGATCGCTTCCTCTAAGCGATTGATAAAGTCCATGTAGGACTCCTGGGCGCCCTGTTTGACTGCGGTGTAATTTTTGGCCGCTTTGCCAGTTGCTGGGACCTTGAGAAAAGCCCTGAAGGCCGTCTCAGCTGACAACTGAAGGGTGGCGAGCGGCAAGGCGGTCTGCGCATCGATGGATTCGAAGGCACCTGAACCATATAATTGGTCAGGAATTATTGCCCCCTCCCCCATCCTGGCAGCCCTTGCCTGAGCCTCGAGGCGATACTCGCTGTCCTATAACAGATACTGGCTGGGGTTGAGCATCATCCACATGACGGCTTTCCAGTCGTGCGGGATGAACATCGTGTTTTCGCACACTTGCTGAAGCGTGCCCCTAGTGAAGCGACTCTGTAGTCCTGTCTCTGAAATGGCCTTCCGTATAGCCATGAGGAGCTTATACGGGACTGGTGAATGCACTATCTGCTGCTGCCCTGTGAGGGCATCTACCTCCAAGCGAATTGGACAAATCTGACTAAGCTCAGCTAGTTCTTCTGCTGGCAATTCCCACTTCCTGATCTCTTCCTCAACTGTGCGCTGAAGGGCACTCTTGGTAGTTCGGGAACCTGTAGCTATCAGAGAAGCGCCAGCGCTCCCCATTCCATGCATTCCACCGGTGACGTCTGCAGCTGTCACCGAGGGAAAGCTCCCTACACTACTCCGCTTAAACTGAAAGGACGGATAGAGCGCCGTGGGCACCGATGGCTCTGCTGGCGCTGGGGGTTCTTTGGCCTCTACCCGGACTGGGTCCACCTCTGCTAAGAGTTTCCTACATTTGCTCCATGTGCGAATTACGCCATCTGGAGCTTTCGGGGGTTGCTGAATGCAGACTCCTATCTGATCCCAGAGCTGAAGGGATAACATACCTACTTCTGGGTAAAGCAGGCAGTGTTCCCTCAAGAACACCAAAAGCCGCGCTAGTTCTCCACTGTGAAAGCTTATCTGATATACCCTGGCCAGGGTTTTGAATTCATCCTCATGAATTCTTTGACTAGCGGACCGACGTTGCCGCTGAGGACAAGTCCCCATATTACCTGCCGGGTCCTTTTAAGTCTCCTTCTCGGTACGATTCGACGCGTCTGAAGTTCAGGCAATAGGTTTTGCGTGACGAATCTCTGGGTAGAGCTCGGAGCGTGGACTACCGCCACGGGCCCTCAGTGGCCTCTGCGCTGTCAGGGGTTCACAACCGACCCTGAGCGGAACGTGTTTTTCCGTGCTGCAAGCCGCCGCGATAGCCGGAGCAAGCTGTAGGAAGCCTCTCTGAGATGCCTCGCCGCGGAGCTGTCTTCCCGATCGGCTGGCTTTCCGACCGGGCTGCCGCGCTGTCCTCCGGGGTGATCGGACACGGTTCTAGCGTAGAACCGGACCGCGTAGATCGCTTACTCACGAGTAGGATCACGTCGGGGTCACCAGATGTTGGATTGGGGCCGTGGGCGGCCCTTGGGTCCCGGAGGAGACTGGTCAAGTAACGACACGAGACAAGATGGAGCGAAGACCAGTGGTTTATTGAGGGAAAATCATCATCATATATAGGAATTCAAGGCAGCGTGTGATAGAATCGTCATCTGACAGAAAATCACATCACCCATTTACCCGGGTTAATTGGGAACCTCTCTTGGGGAAGTTAATTAACTAAGGCAAATACTGACAGGGGAAATCCATTGTTCATGGCTTGCACCAGAGTAAACATGGCCACTATTTGCGCTAGGGCTTGGGCTAATCTGCAAGTGTGGAATTACCTAATTCCTAACTCGAGTTAGATATTCAACTTCCTCCTGCCGAACTGCCTGCCAGGTCAGATATGGGTGAATCAATCTTATGACTATTAATCCGCTCCCCAATTTCTGTACCCGCAGAGGCCAGTGACCAGGGGTCTTCCTCAACCGGTGTAACCTCTGTCAGGGACAGTTATGCAATTGTGCTCGCGGATACCACACCTCACGGTATAATTTTTCAAGAAAATATATAGTGTTTATTCTTAGTTTTATTCGAAATGGACATTATTAACAATCAATTCCAGCGTGTCTGTAATACCCCTAGAAAAGCATTCTTAACTCCCAAGAGCAGGGAACCGTCTCATTTTATTAATTGTGCCTTTGAATATTCGCCTCTGGCATTTAAAATTAAGAATATCATTTCAAAATACTGGCACATCATTGAGGATATCCTGGGGTGCTCTCAGAAGCTTTTCATAGGTTTCAAAAAGACGCAGAACATTGGCAACATGGTGGTTCGTGCAGATGCCTTGTGTGCGACTCCCTCGTCCATTATTCGAGGGCACTATCAATGTGGGGGCTGTGCAGCATGTCGCTTCGCTATTGAAGCTAAAACCATGAGGATTCCTGGGGAACAACGGGAACATGTACTCACGGGGTGCACTAATTGCAACTCCCAAAATGCGGTGTATGCTATCATCTGAAGGTCCGGATCCTGGAGCATCGCTCTCGGATCCGGAGCCACTTACTCACTGCGCTTCTTGCGTCTCACTTTCTCGACAATAATCATAATGAAGATGACATCAAATTTATTGCATTAGAAAAGATACTTCCCAACATGTATGACAAAATGGGCATAAACAATAAACTATTACGGAGGGAAGCTCACTTTATTCACTTATTTAAATCATTAGCACCATTAGGATTAAACTCAGATCAGGATCTCAGCTGCTTCTTATAATTGTTGAACAGTCGCTTTAGGTAACATTTTATATGTGAATATCCTCATTGTTTCTTTAAGAACTTTCAGTGTTCTCTAGCATGATTACACTAGGGTTTGGTGGAGTAAGAATATAAGCAGTCACTTCGACTACCTTAGTTTAGTGTCTTGCACGGGAGACAAAGAAGGAGTCGCAGGAAGGACTAACACAGGTTTATTGATTGATGGTCTGTAAGAACATGTGGTAATGGCGGAGGTACATCTCATTATATACAGTAACACAATACATTTGAATCTGGCTGCACGGTAGCTTATTGGCTGCTACCGGCGTGACCTCGTCCCGGTCACGCCTCTCTCCTGTAGTTCTTCTTCTGTAGTTCCTCTGTGGTTCTTTGACATGCGGGAATCTCCCGCGGCTGTTCGTGATTTGGGGAATGTGAACCATGTGAGACTGAACGCTCACAGCTGCCTTCTATGGGCGGCTTGCTCGCGTTCCTTAGCAGCTGAGATACATTGTGATTTAGGCTTGTTACATTCATACATTTAAAGAGACATTGTACATGCATACATAACATCCCTCCCCCCTAGGATGGGACGAAGTCCCTCAACCATTGTGGCTTGCCGCAAGTGCGCCGGGGGCGTGCGGCCGCCTGACCTAATACAGGGGAGCCTGTGACTCCTGGATCTGTGGAGTCTCGTCCTGCAACGGAAAATGGAGACTCGTTAGTGGTTCCGTGGGGCGCTTGCGATGCCCTTGTCTTGGGGGACGGGAATGGAATGAACAGCTGGGAAGTGAACCCCTGTTTATTTCCTGAGGACCCCGGGGACCCTCCCAGCACAAACCTCGGGACCGACAAGGATGCCCTCGCGGTCCCGCCACCTCCTGTTGTCTGTTCGGGAGTTCGGGAACTAGTGGCGGGGGCGGGTGAGCTCCCGCCGGCTGCTTTCTTTTTAGGGGCCGGAACTATGGAGTACTCTAGGATACAGGAACCGGGGGGGCTGGAGGTACCAGGGGCTGAACTGAAACCCCTCTTCTCGCTAGGACGGGTGGGGGACCACTCCGCTAACTCCCCCTGGTACGGAAAATCAAAATCACTACTAAACTGATCCCTCTCTTTCAAAGTATCCTCCTCTGTGGATGAGAGCCCAGGATATGCGTTTGTATCCGCGGGTTCCTCCGTGTCTCCCCCTTGGGTAATGCGGGTGGGGGAGGACCCTAACGCTGACGCCCCTTTCCCTGTGACTCGCCTTCTGAGTTGGTCGGCGTGCCTTCTCCAAAGTAGCCCTGAACTGGTTTCGACCCTGTAGGATACCGGCCCCGTTTGCTCCACAATTGTGCCCGGTACCCACGCTGGTCCCGCGGCCGCGTAGTTTCTGCAGTGAACCGGGTCCCCTATCGCAAAACTTTTGGAGCTCCCTCCCCCCATGCTTATGTTCCTCCCTTCATCCTCCACCCTGGACAGATCCATCCGGTCAAAAAGGGTTACCGGACGCCTCCTCATGAGGAGTTCGGCTGGGGAAAAACCTGAGGCTAAGGGGGTTGTCCTGTAGCAGATGAGGAACTGGCACAATTGCAGGTTCAACTCACCGGGACCCATGCGCCGCAGTGCGTCTTTCGTAGTGCGCACTTGGCGCTCTACCTGACCATTTGTGGCGGGGTGGAACGGGGCAGCGGTTATGTGCCTGACGGCGTTCCTATCCATAAATGTCTTGAACTCTGCCGACGTGAAGGTACTAGCGTTATCGCTTACCAAAACGTCGGGCAGGCCGAAGCAGGCGAACAGCTTGCGCAACTGTTTAATGGTTGCGGCAGAGGAAGTGCTGTTCATGGGGATTACCTCCAACCACTTGGAGTAAGAGTCAACGACCAGGAGGAACAAGGACCCGCGGAAGGGGCCAGCGAAATCCACGTGGATTCGAGACCATGGGCCGCGGGCCGTGTCCCACTCTCTATGGGGTAGCTTGGATTCCTCGGGCCGAGAGCTCTGGCAGCTCTCGCACGTGCCCACTAATCGTTCTATATCTGCGTCTATTTTGGGCCACCAAACAAAACTCCTAGCTAGGGCCTTGGAGCGCACGATCCCCGGGTGGCTGGTGTGCAGTAGCTTCAGCACCCTCGCCCTCAGCTTCTCGGGAATGACTACCCGCTGTCCCCAGAGTAAGCAGCCCCTTTCCAGGGAAAGCTCCACTCTGCGTCTGCCAAACGGCTGGAATTCCTCACCTGGGGGAGTAGTGGGCCAGCCTTTCCTAACCCAGGAGCTGACTTGGGCTAGGGTCTTGTCGGCCGCCGTCGCCTTGGCGAGGTCGGCCGGGACAATGGGGGGTGAGTCGAGGGCCTCGATCAGCAGGACTTGGTGGTCCTGCTCCACCTCGCATGTGGGGTCTCCTAGGCTAGGGAGAGGGGATCGGGATAGTGCATCTGCATGGGAGATCTCTTTCCCTGGGCGGTAAATCAGCTCGTACTGGTAGGCGTTGAGGAATATAGCCCAACGCAACATCCTGGGGGATAAAATTTGGGGGGTCGGTTTGCCGGTGGTGAAGATTCCCAGCAACAGCTTGTGATCTGTCACCACCGTAAAGTCGCGGCCATACAAGAAGTCATGGAACTTTTTTGTTCCCGCAATTATGGCTAGGGCCTCCCTATCCGTTTGCGCGTAATTGCGCTCAGCCTTAGAAAGGGACCTTGAATAGTACGCCACCGGGGCCTCCCGCCCGCTCTCAAGCACGTGGCACAGAACCGCCCCCACCCCCACCGGGGATGCATCACATACTAGAACCACTGGTTTCCTCGGATCGAAATGGGTCAGGACAGCATTCGAGGAAAGGAGTGACTTTAACTCTTTAAATGCTTTCTCCTGCCTGTCCCCCCACCGCCAAGCCGCGTCCTTCTTTAGTAGGGCGTGCAGTGGCTCCGCGACCGATGCCTTCCTTGGCAGGAATGAATGATAAAAATTGAGGAGCCCCAGGAAAGACTGCAACTCTGGCTTTGCGGTGGGGTGGGGGGCATTCTTTACAGCTGCGACCTTGGACTCCGAGGGGCGAATTCCCTCTGGGGTTACCTTAAACCCGAGGAACTCGACTTCTCTTGCGAAAAATACGCATTTGTCTTTTCGAAGACGGAGCCCCGCTTTCTCGAAGGCTGAGAGGACCCCATCTAACCTCGTGGCTAGCTCTGCCTCACTCCCCGCTGTTATCAGGACATCATCGAAGTAGGGGAGAACACCTGGAAGCCCCTTTAATAGGCGTTCCACGAGGGCTTGGAAGATCCAGGGAGCCGAATTCACGCAAAACTGGAGGCGCGTCACTTTAAAGGCTCCCTTATGGGTCACAATCGTCTGTGCGGCGGCGGCAGCTGGGGTTACCGAGAGCTGTTGATAAGCCTGCGCTAAGTCTAGCTTGGCGAAGCACCTCCCCCCATGTAACGTGGCCAGTAGGTGGCTGACCACGGGCACCGGGTATGCATTTGGCCGAATGGCCTTATTAATCGTACATTTATAATCCGCACATATCCTGACCTCCCCGTTTGATTTAAGGGCCGTAACAATCGGCGTCTCCCATTCCGCCGAATCGACGGGAACCAAAATCCCCTGCCCCACCAGTTTGTCCAGTTCCGCCTCGATCTTGTCCTTTAGTGCGAAAGGCACTCTCCTTGGCTTGAGGCGGATGGGCCGGATCGCTGGATCTAGTTCAAAAGAGACTGGGGGCCCCCGGTACTTCCCGAGCCCCTTTTTGAAAACGTCTGGGTGTGCATTGCACACGTCCCGCATTGGGTCAGTCTCAATGGCGTTAATGCCAGACAGTTCGATTCCCAGGGGAGCAAACCACTGTGTTCCCAGAAGGCAGCACCTTCCCCCCTTGAGGACGACTAGGGGCAGTCTCTCCGAGTAGTTCTTAAATTTCACTTTGAACTTTCCCACCCCCAACACTGGGATCCCTTTTCCCTGCACGTCCCGCAAGTTCGACTTTAGGGCCCGCAGTTTGGGCCGCGCCTCTGGGGGAATGCGCATATACTCTCTCTGGGATAGGATGGAATAGGATGACCCCGAGTCTATCTCCATCCTCACTGGGAGCCCCTGTAACTGTACCTCAACGAAGAAACGCCGGTGCTCCAGTCCCACGCGGTTGACGCCTTCCTCGTCGGAACCGGTCGCGACCTTCCTCGTGCCGGTCGCCTTACGCTGGTGTCCCCGGGGGTGGCTTGGGCCGCTCCTGTCCTCGGTCCGTCCGCGCCTGCAAACTCTGGCGATGTGCCCTTTCCGACCGCAGTTGTGGCACTCGGCCTTGCGAAACGGGCACCTCGTGCGGTCGTGGGGCGCCCCACAACCGTCGCAACGGCGGTCTTTCCTGTCGCGGGTCTCACGCTTCTCCCCGCGCTTCCGAATCCGCTGGACGTCGTCGTCCTCGCTGGAACAGGGGTCTGTCGTTGTAGACGACTCCTCGGACATCGCTGGTGAGCCGGCGGGCGGCTTGGGGGCCTGCCAGGCAGTCTTTGTTGGTGTCCGCCGGGCCGCTTGCACTGGTGACTTGGCCCTCTCGGCCACGGCCCCTCGGGACTTGAACAGCCTGACCCCGCTCCTGGCCTCCTCGGCCGCTTGGGCCTCCCGCAGCACCTCGTTGAACGTGAGGCGGCTGTCGCGGGTCATCAGGCGCCTCTGTAGCTCCTCGTCCCTCAAACCACACAACATGCGGTCTCGGAGGGCCTGGTCCAGGTCGTCCCATTGGCAGTGCACCGCTGCCAGCCGGAGGGCCGCCGCGTAGGCGGACACGGACTCGCCTGGGCGCTGGTCTCGCCGGTGGAACGCGACCCGGGCTGGGAAGATTGAGACCGGCGGTTGGAAGTGCTCTCGCAGCGCTTCCAAGATGCGGTCGATGGGCACTTCGTCCACCTTTCGGGGGGCCACGAGGGTCATCAGGATGCGCATCACGGCCGGTCCCACCTGGGACAGGAAGTGCAAGCGCATCAGCGCGTCGTCGTCGACGCCGGTGGCTTCCATCGTGTGCCGAAACTGGCACTCGTAGAGCTCCCACTGCTCGGGCTCGCTGACATCGAACTGGTACGGCTTGACCTTGGGATTCGCCATCATCCCACCTTCGTCACCAATTTAGTGTCTTGCACGGGAGACAAAGAAGGAGTCGCAGGAAGGACTAACACAGGTTTATTGATTGATGGTCTGTAAGAACATATGGTAATGGCGGAGGTACATCTCATTATATACAGTAACACAATACATTTGAATCTGGCTGCACGGTAGCTTATTGGCTGCTACCGGCGTGACCTCGCCCCGGTCACGCCTCTCTCCTGTAGTTCTTCTTCTGTAGTTCCTCTGTGGTTCTTTGACATGCGGGAATCTCCCGCGGCTGTTCGTGATTTGGGGAATGTGAACCATGTGAGACTGAACGCTCGCAGCTGCCTTCTATGGGCGGCTTGCTCGCGTTCCTTAGCAGCTGAGATACATTGTGATTTAGGCTTGTTACATTCATACATTTAAAGAGACATTGTACATGCATACATAACACTTAGTAACGTCTATGGCGAATAGGACTCTACCATAAAGCCTGACACGAATAAAACTAAGAATAAACACTATATATTTTCTTGAAAAGTTATACCGTGAGGTAAGCAAAATTTATTGATTGTAACATGCTTGTATAATTTATTGATTGTAACATGCTTTTAAAATATGTATATACTAATTAGTCTTTACACCATTGTAAATATTACTTATTGTATCATTGTAGAAAACCAGTGGAAGTTTTTCGAAAAGCTGTAAACCGGAGAGCTTCGTTTTCTCTCAGCCAGTGAGGCATTATTTTCCTGCAGTAAAGGATTTTTTGTTGGATGGATTTTCGTCTTCTTGTGCTCAGTATAATATAAGCAGCATTGATGGAAATTAATAACACTGAAATTCTTACCATCTGAAATGCACAGTTCTCAGTTAACTCTGTTTATACGCCACCAGGAGTAAATTTTAGTTTTAATGAACTAGACAATTTTATTTATGACCAAATACATTTTGCTATTGGAGATTTTATTTGTCACAGTGAGGCCTAGGGATATAATCAGACCAATGAGGATGGTGCACAACTTGTATCTTGGGCAGACACCAATGACCTCTAATTTGTTCATGAACCAAAACTACCTGCATCCTTTAACAGTGGTTGATGGAGAAGGGGATATTATCCTGACAACATCTTTGTTGCCAAGAAGATAGCAGCACAGGGCATGAAAGTAGTTGATGATCCGATTCCACGCACTCAACACAGACACATCGTGTGCATAGTAAATGCTGCAGTAAAACCCCAGGAGGTGCCTTTTCGCATATGGTTTAAGTTTAGGATGGCTAAATTTTTGAGTGCAGTTGCATAAAAGTGTGGAGAAGATCCTTCTGCATCCAGATAAATAGCATGAATTTGTCCATCTTGTGAAAGTAATATCCAGGAGGTTGCCACACCCAGTATATTCAGGGCCTGACTGATGACACCAAACCTCTGCCTAGGTATCAGGCACTCTACAACCAGGATCCTTTCCAGGAAGTTAATGTTGAAGCTGGGGAAGAACTGATGCAGGCTGTAGCTGAAAGTCAGAAATCATGGTGCACATTAGTCGAGAACCTGGATATGAAGCAAAACAGTAGACCAGCTTGGAAACTCCTTAAAAATGTAGGTGGAGATTTAACTCAGCTACAGCAAAACTATACTGGAGTAACAGCAGGTTAAATAGCTAGTCATTTGCTAAAAAATGGAAAAACGCAAAGCAAAAAGGTGTGGGAACAAGCCAATCAAAGGAACAAGAGGGGGGAATTACTTAATGCCCCCTTTTGTGGCATCTGAATTTGAGGAAACAGTATGAAACCAAATAAAACAGCAGGCATTGATGACATAAGAACAGAATAGATAAAGTAGATAAAGCAGATTGGTCCTCACACATTGGAATGGTTTCTATGAGGCAGCTTCATTGGCAGCTTCCTCTAGAACCAGAGATTCTATGGGATGATGAATGAAAATAACAGCTGCTGGAGGTTGCAGAAGAATGGATTGCCACAAGGAAGTGTATTGTCTCCAACATTATATAATTAAGTAAGAAAGTGGCTTCATTTTGGCAGTTCAAAGTTTGATCTGGATATGTAAAATGAAGATGTAATTACAATCACAGATATCATTACAATCAGTGTTGGGCTCTAAAAAAATTACTACCTACTCTGTGGGCATGCTATGATGGCCGTGGCCAGGGGAAAAGCCTTGCATTGCACCTGAATTAGGACTACAGTACTTTATTTCAAAATTTGGATGGGCGGGGCCAGCCAGAATTTCTGCTACCGGTTCTGGCAAACTGGTGCGAACCTGCTGATGGCCACCACTGATTACAATAATAAAAAACAATTACACTATTTTTTATCATTGTAAGCCATCGAGAGTGATGCTTGCACCAATTGCGACGAGGTATAAAATAATAATAATATCATTAGTTATGCTAAAAGCATTTGATAGGCTGGAGTGGCTCTATTCTCTCTGCCGCAAAATCCAGGTTATGGGTACAAATTCACTAAATTAATAGTTAATGAACTTACTGTCATTGTTAAAACAAATGGTATTAATTTAGCATCCTTTGAACTACACAGATGGACAACAAGGTTGCCTTCAGGTCTGAGATTTACCTTTCAGTTTGTAATAACATTAAAGCCCTCAGCCTAAAATGTAAGGCAAGACAAGTTAAAATTATGGGATAAAAATAAGAGAAAATTTACAAAATTGATCTATATGCTGATAATATTAGAAAACTTACAAAATTTATCTATATGCTGATGATATTAGAAAGCTCAAATGCCCCTAGCTGACTTCAAAAGTCATAAGATTCCAAGTAAAACTAGAAAAATCTGAAGTCTTATGACACAAAATAAAATGGCAGAGCAAAAGCAGATTCACAAATCACCCAGATTGGGATTGCTGCTCTTGCATTAGATACATAGGTGTCAAAACAACAGAACAAAACTGACAATTTATACCAAGAAACTTTTAAAAACAGGACAGAATAAAAAGGCAAAAATGGGCCAAATTAAAACTCTCCATTCCAAGGTATTAACCAGCAAACAAAAGACACATTCTGCCCAAGTTAAAGTTTCTATTCCAGTTTCATAAGCAAGAAAGAGAAAAGGGAGGAACAGCAGTACATTATTTAAGCTATTACTTTGCAGTATTTTAGGTACACCAGCTGATCAAGTTAATAAAAAATGATGACACTCTGCTATTGGTGGAAACAGAAACAAACATTTTTAAAACAGTCAAATGTGAGTTTGTAAAAAAACAATTAGAAACAAATTGTTAAGCATTATAAATAACCTATTCTTAGTAACGGTCACATTCAAACCAGTAATAATATGCCTTGGAAAACTTTAGTGTTCTGAAACTGTCTTTTATGGTATTTTCACTTCCCTTGTCAGATACAGGCTACTTTATAGACACTAGAATCCTTGTTGGGAAAGGATGACTATCAATTGTTCCAAACATTTCCAAGAATAAACATCATCAACAACAAATATTTAAAACGTTGTGGCACCTAAAAGACTAACTCCTGTATTTTAATGTTAGCTTTCATGGATTTAATTAATTGAATTTAATTTAATTCTCACACTTGTATGCCGCCCAATCAGGAAACCCAACTCAGGGCGGCTCACAATAATTATACAGTAAACACAATAATACAATATAGATAATTATATCATATTCAACCTACAAAACCACATATAATATACTGTAAAATGATACGATGATACAATACTACAATGGCCTCTCCACTCCGGCCATAAGCAAAGTCTGGGGGCAACGGTGACGAAGTCCATCAAACATTACAAGGGGAAATACTTATTTAAAGTCCCCAACATTCAACCAGCACATCCACACAAAGACAGAGTGGCCGCAGCGTCCGGAGCAGCTGCCTCTCATCAAAGTGGATCAAGTCCACACCACTTTGTCAGACATAACAGTGAGATTTCATGGCATTAATTTATATCAGGTACAGAGGTACACAATGATTGCTTTAGTATAACAGATATTTTGCAAATCATTGTGGTTATTTACAACCAGGAATAACAGAAGATCCCTGAATGGGGTTCAGATTTCTTGCCATGAAGTTTGGTTCTGTTGAGTTATACATGGATGACACTGAGTTATAAATAGATGGATGTGAAACACATTGTGTTACACATCAATTAATGAGTTAATTGAGTTAATGAGTTGTGGACATGTGAGTGACCTAGTCAGGCTAATTACACATCATGTTCTTGAAGTGACCTGGGAATCACTGACCATCCCCTTGAAGTTTGATCTGTAAAGGTGGTATGGGTAAATTACATCATTTAACCTGTTGTGGTATTTTAAATTTGATAATGTCTCATAAGAACAGCCTTGCTGGAACAGGCCACAGCCCATCCAGTCCAGCATTCTGTCTCACACAGTGGCTCACCATTTCCTTCAGGGTATTCCCAAGGAGATGCCTTCACCTGTTTAGGATTCCCTGGAAATGGCATTGAGAGATATCCTGCCTATCTCTCCAACCCGGAGGTTGTCCTTAAGTATCCATAATTATAGCCATGGATACCCTTGTCCTCCATGAACTTGTCTAATCTTTTCTTAAAGCTGTCAAGACTGACAGGTGTCACCACTTCTTCTGGCAGGGAGTTCCATAGACCAGTGATCCTCTGGGTGAAAAAGTACTTTCTCTTATTTGTTTGAGAACTAGTACCCAAAGGTTTCATGGAGTGTCCCCTAGTTCTAGTGTTGTGCGATAGGGAAAACAGTTTTTCCTTATCTACTTTGTCCACACCGTGCATGATTTTATAAACTTCAATCAGGTCACCTCTTAGACACCGTCGTTCAAGAGTGAAAAGGCCCAACCGTTGCAGCCTCAGATGGTAAGGAAGGTGTTCCAGTCCCCTAATCATTCTGGTTGCCCTCCTCTGCACTTTCTCCAACTCCATAATATCCTTCTGGAGGTATGGCGACCAGAACTGTACACAGCATTCCAGATGGGGCCTCACCATAGATTTATAAAGAGGCAAAATGACACTTGCTGACTTATTTTCTATATCCTTCCTAATGATCCCTAGCATTGAGTTTGCTTTTTTCACTGCTGAGGCACACTGGGTTGACACCTTCATTGCGTTGTCCACCAAGACACCAAGGTCTCTTTCCTGGTTTGTTGCAGAGAGTTCAGACCCCATCAGTTTATAAATATAATTGGGTTTTTTTGCCCCAACATGCATCACTCTGCACTTACTAATGTTGAAGCTCATTTGCCACTGTTTTGCCCACTCCCCCAGGGTCAAGAGATCCCTCTGGAGCTCCTCACAATCTCTCACATTTTTCACTACTCTGTATAACGTAGTGTCGTCAGCAAATTTGGCTACCTTGCTTTTTACTCCTACCTCTAGATCATTTATGAAGAGGTTGAAAAGCAGGGGTCCCAGTACTGAACCTTGGGGGACCCCACTCTTGACTTCCCTCCACTTGGAGAAGTGTCCATTTAGTGCTACCCTCTGTTTCCTGTCCCTTAACCAGTTGCTGATCCAGAACAAGACCTGTCCCTTTATTCCATGACTGGTAAGTTTATTCAAGAGCCTTTGGTGCGCGACCTTGTCAAAAGCCTTCTGAAAGTCCAGATAAACAATGTCAACTTGATCCCCCTTATCCACATGCTTGTTGACACTCTCAAAAAATTCCAACAGATTAGTGAGGCATGATTTGCCCTTGCAAAAGCCATGTTGGCTCTCCTTTAGCAGCACCTTCTCTTCTATGTGCCTATTAATTCTATCTTTTAGGATGGTTTCCATCACTTTACCTGGGACACATGTCAAACTGACAGGTCGGTAATTTCCTGGATCACCCCTGGATCCTTTTTTGAAAATTGGTGTTACATTCGCTACCTTCCAGTCATCAGGCACAAAGCCTGATTTGAGGGAAAGATTATATATTTTGGCTAGGAGATCAGCAATTTCATCTTTAAGTTCCCTGAGAACTCGTGGATAGATGCCATCTGGTCCTGGTGATTTGTTAGTGTTTAGCTTAACAAGACATGTCCAGCATATGTATATATTTTATCTCTGCAGTCTCTCTCTGGATCCTTGTCTTGTTGCAAAGAGACTCAATTTGGGTTAGTTAGCACAATTGAGTCCACAACTCACACAGAGTTCAACTGGGGTTTATTCTGAGGTAAATGTAGGGAGGACTTGGTCTGTAACATATCATGACTCAATACTTATCAGAGAATAAACAAAACAAAAACGCTGTAGCATCTGAAGACTAACTGTTATGTTTTAATGTTAGCTTTCATGGATCAAGTCCACTTCTGATCCACGAAACCTAACATTTAAACGTAAGAGTTAGTTTTCAAAGTGCTACAGCATTTTTGTTTTGTTTATTCTCTGATATGCTTGAAACACAGACTAATACAGGGGTGCCCAAACTTCTTGGGCCGTGAGCCGGTCATGTGGTTCAGGGAGCCAATCAGTATGTCCTGGGCCCCAAATCTGGCCCCCGAAGCCAATTCATCCGGCCCACAAAGCCGTATGGGCGCATTTTACTTCCGCTTCCAGGAGCAACGAGGGCTTCGCGGGCCAGATGAAATGGCTACTACAGTATTCCAAAAAAGATCATGACTCGTTATTGTTCCTTTTTTTAAAAAAAAGCTCAAATTTCCCTGCCCAGATCTGGTGACAGGACGAGCCAGAAACCCAGGCAGCAAAATAAACAGTCATTTTCGTAAATAAATGAATCTCTCGCCCAATGTTGCGAGTTGCGTGACCGCCAGAGGCCTTCCGATTTTGCAAGCAAAGCCAGAGGAAGTGGCTGTGGCTCTCTACCCAGGAACATCCTAGCTCTCCAAGTAAGCTGCGCCAATGAGGGGTTTTGGTGTGCCTTCCCCTCCCCTCCAGTCCTGAGCTCAAAAATGTCAGGGAGACGGACGGACTTCCTCTTGATCCGACCGAAGTGGGAACTGAGTCCTGCCGCAGCTCCTGGGGCGCCTTTGGCGAACCTCCTGGGAAATCCCTCAGGATGGAGGCGACATGCTTAGGGGCGAAGGCTCCAGTGTGCAAAATGAGAGCGGCGACCCTACAAATCCTGTGGTTAGTGAGATGGAGAGACGGGGTGTTCTGGAATTAAAATACAAAATAAAGGTACAGTATCTGTAGAGAGGAGGTAAACAGCGTTCCGTGCGCTCCGGTGTTCTAGTCATGCCTGCCACGCGACCACACGGAAACATCTGCAGAAGCAGACAGCGCTGGCTCTTCGGCTATGAAACAGAGACGAGCACTGAACCCTAGAGTCAGATACGACTGGCTTTCGACTCGAGCAAAGGCGACCTTTACTAGAGAGGAGGATCTGTTTTCGTGTTGCACGTAGAGGAGACGTTTCTAACTAGATTGACAAGCCTCTACTCCGGAATGGAAGGAGATGGTTGCAAAGCAGATCGACGCAGGTAATTCACGTTTGGATTAACGAGAGTATGTGTGGGGCGTTCCGTGATAGTTAGAGGCACCACTTGGGTCAGCAATGAAACACCACTGGGGCCCTACAGAAGTCATTAAACTACAGTTCCTGTCATCTACCTCTCTTCCACCTTTTGCCCATGTGGTCTGGAGATGGAAAGAAGGTGGAGTCTGGCAATAACATCTGATGGGCTGGAACATCTGGAATCCCTGCTCCACCACACCTTCCCACAGGATTTGCCAACGAAAGTGGGGGAAGGAGGAAAGGCTTTAAACTAGGCATTCTCAAACTGCAGGCCGGATGCAGCCCTTGGCACCATCTCATGTGGTCCCCCCCACCGCCTCCACCACACCAGGAAGTGCCATGTGGTGGAGGAGGGCAAAATGGCCATCCGGTCCCCAAAGCTGTCTGTGGGAGCATGACCTGGCCCCCGGCTTGAAAAGGTTGAGAACACCTGCTTTAAATGCTCTGGGGAGGTATATAAGTGCAATTGCTTTTACCATTATATCAGCCACCTAGTACTGTGGTTAGTGGTTAAGATGCTGAACTTAATGACTGGAAGGTAGGCAGGTCAGCAGTTTGAGACCTGAGTGCTACATGATGGAGTGAGCCCCCGTCTCTGTCCCAGCTCCTGCCAACCTAACAGTTTGCTTTGTTGCTGGACAAAATTAAAGCATCATTGGTACATGTTTCTGGTAGTAACTGGCAGATTAGCAAATGAGCCAGATTCTGTATCTCTCTACATTTGAGAGTACCCTGGACAAGAACAAATAGGTTGATCTTAAAGGAAATCAGCCCTGACTGCTCCTTAGAAGGTCAAATAGTAAAGATGAAGCTAAAGTACTTTGGACATCAAATGAGAAGAGAGGATTCGCTTGAGAAGGCTTTGATGCTGGGAAAGGTGGAGGGCAAAAGAAGAAGGGGCGGCCAAAAATGAGATGGCTAGATGATATTGTAGACACAACGGGCACAGAGCTGGGCGGGTTGAGGAGAATGGTGGAGGACAGGGGTGCCTGGTGGGTAATGGTACATAGGGTTGCAAACGGTCGGAATCGACTGTGCGACTGAACAACAACATTCTTAGAGTGTGTTGTTGTCTGCCAGCAGCAATTGAACATGTTGGTCTTGCATTTTAGGGACTCCGAACATCAGTCTGTTCAGGGTCCTCCAAGTGATGTAGGGGAGGTTGAGTTCCTCAGCCATATGTTCCTTTAATATCACTCCTTGTCCAGTGAGCTCCTTCGTCCATCTTCTAATTTGGTTTTGCTCTTGCGTACTCTCAAGAATGTTTGTTCTTGCCATAAAGCCCTTCCTGGTTCTGAGGTGGCAGACTTGAGGCACATATTCTTCCAGAGGATGTCAAGGGTCATCCTCTTGTTTAGTTCTTTTGGTGTCTACTGTTTCCTTATTTTAGGTGGAGTGATACCAACCAGATGATGTAGTTTTGAGTCATCCTGTTACTATATGCATTGTTTCATTCACAGCAATGTCAACTTGTTTTGGGTGTGTGGATGCGCTGGAGTAGCATACTCTGATGCAGAGACACTCAGGACCAAAGCTGTTGTGCGCAGCGTGAATGGTTGAGTTCCCCTTGTATAGTTTGTCAACTTCCTAATGATGTTGTTCCTCGTACTAACTTCACCTTTGGTATTCAGGAAGTGCTGTTTAAAAGAGAGTGTCCTGTCAAGTGTCACACCGAGGTATTTTGGTGCTGAACAATGCTGTAATCGATTGCCTAGGCCAGTGTACTGTACTGTATTAAGTATAGGGCCATCTCTGCTTTTGCAAGCCATGCAAGGCATATGCAACCCTATGAGCACTATTTCAGAAGAACATCCTACTGGATTCCATGACAAGTGGGTACAAAGTTTTAGTAGTCCTGCAACATGGCCTTCATAATAAATATTTTTTAAAAATATGAATTATCATTTTTCACTTTGGCATCCATGCACCACTAATATCTTGCTCTTCTGCCCACTTTTTAGTAAAAGGTGCCACAACTTTAGAAGAACATCCAAAGGCTACCTTTACACTTATTTTAATGACCTCTCACCTGAAAGGTATGGGTTACTCGTGCCATAATGGTGAGCCTTAAGAAAAATGTAACTGTTCGAGGCAACATGGAATGAGTATTTGAAACATTGTTTTTGAGAAAGGATCATATTTTATTTACTGAATGAGAACATTGAACTGAGAAGAATCATTGTTTAATTTGTCATTAAGAAAGAGCATCTTTGGATAGCCATAATAAATTTACAATTTTCTTGCCTCAAACGGTTACATTTTTCTTGTGGTTCTGACACCGTTTGACCGGTTCCTTGGATAATGGTGAACCTTGGCACTCCAGGTGTTTTTGGACTTCAATTCCCAGAAGCCCAAGTCAGCAGTCCTGCTGATCAGGGCTTCTGGGAATTGAAGTCCAAGAACACCTGGAGTGCCAAGGTTGGCTATCACTGCCCTAGGATCTCCAGATGGGATGAAGAAGGGATCCCTTTTGAAAGCCACGTTTCCCTAAGGATCCTTTTCCTCTTTGGAGGAGGCCGCCCTTTTCGAGTCTCATCAACAGGGGGCGTCGTCGTCGTCAGGTTGCCGAGCAAAGGAGAAAAGAGGGCCGTTCTTATTCCCTTTAGCTCAAGCGGATGAGAGAAGAAAAGGCACTTCCTGCCGTAAGTGGCGCCGCCGTCCCTGTCGCGCGAGTGCAGCTGGCTCGAGCCATCGCCCGCCCCCCCCCCCCCCCCCACCGCGGTCAGAAAGAGGGAAGCCAGCCGCTTCGGTGTCGGACCAGAGGGAAGACTGTAGGCAGCCTGGCTGCAAACCTGGGAGTGGTGGTGGGGGGAATTCCGAAGAGGCGGGACGGGGACGGGGACGCTCTCCAGGTAACGAGGCAGCTCGGGAAAACGCATTGGTATACAGTACAGTACAGGTGAAACTCGGAAAATTAGAATATCGTGCAAATGTTCATTCATTTCACTTAGAAGGTGAAACAAATATATGAGATAGACTCCACTACATGCAAAGCGAGAGATGGCATGCCTTAATTCGTTATGATTGGGATGATCATGGCGTACAGCGTACATGAGATCATGTGATGATTATGGGGTACATGAGATTGGAGGGGTTGGGGTTTTCATAAGATGTAAGCCATAAGCATCAGTATTCTAACAAAGTCAGGCTTGAACTATCTCGCTTTGCATGCCATGAGTCTATCTCATATATTTGTTTCACCTTTTCAGTTGCATCACTGGACTGAATGAACATTGGCACGATATTCTAATTTTCTGAGTTTCACCTGTACTGTACTTGCATTTAGGTAGCTCTGAACCATACTGCCAGCGGCTCAATGCCAAGCGGCGCTTAACTAACCTGACAACCCTGAGGACTAACGGCTTTGGCTACCAAAGTCCACAGGGAAGGGTGATGGTCCCCAAATGGATTAAATCCCGCTTGAATCCTTCTGGATGGAGGGCAACAGCTTCATCCATACTGGCCTGGGGCCAATGAGGACGTTGCGTGCCAAAAAAGAGCTCAGGACGAGAAAGTGACTCGCAGAACTGGATCAGTGGTACAGGTGTCATGTTGCGATTCAGAAGGCAGATGAAATGCCACTGTGTTATATTCTCAGTTTAGTCTTCATGGCTGATTGCCATGACGATCGCCTATATTCAGATTCGGATGCGACAGAAGAAGAATGATCTATTTAAGGTTCAGGAGAAGAACCCTACCCAGTTTAGACCTAAGGCCCATCTGGGTCCATATTCTATTTCTATAATGGGCGGTCAGGTACCCTTGAGTTGGACAAGAGGAGGGCCGCAGCACCTTCTTATTCTTCCAGCAGGAATTGTTCAATTAATGACTAGGCTAGAGACATGGAAGAGAGCTGGTAGCTTTGGTGTCTGAATAGGCAAACAAGAAAATAATATAATTATATTTATTCTCATGAATATTGTTGCTGGGTAAGATTGAGCTGGGAGATGGAATGCAATTATGTGATTATGTGCACACATTTCAAATATGGAGGTACAACTTGTATGCACATTTTATCTGCTGTCTAAGGAAGTACATTGTACAGTATTCTGTAAATGCCTTATTCGAGCTAATCCTGTACAATGATTTTTTTTCTTCCTTCCTTCCTGTACGATACATAATAAAATTAATAAAATGCAAATTATTATAAAGCTGGGAGAAGTACACCAGATAATTTTCATGCAATAAAAGGCATCATCAAGGGTTTGAGGGGGGGGGGAAACTAACACCAGATTTTGTATAATATTTTGACCTCTTATTATTGGCACAACAATAGATAGGGGAGGGGGAAGAGTTGTAAACTACTTTTCCCATTCTATGTCCATTTTGTGCCTGCTTCCATCCATTTTTTATGGAATAAAATCCATTCTCGTTTTTAAAAATCTAGAAAAAAATATGTTTTGTGCATCTTTTCCAAATTATGTATATTTGTTTGCCAACCTTTGCATTCTTGGCTAAACTACATTTTTACATTATTGTGTGCATTTTTGTGCACGCATTTCCACTGTGCACGCATTTCCACTGTGCACAATCAGGTTTGCTTATGAAAAATGTATTTGGTCTGTCTTAATTGCCACCAGTGTAGGTCAGGAGATGTCTTCCTAAAGAGGTTTATGAACTCACGCATGCCCTTAATCTCAAGAGGAATTTGAGTCAATGGTATTGTGCTGCATCTAGTAGGAGTGGAACCAAAGATCTGATAGCAGGAAGGAAGTTTTGTGAATGTGTAACAGTCCATATTTCCAATTTTTTGCAAAAGGGAACCCAGAAGGCATGCTTGCGAAGCAGAGTGTGTCTACTGAAGTGTGGGAGGTTTCTACTGCATCTTCCAACAATGCTGATTGGAAAAATTAATTTGAATTAAAGGTCTGATTCAAGTGACAAAAATTCTATACAGCTCAGAAAGACATTTGACTTCAAGTTATGATTGTGCTTCCCAAAATGCTTGTTCTGTTCTCATTATTTTTAGGGATAGTGGGATGTGAGGTGGTGAGGAGAGATGACTGGCCACATCAATTTTAGTTTTGTTTGTTTGTTTTAACAGGTGATGAGATGGCCACTGTGACAGAAGGCCAGGTGCATGTGAAAGAAGAACCAGAGAGCATGATGTTAACAGATGCCTCTGTGGAGACAGTCCCCCAAAATTGCAAACGGGAGAGTGTGTGTGAGAGTCCAAATCCCACAGAGAAGGAAAAAGAAGCCTCTTCTAACAAAATACAACACAAAGCTGCTCAAAAAAAGGAGAAAAGTTTTAAAAGCCTTGACCAAATTGTTATCCAGCAGTTGATTCACATTGGAGACAGAAAAATTAGATGCAGCAAGCAGAATACCTTCTGTCAGAACATAGGACTCAGGAAGCCCCAAATCATTCATTTGGGAGAGAAACCGTACCTATGCATTATTTGCGAGAAAACGTTCCGTAACCACTCTGGTCTGTTGGTACATCAAAGAATCCACACAGGAGAGAAGCCCTATAAATGCCCCGATTGTGAGAAAAGCTTCAATCAGCTCTCTCACCTGACCTCCCACCGTGGGACCCACACTGGAGAGAAGCCCTTCAAATGCTTCGATTGTGGGAAAAGCTTCAGTTACAACTCTGGGCTCATCATACATCAACGGATTCACACCGGAGAGAAACCATACAGATGCAGCGACTGTGACAAGAGGTTCAGTCAGAAATCACACATGCTTTCGCATCAGAGAACCCACGTAGGAGAGAAATCCTTTAAATGTCTTGACTGTGGGAAGAGCTTCAGCTATAACTCTGGCCTTGTTATACACCAGCGCATCCACACAGGGGAGAAGCCCTATAAATGCTCCGTCTGTGGGAAGAGCTTCAACCAGAGGTCACACCTCATTTCACACCAAGGCATCCACACAGGGCAGAAGCCGTATGTGTGTAAGGACTGTGGGAAGAGCTTTAGCTTCAACTCTGGGCTGGTGATACACCAACGGCTTCATACAGGGGAGAAACCTTACAAATGCTCCGACTGCGGGAAGAGTTTCAACCAGAAATCTCATCTTGTTTCACACCAGAGAGTTCACACTGGACAAAAAACCCTGACTGTTTGAAAACTCTTTGTACAGGACACTTGTTTATAAGCATGAAGAATTTTACTTCCCCAAAATCTAAGGCAGTGATGGCGAACATTTTAGAGACTGAGTGCCCAAACTCACCTTCGCCACAGACTCAACAAGCTGCCATCCACGCCACAACCTCATGCCGCATGTGAGCCACCTGTCTTATCTTCGACAGGAGAGGGAGGAAGCGCTCTCATTGGGCTGTTGGGCAGAGGGGCGGGGTGAATCTGTTGGGGGGAGGGAGGAAGTGCTCCCATTGGGCTGCTAGGCAGAGGGGCGGGGTGAACTTTGTTGGGGGGGAGGGAGGAAGCGCTCCCATTGGGCTGCTGGTCAGGGGGGCAGGGTAAGCTCTGTGCTGGGGCGACAGTGTGCATGCCCACAGAGAGGGCTCTGAGTGCCCACCTCAGGCACGGGTGATGTAGGTTCGCCACCACTGCTCTAATCTTTATCTTGCAGGTAGCAGCACATCATTGGTATTTCTCAATCCTTGATTTGCAAAGCAGTATATTTGTTGTACAGTTTTACAGGTGAGTTTATTTGTGTGTTGTACCAAAGAGAATATCTGCAGATATCAGCATTCCACAGAGAAGGAGGGTGGTGGAGCTGTGACAATCCAGGCACTCAAGAAATATGAGTAGGCATAGTGGAAAAATGCCTATACTGTAATGCACCGAAGAGAGCTCGTATAGATCATGGTTTGAAGCACTTAATTGCAGAGCTAAGGATCAGGAGTTCTGATCCTTACTATGCCTCTCAGGAGAGGTGCCACTGAAGAACATGCATTGGCTGGTAGGGTTTTATGCCCTGTACCTGTCCCAGAATACCAACCGAGGAAGAGATTGTCAAACCACTTATGCATATTTTATAACAAGAAGACTCTTTAGTTGGTTCTCATAAGCCAAAATCACCTTCATGGTACATACTTCTTGTTGTACCATATCCGATTCCAAATATTGGCTATCATCATGGCGATCAGCCATGAAGATTGTCCTGAGAACAATATATAATGCATTACCCTTCCATTTTCCTTCCGCATCACAGTGTGACCCCTGTACCACTGGTCCAGTTGCACAAGTCCCTTTCTGGTCCTGAGCCCTCTTGGCACACAAAGTCCTGCTCAGCCCCAGGCCAGGATGGATGAAGCTGCTGCCCTCCATCAAGATGGATTCAAGCGAGATTTAATTCACTTGGAGACCATCACCCCTACAATTATTAGAATTCACTAATATTCTTCAGTTTTACAAGGAGAAAACTCCCCAATGTGTTTAATGATTTTCATTTGTTTATTTTATCTATTTACCACATCTAAACATCTCGAGCAATGTCCAAATCTAAAACCGACCAAAACAAACCCTGGATTAAACCCTGTGTAAACCTCAGATGGGATAGGCTCAATGAAATGAATGGAAATTATTAGCTACTATGTACACAGATACATAGGTTCTATTCTAGTTAGAATTAATGGATGGAGTTAGCCTACCAAACAATAATGGGTTAAAAACAAAAAAGAACCTTGTGACACCTTAAAGACCAACAAGTTTATATTGAAACCCACTTCTCAGGTGCAAATAAAGTAATACAAAAAATCAGATGCAGCTAATGCAAGCCCCCCTCCCCCCTTGCTTTTATTGTACCACAAAACTCATCAGTTTTGCTGCAAAAGACTGGACATAATTAACCCACCTTTCCCAAAAATGTCTATTTTGTTTAACACGTCATGCTAAAGGGCCTACTGATTTACTACAAGAAGAAATTATCTTTTGTTATTACATTTTATGCCACCCCACCTATTTGGGATATTTCCCACTTACACGCATGGGAGGCGAGGGTTGGCGCCACCTGGCACAACAGGTGAACCCTTTGGCTATGATCCTGATGATGCCCATGTCTGAAATGCCATTGTTGCCTCTAAATACTGCTTTACCTAATACAGAACTAAAGAGGCACATTGGTCCATAATAAGAAAAAACAACTTCCAAGAACCACAGATAGATAATACTTTTATTAGGACCACCAGCAATTCCATAAGAATCTGTAGGCTTTTACATTTTCTAGAAGTCTTTGTAAGGTTAGGTGGTAAAAAAGCAAAAGCTAGCCAGAAAAAGAAGCCTAGGATTTGATTAGATGTTTTAAATTGTAAATTGCAAACTTCATCATTTTTTAAAAAAAATGTTTTCAAGAACAATAAGCTTAAAAAGTAAGCTCTATTTTTATTTTCTTGTCGTGATACATAATAAATATTGCCTATCACTCATAAAATGCATGCATACCTTTCAAGTAATTTGTGTCTTGTGGTATTATGTCAGTTTAGTTAATAGGGCTGTGTTCCAGATACAATTAAACGAATAATTTACAGAGGAAGCTTTTTTTAAATTCTTGATGGTTGCTATATCTATCTTTGCCACAGCAAGTAGACTTGAGGCTAGTTCAATATCATATTCATTAGCCAGTCTTTGTATATAACTGAACATACCAGTAGTAATTTTAGAATCCAGTGGTATGTCATTTATTTTATTATTTTTATTTAATAGATTTATATACCACCCTAATCTGGTGGACTCTGGGCGGTGTACATAGGCCAGCGAGCACCTCACTTTCCATACAATAAAACAAGTTAAAACCAATATAAAAACAATTAAAAACCCTTAAGAACATTTGGTAATATTGCCCACCGCTGTGCCATTTTGCTATCTAAAACCAAATATAAAATCAACATAACATTAACATTAAAATTGGTTACAGGAGGGGGGGGGAGCCCCAGATGAGCCAGAAAGGGGAGCTTGTAGTCCATGTTTTTAATCATCATGATATGCCAATTTTTTTTCTTTTCAAACAGAATCAAATATATGTAGTATATCTGTCTGCTGTGAGTTACATCTCCCAATTTTTATCCAGCAATTTTAAAATGTATAATTGTTAATTTATAAGAATTTATATTGAATTGATATTTTCCCAAATCATTTCCCTTCTGTCAAATTAAGGTTTAGTTGCAAGACCTTTTCCCAAATAGATTAAGGGAGGAGTAAGACAAGGATGCATTTTGTCACCCTGCTTACTCAACTTATACACAGAGCACATAATGTGCAATGCAGGGATGGAGGAATCACAATATGGGATCAAAATTGCTGGGAGAAACATCAACAATTTGAGATATACAGATGATACCACCCTAATGGCAGAAAGTGAGGAAGACCTAAAGAAGCTGCTGCTTAGGTTGGAAGAAGAGAGTGTAAAAGTTGGCTTGAGACTCAATATCAAGAAAACCAAGATAATGGCAACAGGCCATATCAGTCCCTGGAAAATAGATGGGGAAGAAGTAGAAGCAGTGACAGATTTTACATTCTTAGGATCAAAGATCACTGCAGATGGGGATTGCAGCCATAAAATAAAAAGGCGACTGATTCTTGGGAGACAAGATATGAGAAACCTGGGGAACACAGTGAAAAGCAGAGACATCTCACTGCAAACAAAGGTCCACATAGTCAAAGCAATGGTATTCCCAGTGGTAATGTATGGGTGTGAGAGCTGGACCATTAGAAAGGCTGAGCGAAGAAAAATAGATGCCTTTGAGATGTGGTGCTGGAGGAGAGTTTTGAGAATCCCCTGGACAGTGAGGAGAACAAATAGGTCAATCTTAGAAGAGATTAGCCTTGACTGCTCCTTAGAAGGACAAATAACAAAGATGAAGCTGAAGTATTTTGGACACCAAATGAGAAGAGAAGATTCACTTGAGAAAGCCTTGATGCTGGGGAAGGTGGAGGGCAAAAGAAGAAGGGGGCGGCCAAAGATGAGATGGCTGGATGGTATTGTAGACACAATGGGCGCAGAGCTGGGCAGACAGGAGGATGGTGGAGGACAGGGGAGCCTGGAGGACAATGGTCCATAGGGTTGCAAAGAGTCAGAATCAACTGTGCGACTGAACAACAACAACAACAAAATCCAAATCTAATAACTGAGTAAATCTGATTTATCACTTCCCCAGACATATAATTTCTATTTTTTATTAACTCAAACACTTTTTTGATCTCAGCTCTCTGTATTTTCTTAGCAAAGGAGTCCCCGTCAAATTCCTGTTACTTAATTATTCCTGCTGAAAGCAAATGGTGTAACTTCCGGTCCCCATTTGGAGCCCAAAACTTGGCACAGAGATTTGTTAATTGCCTGCAAAGCTTCACTGGAAGTTATGTTATTTCCCTTCCACATGTACAACTAAGCAACAGTATATTGGTCACTCAGTAACAAAAGCAATTTTTTAAACTGGTAAATTCCTATATAAATGATTTCCCCCCCAATGAAATACAGTATCTCCATTGATTGGCAGCCTGACAAAGGAATATGTAATGTTTTTTTAACCAGTCTCCTTGATTAAAACTAAAACCTGATTCAAATATTTATACTGTATATTCCATCCTATCAAAATCTTTCTCCACATCTAGAAAAAGTAGCTTAACATCTTTGCTAGTGTTTCTGATGTCCCAAAGCCATAATATGAGGAGATATTTTAAACCATGAATTCCATAATTGAACTCAGTCACTACATCTTGAGACTGAGTTTTTAACTACAGACTTCATGGCTTAAAACATCTGGCCAAATTATGTGATAAGGAGATAACTCTGTTTCCCAGTGCAATAATGCACAGGGACTGCCATCTTACTTGTTCACCGTATACTTTCAGGTCCTTTATTTATAGGGATGGAGAAAGAATTCATTTGATATTCCCATACATATGGCCTCTATCCCGAAACCTAAGTCTATCATCAGATCCTAAATCTACAGCATCAGGATAAAATGAAATTTGGATCTTGCTCCTGTCCCCAACACAAGTATTTTAATGGCCAGTCAAATTCATGAAGGATTTGAAACCTTTCTTTTTTAAATGATATTTTAGTTTGTATAACAGAAGAAGAAACCAAGTTTTGTAGTACCTTGAAAACTATCAGATTTATTTTAGTGTGAACTTTCATGCAGTACAATTCCTTTTTTAAAGATGCAATCTACCGTACTTCTTTTTGTTGTTGTTCAGTCGCACAGTCGATTCCGACTCTTTGCGACCCTATGGACCATCGCTCTCCAGGCACCTCTGTCCTCCACCATCCTCCTTAGTCCACACAGCCCCGTGCCCATTGTGTCTACAATACCATCTAGCCATCTCATCTTTGGCCGTCCCCTTCTTCTTTTGCCCTCCACCTTCCCCAGCATCAAGGCCTTCTCAAGTGAATCCTCTCTTCTCATTTGATGTCCAAAATACTTCAACTTCATCTTTGTTATTTGTCCTTCTAAGGAGCACTCAGGGCTAATCTCTTCTAATATTGACCTATTTGTTCTCCTCGCTGTCCAGGGGACTCTCAAAACTCTCCTCCAGCACCACATCTCAAAGGCATCTATTTTTCTTCGCTCAGCCTTTCTAATGGTCCAGCTCTCACAGCCATACATCACCACCGGAAATACCATTGCTTTGACTATGCGGACCTTTGTTTGCAGTGAGATATCTCTACTTTTCACTATGTTCCCCAGGTTTTTCATAGCTTGTCTCCCAAGAATCAGTCGCCTTTTTATTTCATGGCTGCAATCCCCATCTGCAGAGATCTTGGATCCTAAGAAAGTAAAATCTGTTACTGCTTCTACTTCTTCCCCATCTATTTTCCAGGGACTTATAGCGCCTGTTGCCATTATCTTGGTTTTCTTGATATTGAGTCTCAGGCCAGCTTTTGCACTCTCTTCTTTCAACCTAATCAGGAGCTTCTTTAGGTCTTCTTCACTTTCTGCCATTAGGGTGGTATCATCTGCATATCTCAAATTGTTGATGTTTCTCCCAGCAATTTTGATCCCATATGGTGATTCCTCCATCCCTGCATTGCGCATTATGTGCTCTGTGTATAAGTTGAATAAGCAGGGTGACAGAATGCAGCCTTGTCTTACTCCTTTTCCTATTCCAAACCACTCCGTCATTCCATACTCTGTCCTAACTGTTGCTTCTTGACTCATGTACAGATTTCTCATGAGACATATGAGGTGTTCTGGTATTCCCATCTCTTTAATTACTTGCCACATTTTGTTGTGGTCCACACAATCAAAGGCCTTGGTGTAGTCAATGAAACAGAAGTAAGCTTGTTTCTGGTATTCCTTTGTTTTCTCCATGATCCAACGTATGTTGGCAATGTGATCTCTGGTCCCCCTGCCTCTTCTGAATCCAGCCTGCACCTCTGGTAGTTCTCTTTCTACATGCTGCTGTAGTCTATCCTGCATTATCTTGAGCATCACTTTGCTGGCTTGTGGGATGAGCGCAATTGTTCGATAATTTGAACATTCTTTGGCATTGCCCTTTTTTGGGATTGGGACATATACTGATCTTTTCCAATCCTGTGGCCACTGTTTCGTTTTCCAAATCTGCTGGCATAAAGCATGTAGTAGCTTGATTCCATCATCTTTTAGGGCTTTGAAGAATTCAACTGGGATACCATCATATCCACTGGCTTTGTTATTTGCCGTGCTTTTTAGGGCCTTTCTGACTTCACTCTCTAGGATGTCTGGTTCAAGTTCAATTTCCCCCTCATTGTTATTATCCGCGGTGTTTAGGTCTTTTTTGTAAAGTTCCTCTGTGTATTCTTTCCATCTTTTCTTTATCTCTTCTGCATCCGCTAACTCTTTGCCATCTTTGTCTTTTATCGTGATCATTTTTGCTTTGAACGTTCCCTTGACTTCCCCAATTTTTTTAAAGAGATCTCTAGTCCTGCCTCTTGTGTTGTTTTCCTCTATTTCTTTGCACTGTTCATTTAGGTAGCTTTCCTTATCTCTCCTTGCTTTTCTTTGAAATTCTTTATTTAAGTGATTGTATTTTTTCCTTTCTCCTTTGCCTTTTGCGTTCCTTCTTTCCTCTGCTATTTTAAGAGCCTCATCCGACAACCACTTTGCTTTCTTGCGCTTCTTTTCTTTTGGTATAGTTTTCCTTGCTGCCTCCTGCATAATGTCTCTCATCTCTGTCCATAATTCCTCTGGTACTCTGTCTGTCTGGTCCAGACCATTGAATCTGTTCCTCACCTCCACCGTGTATTCCTTGGGTATGTTGTCTAGATCATATCTATCCGGCCTATTAGTTTTCCCTATTTTCTTCAGTCTGAGCCTGAAGAATATAATATAAGTCTTTAATATAATATAAGTCTTTAATATAAGTCAATCTTTTATAGTCCACTTCTTCAGACTATAATTCTTCTTTCTCCTAAAAAAATAGATAGTAATCCATGAAAGGCCAGGCTAAAGGAAGTCTGTTAGTTAAAAGTTCCACAAGATTTAATTCTCCCTCCCTCTTTCCTGTTGTGCATGCTGGAACCGATGGATAAGGCCGCCTCCTTTAAAAATGGTGGTTTATTAGTCCAATATAGGTGTTACTCAATGTCTGTTTCTTTTTTTTACCCAAGGGCCATATAGTTACGTTTCTTTGATAGTGTTCACATACATCCTCAAGATTAGATTAGTGTGTTGCCCTCAGCATGGGGCTGTCCTTGAAGACTCTTTGGAAATTTCAATCATTGCAAAATGCCACTGCTAATGTTGTGTCTGGAGCCTGCTCTTAACAGTATAACTCCAGATTCAATCTGGTTGTGTTATTAGTCTGGCTCTGAGCATAATTCACAGTGCTGGTTATTGCACAACTCTAAATGGTTTGAAAACTAGGAAATTTATAATTTTTTTAATCTTCCTCCCATGTTTTTCCTTGTGCTCTGAAGGCATCTTCAGAGGTCCAACTTTACATTTTGTCCTCTCAGTGGGAAACAGAACAGCATTTTCTCAGTCATAGGAACCATAAAGCAATCAAAGCAAAGCAATTAGACTTATATACCTACCCATAGCGCTTAGTGCACACTCTAGGCCAGGGGTTCACAACCTGTGGGTCACCCGGGCCCATGGCAGAAAATCATCCGGCCCGCAGTGATGAACCGAGAAGTGGACGTGTTTACGACAGCTGTAAATGGGCCTGTGCAAACATGCTCACCGCTGTCTGGCCTGCTCAGCTGTCTGAGGGGGTGCGGTCCAGCCCATGGTGCGAAAAGGTTGAGAATTTTTGCTCTAGGCAGTTTACAAGTTAATTAGCATTTTGCCCCCAACATGCTGGGTACTCATTTTACTGACCTTGGAAGGATGAGTCAACCTGGAGCCCTGGTCAGGATCGAACTCACAACCTTTTGATTGGAGGATAGCAGTTTAACCACTGCACCACCAGGGCTCTAATGAAGAACGTCTTACATCTAGAGTCTTAATTGGTCCCATGAAGGATCAATATTCTTTTTTCAAAAAACAAACAAACCTACAACAGTACAGTTTTAATTAAGAACAGGACACATATGCAAAATACTGTATATATATTAGTGTATATAAAACTACTGTATTCGCATAATATATAAGTTGGATTGTTAGAATATAGATGGTTTTGTTTCTGTACTTGAAGTCTAGACAATCCCTGTAATGACATGAGACTACTTACAATAAATGGAGCGTGTGCAATGATCAGTGAAGACTTTAAACTTCTCTGTGGAGGGGTAATCTGGTATTGATTACATCTTTGGAATTTTACTTTTCTGTGTTCAGGCAAATTGGGTACCCGCAATATCAAGTGTCACCCTTTCCCTATGAATGGACGTTCACAGATCCAGCGATACAGAGAGCTTTTGTGCACTGCTTCCCATCACCTCCAATGTCCAGGAGCCCCTCTGGCAGTTTGCCTTCCCTTTGAATCATTTGCCAAATGAAATTTTCATTTCACTGTGCGTCAAAATTATGTCAGAGTTGTCAGATGATAAGGTAAGCGGTATATAAATTTAAAGTAATAATAATAATAATAATAATAATAATAATAATAATAATAATAATAATAATAATAATAATAATAATAATAATAATAATAATAATAATAATAATAATAATAATGTACGTATCATGTCTTACTTAGGTAAAGGTCACCCTTGTTTGAAAGCCAGTCTTATCTGAGTCTCTATGGGCTGGTGTTCAACCAAAGAGCCAGCACTTTCTGTGTCTGTCAATCAATCAATCAATCAATCAATCAATTTTTATTACAGTCCAGGACCAGCATAGTAAAGCAAAAAGAACAGAAGTTAAAATGAGGATACTTAAAATATATCAAGAGACAGAAGTTAACATGAGGGTACTTAAAATATATTTTTAAAAGGAACTGTATCTGCAGAGGTTTCCGTGGTCATGTTGCAGGCATGATGATGCTGGAGCGCATGGAACACTGCCACCTTTCTCACCAAAGTGGCACCTATTCATCTACTTGTAATTTTTTGTTTTCAAACTGCTAGGACTGCAGGAGCTGGGACAGAGACAGACGGGAGCTCACTCCATCATGCAACACTTGGGTCTCGAACTGCTGACCTTCCAGTCCTCAACTTCAGCGTCTTAACTAAGCCTAAGCAGTCACTATTTTACTTATGAATTCAAATTAGGTATTCTCTCCAGGATTTTAATTAGGGATAAATCAAAGTAACAGGGGCAGCTGCTGTTTCCCTTACCGTCTTCCTCTCTTCTTAGTATCAGTTACACCAAACAGAGGAACACTTGGACAAATTGGACTCTAATTCTGAGATGGTTGGCAGTGTAATTCCTAGATCAGGTCATCAGTTGGTTGTTGAAATTAAAATCTGATCACAGATTGCGAACCAATGTAAGACTCAGTGCTGCTCCTAAATCTGAGAGGTATCTCAGGTGTTCAGATGCAAGATAGTACTATCTAGTCATTCCATGACAGGCAACACTGCTCTAAATCTGGATTTATGTGGGGTTTGTGAAGCAAAGTGTTACTATATTTTAAGTATTAAGATAATCAGTTATTCCAGTATTATTGCTTGCTGAGCAAAAAGTTTAGCTGATGGGTGATAATAATGAGAGGCTGCAGTGGCTTATTTTTACTGTGAGCTTTCGTGGATCAAGTCCACTCCTTCAGGCAAAGGAGTAAAACTTCCAGGCACGGTTTATATACACCAGATGCAGGGGGGTCAAGATGTGCCCACACAAGTAAGAGGTTAAATCAGTAAGAGGTTAAACTCATTATCATGCTTTGCTTGGCAATTTCACACTTTTAAGATTGAAAGGGGGACATATAAAATTAATCTGAGTAATCATTTGTTACTGCTAGCTGTAAGAAGCTGTATTGATATGTGTGCTTCTCTGTCATTCTGCTTGATTACTCTTTACTTCATTGCTTTGTGATCCATTTGCCTTGTGACATCTTGACCCCTGCATCTGGTGTATATAAACCATGCCTGGAAGTTTTACTCCTTTGTCTGAAGGAGTGGACTTGATCCACGAACGCTCACAGTAAAAATATAGCAGTTAGTCTTTAAAGTGCTGCAGTGTTTTTATTTCTATTCTTTTAATTTTGTTTTCTGAAAAGCCTGAACCACAGACTAACACGGCTACTATTCCCAAAAAATTCAACATGCTGGGTCCTCATTTTAAAGGATCAAACTCACAACCTTTTGGTTGTAGGACAGCAGTTTAACCACTGTGCCACCAGAGCATGCATTTCAACCATGAGGACAAGCCTGAGACCTCTTTCAAGGCCCTTTTCTAAGCTTTCTTTCCCTGCTGCAATGCTTCAAGTGGGTGGGGGTGATTTTCAGGGCCGCATCCTATTCTGTGCCACAAGAGAAATGGGAATATCTAGCCAAGTCCCAGCCAGCAGTGCAGGCGTTTGGGAGACAATTGATCATAATTCAACTATATCTGGAGGTCTATCTGTTGCTTATTCTTACGGCAGAGACTAACTCCTCCTAACAACCATTTCCGAAACAGCCTAATTGAAGGCCTTATCTTACCCAAAACACATCTAAGCCAACGACTGTTACCCCCTCCCCCAATCTTGTCACATCAAATGCCCCCCATTCCTGACCCTCCAGTCAGTCACAAGTGGAGAGACGGAGAGAGAGGCTTTACTACATTGCACCTCTCCTTCTTTCCTCAGAGGTTCATTTGCCCACTGGCCAGAATCTTGCCCATGTCTGTAAAGCAGAGGTTCTCAACCTTTTCAAGGCGAGGGTCATGCTCCCTCAGACAGCTTTGGGGGCTGGACAGCCATTTTGCCCTGCCTGCCTGCCACACATGGCACTTCTGGGTGTGGCAGAGGTGGTAGGGGGCCACATAAAATGGTGTCACGGGCCACATCCAGCCCCTTGGCTGAAGGTTGAGAACCCCTGGACATCTTGGTTACGTTGCTAGGCATGTGACTGAGATGCACTCGTTCTTTGTCAATTAGCTCCAGTCAATTACGTAACCAATAACTGTTACCTACCTTAGGTAAAGGTCACCCTTGCTGGAATGCCAGTCGTATCCGACTCTAGGGCTCAATGCTCATCTGTGTATAGCCAACGAGCCAGCGGTATCTGCAGACGTTTCTATGGACATGTGGCAGGCATGCCTCAACACTGCAGTGCGCGGAACGCTGTTTACCTTCTCACCGAAGGGGTCCTCATTTATCTACTTGCAATTTCTTGCTAGGTTGGCAGGAGATGGGACAGAGATGGGAGCTCACTCTGTCATGCAGCACTTGGGTCTCGAACTACTGGCCTGCTGATTTTCAAGTCATCAAGTTCAACGTCTTAACCACTAAGCCAGTATAGTCCCTCATTACCTACCTTACACACACACACACACACACACACACACACACACACACACACACACACACACACACACACACACACACACACACACACACACACACACACCAAAAAATGCTGTAGCCACTTAGTATATTTTTGAGAGGTAATAGTAACAAACAACAACAACAAAGTAATACACCATTGTTATACCTCCCCCCCATTAAGAAAAGCTGAGGTGGCTACATTACTTGTTTCTTCTTGGCTTTGCGTTCTTTGAGGCCTCACTGCCTCTTGGGGAAAACACTTCCACTTGACTTAATGCAAAGGGAAAAAAGTACTGCTAGATTCCGGTCTGTTCCCAGGGTTATCCCTGCTCAGGATCGAACTCACAATGTTTTAGCTGCAGTACAGCAGTTTAACCACTGTGCCACCAGGGCTCTTATACCTGCTCTTAAGTTGAGCAGGAAGTAAAGCCAGATCTCCTGAATCTATTACTATCACACTATCCACTACATTGGGCATCCAAGCTCTGAATACCAGTAAGATAAACTTTAGGAGAGATATATTTCAGTCTTTTAGAGTGAAGGAAAACCCATACAAAAGCTCAAACATTTTCCAAACAATAAATGGTGTCTTGAGAAAGAGCCATGACCATGTTGGGAAACTCAGAGGGCCACAGTTAGACTAGGGTTGAGAACAGATTTCACTCTAAGCTTGAGGTTTTCTAGTCTTATCCTACACATTAAATAAGTCATCCAAACATTGCCTTAGGCTTGATCCTAGGACAGAGGTGGCGAACCTATGGCACATATGCCAGAGGGGGCACTCAGAGCCTTCTCAGTGGGCACGCATGCCATCACCCCAGCACAGAGTTCGCCCTGCTCCTCCACCTAGCAGCCCAATGGGAGTGCTTTCTCCTTCCCCACTGCACAGAGTTCACCCTTCCCTTCTGCCCAGCAGCCCAATGGGAACACTTCTTCCCTTCCCCCAGCATAGAGTTCACCCCCTCCTCTGTGGCATGGATGACAGCCTGTTGAGTTTGGGCAATCGGTCTCTAAAAGGTTCACCATCACTGCCCTAGGATATAACACAGGTATTAATCATACTTAACAATTAAATCAGGAGTTCTCAACCTTTCAAAGTCAGGGGCCGAGTCATGTTCCCGAAGACAGCTTCAGGGCCTGGACAGCCATTTTGCCCTTCCTCCACATGACACTTTCTGGTGTAATGGAGGCGGTGGAGGGCCACATGAAATAGTGCCATGGGCCACAACCGGCCCACAGGTTGAGAATCCCTGAATTAAATGGTTGAAGAAGAAAAATCACTGAAAGTTTTCTGATAAATCTGTTTATTCACATTTTTAGAAAATCATTCGCATTCTGAAAATGAACAGAATCTAAACCTATTAAATTGAATGTCTTCAACACAGCTAAATTCTTGGACAGTTCTACCACTGCTGATTGTGTTCCATTATGCTTGAAAAAATAATTCCATGGCTACAAGAAAACCTTCAAGAAGGAGTGGGGGAAAAGAACTGTTGTTGTACCACGAATTGATCTACCTTCTATCTTCGTTTGCATCAGAAGGTAATGAGGGCAGATGTATGTAGTAAATCACTGAACCAGTCTTGTAATTCCAACCCAAGAAATTCTTTGCAGACAGCATAATCTGGCTCACTGTGATCAAGAAGAAATGGGCCAAACTGTATAGTCAATTTGAAAAAAAGTCCCATCTGAGGCAATGCAAAAATTAAATCTTCATTTATTGTACAGCATAAGGATAACTAAGGATACTTAATTCAGTGAAAGAAAATTGAAATTCACAAGGTAGAGTTATTCAAACTTCATAACTTCAAGCACATATATCTTCAAAAGACACAACCACACCAACACATTAAATAAGTTGTGTCTTTTGAAGATATATGTGCTTGAAGTTATGAAGTTTGAATAACTCTACCTTGTGAATTTCAACTTTCTTTCACTGAATTAAGTATCCTTAGTTATCCTTATGCTGTACAATAAATGAAGATTTAATTTTTGCATTGCCTCAGACTGTCTCACTGTGAGACAGAACACTAAAATCTTGTTATCTGGGTTTTACCCAACAATTCCCAACAATAGGGTTGTAGTGGCTTGGTGGTTAAGATGGAGAACTTGACGCCTGGAAGGTTGGCAGGTCAGCAGTTCAAGACCCAAGTGCTATCTGATGGAGTGAGCTCTCGTCTCTGTTCCAGCTCCTGCCAACCTAGCAGTTCGAAAGCAAGAAATTGCAAATAGATAAATAGGTACCGTTTCGGTGGGAAAGGTAACAGCATTCCGTGGTGTTACCTTCAAGCCAAAGCGGTACCTATTTCTCTACTTGCCATTTCTTGCACTCGAACTGCTTGGTTGGCAGCAGCTGGGACAGACGATGGCAGCTCACTCCATTGTGCAGCACTTGGGTCTCAAACTGATCTTCCAGTCATCAATTTCAATGTCTTAACCACTAAGCCACCGCAGTCCCATCAGTAGTAGTGTGTAGGTCACCCCGAACAACATAAGAACCTTTTGCTGGATGGATGGGGGGGGGGGGGGGGTTAAGCATCCAGGAACATGAGCTGTAGGGTATAATGAAGTCGGTATAAAGTGATAGCCCGTCTGTAGTGTTTGAAACAGGAAAGCCTGGCAGAGATCCACTTTTTGTGTGCCACAAAAAGAGGGTGAGATGCTCCTTTCTTTGTCTTTTCCCTATAATCCACAGAAGCCAAAACAAACTACAGTCTGAATGGAGTAACAGAGGGGATAAAGTGCAAGTAGTGGCATGTTGAGGTCAGAGAGACAGAGATGGCTTTCAACACTTTGCTGCTTAAATAGAAAAGTCAAGGGAGCCATGCTCCCTCCCACATATGTGATGGAGTGACAACTTTTACTTCAACATCAGTAATGGGACTGTGTCCTCTATCATCCCTGAGGAACGTACACCAGTTGAGAAAAGATACCCTCTTATTGGTATTGCTCCACATAAGATAGGGAGAGAGGTAGCAGAGGACACAGAGAACTAAGCAAGAGAATGACCCTTGACATCCTCTGAATGGATATGAGCCTCAAGTCTGCTGGCTAAGATCAAGGAAGAGCTTTATGGCAAGAACAAATATTATTGAGGGCACACAAAAGCAAAACCAAATTAGAAGATGGAGGATGGAGCTCACTGGACAAGGAACATCATCAAAAGAGGATATAGTTGAGGAACTCAACCTCTCCTCTGTCACTTGGAGGACCCTGAATAGGCTGAGGGTCCCTAAATGCAAGACCAACATGTTGAAGTGGGGGCTGCTGGACAACACATGCTGTGAATGTGGAGGGATACAGAATCCAGCTCATTTACTGGTTTGCCAATTACTGCCAGAAACATGCACCGATGAGGACTTAAGTTTGGCCAACAGCAAAGCCAAAAAACTGGCTTCATTTGGAGCATTCAAGGGGTTGATCGGGGACACGAAAGAAGAAGGTCCTTCAGAATATCAAGAGGACAGCTTTGAGAATAAGGGAGGCCACCCTTCAAAGACATACAGCTCTATTCTCTGAACATCTCATTGCTCACTTTGAAAACAAGAAGGAAACAATTAGATTGTCAGGCTAGTACATGTCACACTTGCTTCTCATTTTGTGGCTTCGAAAGTAAGAGCCAGTGGAGTTATGATTTTGAAGGTCCAGATTCTAATCCTGACAAAGACGTGAAACTCAATGCATTACCTCAAGCCAGTCCCTACTGTGTGCAATCATTCTGACATCTGAATCATAATGCATTTTGCAAAATTATTGTTAGCAATAGCAATTACACTTATACACCGGCCCATAGCACTTAGTGTACTCTCTGGGCAGTTAATTATCATTTTGCCCCCAACATGCTAGGTACTCATTTTACTGACCACAGAAGGATGGAAGGCTGAATCAACCCTGAGCCCTGGTCAGGATTAAACTCACAACCTTCTGCTACAGTACAGCAGTTTAACGTTTGCGTCACTATTTTGGCAATGTATGGTGCATGGAAGTGGGTACAGTGGAACCTCAGTTAACGTAATTAATGCATTCTCCGGGACATTTCTTACAGCGAAAATTACTTTAACTGAATTTCCCATAGGAATACACTGAATGCAATTCCCTATAGGAATGCATTGAAAACCAACATACTTTAACCGAAACAAGGTTTCCCGTAGGAATGCATTGAAAACCAATTAATCCGTTCCAGGAAAAAATCCTTAAACCAAGCCACTATTTTCTATGGATTTCCTTTTGTTATGCTATTTTTATGTTAACCAAGCCATTTGTTAACCAAGGTTCCACTGTACAGTCCTGCACATTCCAGGGCCTGGCATGTGCAGCCATCAGGCCGCTGGAGATTTCTCAGCCCAGATTTACAAATGAGTAAAGCTGGGTTTCTCCAGTACAGGAAAAGTTCCTTCCAGTCCAGTATTTTGCCAAGTGCTAAATTTCTCTCCTGCAGCTGTTTCCACCACCTGATAAGAAATAAGCATCTGTTGATAAGAATCTGGAAATAAAAATCTATGAATAATAAGCATGTTACAAACCCACACTAAACCCCCATTTGAGGACACCCATAAGTATTTCATACTAAATGAAGTGTTTGTGTAAAGTTATCCGAGAAAGAGCACCAGCCTTCTGGGTAACCAAGCCACTTGGCCCGTGGCATATGACCTGGTAGAAACAGTGAAGGTTAGGCTAATGAACTTTTAAGCTTTTTTAAAAAAATGAAAACCACCCAGCACGACTTGATTTATCTTTACTCAGAGCTGGGCAAACTGAGGCTGCAGGAGGCAAGTCAGTTCCTTTGATCATGCTATAAGATAGTGGTGGCGAACCTATGGCATACGTGCCAGCGGTGGCACTCGGTGTCCTCTCTGTGGGCACCCGTGCAGTCATCCCAGCACAGAGTTTGCCCCACCCCTCTGCCCAGCAGCCCAATGGGAGCACTCCCTCCCTCCCCCCAGCAGAGAGTTTACCCCGCCCCTCTGCCCAGAAGCCCAATGGGAGCATTTCCTTCCTCCCCTGTTGTTATGTTGGCACTTTGCAATAAATAAGTGGGTTTTGGGTTGCAGTTCCGGCACTCGGTCTCTAAAAGGTTTGCCATCACTGTTTATAAGACTATGCTCTCCAGAAGAAATGGGCATCATTTTAGTGTTTTAGATTCCTGAAGAAACCTCATTTCACCAAATCCCTTCCCAGAATATCTTTGATTCAGTCCAACACAGCAACTATTCACTACGGCCAAGAGGGCAGGGGTGAGGGATTATTTGCTCTCATCCAGTTTCAAAAATGGTCCCTCTCTGCTTTGTTGTGGCTGGCAAGACTGCTTCAAGATACTGCCTGTTGTGCGCAAAACCTCGGCCACGGAGACCACGGCATCCACCATGGGATGTAGAATATCTCTGGTACGCTGGAGCTCTGCCTCGATCATACTCAATTCCTTCATCCTAATGTCTCTCTCCAGCTGGTTGTCCCGGGCTCTGGCCTCTCTATCCAACTGGGCCTCCCTAGCCCGCGATTCACGATCTAGTTGAGCCTCCCGTGTTCGGGACTCCCGGTCCAGGAGCATCTCCCTCAGCATTGCCTCACGAAACTCCCCAGCACTGATTTCCCCTCTCTCATGAAGGGCCTCCATGGTCTCCCAGGTCCGCCTGTAGTCGGTCATGATTTCATGCATCATTTCTTCGTGAGACCGCCTCTTCCTCTCCCGCATGGAGGCCATTCTTTCCGCTGTTGTCAGGGGGCGCCCAAGGGGATTATCCCGCCGGCCCCTCCCTGCAAAGACAAATAATAGATCTAGTAAGGCACGTTGTAAGAGTCTGAATACATTATGGGGGTCTGCGGTGGCTCAGTGGTTAAGATGCTGAACTTGATGACTGGAAGTTCGGCAGGTCAGCAGTTCGAAACCTGAGTGCCTTATGATGGAGTGAGTTCGCATCGTCTGTCCCAGCTACTGCCAACCTAGCAGTTCAAAAGCCACAAATTGCAAGTAGATAAATGCAAAGGTAAGCAGTGTTCCGTGCACTCAGATGTCTTAGTCATGCCTGCCACATGTCCATGAAAACGTCTGCAGGGGCAGACAGCACTGGCTCTTTGGCTATAAACAGAGATGAGCACTGAACCCTAGAGTTGGATACAAATGGCTTTCACTTGGCCACTTGGGGACCTTTTGACGTAACTGAGGAACGTTCACCTTTTATCCTGGCTGGGCTTTATTGTTTGTATCTTGTCTTTGTTTCTATTTCATCACTGCTTACTTTTGATTGTAACTTTAATTATGTTTTGACACTTTTTGTATTTTTTTATATTGTATTTTCTTGTTTATGTTTGCTGCTGTCTGCTGTGCAGACAGCATGTGCCAATGTAAACCGCTCTGAGTCGCCTTTGGGCGAGTGGAGCGGTATATAAATTAAAGTTTATTATTATTATTATTATTATTATTATTATTATTATTATTATTATTATTATTATTATTATTATTATTATTATTATTATTATTATTATTATTATTATTATTATTATTATTATTATTTCAAGCAAGGCCAACATTTACCTTTTACTATACATTATTTATTTATTTTATTTATTTATTTGGATTTATATCCTGCCCTCTTGCCTTAGGGCAACTCAGGGCGGCGCACTTTCACATAAATATTATACAAATCCCCTTTAAAAATTCAATAAACTATTTAAAACCATCCCAAATTTAAAAGACCCTCCCTCCCTACCCAACAATAAAAGGGACATATAATTCCAACAGAGCCAATGAGTGGGAGTCAGTGCCCTGTCGGCCTCCCAAACTTGCCCTGCCAGCCAGGTTTTCAACCCTTTCCTAAAGGGCAGCAGTTCTGTCTGTAGCCGTAGATCTACTGGCAGGAGGTTCCACAGGTTTGGGGCGGACACGGAGAAGGGCCTTCTCCTTGTGCTAGAGAGGCGAGCCCCTCTAGCCGATAGAACACTGAGGGAGCCCCTCCGGTCCGCCCTGGTGGGGCGGGCAGACTCTCGCGGCGGCGCGGTCTCTTAAGTAACCTGGCCCACTACCATGAAGGGCTTTAAAGGTCATTACCAGCACCTTGAATTGCACCTGGAGACAACCTGGTAACCAGTGCAGCTCCTGAAGCAGAGGCGAGGCACGGACATAGCGCCCACACCCCATCTCTACCCGGGCCGCCACATTCTGGACCAGCTGCAGCCTCCGAATGGTCGTGTTACAATAATTATGGGCTCTGGTTAGAATTTCCCCAGTCGCCTGCCTATCTGCCTGGCTACTGCCCACACCAACTGGGAGATTCTGGGTATTGTAATCTAACGAAGTTACTTTACCCAAGCTCTGTTGTGCTCATTGATAAGCATTTAAAGGTAAAGGTCTCCACTGCTAAAAAGCCAGTCGTATCCAACTCTGGGGTTCAGTGCTTATCTCCGTTTACAGCTGAAGAGCCAGCATTGTCTGCATCTGCATTTCCGTGGTCACATGGCAGGCCTGACTAGATGCCAATGTGCACAGAATGCTGTTACCTTTCCCGACAAAGTGGTACCTGTTTATCTACTCAGCAATTTCTTGCTTTTGAACCGCTAGGTTGGCAGGAGCTGGGACAGACGATGCTCACTCACTCTGCCACAAAGCACACAAGTCCCAGCCGGTGATCTTCTGACTTTATTCATTCATTTATTTATTTATTTTCACGCTTATATACCACCCACTCAGGTACAACCCAACTCAGGGCGGTTTACATAGCGGACAGTAAATACATAAAAAGACACATGATAAAACAAAGTTAAAAGTTAAAAAAAAAACACCCCTAAAAGGTGTGCAAGTACCGAAGGGACCTTGGCGGAAGGCACACTTCTCTATACCAACCACCCAACGGTACCCCCATCCCCACCCGCACCCCAAACTTGGCCCACCAGCCAGGTCTTTAGTTCCTTCCTAAAGGGCAACAACTCCGTCTGGAGACGCAGTTCCACAGGCAGGAGGTTCCAAAGGGCTGGTGCGGACACGGAGAAGGCCCTCCTCCTTGTGCCAGAGAGGCGAGCCCCCCTGGCCGATGGTACAATTAGGGAGCCCCTCCGGTCTGCTCTGGTTGGATGGACAGACGTCCTTAGGGCGATGCGGTCTCTGAGATACCCTGGCCCACTACCATGTAGGGCTTTAAAGGTCAAAACCAGCACCTTGAATTGCACCCGGAGACAAACTGGTAACCAGTGCAACCCCCGAAGCAGTGGTGAGGCATGGGCATAACGTCCACACCCCATCACCACCCGGGCCGCGGCATTCTGGACCAGCTGCAGCCTCCGAATGGTCATCAAGGGCAGCCCCATGTAGAGCGCATTACAGTAGTCTAGTCTGGAGACTTTCTGGTCATCAAGCTAGGCATCTTAACCACCAAGCCACTGCAGCCCAACATTAAAGATGTAGAGAATATTCATACATTTTCTCACCCTTGATTAAAAGGATGTAGCAAAAATTAACTACTACCATCAGATTTCCTGCCCTTGCCTGAGAGAGAAAAGCCCCACAGTTCTTTTTTAGTTACTACAAACCTGAAATAAAGTACTGTATTTAGCACAAAGAAGTTTTATTAACCCCCCTTCCCCACTAAAGTAATGATTTTTCATGTAAGCAACATTGTATTTCACACAGAGACAGACAGACAGACACACACAGACACAAATCATAAAACAGCTTGATAAAAAGGTACTGAAATGTAAAAAATGCAGAATTTCTATTAAAATTCTCATATTTACATGTGAGACACTGAGGTAAAACTTTAAGTCTCTTGACACTTAAAAAAGAGAGAAAGGATCTCAGCTAGAAATATGAAACTCTAGGGAAAATATCCAAAAGGCAGATAGGTTTTGCTTCAAACCATGAGACCTAATATGGAAAAGAAACCAAAGAGGAAAGAATATTGGTTATAAACCAAGTCCCCCCCCTCCCGAATTTAAGAAGTGAGCTTGACAACTGGAAGGTCAGCGGGTCAGCAGTTTGAGAACTGAGTGCTGCACAATGAAATGAGCATCCGTCTCAGTCCCAGCTCCTGCCAACCTACCGTAGCAGTTCAAAAGCAAGAATGTACTGGTAGATAAATAGGTACTGTGTCAGAGGGATGGTAACAGAGTTCCGTGCACTTTTGTGTCTATTCATGTCTGCCACATGACCATGGAAACGTCTGCAGACGCAGACAGCACTGAACCCTAGAGTCAGATATGATTGGCTTTCAAGCAAGGGAGACCTTTAACTTTACTAAATTCTATGGTTATTACTCCAAGTTAAGTCTTCAGGTGATATACATACAGAGAGAGATAGTACGGATTAAATATAACCTCCTTATTTACTCTTTTGGAGGAATTCTTATGGTCTAGCAAAGGGGTTCTCAACATTTTTATGCCACGGGCCAGACTGTGCCTCCTCAGACAGCTGAGTGGGCTGGACACGTGGTTCCCCCACAGTAAACGCTGCCATAAAACTCATCCACGGCTGTCATAAATGCATTTACAGCCCATTTTTAGCTGTTTTCACTGCTTCCGCCGCTTCTGGAGGCAGTCGTGGCAGTGAGAGTGAGGGCAGCGGGCCACATGAAATGGTGCCATGGGCCAGGCTGGCCCACGGGCCATAGGTTGCAAACCCCTGATCTAGCATCAGAGTAAATTTACAAGCAATAAGGAATGTCTGTTGTGGTACACAAACAGAATTGTAAGTATAGTTTATCAATCCCAGAAATTATATAACCGGTGACATTTAATAGCCGTAAGAAAATATCTTAAAATCAATACCTGTAATTATCAAATGTGACAAGTTTCACAGGTTACAATATCAGTCCCTTAATATCAGTCCCTAAACTCCTTTTGCCCAATGGCTATTGCCCACCATGCTAGCTGGCGATTCTGAGAAGTTGTCATCTGTAAAGTAACTAACAAGACCTGGAGCAGACTGTGGCTCAGATCACAACCTACTGATCGCAAAATTCAGGTTAAGACTAAAGAAAATAGGGAAAACAAGAAGACCAGACAGATATCACCTAGACAGCATCCCTAAAGAATACACGGTGGAGGTGATGAACAGATATAATGGCCTGGACGCAATAGACAGAGTGCCAGAAGAATTATGGACAGAGATAAAGGACATCATGCAGGAAGCAGCAAAGAAAACCATACCAAAAGAAAAGAAGCGTAAGAAAGCAAAATGGTTGTCTGATGAGGCTCTTAAAATAGCAGAGGAAAGAAGGAAGGCAAAAGTCAAAAGAGAAAGGAAAAAATACAACCTTCTGAACACAGAATTTCAAAGAAAAGCAAGGAGAGATAAGGAAAACTACCTAAAAGAACAGTGCAAAGAAATGGAGGAAAACAACAAAAGAGGCAGGACTAGAGATCTCTTCAGAAAAATCGGGGAAATAAAGGGAACATTTAAAGCAAAAATGACCATGATAAGGGACAAAGACGGAAAAGAGCTAGCTGATGCAGAAGAGATAAAGAAAAGATGGAAAGAGTACACAGAGGAACTCTACAAAAAGGACCTCAACACTCCTGATAACCACAATGATGAAAAAACTGAACTCGAGCCAGACATCCTGGAGAGCGAAGTTATAAAGGCCCTAAAGAGCACTGCAAACAACAAAGCTAGTGGATATGATGGTATCCCAGTCGAATTTTTCAAAGCGCTAAAAGATGATGGCGTCAAATTACTGCACTCAATATGCCAGCAAATCTGGAAAACAAAACAGTGGCCACAGGATTGGAAAAGATCAGTATACGTCCCAATCCCAAAAAAGGGCAACGCCAAAGAATGCTCAAATTACCGAACAATTGCACTCATCCCACACGCCAGCAAGGTGATGCTCAAGATAATACAGGGCAGACTTCAGCAACATGTGGAGAGAGAACTACCAGAGGTGCAGGCCGGTTTCAGAAGAGGCAGGGGGACTAGAGACCACATTGCCAACATACGTTGGATCATGGAGAAAACAAAGGAATACCAGAAACAAGTTTACTTTTGTTTCATTGATTACACTAAGGCATTTGACTGTGTGGACCACAACAAGATGTGGCAAGTAATTAAAGAGATGGGAATACCAGAGCACATCATATGCCTCCTGAGAAATCTGTACATGAACCAAGAAGCAACAGTTAGGACAGAACACGGAATGACAGAGTGGTTTGGAATAGGAAAAGGAGTAAGACAAGGCTGCATTTTATCACCCTGCTTATTCAATCTATACACAGAGCACATAATGCGAAATGCAGGGATGGAGGAATCACAATATGGGATTAAAATTGCTGGGAGAAACATAAACAATCTGAGATATGCAGACGATACCACCCTAATGGCAGAAAGTGAGGAAGACCTAAAGAACCTCTTGATTGGGCTGATGGAGGAGAGTGCAAAAGCTGGCTTGAGACTCAATATCAAGAAAACCAAGATAATGGCAACAGGCCCCATCAGTTCCTGGAAAATAGACGGGGAAGAAGTAGAAGCAGTGACAGATTTTACTTTCCTGGGATCAAAGATCACGGCAGATGGGGATTGCAGCCATGAAATAAAAAGGCGACTGATTCTTGGGAGACAAGCCATGAGAAACCTGGGGAACATAGTGAAAAGCAGAGACATCACATTGCAAACAAAAATTAGAATAGTCAAAGCAATGGTATTCCCAGTGGTAATGTACGGATGTGAGAGCTGGACAATTAGGAAAGCTGAACGCAGAAGAATAGATGCCTTTGAAATGTGGTGTTGGAGGAGAGTTTTGAGAGTACCCTGGACAGCGAGGAGAACAAATAGGTCAATCTTAGAAGAAATCAACACTGACTGCTCATTGGAAGGGCTAATAGTAAAGACGAAGCTAAAGTATTTTGGACATCAAATGAGAAGGGAGGATTCACTTGAGAAGGCCCTGATGTTGGGAAAGGTGGAGGGCAAAAGAAGAAGGGGGAGGCCAAAGATGAGATGGCTAGATGGTATTGTAGACACAATGGGCACAGAACTGGGAGTGCTGAGGGGGATGGTGGAGGACAGAGGTGCCTGGAGAACAATGGTCCATAGGGTCGCAAAGGGTCGGAACCGACTGTGCGACTGAACAACAACAAGATCACTTTGCTACTCTGTGACAGGTGGTTTCATAAATTCCTTTCACACTGGAAGCATATGTACTTCAGCAGAACCAAGGAATGGAAAGAAATCTGGAATGTATACACTTCATCGGCATACTAATCAAAATTACATTTTGCATTTGGTACATTTTCAGTTCTGCATGTCTGCTGTAATTTTGCTCCCCATCCCCACCCCACCCCATCCAGCCCCCTTGCAACTCCCCTGCATTTTCTCTGCCCTTCCTCACTCTTTTCTGTCTTCAGGCCAATCCATTGGCCAGGGTGGAGTCAAGACTTCAGGGAAGAGATGCTAATTGGGTGCTTGGCTAAAGATCTCTGTAAGCCTCAGCACCAGACATAGCCAGACCCCTCCCAATCGCCACGGAAAGCCTCCCACTTTTTAACTAAAATTAGCTCTACAGCATATGGAGCTTCTGGCAAACCAAGGCGGTAGAAACCCCAACACACCCTCCTCCCTCCCTTATCCAAGAGCAGTGCTGGATTTACACACAAGTCAAGCAAGATGAAGTTTAAAACCTCAGAGGCCACCCAAAAGACAAAGAAATAGACTAAATTGATGGTCTACTTTAGTTGTCCTCTCGACATGACCCTTTTTCTTGATAATGCTATGAGGGCTATAACATTGGACACTGCTAGTGCCTCCCTGTGTCCTTCATCCAGGCCCTTCTCAAGGGCCAATATCAACTTCACTTGATACTCCAGAAGGGTTCATTTATGCCATGATGGCAAACCTTGGCACTCCACCTGTTCTTGGACTTCAATTCCCAGAAGCCCAAGTCATCACTCCTGCTGATCAGGGCTTCTGGGAATTGAAGTCCAAGAACAGCTGAAGTGCCAAGGTTTGTTGTCACTGATTTTAGGCCAAATCCTCTGACCAGGCTGAACAGCTGAGGGGACCCTCAGTTACCAGGCGCCTCACCAGTAACACCATGGTGTCCATCTTCGCTGGGGCCAGCGATGGGTTGTCTGCATAAACGCCGTGGTTTTTCTTCACTGCCTTCTTCTCCTATTGTGGTTTCAATCACATCGGGGTCCACAGCCACCAGATCTCGTGGGATCCCCAAGTTTGGCTCCGTTTCAGTATCGGTATCAGCATCCATGCTCGAGAGGGTGTTTGGTGGGGTCATCTGGTTGCCCTCTTCCTCCGAGACTTGAGCCTCCATGTCCTCAGCCTCCTCAGTTTTCACAACCACCCGCATGGAGCCATCCATGCTGGCCATGCTCCGGTTGGTGACCCCGTCCATTTCGCCCCCAAACATCTGATCCAGCTCCCGAAAGTAGCGGCAGGACACGGGCTCGGCTCCTGCGCATACTTGTGCGTCTTTGGCTCGCCGGTAACTCCGCTTCAGATCCCGGGCCCGGTTCCTACACTGCGAAGCGTTGCGCTCGTGACCTCTGGCCATCATTTGGGCCGAGAGGTCCTCGTAGATGTCACTGTTGGGCGGGCGGTTCTCAATCCACCTCAAAATCAGGAGTTCGCCCCAGAGGGCGAGGAAATCCCGGGTTTCCGTCTCCGACCACACGGGAGCCCGAGGCTGCAAGCGTTGGCGAGGGGTATGTGGCATCCCTGGTCTTGGTCCTGGTCAACACAGATCCCTCGGTCCTGGTCAACACAGATCCAGATCCCTGGATCTCTTCAAACTGACAAACTGCCCTCCAGAGACCTGGAAGCTACCTTGGGAGGGGAAACCACCCACTAGCTGCATCGAGGAGCCGGAGGAGGGAGGGAGGCACAAAGCCAGCCAAGATGGAACCTTTTTGCCCCAGCCAGTGTTCACACGAACAGTTGTTAGTCAGTAGTAACGTCGTGGGTGGGGCTTGGGGGGGGGGGAGAAAGAAGGGGCTATTCCCAGGCATCGAGGCTTGCCAATCCTCACCTGGAACGTCACATCCATCAACCCACAGAGTGGTTCTTCCCGAGGAAGGGTGGAAGCCGCCACGCCGCGAGCCAATTAGCAAGGCGGAGAGGAGGAGGAGGAGGTGGGGAGGGAGAGGGAAGCAGCCACCCTTGCCTCGCCTTGCCTTGCCGTGCCGTGCCGTGCCGTGCCTTGCCTACTATGTGCGCACAGGAAGAGGAAGGCATGATCGGAGCCCGCCGCCGCCGCCCCCCTGGTGGTGCAGTGCTTGACTTGGCCTCTTCCCCGCAGCGGGGGCATCCCCCCGCCCCGGTCCTCCAGGGCATCTTTCTTCCCCTGGGGGTCGCCTGGCGTGCCCCGACCCCCCATCTCGGCTTGTCCTCCCTTCCCCGATCCCAGGGTCTCGGTTGTTATTCCCGCCCTAGTAACCTTTCCCCCAGCAGCTCTCCATTGACAGTGGGTGGCGGGTGACCTTGGAGGACTGTGGTGGTTGTTCAGTCGCACAGTGGGCTCCGACCCTTTGCGACCCCATGGACCATCGCTCTCCAGGCACCCCTGTCCTCCACCATCCCCCTCAGTCCACACAGCCCCGTGCCCATTGTGTCTACAATACCATCCAGCCATCTCATCTTCGGCCGTCCCCTTCTTCTTTTGCCCTCCACCTCCCCCAGCATCAAGGCTTTCTCAAGTGAATCCTCTCTTCTCATTTGATGTCCAAAATACTTTAGCTTCATCTTTGTTATTTGTCCTTCTAAGGAGCAGTCAAGGCTAATCTCTTCTAATATTGACCTATTTGTCCTCCTCGCTGTCCAGGGGACTCTAAAAACTCCTCCAGCACCACATCTCAAAGGCATCTATTTTTCTCCGCTCAGCCTTTCTAATGGTCCAGCTCTCACAACCATACATTATCACCGGGAATACCATTGCTTTGACTATGCAGACCTTTGTTTGCAGTGAGATCTCTCTACTTTTGACTATGTTCCCCAGGTTTCTCATAGCTTGTTTCCCAAGAATCAGTCGCCTTTTTATTTCATGGCTGCAATCCCCATCTGCAGTGATCTTTGATCCTAAGAAAGTAAAATCTGTCACTGCTTCTACTTCTTCCCCATCTATTTTCCAGGGACTGATGGGGCCTGTTGACATTATCTTGGTTTTCTTGATATTGAGTCTCAAGCCAGCTTTTGCACTCTCCTCCTTCAATCCAATCAAGAGGTTCTTTAGGTCTTCCTCACTTTCTGTATCATCTGCATATCTCAAATTGTTGATATTTCTCCCTGCAATCCTAGTGCCCTGCAATCCAGCCAAGACGTCGGCGCGCCTCCCTCAGCTGGTCCCGTGGAACAAGAACCGCAGCCTGGAGGCATCTGCACCGTGTTTTGACTGCAACATTATTGCGTTCAAGGCTATCTAGCGACATGTTGTGGCACTTCTTTCGTGTCCCGATCAAAACCTTGGCTGCCCAAATGAATCCACTTTCTTGGCTTTGTCGTTGGCCAAACAAGCACATGTGTCCCCCTCCCCACCGGAGGGTAGAGAAGATGGAGACGAGAGCAGGGTTTAATGTGGTTGGACGGAGCTGCCCATGGTGGTGGAAACTGGGCTTAGGAACAGCGGGAGAATTGGAAGAGAGGGCCTCGTATGTCGTTAATTAGCAATAGCAATCAGCACGCCTATACCTCCCCAGAGGCGCTTAGTGCACTCTCTGGGCGGTTCACAAGTTAATTAGCATTTTGCCCCCAACATTCTGGGTACTCATTTTACCGACCTCGAAAGGATGGAAGACTGAATCAACCTTGAGTCATGTTCAGGATCGAACTTACAACCTTTTCGGCTGCAGTGGCTCAAGTGGCTAAGACGCTGACTGGGAGGGGGAAGGTTGCAGTTCGATTCCCGAGTACTGCAGGACAGCTCCTGCCAACCTAGCAGTTTGAAAGCAAGAAATTGCAAGTAGATAAATAGGGGCCACTTCAGTGGGAAGGTAACAGTGTTCTGTGCACTCCGGTGTCTAGTCATGCCTGCCACATGAGCATGGAAATGTCTGCAGAAGCAGACAGCGCTGGCTCTTCGGCTTTGAAACAGATGAGCACTGAACCCTAGAGTCGGGTACGACTGGCTTTCGAGCAAGGGAAACCTTTACCTTTACCTTACAGCAGTTTATCCACTGTGGCTCCAGTTCAGTTTATTATAGCAATGTTTCCCAACCTTTGGTTTTTGGACTTCAATTCTTAGAAGCCTAAGTCAATTCCCCAAAGCACTGATCAACCAATGTACTGACTTAGGCTTCTGGGAATTGAAGTCTTCCTGTGAAGCATAGGCCTACTATGGGAACTACTGATTTATTGTCTCCTTTTCTTCCAGGGAGCCTGTGGGGCTCTTATCCTTTTATTTTCACAACATCCTTGCAATCTGGGTCAGGTAGAGAGGATGATGGGATAAAAATAACTAGTGAATATAAGAGCTCTTTGGGGACTAATATTTTAAATCTACCAAGTCTTCACCACAACATTACAGGCCTTTGCAGTGATAATTCCAGTGTGCCTGTCACTACCAGTAAGGAATAGGGTGGAGAAGAAGGTGCAAATAGGAAATTTGAGGTGGATAGGCCTTGTTCTTCTAAGAGTCCCTGTCTGAATATGCTCTTCCTCACAGAGAACTTGGTCGTGACAAGATGCTGCCTTTTCAGATTTCTTCCAGGAAACATTTAGTCTCTTCTGTTCTCTGATGTCTAATTTAGGTCTGCCTGTTGGGGCGATACTTATCTTAGGTAAACAAAAAAAAAATCTCCATTGCCAGGTAGTGTTTAGAGTCTGAACTGGCTGTGAAGTTGCACCTTATCAATAGCCTCAAGGTTTGTGGTACTCCATTTCAGTCCTGGTGTCAAATCCTGCATGTCTCATTCCATACGTCCCACAGGTAATGGCTCCGTGATCACAGCGTGTGGGTCACTTAATGGCAAGCTGCGATCCACCTTAAACAAATTCACGCCAATTGCATTTTTCCAGTTTGGAAAATGAATTTTATTTTTTTTTGGGGGGGGGGAGGATATATATTCAGATATGTGTAGCAGATGATGATTTTTGGAAATAGCCTAATTAATGTTACATTTTTGGAAAGGCTCTAATCAGGTCCATAGCCAGGGGGTGGCGGGGGACACACAAAGTTCCAACATTGTGTGTCTGTGTCTGTGTGTCTGTGTCTGTGTCATTATTGCCTCTCCTGAAAAATATCCCCCTCATCTAGAATCCTGGCTATGGCCCTGTTATGTATGTTAACTGTGTTTTCTGACAGGAGCGGAATGTATCTTTTCTCATGTATCTATTCTTATGCAAATAAGTGGATCGAAAATGTGCACACTCTGTTAGCCAATGGGCTTGTTGTATTATTGTTACTGTTACTGTTTATAGTGTATATAAGTCCGAGTTTTGCCCCATCCAAATTGTGTTCAAACCCCACTATTAAAGAGCTGAATTTCACTACTTCACTCGTCTGCTTCATTCCCTGAACACGAAAGACCCTGAATCTAATTAACATGAAAAAAGCAAGATTATATATTACTGAACATAGCATGAATGTCTCTCCCACCATAAGTGATGGTAGCACAAGTTTATTTTCATTGTATTTTTTCCTTTTTCTTTCTGTCTTTTTTCTTTTTCTCTCTTCTTATTATTATTGTTATTGTCCCAGCGTTCTGTGTGCTTCGGTGTCTACTCATGCCTGCCATGTGACCACAGAAACATCTGCAGAAGCAGACAGCGCTGGCTCTTCGGCTTTGAAACAGAGATGAGCACTGAACCCTAGAGTCGGATACGACTGGCTTTTGAGCAAGGGAAACCTTTACCTTTATTACAAATAATTTGTCATATTTAAAAACAATAGGACAACAAAAGATATGATTGATATAACATGGATTTTATTTTGTATTACTGTTTTCTTCTTTTATGTAACTTGTTTAATTTTAATAAAAATATATTTAAAAAATAATAAAAAAATAAACAAATTCATGCCAATGGCATTTTTCCTGTTTGGAAAATTATTTCCGGGGAGGGGGGAAATTGTATACTCGGATACTAGAAGCAGACAATGACAACAACTGTAAAAAGGTTGTGAGTTTGATCCTGACGGGATCAAGGTTGACTCAACCTGCCGTCTGCCGTCGTTCCGAGGTCGGTAAAATGAGTACCCAGCATGTTGAGGACAAAATGCTAATGACCTTGTGAACTGCCCAGGCCGTGATGGCGAACATTGGCACTCCAGATGTTCTTGGGCTTCAAGTCCCAGAAGCCCAAGCACCCTGTGAATCCACACGAATGGGTTTACTGCGATTCATCCAGTCCGCACTGCCCTCGTCGCTCCCAGAAGTGGAAGTAAAACATGCCCGTACAGGAGCAATGAGGGCAGCGCGGACTGGATGAATCGTAGTAAACCCATTCGTGTGGATTCACAGGGTGCTTGGGCTTCTGGGAATTGAAGTCCAAGAACATCTAGAGTGCCAAGGTTCGCTATCACGGGCCCATAGAGTGCACTAAGCGCTACGGGACGGTACAGAACGAAGTGAAATTGCTTTGGCGGCTGCAGCAGCAGCAGCAGATGAGGGCAAGCGAAGCCGATCTGTTGGTGATTCTCTGGCTTTGCGCATGCTCGCGGGAAACCACGCATGCTCAGTAACATCAAGGTATGGCTTTCTGACACGCACAAGCAGGGAGAGCATGAAGCGGACCCTTGAGTCATGTGAGTATCTAGTGCTCCCCCCCCCCCCCCCGTGAGGCGCCGTTTGGGGCGGTTGTGGAGGCGGCGGTGGGGCGGTTGCTGTTGTCCCCTAAAAAGGGGAGCGGGGAGGGAGTCCGGCCACGCCCTTGCCGTGTGTGCGGCGGTTGTTGTGGCGACTGGACTTTGCCCGATCGCACAATAACCGGCGACGTAGTTGCTGCTGCTGCTGCCTCCGCTCCTCCTCCTCCTCCTCCATCCCAGAACGACTTGAGAAATAGAAAAGAAGAACAAACCTATTGGGAAAGGAGGATCTTCTTCGGAAAATTGTCGCATGTGAGCTTTGCACGAGTGTAGAAAGGAAAGTGTCAACGAAACATAAATCAGATCAAATGACAAAATGATTTATTATTATTATTATTATTATTATTATTATTATTATTATTATTATTATTATTATCATCATCATCATCATCATCATCATCATCATCATCATCAACAACAACAACAAAACAACAAAACAACAATAACAATGTTATCGACTGCAACTTGTATCGGAGAATGCATTTCCCTCCTGAAGCAGAAAAAATGTCATGGGCGTGAATTTGTTTAAGGTGGATCCCAGCTTGCCATGAAATGAGCCACACACAGGATGATCATGGAGCCATCTCCATGCAGGATTTGACGCCGGGACTGCAATGGACTGCTGCAGCCTTGAGGATATGGACAAGGTGCGCCTTCACAGCCAGCCCATGTGGCATGGCCTCTTCCACCTCCATGACCATTGGGAATCAGAATTCCTCCTCCGCTCATTTTGCTGTTGGGCCCAATATGATGGTTTCCAGTGGCATTTATTCAACAACAACAACAACAACAACAACAACAACAACAACAACAATAATAATAATAATAATAATAATAATAATAATAATAATAATAATAATAATAATAATAGGAGCAATACTTAAAGACTCCCTAGATATTTGGAAATTTTGGACTTGTCGGACTTGAACATCCTAACTCCAAAAAACTTCTAGGAGCTGCATATACAGGTGAAACTCGAAAAATTAGAATATTGTGCAAATGTTCATTCAGTTCAGTAATGCAACTTAAAAGGTGAAACAAATATATGAGATAGACTCATTACATGCAAAGCAACATATTTAAAAGCCTTCCTTTGTTATAATATTGATGCTTATGGCTTGCACCTTATGAAAACCCCAACCCCCCAATCTCATGTACCCCATAATCATCACATAATTTCATGTACGCTGTATGCCATGATCACAATTATAATGAATTAAGGCATGACATCTCTCGCTTTACATGTAGTGAGTCTATCTCATATATTTGTTTCACCTTTTAAGTTAAATGAATGAACATTTGCACGATATTCTAATTTTCTGAGTTTCACCTGTATACTCAGACGTTACCTTAACAGTTCTTAGGTCCTTGGCTAGGGCTTGAACTGTTAATTATACACCAGTCCTTGACTGTGAATCAAATGGTAGATTTGTATCCAGTAATAATAATTTTAGAAAATGAGAGAGGCAGTAGCAATAGCAAATTACACTTATATACTGCTCCATAGTGCTTAGTGCAATCTCTGGACAGTTCACAGAGTAGTTAGCATTTTGCCCCCAACATGCTGGGTAACCATTTTACCGACCACGGAACGAGGGAAGGCTGAGTCAACTTTTGAGTCCTGGTTAGGATTAAACTCACAATGTTTTGGCTGCAGTGCAGCAGTTTTAACCACTGCACCACCGGGGCTCCACCAGTCAAGATCCTGTGGGGCTTTAAAATTCAAACAGATAGACCTCTAACTCGCAACACGCCTGATATAACTTTTGTGGGCAAAGAAGAAGGTCTGTTTATTGACATTGCTATTCCAGGAGATGCACAAATTGAGGACAACCAACTGGAGAAAAACACAAAACATCATGATTTGCAAATTGAAGTTGAGTGTCTATGGAGGAAGAAATTTGTTGTACCCACAGTGATCGGAGTCCTTGGAGCAATACCTAAAGGACTCCCTAGATATTTGGAAATTTTGGATCTAATGGACTTGAACATCCTAACTCTCCCAGAAACAGCTCTACTGGGAACTGCATATATACTTAGATGTTACCTTAACAGTTCTTAGGTCCTTGCTTAGGTCTTGAACTGTTAATTTTATACCAGTCCTCAACTTGTATGTTCTAAGTAAGTTATGCTAAACAGGTGCAGGGCTTAGCTGAAGAACCAGACTAAATCTGTCCCACAGCCCAATTATTATGGTGAGAACATGATAATACTAATCCCATGTCGTCTTGGTCATCCCCAGGATTAATAAGGATCATGATGGATTCTAATGGCTCCTGGACATCCATCGAAAAATGGGCTACAGGGTTCAAGTCCTTTTGCTAGGCAACCAGATCATGAAGTTAATGAGTGACTGGAAGACAATAAACTTCCCTAAAAAATCTGAATGAGGGAAGAAAACTATTAGATCTTGGAAGCCTATTACCAGTCTGAGCCATCAAAACGTGGGTTTCAAAAACATATGTACCAAATTTGGAAAGAAAAATCCAGATTATTCCAACAGAAACATTAGCTCAAAAAAATCAGATAATGTATGCAGTAGCCTATGTTACTACTGAAAAACTGGGTTTGAAAGTCCAAAAGAATCAAGGGATTAAGAAAGGAAAGCTAAAATGAAAAATTCATTTGGAGTTGAGAATTAAAACATACTTAAATAATCTGAAAAGTTTGAGGCAAGGAAATCTCAAAAATAGGAAGATCAAAAGCAGCCTGATAACAAGGTATGACTTGAGCAACAAGGGAGGGAATTGCAGTTATAATTGAAGAGTTGAAACAAAGAGTTGTGCGGTTGTGCCATTGCAGAAAAGATCAAGCGATATGATCATTGAGTAATGCAGTCTCAGCAAAATTCATGGTTTATTTATTTATTTATTTATTTATTTATTTGTCATATTTGTATACCACCTTACTCGTCCAAGGACAACTCAAGGGCATACAGCATAACATAAACAAAGTAACAACACAATGCAGAGAAACAATAAATACAACAAAATATCTCAAAAAGTACAATATACAATAAAGTGCAATTCAGTATAAAGAATACAAACAAAGCCCCAGGGGAACAACTAATTCTCCGATGGGGCAGCAGTGGTGGTGGCGCACCTGTCAAGTTAACCAACACTATTTTTACAAGAACCTTGAAAATTGGCGTGGAGCCAGCACAAGTGAAAAGCCTAACAAAACACTCTGAAGTTTAGGAGAAACTTGTGGGGGTTGGGGTGGGGTGGGGAATAAGGAGCATAATGAAAATGCAAAATGGATCAAGTAGCTTGGAAATCTAACAAAAGCATATAAAATGAAAGATTTTCAGATAACAAAAGAAATTGTACAAGAACAGGCAAAGAAGATAAAAAACTAGAGTGGTTTAGATGAACTCCATGGATTCTGGCTCAAATTACTAACGAACTTAAATGTAATATTGGCAAACAAGATGGATCAGGTTTTGGAAACACCAGAAGGTAAAAATGGTTAACAACTGGAAGGGCACTTCTAATTAAGAAGGATAAAATAAAGGGAAATGAGCCTGGAAACAGACCAATAACTTGTCTACCAACAACATACAAATAACTCACAGGCATAATTGCAAATCAGATATATGGACATTTGAAAAACAACAATTTGTTGCATGTAGAGCAGAAAGGGTGCTGCAAAAACTCAAGAGGAACCAAAGATCAGCTATTAATTGACAAATTGGTTTTGAAGAATTCAAAGAAAAGGTGAACAAATTTGTTTATGACTTGGATCAACTATAAAAAGGCATTTGTTTCAGTTCCACATAGCTTGCTTGAGAAATGGCTTGACGTTTTTGGAATCAGCAACAATATTTAAAGATTTATGAAGACTTTAATGAAGCTATGGTGAGTAAAGTTTATGCCCTGGGGAGAAGAATTTGGTGAAATTGAAGTTAAGTGTGGAATTTCTCAAGGTGATTCATTATGACCATTGTTATTTGTGTTATTAGGGCACGACTGAGAACTGTTCTAAATAGAACAAACTGTACAAGAACAGTTCTACTTGAATTGGCTAAGAAAGGACTGAAGGTTTCACATTTGCTCTTTATGGACTATCTAAAATTGTTTTGGACAGACAAAAATTGATTTGCTGGAAACTAAAAAAGTACATTGCTAAAAAGTACAAAGAAATTTAGTAAACACATCAGAATGCAATTTGGAATTGACAAGTGTGCAGCAATTACTGTTAAGGCAGGCAACATTGTCATAGATGATAGGTTTGAGTTAGATAATGAGGAATGTATAAAAGCAATAACATCAGAAGAGGGATAGAAGTCCCTGGGATTTCTGGAAGATAAAGGCAACTAATACCTGGGCAATACCTGTTATATGATATTCAACTGGAACAATTGATTGGGTCACAGTGGAATTAGACAATCTAGACAGAGAAACAAGGAAGCTAATGACTATCCATCATGCCCTCCATCCAAAAAGTGACATTGATCATTTGTACTTAGCAAGAACTGAGGGTGGCAGAGGATTCCTACAGGTGAAACAGACAGAAGAGGAAGAAAAGCATAGCTTGGATGACTACATTAAGAAAAGTGAAAAATATGCTTCAGGAAATTAATCAAGTAGGACTTTTGAAAACAGCGAAGAAGAAAGCTGAATACAGAAAGAAAGAAAAAATTGAAATTTGAGCTCCAAACTGGAAAAAGAAGCACATAGGGGAAAAACATAGAAGGGAAGGCTGACCAAAAGCTGACATGGAGATGATTAAGAGCAGGAGTTTTGAAAAAGGAAACTGAAGGATTGATTGTGGCAGCTCAGGAACAAGATTTGCCAACAAATTGCATGAAGACTAAAGTACAGAATGTATCCAACAATAGTAAATGCCAGCGTTGTAATGATAAGGCTGAAAAAATAAATGATCTGATCAGCAGATGCAGCAAAATTTCATAAGTTGATTATTTGCAACGTCATGACAGGGTTGCAAAAAGTATTCACTGGAAACTTTGCCAGAAGTTTGGATTTCAATGCAGTAAAAATTAGTGGGAACATCAGGTACTCTGTAGTTGTTTTGGAAAACGAGAGCATCAAGATCCTTTGGGACTTCAAAATTCAAACAGATAGATATCTGACACATAACACACCTGATATAACTCTTGTGGAAAAGAAGACCTGATTTATTTACATTGTTATACAAGGAGATACATGAATTGAGGACAAACAACGGGAGAAAATCATAAAATATCATGATTTGCAAATTGAAGTTGTCTATGGAGGAAGAAATCTGTTATTGTACCCATAATGATACTTGGAGCAATACCTAAAGGATTCCCTGGTATTTGCAAATTTTGGATTTATTGGACTTGAACATCCTCCTTCTTTTTCTTTCGTGTCCCTGATCAAACCCCGGACTGCCAAAATTAAGCCATTTTCTTTGCTTTGTCATTGCCCAAACCCATGTCCTCATCGGTGCATGTCTCTGGCAGCAATTGGCAGACCAGGAAATTAGTTGGATTCTGTGTCTCTCCACATTCAAAGCGTGTGTTGTTGCCTGCCAGCAGCCCCCACTTCAGCATGTTGGTCTAGCATTTAGGGACTCCAACCCTCTGCTTATTCAGGGTCCTCCAAGTGACATAAGGAAGGTTGAGTTCCTCAGCTATATCCTTTTTTGATGTCCCTTGCCCAGTGAGCTCCTTTCTCCATCTTCTAATTTGGTTTTGCTCTTGTGTACCCTCAATAATGTTTGTTCTAGCCATAAAGCTCTTACTGGATATGAGCTGGCGGACTTGAGGCTCATATCCGTTCACAGGGTGCCAAGGGTCATTCTCTTGCTTAGTTCTCTCAGTGTCTGCTGCTACTTCTCTCCTGATCTTAGGTGGAGCGATACCAACAAGAGGATATATTTTTTCAACTGGCGTAGGACTTGCTCCACGAAAGCTAACATTAAAAAACACTAGATAGTCTTTAAAGTGCTACAATGTTTTTGTTTTATTTTGCTTTGTTTATTCTCTGATATGCTTGAAACACAGACTAACACGGCCACTATTCCAAAAAAATTATATTATGTACCAGCAAGTCTCATTTGACTTAAAACAACCCCAATGAGTTTTCAAAGTACATGTTTAAGGACTTGAGTTTTGATTGCCACATTCACACATACACCCTGTAGCTACGTGGGGGTTTCAGACCAGTTTTCCTAAGAGCTGGCTTGTCACCTTGTCCACTACACCACCTTGTCCACTACACCACGCTGGTTTGGTAAGACCCATGTACTATTCTTAAATTTGGTCTTCCATTTTGTATGGCAAAATAAGATTCCCTAGCTCAGACTGATAAGCAGATGTATTTTAAATAAATGCATCTGGGTACTTATGTAACAAAAGGTTACAGAAGTAAAGCCACACATGAAGATGACTTGTTGAACCATCAGCTGTAAAGAATACTTGACTGTGACAAAGAACATCAAAGGAACTATATGCTTGATAAATTTCTTGGCTTAGGAAGTTGTTCTAATGCAAAAAAAAAAAGCAACTAAAAAAATCTAACATTGAGGCAGTGGTGGGCTCCCAAAAAATTTGCTACCACACTGTGGGTGTGGTATGATGGGCATGGCCAGGGGTAAAGCCCTGCGTTGCACCCGAATTAGGATTACTTTATTTCAAAATTTGGATGGGCAGGGCCAGCCAGAATTTCTGCTACCGGTTCTGGCAAACTGGTGCGAACCTGCTGATGCCAACCACTGCATTGAGGGAATGAAAATGGTCCATTATCTTTTCTTCTCCTATGTTATACTTTGGCTTCTCAGTATGCAGCATCATTTTAAAAACAGGAGTGCCAAAAGAAAGGGAAAGGCTAGCGTGGGAAAACCTTAACCATCCAAATATTTTAGACTTTGCTTGTGCGGGGAGGAGGATCGTCCAACATCTGAAAAGAAAACATTATGCCCCTGAGTTATAATAGAGTATCCAAGGAGCATTTATTTAAATCTATGATCAAAGCATTGCTTAAATGGGAATAATTTTTAGGGAACGTATTGTGTATATGTTTGGATCTCCAATGCTGCTGATACTTCTGGACTGTTAATGCTGTTTTTCCTCCATTCTTAAGGCCTCACAAGACACAACTGTATGAAGATGTCCCGCCCAGATGTTGGCCTGTTGTGTATTCTCCAGAGTATAACATTACATTTATGGGACTGGAGAAACTACATCCATTTGATGCTGGAAAATGGGGGAAAGTAGTAAATTTCTTGAAAGGTAACTTAAGAACAAAATGGGAATTCTAAAATTTAGGAGACTCATTCAAAATTAATGTTTGGCAACAAGTCAAATTTTATATAGATGGTAGTCCCCCCTCCCTTTACTAATAGAGATACCAGTTATTATGACCTGCATATATTGGTTATGTTATTGTGTAAATAATTTTATTCTGTATTACTTATTGTATTACACTTGCAGTTAATTGTAACTAACAGTTTTGGAGCCTAGGGCTTAGCTGTTCTGTTGACTAAGCTTGGATCACATGAGATTGGCATATATGTTAAAGGACAGGTGAATGGGGAGGAATGACTCGGTTTCACCCTGCAATGACCACGTTCCAATGGTCAAATAGTAAAAATTAAGCTGAAGTACTTTGGACATTCCTGTGATAGTGACTATCATTATTACTATGATGAAAGACAACTCATCATAGTTGTCTTTAGGGGGAGAAACGAAACAACAATGTCCAGGCTTTGTGCTACTAGTGTGCTTTGTTTCTCTGTCAGGACCAGCACCATGCAAGTCTGGATCTTTCAAATTAAACCAGCCTGTGCACTCAGTGACTGAGGAGGAGGAGGAGGCTGGAATAGCTTGCTAGACGCTGACTGGGAGGCGGAAGGTCAGCAGTTCAATTCCCAAGTACTGCAGGATGGAATGAGCACCAGTCTTTGTCCCAGCTCCTGCCAACCTAGCAGTTAGAAAGCAAGAAATTTCAAGTAGATAAATAGGGACCACTTCGGTGGGAAAGTAAACAGCGTTCCGTGCGCTCCGGTGTCTAGTCATGCCTGCCACATGACCACGGAAATGTCAGTGCTGGCTCTTCGGCTTTGAAACAGATGAGCACTAAACCCTAGAGTTGGATACAACTGGCTTTCAAGCAAGGGAAACTTTTACCTTTACCTAACTTTCATTGAAAGACTGCATGAGTGCCAGCGATATGTAAAATACAATGAATCATTATTATGTCCTGCACAACCAGTATGCTGCTGTAGCAAGATATTGTTTCTTCCATAATTTACCAGATTATTCTGTGAACAAATAACTAACCCATGTAATTAACTATACTTTAAGTGGTAAATCTTCCATTTTGTAAATTTCATCAGTAGGGGCAATTAATTGAATTATTTGCAAAGTATTTATTTGTTTGTTTTATTGGTCGGTTGGTTGAATTTATATCCTGCCCATCTGGGATATTTTCCCACTCTAGGCGGCTACTCAACTTTTTAGGATGCAGTTATGTTTAAAATAAAGCCAATGCCTTATTTAAGGAATGGAAAATCTTATGTGTTAGCTGTTTTGAAAATGAGATCTGAATCTTATTGGTATGTTGTTGATTTTTTGTTTGCTCTCATTTCTTCATTTAGAAGCAAAACTAATTACAGATGACTCAATTGTATTGGCTCGAGAGGCAACCGAAGAAGATCTTTTAGTTGTTCACACACGACAATACTTGAACCGATTAAAGGTATCATCTGCTGATGTTTGAAACAAACTTGTTCATCTTACAGAGATGAGCACTGCCCACTAGAGTCAAACACAACTGGCTTTCCAGCAAGGGAGCCCTTTATCTTAACCTCTGCTAATACTACTTACAATGTAAAAAGCTAAAATTCATGTCATACCAGCCTATGTGGCCCATGACAGAGCAGGGAAAGTACCCTCTTCTGGCAAGTTTGGGTGATGTTTTCTTACTATGATTTGGTAGTTATTCCTGTGTAACAGAAATAATTGGCCATATATATTATCATTCCTTTAAAAAGCATGGTAAATTGCATTTTTTTCACCTAATCTCAAAAACTTTTTGTATAGCAGCATTTTTATATTGGATGGAAACTTGGGTATTTCAGTGTTAGGGGAAAGGCAGGATAACGGTAAAATAAAATGCCTCTATTAAATTCACACTACAAACAGCTGTCATAAACAACAGAGTTTGAAAATTGGTTATGGCTACAAGTTATTCAAAATGTTTGAATATTTTTTCCAACTTTTTTTTGTGCTGCTTACAGAAACATACACTGGAAAGCTTTGAAGAGGTATTCCAGCAGTCATTTTGCGCTTTTGCTGTACACCTGAAAGTGCTATGAATATGAACTAAAGCTTAGACGTTTGTCGTACCATCCTTTAAATTGTGTTTTATTGCTTCACTAGCCCCATCCAACACTGATGTCATTGCCATTATCCATTTTGCTCTGCATTTTTGCCTCTGTAGTTAATGGTGTTTTCTAAGATTTTCCACTAAATATTTTTATTCTAAAGTATTTTTATGTTCTCTGATCCCAGATGGATATGCGAATTCAGATGGATATGGAAACCCAAAATTAGCAACAACAACATTTTTTTATTTTGAGACCTGTAATCTGAATTAAATAATGCATAATTGAGTCACCAGAGAGTGTATCTAGTGCTTGTTTTAGAGAGTTGGGAGGGATCCTGAGCATTTCAGCATCTGAAAAGAGGTAGAAGTATCTTTGTGGTAGAAGTCTCATAAAACCACTGCCTTCCTGTTCAAGGAGGGTCATTAGCCCTTTGGAGACGTTTTTTGGATGGGTGTTGCAAGGTAGAGGAACAGAGAAGAATGTTTGTTGCACAGACCGTGTTCCACTTGTACACCCACTGGATACAGCTCTAAAACAGAGTTTGGAAACCTTTTAGCCTGCAGATTCCCAGAATCCACAGTTAGCATAGCTTTTGCCATGCTTTCTGAGGAATTGCAGAAGGTTTATTGTGGAAAAGGGGTCTGCGGTGGCTTAGTGGTTAAAACGTTGAACTTGGTGGCTGGAAGGTCGGCACTTTAGCAGTTTGAGACCCAAGTGCTGCATGATGGCGTGAGCCTCCGTCTCTGTCCCAGCTCCTGCCATCCTAGTACTTAGAAAGCAAGAAATTGCAAGTAGATAAATAGGCAACACTTTGGTGGGAAAGTTAACAGTGTTCTGTGCACTCTGGTGTCTAGTCATGCCTGCCACGTGTCAATGGAAACCTGCAGATACAGACAGCGCTGGCTCTTTGGTTATAAACAGAGATGAGCACTGAACCCTAGAGTCAGATACGACTGGTTTTCAAGCAAGGGCAACCTTTACTATTGTGGAAAAGTAACTGTTCCAAGCTTTGCTCTAAATCTGCTTCACTAGTTTCTTCACCAACATTTTCTCAGGATGTCAAGTCATTGGTGCTTTTTATAAGGATACAATCTGTTTAGATGTTTGTGCTTATTGCTTTGCATATTGTTGTACCAGAAATAAATATGGATCCTCAGGACACTTATCTCCAAGTAAGTCCTGTTGAACCTAGACCACAGGGATTTAGTTTGGAGCATTATACAGTCCTGCGTGGCTTTACTTGCAAGTAGGTAACACTTTATTAAGTGGGGCTTATTTCAGAAGAGACAGGCGTAGGATTGTGCTGACAGGAAACCATTCTTAATTGCAGCTGTTGTTTTTCCTTCCAGTGGTCATTTGTTGTGGCTACAATTACAGAAATCCCACCCGTTCTATTTCTGCCCAATTTCCTTGTTCAGAGAAAGGTACTGAGACCTCTGAGAACACAAACGGGAGGAACAATAATGGTAAGGGAAGTGTTATTTCATTTGGGCTCCCACGTTAGTTCTGTTGCGTGTTATGTATTCCAGGTCAGATCCAAATTCCAGTGACCTTCATTAAGTTTTCAGGGTAAATAAGATTTTTAAATAGTGGTTTTACCAGTGCCAACCACCTACCATATATACTCGAGTATAAGTCGAGTTTTTAGCCCCCAAAATGAGGTCCAAAAAGGTGACTCGACTTATACTCGGGTCAACAATCACAAGGGTCCCAAAGCCGCACCCAAAGCTAAGATTAAGATATGATAGTTGGTCTTTAAGATGCCGCAATGTTTTTGTCTTTCTTTGTTGATTGATTTGTCTGTTGTTGTTTTTTGCCCAAACTAACATGGCTATTTCTTTGAAAACATGAAATATAGTTAACAATATTTGGTTTAAAACATGGGTGCCCAAACTTTTTGGGCCGTGGGTCAGTCACATGTTTCAGCGGGCTGGTCACATGGTTCAGCAGGCTGGTCACATGGTTCCTCTCGTGCCTTGCAATCTGTTCTGCAACAGGATGAGATAGACTTTAAGCTGCCATTTTCTCTGCTTAAACCAGGGGTGCCCAAACTACAGCCTGGGGGCCAGATCTGGCCCCTGGCACCAATTCATCTGGCCTGTGCCACCTTCATCACTCCCAGAAGCAGAAGTAAAACACACCTGTATGGGCACATTTTACTTCTGCTTCCAGGAACGACAAGGGCAGTGTGGGCCGGATAAATTGGTGTCATGGGCTGGATCTGGCCCTGGGTTGTTGTTTGGGCACCCCTGGTTTAGACTCATCAGTGGACTGATTCACTATAAGCCAGTTTCCTATGTTCCCTTCAGCCCCTTGACATATGTCTACTCAGCTATGGAAAAGTGGGTTGGAGTATGAATCTCCACTGTGTCTCTAGTGGGATGGACCTGTTGCACAATCTCAAACCACCACTGGAAGAGAAGGAATCATAGATCACTTCTGGGTACTTTACACTAAAAAGGTTATGGAACAGTTGCTGTAAATTAGAATCAGTTTTACAGCACATAATTACAATTGCATGTACTCGGGTTGCTTATAGAGGTTCTCCAGGATCTTTCCCTTCAACCAATGCATGAAAATTTTAACTGAAATTGCCAGGGTTTGCATACAAGGCAGCTGCTCTGCCCCGGAGCTATAGTCCCTTCCCAGAGGTAGACGTTGCCTTTCCTTTATAGTAGAGAGACCCTCTATTGAGGACTCAGTGTGGCAGTTGCTACCTAAAATGATGGCTGTCTCATTGGCTGTCCCTGCTTGGGAAGATAATTATTATGAGTACATTTTCTGACTGGACTGGACTAGGCGAACCAATTAATACCTACAGGTGGAAATCTAGCTGGCAGAACTGAGCTGAACTTAAATGGCGATGACATTTTCAGCCTGCAACATTACTCTTCAGTTTAATTGAAAGCTTCCCACCTGAAATCACGGCTAGATTGCCACCACCAGGATCAGGATCATCAGCTGATTTCCCAGTATTAAAGTCTTTGCAGCTCCTCTTCCAAGACTCCCAAATACTTCTCCAGATCAAAAGGGACCGCTAGGGAACATTGGAACCTGAGGAGGATAGGGAGCTTTCCATTAAGTTAAATTAAAGAGTAATGTTGTAGGTTGATGACATCATCACCATTTATGCTCGTGTAGTTACTCAACAGGATTTCAGTCACAGTGTGGTAATATTCTGTTTCAATTGAAACATATGAACATCCTTTTAAAAAATATTTTAAAATTAAACAAGAACCACAATGAAAAACAATTATTATAACTAAATTATACATCTTAACAACTTAATCATACTCAGATAAACATTTAAGTTAAATAAACTGCTCCCTTCCGTTGAGATGAATAAAGATCCTATCACTCCTCTCCCCTTATTTCAGAGTGCCATATCTCTTCCAAAATGCAATGTTACTTATGCAGGCAAATGATCTTTCCTTTTAACACATATTCTATTTATTTATTTGTTTGTTTGTTTTCTATCACCGCCCCCTCCGGGCGGTTTACAATCAGCCATAAAAACACTCAAGTATAAAAACATGCCCACAGCAATTAAAATTATAAAAAAATAACATTTAGAAGCCATTAAAATACCCTCCCAACATTCACAATAGATTAAAACTACTGTATAGACTGTATCTCTCTCTCCTCTCTCTTTGAAGTTTCTCTACTCTACTTGGCAACCAGTGTTTTTTGAATATTGCAATTTGTGATGTCAAATGTTCATTTACTTATTTATTTTTTCTAAGATACTTGAACAAATACCTTTGTTGCATTGTCCTGAAAAATCAATTAGTTGAGCACTTCTCTTTTTAAGGCAGGGAAACTGGCAATTGAGAGAGGCTGGGCTATCAATGTTGGTAAGTAGCTATGCTTCTACAAACTTCTCTCTCTCTCTCTTCACCAGAAACATTGGTCCAATGTCTTGACCATCTCTCATGTTGTCTACTGTAGTTTTCTACTTTCCTTTCTTCCTATTGTGTCATCTTGGTCTTCCTATATCAGGGGTTCTCAATGTTTTTCACCTGTGGGCTGGACCATGCTCCCTCAGACAGCTGAGCGGGCTGGACTGGTGGTTCCCCCACCGTAAACGCTGCTGTAAAATGCATCCACGGCTGTCATAAATGCATTTATGATAGCCACGGACTCATTTACGTCTGTAGTAAACGTGTTTACGACAGCCGTGGACTAATTTATGACAGCCGTAAATGAGTCTGCGACCAATTCCAGTGGCACGGGACCGGCTGGAGTGAGGTCAGGGATCGGATTATCTGGTACTGTGGGCCAGATCTGGCCCACAGGCCATAGGTTGAGAACCTCTGCCCCATATGATCATGATCCAGCATTCATTTGCCAGCATCATTCGTTACTTGGATCAGATGGTGCCCTTATCATTCTGCAGTGATTTTACGCTTGTTCCTAAACCCAACACCTTCCAAGGTGTCCATAGTCTTACCCCTTTATCATGCCACTCGTATTTCATTATCCATCCTACCCTGTCATATTTGGTTTTCCATCTCCACCACCCTCCTGATCCCTTGAGTGATTCCTCATTTCCTTCCTTTTGATCTCTTAGTATTGTCCCAGAAAAGACGCCTTTAACCTTTAATATTCCAACTGTTTGGAATTCAGACAGCTTCTGGATCCCAAATATCTGGAGAACAAAATTGAGAACTACATTTGCAGAATACCTGTCTTTGGGTCAATAGCTCTTGTTATACATCTTTTGCACAAGTTTTTTGGCATAACTCCTTAGTTCCCCATGCCCTAGCAGAAATAGTCAGATAAGCAAGCCTCCTCATTAAAAAATGTAAGGATATCTGTGCTGGTAAATAGAGCATGCCTGTCTGGCCAGACATCCCGCTACGGTAATGGAGTAGACCATACAGCCAGTGACACAACGCCGAGTATCAAGTGGCAGTTAACTAACCTGACTCCCTAAAGGGGCCAACGGCTACGGTTGGATGAGCCCATTTAGGTGCGGTGATAGTCCCCCTCAGTGGAGGAAATGCCACTGGAAACCATCATATTGGGCCCAACGGCAAAATGAGCGGAGGAGGAACTCTGATTCCCAATGGTCATGGAGGCGGAAGAGGCCATGCCAGATGGACTGGCTGTGAAGGCGCACTTTGTCCATATCCTCAAGGCTGTGGCAGTCGATTGCAATCCCGGTGTTAAATCTTGCATGTTGCGCTTCAAGTGTGCCGCATGAGATGGCTTCATGACCATAGTGTGTGGGTCACTTCATGGCAAGATGGATCCACCTTAAACAAATTCATTTTTCCTGCTTCAGGAAAAAATGCATTCCCAGATACAAGTTGTAGTCGATGATGAAATAGAGCATGGCTAGTGTTTAGGGATCACGCTTCTAGGCAACCGAGATTGTAATGGTAATATTTGACAATCAATTCAGTAACCAGAAATTGATAATGACAATCATATTTTCTACGGCTAAAATTTTAGCGAGATGTGTTAACGTATATGCTATGTCCTTTTCCAGGTGGTGGCTTTCATCATTGTTCAAGTGATAAAGGAGGAGGGTTTTGTGCATATGCTGACATCTCATTGGCCATAACGGTAAGAAAAATCCCTTGTAAATAGACATATTGATTCTTTGTGCAAATGCCACAGATTATCATAGATCTGTAGAATGAATGGTCTCAATTTGTTTGTTATAAACAGATGGCACTGTTACAGGCAAATGGATTAGTAGAAGGAAGCTATCGCAATTCTTGAATAATGAGAATGTCCCAAGAAGATAATCAATGAGGAAGATGCACTTTTATCTTAACTGGAATGTGTTTTTAAATTTCATTATGGGTGAAGGTTTCAATAATAAATTGTTCTGAAATGGGTATACAGTGTATTAGCAATTTTTAAAAATCTCCCAGGCTAAGCCCAGGACAGACATTAGTAAAGGTAAAGGTTTCCCTTGCTTGAAAGGCAGTTGTATCCAACTCTAGGGTTCAGTGCTCATCTCTGTTTCAAAGCCGAAGAGCCAGCGCTGTCTGCTTCTGCAGATGTTTCCGCGGACATGTGGCAGGCATGACTAGACACCGGAGCACACGGAACTCTGTTTACCTTCCCACCGAAGTGGTCCCTATTTATCTATTTGCAATTTCTTGCTTTCAAACTGCTAGGGTGGCAGGAACTGGGACAAAGACAGGAGCTCATTCCGTCCTACACTACTCGGGTATCGAACTGCAGAGGGAAATGAGCGAATCATTTCCCTCTGTTCCTGTAAAAAAGTATGGAATACTGTAAAAAAAAAGTATGGAATTTGAAGGGAAGCAGTTAAATAAATTGTGCATTTCAAACAAATCTGTTGTTAGGCTGGGGATTTAATATGCCACTATGTTTTGTGGATATAATTAAGTAAATAGGGTGAAATGGCTTGTGTAGTTTTGAAAAGCTTTTAGTTATTTGAAATGTTTTGAAATCAATTTGTTTTATATGATTATAAAATAGCTATCAAATTGTATGTATCATATTATCTAATATTGTCTAATATTCCATGAAGCAGGGTATTTTAATTTTAAAATGGCTTACCTTTCCCAATTTCAAGAATTTCAGTATGGTAACCTTTAGTAAGCCTATTGCAACAGAAACAACAAAGAGTCTTATGGCATTTAAGACTAGCACATATGGTACAGATTGCCCCCTATATCTGTGGGTTCAGTGTCTATGGGTTCATTTATCCGTGGGTCTAAAAATATTCAATAATAAAACATTCAATAAAAAAATCCATAAAATTATAATAAAATGTATTATGTAAAATCCCTAAAATATATAATACAGTAAAATAGATTTCTATGGCATATTACCAGAGTTGGCCACTAGGGGCCACCGTCCGCAGTGTAAATTTTACAAGGAACAAAGACAGACATTTGGAAGGTCTCTTGAAGAACAACAGAGACTTCATAAAATACACAAGTTGTTAACCTCAATCTGCAGAAATATGTGCACATGTTTTCAAGGGCTAGGCAGAATTTGTGAGCATTGAAGTCAGAAGGGATTTAAATGTGGAATGTACAGACCATTATAGGCATCTTAACAATGATGATTAATCAACTAAGCATTATATTGTAATATAGACATCCTTGCATTTGATAAACAGATTAACAGTGATAGGACAAAATCCTGTTATGTAAATTTATGTTGGCATAGCCCTGACTGAGCATCAGAAAATTTGAGTTTAAACTCATGAAAACTTTCTTATTCTCCCAGCCCCTTTCAGGCTCCAGGGCTTTCTAGGATTCCTTTTGCCTTGGGAGTTTTAGGAGGGTGTGAAGATGTGAGAATTTAAAAGTAAAAAATCACCACCAGATCACAACCAGTGATCCCAGTCCTAGTCATACCAATCTAGCAGCATTTTTTTTACTATTAGCACTCCCCCTCCCCCACTCACTCTTTCACTGTCTCTTTCTCACGCGCACGCACGCACACACACACACACACGCGCGCGCACACACACACACACACCATACCTGTCAAGTTTTGGACATGAAAATAAGGGAAAATTTAGGCCACACCCTTCTCTCCCAGGCCACACACCCTTCTCCCCAAAATCTAGGCACATCCAAGAGCCTAGAAGATGAGGAGCCATAGAGGAATGTTGAGTTCTCCTGGTGGAGGAAAAACCACCCATAGGCACAACTACTTCCCCTCACAGGGAAAAAGGCAGCCAGCAAGCCAGGCTTACTTCAACAATTCTACTCTATATTCCCCCCTATTCCCCCTCATATTCGACTGCATTTCATATTATGGTGATTTTTCATGAAACTATTTTTCACATTTTAATCAGTTAATTGTCTCCTGTCTTAGCGTTTTATGCCTCAATTTCATTTTTTAAAACTCTGTATTTAAGAGAAAACCATGGAATTATGCTGTTTATATTGTATGCAAATATATTTGAAGCCCTCTCTCTCCTGGGAAAGAGGGTGTTAAAGGGAAGTCAATGAGCCAATCGGCTTCAAGTATATTTGCCGATTCTGGACCAGGCTGCAGCTGGTCTAGAATGTGGCGGCCCGGGTGGTGATGGGGTGCGGACGATATGCCCGCGCCTCACCGCTACTTTGGGAGCTGCACTGATTACCAGTTTGCTCCTAGGTGCAATTCAAGGTGCTGTTTTTGACCTTTAAAGCCCTATATGGCAGTGGGCCAGGATACCTTAGAGACCGCATCGTCCCAAGAGTGTCTGCCCATCCAACCAGAGCGGACCGGAGAGGCTCTCTAATAGTGCCATCAACTAGGGGAGCACATCTATCCAGCACCCGAAGGAGGGCCTTCTCCGTGTCCACACCAACCCTCTGGAACCTCCTGCCAACAGATCTAAGACTTCAAAGAGATTTGCTGCCCTTCAGGAGAGGAGTGAAGACCTGGCTGGCAGGGCAGGTGTGGGGCCCTAATGGGAACACGGTCCCTGCCTGGTGTCTTATGTAAAAAATTAAGAACTCTCTCTCTCTTCTTTTTTATAGTGGGTGGGGGATGGGTAGGTGGGATATGGGTCTTTTAAAGTGGGTGGGATATGGGTCTTTTAAAGTGTTTTTATGTGTTTTTAGAAATTGTTGTAATGCTGCCCTGAGTCGGGTTCTACCTGAGTGGGCGGCATATATAAATATGACTATTATATTAAATTAAAAATTAAATTAAAATACAGGATAAACAGGATACTTCCACGGTTTTCTCCTAAAGACAGAGTTTTAAAAAATGAAATTGAGGCAAAAAACACTAAGACAGGAGACAATTAACTGATTAAAGTGTAAAAAACAGTTCCATGAAAAATCACCATAATATGAAATGCAGTCGAATAGGGGTGGGGGGGAAGAGTAGGGGAAGATATAGAATAGAATTATTAGTGCTTGGCTTGCTAACTGCATTTTTCCCTGTGAGGGGAAGCAGTTGTGCTTATGGGGTGGTTCTTCCTCCACCAGGGGGAGCCCAACACTCCTCTTCCCTGGTATGAGCTGCACACCTCATAAAGATATAATACAATGATATATGGGAGGTTTATATGCCTCTGTTTTTTTAAAAAAAATATATATGGGAAATTACAAAAAAACGTGATGGTGGGATTAGGGGCTCTAAATTATGGTGTTTTCCCGGGCAAAACGGGATACTTGACAGGTATGACACACACATCCTGAAGCTTCCAAAGGCTTCCAAATATTGTCATTTCTGATGTCACATTTAATTTTATGGTTACCTTACTATAGTGTCAATTTTTAATGTTTTAATTATCTGATTAAAAGAATGGAGCCTGTAAGACCTGATTTTATATTATAGTTATACTATTTCCACAGTATGTATTTATTATGTCCCTTCATTTCTTTTTCCCCAAACTATATTTTTTCTTTATATTCCAGTTTTTATTTGAAAGAATAGAAGGAATTTCTAAAGCTACTATTATAGATTTGGATGCACATCAGGTAAGCAATGAGTTTTTAAAGTTTTAATTCCAATTCAAAACAATGTGTACCACAAACCTTAATGCAGCATTTCCCAAACTATATTCTGCGGAATACTGGTGTTCCATAGAAGGTCAATTTATGTTCCATTAAAAAAATATGAAATTCTGGTAAAATTCATTAGCAAATGTGTAATGCCCCAAAGTTTGTTTTGCATCCATCCTTTCAATGTGATGCACCAACTTGCAAGAGGAGTTTCTTTTGCAACCATTTGCAAATCGGTAGGGGCTTGCTTCATAGCAACGTAATTTGTTATTAAACCTGAAAAATCCAAACCTATGTCAAAAGAGTAGCAAAAGAATAACAGACAGTAAACAAAAAAAAGGAAAAAAAAGTTGTAGCACTTTAAAGACTGCTGTTTTTTAAATGTTAACTTTCGTGGATTAAGTCCACTTCGTCAAATATGCTGATATGCTTAAAACACAGATTAACATGGCTACTACTGTATTCCAAAAAAAATTAACAATGAAGGGCAAAAAAAAAAAAAATGGCAGAGAAATATTTTATGTAAAAAGAGAGGGTAAGAGCATTCATAATACAATGGTGCCATCTGGGAGATACATATATTAAATGCAGTTAAAAAGTGAGGGTCCAGGTGAATTTCCAGCAGGCCATGCAATTGACTTGCTGCTTGAAAACAATATGTATAAACAATAAAAACCATATACAGTAGAACCCTGTATAGCGATCGCCCCATACAGCGATGAAATTGCATAGCGATGGGGCTTGCAAGGAGGGAAGCCGTTCCGCATAGCAATAGTTCCTATGGGAAAATCCATACAACGATTTTCCAATGGGAAAAACTGCTTAGCGCCAAACATCGTTGTACGGTTTTTCTCATAGGGAAAATCGTTGTACAGATTTTCCCATAGGGAAGATCGTACGACGACAAAAACCGCATACGGGGTTCTACTGTATATAGCAGCTCTGTCTCATAGCCACAATAGAACGAGAACACTGATTGGCAACAAGAGATTCTGGTAATTATTTTAATTAGTTCTTAATGTTTTACTTACAAAAATTAAAGTTCTTTAAATATTTAACATTAACATGTTGGTAATAACTTTAGTTTTCCCCGGATATAATATTGCAATACACTGGTATGCAGATGGGGTAGAAATTTCAAGAAAAAAATGGAACTGCATTATAATCTCTGTAGATTGTTTATCTGGCTCGGTTTGTTTTAAATGGTCATAATAATTTTATAGGGGAATGGTCATGAAAGAGACTTCATGGAAGATAGAAGAGTGGCTATTATGGATGTTTACAACAGGTATATTTATCCAGGAGATGGATTTGCTAAGCGTAAGTAAATCATATGTTCAAAATCAATGTGACCATAGTTCAAAGTAAAAATTAAAACCCTTTTCTCATTAGCGGATTTATCACATATATAACTATAATGCTGATAATGAAATGCAGTACAGTACTGTACTGTTCTTTTTCCAGGGCTTTGATCCAAGGTTTGATCCTGTCTGTGTGGTACATCCTTGGAATTGCTGTTGTGTTGAAGAAGTGATAGGGTATCAGGGTTCTTGAACTAGGAATTAAAGAAGCAAAGCTTAGACACTTCTCTAAAGATTTCCAAATACCCTTTCTTTAGCTCCCTCTCCCCGTCTGGGGATATTTGCTCGAGTGGGGCAAAGGTTCATCACATTTATAATACAATGGTACCATCTGGGAGATACATTTATTAAATGCAGTTAAAAAGTGAGGGTCTAGGTGAATTTCCAGCAGACATTTCCTTTGAGAAAATGCCATTTTCAGCAGCCTGATTGGGACAGGTAGCTTAATAGACACTATGATTATTTTGCTTGCTTACGCTCATGCCATGTCTGAAAATGAGAAAATTTACATATGCAGTCAAGAATGCTGCAAGCAGATTAGAAGCTACTAAATCAAGGGTGCCCAAACTTTTTAGGCAGTGGACCGGTCACATGATTGAGCGGGCTAGTCCGCGTTTCCTCCCACTGGAAGTTAAACGCTCCCACGCATGCACAAAACACTGCTGTAAATGCACCCGCAGCTGTTGTAAATGCATTTACGACAGCCGTGGATGCTTTACAGCAGCATTTTGCGCAGGCATGGGGCACATTTAACTTCCACTTCCAGGAGTGGCGTGGGCGGGATTATTGGGCAGTGTGGGCTAGATGGGGGCCCTCGGAAGTTCTTCAATTGTTTCTCCCAGTAGCTCTGACCATTGGCTATACTAGCAAGAGATTCTGGCAGTTGTAGTCTAAAAAAATCCATGGGCCAAAATCCTATCTTTTTTTCTGATTGAGGAAGTTGTGATGGCTTATTGAGGCTAATTAATGAGGAGCTAGTTGTATGCCTTGTTGCACACCTAGCAGTGACCAGGGCATGTGACTTAATTTTTTATTAGGAGCCATTCGGTGGAAAGTTGAATTGGATTGGGGCACAGAAGATGCAGAATACCTTCGAAAAGTGAAAGCACACGTCGAATGTGCATTGAACGAAGTGAAGTCAGACATTGTTGTTTATAATGCCGGAACTGATATTTTGGATGGTGACCCCTTGGGAGGCCTGGCTATTTCTCCTCAGGTTTGTATTGTACAGTATTGGGGCAGTACTGAAGTCTGCAGTAATCCTCAAGTAAGCCAATGTGCTGCTACTACTACATTATGCTTGAATTACCTTGTTTAATCTCCTGAGTTTGTTCTAGACCAGGGGTTCCTAACCTTTTCAAGCCGGGGGCCGGGTCACGCTCCCTCAGTCAGCTTCGAGGGCTGGATGGCCAAATTGCCCTGCCTGCATGATGGGGGTGGCCATTGTGTCCCAACAGCTTCAAAGGGGAAACCATTTTGTTTCTCAAACGCCCTTGGAGGGGTGGGGGCCACATGAAATGGTGGCATGGGCTGGATCCAGCCCACAGGACTTAGGTTGGGAACTCCTGTTCTAGACCTTTGCTTTCTCTTGTTTTCTTTCCCAACAGCCTTGTGCCTTTGTTTTCCCTTCACCAAATTATGTTAATTGAAAACCCTGAAATAGTCTCTCAGTCTTACTCACATTTCCCCCAGTTTTGTAATGCATATCTGTGCCTTGTGACACAAACTATCAGTTGACAAATCAAATAGGAACTCGTAGTTAACCTCAAAAATCCAGCATTGCTGTAAATCAAATGCTGATTGAGATTCTGTTATGTAATTATGCAAAGGGTGTAGCTTGCAGCAGTAAATTGCCGTAAATTATGAAATCTCCACAGGCATAATCTGTTGCATACCAAGTCGCCTATGAAGATTTCTTAACTTTCAGCAAATTGCTTTTAAAAGTTGTGTAGCTGTACAGCAGAATTTCAGCTACCATGTTTGCCACTGGCTTAGAGGAATTATTTTGCTTGGCAAACATGGTAGCTGAAATTCTGCTGTACAGCTACACAACTTTTAAAAGTTCTTCCAGAGTAAATGGATTCTAGATTGCCTCCTTAATCACTTCTGTAATATCTAACTTGCAGAAACCTTAATGCTTTATATTTAATATCAATTGTAATATGCATATAGTGGCCAGAAACTTATTGTTGCTTGTGCAACTTGCTGACGCTAATTGCAGCTAATTAACAAGGTGCTGGGACATGTATCTGTTGTGTAGTCGGGCACATAACCAGGTGGGCAACCAAAACCATTCCCCAGACCTTTGCCAGACCCTGTTATATGACAAATTCTCCTATATGGTTCTGACCATTATATAGAATTATGAAACCATAAATGATGAGGCAGATGTGGAGAACATGTGGCCCTCTGGATATTGTTGAACCATAGTAGCCAACACTCTGCATCATTGGCTATGTTGTCTGGGGGTGCTAGAAGTTGAGATCCAGTGTTACTTAGAATATAGTCTGGCAAAGTTATATTTTTGAAACTAGAAGTCTAGTGAGTTTTAGGAGCGGTAGTCCAAATTGGTGACTTTCCCGAGCTTTGATCTAGAGAGTCATGTGTTCTCCTTCCAACAAAGTTTATTAACATTAGGAAAATTTAATATGTGCATTACGTTTCCTTTTTGTTGTTGTAAATGTGCAGGGCATCATTGACAGAGATGAAATTGTGTTCAGAGCTGCTCGAAAGCGCAGGATTCCCATCTTGATGGTGACATCTGGAGGCTATCAAAAGAGAACAGCTCGGATTATTGCAGATTCTCTTCTCAACTTGCACAACATTGGCCTTATTGACAAGGAGTTGGCAGCCGAGGAAGTGAGAAATGCAGAGGTAGAAAAGATGAGGAAGGAAGAGACAAAGGTCCATCCAGCTTGTCACTAATGTAGGAAGAGTCGGCAGTTATTACATAAGGATAAAGCGTCTCTAATTGTTTAATATTTAAACCACAGGGCAGTAAATGTCCACAGTTCTCATAGAATTAACACATTCTAATGGCAAAGATTGTTTTTAATTTATTAGTGGTGAAAGTCTAGTGGCGAATACTAATAGATGATGGTTCTCACACTTTCTTGCAGCATTTTTGAATACTTGTTAAAGCAAAGCAATCACACTTCTATACCCACCCCCATAGCACTTAGTGCACTCTCTGGGCAGTTCACAAGTTAATTAGCATTTTTGCCCCCAATATGCTGGGTACCCACTTGTCCAACTTCGGAAGGATGGAAAGCTGAGTCAACCTTGATCCCTGGTCAGGATTGAACTCACAACCTTTAGGTTGCAGTACAACAGTTTAAGCACTGCGCCACCAGGGCTTAATTGTTAATGCAATATGGACATAAGAGGGTATTCACACCAAATTAATGTCCTTTCCTGCCTTGCAGTCGTCTGTCCCTTTGATGAAAGGAGAATCATGTAGGGCCTAAAGCAAGGGTTTCCAAACCCTGGCCCGCGGGCTTAATCCGGCCCACACATATCATTAATCTAGCCTGCAGTGGCCACCCAGGCACCTCTGGACCTGCCCCCACCACTGAAAGTCGAAAAACATCATTTACGGCAGCGGCTGAGGGAATCATGTGTTTTTAGCTGCTTCGGCAACTGGAGAGCGGTGGTGGACAACTTCCAGTGCTGGGCGGAATTTACGCAGCGCAGAACCAGGAAGTCCTCCACCGCCGCTCTCTAGCTGCCGAAGTGAAGAGGAGCATCGGAAAATTACCAAACCAGAGCAAGCATGCTCCAGAAAGGCTCCCAAAATGATTGAAATTACCTTCACTGTTGAAAAATATTTTTATTGTGCTTGTCAGCACAAGATTATCCAGGCATATTGGCCTACATTTACCAGATAGAGTAGATCAATTGAATCAATTGCTAAATGAACACTTATGTAAATATCATTGATTCAGTAGATCAACTCTGGTTGGTAGTGGCAACTGGATGTCAGCCTCTGACCAAAATCCATTTCAGTAGCTATGCAAACTGTGACTTTTGGGAGGCAAATAATTACACCATAGATATTATAAGCTGCACACTAAGGCACACGATTAATACAACAGTTAATATCTACAATAATCTCTTAACACAACAATTTGCTTCCAAAAGCAACACCATTTATATTAAGCCAGGATAACTAGGCAAGAGGATTTGGGCCAGTGTCATTTAAAAACCATAGTAATGTCTGGTTTTAATTATATAGCTTTGCGTTAATGTTAATATGTCACATTTTGTGGTACTACTTTATAATGTTATGAATATTAGTCTTGAGATGTATATAAAATTATATTAAGTGACATAAATTAAACATAGGTTTAAGGTCTGTAAAGTTTATTCAATAGTTTAGATGTGTTTAAAGGTGCAATAGCAATAACAATTACAGTACACTTATATTGTGCTCTGTAATGCTTAGAGCACTCTGGGCAGTTCACAAGGTAATTAGTATTTTGCCATGACTCAATGCGTACTTATTTTACTGACCTCAGGGTAGGAGCTGAGTCAACCTTGATCCCGTTGGATTGAACTCAGATTGTGAGCTGAGTTACTTTGCCATGAGGGCCCACGCAAAGGTAGTTTTCTCTCACAAGACACGTTTGCTTCTGTGTCTTTACGAGTGAAAGCTTAAATTACAAAAAGGAATATTAACTACTGCAGATCTTTTAAAATGTTGATCCTTTTTAATGGGTTGAATTATTGTATTTAGTGATCTAATTTATAAAACTGAAGCCTGAATTAATTTGGGGGTATAGCTGGGGCTTTTTACTATGGTATAGTTGGTAGAGTCATAGACTAGGACTCAGGAGATGGATTGACAATCCTAAACAGGGGTGGCCAAATTGCTGCCTGTGTGCCAGACTCGGCCTGTAGCACCATTTCATGTGGCCCACCACTGCCCTCGCTGCTACCAGAAGTGGAAGTGGGTGCATTTACGACAGCTATAATTATGCCCACACATACATGAACATGCCCGTGCCTGCTGTAAATGCACCTGTAGCTGTCGTAAATACATTTACGACAGCCACGGGTGCATTTACAGCATTTATGGTTGGAGGAACCATGTGACTGGCCTGCAGTGCGAAAAGTTTGGGAGCCCCTGATCCAAAGGTTCCCTTCTCAGTTTGTACTTATATAAACATGATGTGCCTCTTGTTACATTAGTTTTTCTCAACCTCTTAGCTAGAGTCTTTAGCTGAAATATAGTGTGCCATACCAAATGATTACAGATATCAAACATATTTAATTGAATTGTTGAAATAAGCTGCCATTTGCCCCTGAAATGCTGGGGTTGTTTCAAAATCACTGCTTGCTTTGCACATAGTACTGTTCTCAGAAAGGCACACAGATACCACAGACAGACGAGGATTATTGGTCCTTAAATGTTCACAGCTACAGTGCTAGTGTATGACATGATTAGAGGGTATTGATGTATCTAAATACTGGAGCAAGCTTCAGTACTGTACTGTAGCAATAAAGATATAATAGAAAATTTTATAGTTGCAGAAGAATTCCCATTTTACCTATGATTCCCCCTCCCCCCCACAAAGTTAATTTGACTTCAGACTAATGGCAATACTTTCTTCAGAAAGCACTTTCTCATAAATAAAAGCACTATTAAAATATTGAGGGTTTTAAAATGTAATATTATCTGGACTTGTTATAGCTTGAAATAACATTTATGTTTACATTTGTATCTGTTGAGTTTAAACACTGTAAGTTTCATGTAGCACACTAAAAATCTGATCTTGTTCTTAATTATGGGTCATATTAAAACAATTATTTTTTTCCTGAGTATTTTCCTCTTTCTTTAGCATTTTATAGAGAACAAAGCATCTCCATTTGACAATATACAAAATTTCCAGGGATATTCCACCATTACCTACCTTGTATCAGGTCCTGTCCAACTCAGTAATTAGTGAGTTATTTCTGAGCAGACATGCATATTATTTTTTTAAAAACGGTGCTTTTAAAAAACAGACCAATGCATTTTTGCTCAGAAATATTGTGTACTGAATTTAGTTTTTCTCCTGAATAAGCATGAACAGAATTGTCATCTAAAGTCCTGAGATACGGAATGCTGAGCACGCACAAAGCCCTTTGCAGTTCCTCTGGCCATAGCAGGATTGTATCAAGGTTACTTTTCCTTTATTGCATTTTGATGAACCTTTGGCCCTTGCGGCTTGCCAAAGCCATGTCAGAAAAGACAGGCATCTGTCAGGACCTTGGTCTGTGCTCCTCACATTATAGCAGTTCTCAACCTTTTTAAGCCAGTGGCCAGGTCACGCTCCCTCAGACAGCTTCGGGGGCCAGAAGGCCATTTTGCCCTTCCTCCACCACTTGGCACTTCCTGGTGTGGTTGAGGCGGTGGTGGGCCACATGAAATGGCACCATGGGCCACATCTGCCCTGTGGGCCGCAGGTTGAGAATCCCTGCATTAATGGTTTTGTCTGTGTTCAGCTGGAGAAAGACAGGGCAGCCACCATTCCATCTCCTTGAGCCCATTCTCCTAGAAATACAAGTGCCTTTACTCTTCTCTCTCACACCTATGGGGTGGTCATAAGCTGCCCCCACCTCCCCAGAAGATAGCATTCTTTTTGTGTCTTTTCTTTGAAGTGCTATCCAGTCCAAGCCTGACTTAAAGAACCATAAGGAGCAATATCAGTAGACTTTGAAGTTTCTTATGTACAATATTAGCAGCAGATCCAAGTTACCTTGTTCTCCACTCAGGCTCAGATCTTATAATTCTAATAAAATTATAAATATTCATTTTGTACCTTTAAATATGAAGTAGATAGCCAGTAGTATAGGGATGGACTAGGAGTCAGGACACTTTGGGGGGACTCTTCTGGGCCTTGGAAACACACTTGGTGGAGTGGAAATGGTAAGACTACTACTTAAATATCTGTTGCTTTGAAAACCCTGGGGTCTGCGGTGGTCTCAGTGGTTAAGAAGCTTGTTTTGTTAGCTGAAAGGCTGGCAAGTCGGCAGTTCGAGATCTGGGTACTATGATGGATTGAGCACCCATCTCTGTCCCAGCTCTTGGGGACACGAAAGGAGCCTCATTTGGGCCGAGTTTCTTCCATAAAAATCCTTTAAATCCAGAATAATTTCTGACATGAAATTATTATTGAAAACCCTCTTTGAGTTACTATAAGCCAAATGTGACTAAATGGCTGATAATGCACATAAATGAAGTAGCATACACAATTTCATACATACAGTGGAACCTCATACAATTGCTCCGTATAGCAACGAAATTGTATAACAATTAGGTTGTTGATTTTTTTTTTGGGGGGGAATGGCGTCCCACATAACAATTTTCCCTATGGAAAAAATCGTACAACAATTTTTCAATGGGAAACACCACTTAGTGAAAAAGAATCTTTGGACGATGCATCCCATAGGGAAAGTCCCTATTGTACAATGACGAGCCTCGTGGAATGAGTTAAAATCGTTGTACTGTATGAGTTACCACTGTAATTACATTTTTAATGTGAAAATGAGACACACACACACATTCACCTCTACTTTGTAAATTCAATTGACTAGCTAGTTTCGTCAATTATTGGCCAAAAGGGTTTCTTGTCCTTCACCAGAAAGCCAGCTAATTGTCTCACATGGCAGAGAGGTGGGAAATCTTCAACCCAGTAGTTCTGGCTGGATAGTTCAGTAATTTATGTAATAAAAAATATCTGGTTGCAAAGCCAGAGGTTGGGAGTTCAATTCTGCACCATGCCACCAGGGAGAACAGCTGCCCTGCATGTCCTTAGCCCCCCCCCCCCCCCTCCTTAAGTCTACTGAAGATCCACTTAAAACTACAACAAATTTCTGGCAAATCAATTTCATAATGACTATATTGCCAACTTATGAAAACTGCATGTTGCTTGGACCTTAAATATATAGACATTCAGGATTTGAAGTGAGGGCAAAAATAATAATAATCCAAAACAGGTTTCTCACCCCTTTATTGAGACAGCTTGCAACATTTCACAGAATTAAAAAGGATGGGAGAGAGAACCAACCATTAGTATTTCTTTAGGAAAAAAAGTCAATGTTTCTTTCTTTCATTCATATATAGATCCATAGCAAAATTAGGAAAACACATACAAGCCCATCATACACTGAAATTAAATTTTCACATTTACTCATGCAAAGAGAATTTCTGTACAATTCTGATAGGAATGGCAACAGTGTAGGCTCCCATTACTTGGTTGTGTTAAAATGATACAGGACAGCAACAATGCCAAGAATAAATTAAACATTTTACAAGAGATGTATTAAATAATGTAGCAACTATGTATTTAATTTGCAAAACATACATTTTTACACCAACTTCATTATCAGAATAAACAAAGTGGAGAAGGTTAAGCTCACTGCAACAGAGTAAGGCAACTTATCAGAAATGGCTGTTATGGTAAATGTTAGTCACACAACTTTGAGAAAACATGAATTTGCTATGGAATCAAAACGTCTTTTTTTTACACAATTGCTTTTTTTAGAAATTTTAAAATCACGTTTAATTAAAACATCAGTTTTGTAAGTAATATGTGGAAAATGCTATTGAACTATTCCCTAATTCTTATCAATGTGGATATTAAAGTACTGAAAGTTCCCTATCTACAAAACCTTATTTTTTTGTAAAATTGTCTTGTAATAACTCGCCCTCAAGCTAACAAATGAGCATGTAACTATTGCTTCAAATTAACTAAACACTGCATGCTGATATGAAACCTTACATTGAGTCTAATTCCGCTTGGGTCCACATCTGTCAGGCAGTCTTATTCAAAGGTTAATACAAAACACATCAGACATTAAACAACTGTATTTACAACACAAAAATGTACATTGTAATGAATGCAATCGACATAGGATTGTCAGGAAAATTACATTGCCTGTACATTTATCAACAAGACAGAAATGGAGGAACAGCTGTTTCTGTAACCCTGCAAATATAGTAATCTATCTCATTCCACATGTATTAATTGCAAGTTTTTTTAACAAGCTTGTTTCATGAAAACAATTTTAGCATAATTACAACCTGATATTTTATTTGAAAATCAGATTTTAAATTGTGATTGTTTTACAATTTCTCTCCTAGTCTGTCACAACAGCAAGATCTAATGCTGGACTTATGCTGGCAACTACAGAAGGAAGCAGGATCTCCTTCCTACTATAGTGACTCATGCGCGCACGCACACCCGCACACACACCCCCAAATCTGCTTCAGATGGCTAGGAAACCCACTGGAAGGGAAGAGAAGAGAAGCAATACTGCACTAGTGCAGCAATGCCAGCTTGATGCTGGAGTTTGACCTAAGAATTAACAACAAATTAGCCTTCTTCCAATGTAATGATAAACCACATGATTTTTTTTGCTTAACTCTAGAGGACTGGGTTGAATGATTCTTGGTACTGTAGCCAAAAACATCTAGAAGGCTGGCTAGGCACTCCATAAACAAACAGAAACAAATCTTCAACCTGCATTCCCTCCTTCCTGTCTTTTTCATCAGCATAACCACAAGATCAGAAGCAGCACCCACCTCCTCTTTTAATCTAACCAGTCCTACCTACCCTTAGAACAGAAGAGAATCTGTTTAGTTAAGCATGGGTTGTGCAGAGCTTGGTAAAGTTGTTTTTACTACTACAACTAGAATTCCCCAGGCAACATTAGGTAACTTATCCAAGCTCACATTTTGTCGAATCATTCACGATCTGTGCTTATTCGCTTTAAGTCATATTTTAAAACCAGCCATGCTTCTGATTGTGTCTTTGAGTACAAACCCAAGCCTTATATTTGATCTTTCACAAAATGCTAGAGCTTATCATGAGGTTGAGGAATGTGTGGACCTCCAGGTATTTTTGTAGTACAATTCCCAACAACCTTCAACATAGGCTAAACTGTTTAGGGATTTGCAATCCAACTACTAATGGGATAGCGAAGAAATCACCACATTTAGGTGTGGGAGTAGGCCCCAGAACAGGTTACTGAACCTGCCTGTCAAACCAAAGCAGTGATACCTTTAGAGGGAGAAAAGTAAATTTAATCATTCAATTTAATCCATCACTGCTAAATCGATGATGCCCTTCCCATGCATGAAAACACAAAGCCACTGTTCTTATGTTCCATGCCAACTCCTTGAGTAATGGAGACACCTCCTTCTATAGCTTATTTTCAAGTTACTGTTCCCTGTACACAAAACATGTGGTAGCATGGATGAATTATCTACACTTTTGTGACTTGGTTACATCTGACTAGTGTTTTACAGACATATGGCAAATCTTGTGAAAACTGGCCAGCTGAATCCATATGTAACATTCATATGACTACTGACTATTTTCTATGTCACTGGCTTTCTGGCCTCTTGCTATTTTTCGCACATTTGTTTTAAGACAGTGGATACCAACTTTGATCTTCCAGACATTATGGACTTCAGCTCCCAAGAAGTCCCAACCAGCATAGCCATTGGGGTGTGTGTGTGTGTGTGTCATGTTCAAAATGTTCGAGGACCAAAATTTGAGGACCGTTCTCTTCAGAGGCCAGATAGAAAAAGAAACTGAGAAGACCAAGAATGTCTGCAGACCTCTTCACAATTACACTGAACAGTTTAGGCTACAGACAATACTCTTTGGAATGAGGAGATCTGTATTTTGCTAAGAAAAATAAAATAAAAAGGTATCACCCCCTGAATTAAGGCAGTCTGTTCATTCCTTCAAAAACAATAGTCTTATTATATTTCTATTTAGACATTTTACAAAAAAAAGGTACAAATGTCTTAAAATATGGTGATGCCCAAGTTTAAGCTTTCTACCCCAAAAGGCCTACTAGCATGGGTGTTATGATTAGAAGTAGGATCCTCCACTATTTTTATATTTAGCGTCTATTCTTAAACTCAATAAAATTAAGGTTTACTGGAGTTCATCAGAATAAAGAAAATGGCGGCTAGTCTTTTAATGGCACACTCTGCATTCAATTCATAATCCATGAATCATCTACTGAATAGACAAGTTCTCACAATACTACTTTTACTCCAAGAACAGAAGCACTAGCTCTCAAAAGTATACCACCAAAATTCAATGTTACTTACTTCATCTAACAGATATTCAGTTCACATGTTTTGCCAATAAAATGCACTATTTATAGAGCACTGAGACATGGATATTTAGGTCAGACAAGGCCAATTTATTAATCCTTAAGCACTAGAAACTTGTTTTCAATACAAGCACTTGAAAATATTCAAGCTACTTCCTCTGAGGGCTCCTTTACATATTATAGTAGCAGCAGGTACCCATGAACATTTAGGACAGGGGTTCTCAATGTTTTTCAGACCACACCCCCTCAGACAGATGAGCGGGCTGGACTGGTGGTTACCCCGCCGTAAGTGCTGCCATAAAACGTGTCTGTTGTAAGAGTTTACAACGGCCATGGACTCATTTATGGCTGTCATAAATGTGTTTACTACAGCCATAAATGAGTCTGCGGCCAAGTCCAGCAGCAGTGGGGACGTCTGGAGCGAGGTCAGGGGCTGGATTATTTGACACAATGGACCGGATGTAGCCTGAGGGCCATAGGTTGCAAACCCCTGGATTAGGATGTAGATGCATTTGTTCTGAAATTTATAAGAGACTACATGCTCCTGTTCCACTCTCTTGTAGTACGAAAGCATCCCACTGTTATTGTGCATGTGGGTTGCATAAGCTTTTTGGCTTAATTTTCTATAGTACTCTATGAACCAACACAAAAAAGACTGTAAAATTTAGTAACCGGTTCAGTCATCTGAATGGACTTCACACACACCACCAGTCAAAACACTGTACTTCGCACATGTTGTCGGCCAAAAAACTGCACAGTTTTTCTAATTTTAGCCATATTGGTGATATATAATCAAAGTTGGTGAAATTTCCCACCTGCTGGCAGTTATAAATGTATACAGACTTTCCAAAGTGTTACAAATTTACTCTAGGGTAGTAAAGATTCAAGCCAGAGGCAGGGTGCTATGGGCCTCCTTATGTTGTTTGGTCCCAGTTCCCATTATCTCTCCACAGGTCCCTCACTCCAGGTTTAAGCAGCAACAGAATTACAAAGACCAACACAGAGGTTTTACTTGCCTTGGTGGGTTACATCTACCAGGGTTGCATACAATCAGATTTAATGGCAGGGAGCTACTGCAGACTTATCCATACATTACTCATCAGCCATGCCAAAGTGTAAAGCAAAATGAGAAGGACTGGAAAGGCGGGGGGGGGGGGGGGGATCTAACTAACTTCACTGTTTTTCATGGAATGGTACTAGTCAATGCATGAAGTAATGCCATGGGAAGAAAAGCAACACATGGTCCATTAATTCTCTAGTTCAAAAACCAGGAAGAAATTTCAGAAAAGAAATTTAGTCCAAGCACACACCAATGGAATGGCACCGAAAACTGTTAGAAGACCCAACAACGTAATGTGGGGAAAACTTTACTTGTGAAAATAAAATCGACTTGTAAAACCAGACAAAATTATCTTACTCTGGGGAAAAAAATGCAGTTATTATTCTATAAAGGACAATACATACTATTTTGACTAACCCAGGACTATATCAATACTGTAACTCTTACAAAAAAAGACTTTTATATATCCTATAGCTACCCAATGGCTGACCAGGGTCAATTTCAGCTAATCAACAGATAGATGCCAGTTACAGATTTGGCATTGTTCACTACTCAAGGGTTACCAATAGGCAAAGCCAATAAAATTCTTTTATTAAACTGTGGGTGAAACCTCACAAGGAGGCTTTAATAAGGCACTCATTTAAACAGCCACTACATTCAAGAACCTGCATTCCTTTACCCAAAGTGGAAGGAAAATTTATTTTTACACTGCCAGCAATTTCTTCCTTTTCACAAGAAAATATTAGGCAGCAGCCCTAATATCCATGCATTTTCATCAAAGATTGCCAGACTTTTCTCACAAGACTACATAACCCATATATGAATAATTATAGGATAGGAACGTTTCTGAAGTTAGAACAGGGCTAAAAAAAACCCCTTCTATTCTGATAAACCAATTTAAAATAGAAGCATTTTCTTTACTTTTATAAATATGAAGCTGTGAAGTATGAAAACTGATGATGCGTTTATTTATGAGGCTGATGCCTAATTTATAATCCTGCTATTTAAACTGGTTGCATCAGGATATACTGCACATTAAACCTTTTCACTTCAAGAAATAGAAGTGTTATTTTAAAAAGGAATTAGCGATGTACCAACATGGGAGACTCCTCCAGCTGTCTGTTTATTTCCCTTCAGTTCTGAATTACAGTCGAGATTCACTCTGGTACAGTCCAAAGATATGTAGTGAAAATTATCAGTTGTAATTAACCATATACAGTATCTGAAAATACTTTTGTCATGTTTAAGACACAAGGTTGAGTTCTAGAAGCTTTTGAAATTCAAAATGTTAGTTTACAGGGGGGGGGGGGGGAGGATCAAGATATTCAAAAAACTAATTATCTGCTTAGGCTGCAATTTCTGGCCACAGGATAGATGGAAGTTAAAAAAAATTCTGGGTCCTGGCCTGTGCTGTAAAGAGATCACTCATTTTTAAGTTCTGGAAAACAGGTTTATAGCAATATTAATACATATTTGAGCTTTGCTTTTTCATGTTAGAGATTACTCTGGGTTGAAAGGATCTTTTTAGGAGATGCACAAATAGTACCTAAGTGTAGCTCTCGGATATCAAAAGGTGGCTTAGTGGTTAAAACACTGAGATTGGAGACTGGAAGGTTGAGTTTTGATACCCGAGGGCTACACTTGGGGACATGAAAGGAGCCTCATTTGGGCGTCCCCAGAACAAAGTTTCTCCAGCAAAAATCCTTTCACCCAAAGTAATCTCTGACACAAAATTATTATTATTATTACGGTATATCTGATCTGAAAAAGGAGTTACTCCTAGTAAGCATTGTTAACGTAATTTTACAGAATTGTGTTGTTTCTTAAAGAAGAGCCATGCAAGCTAGATATCTGGAGATCTGTTATTCATATCCATAGAAAATATCAGTGTGCCAAAATAATATCAACTTGAGCAAGTAGTAAATGGAGTATTAGGTTGAGCTGTATGAACGCATATTGATTCCCCCCCCCCCCCCCAGTAGAAAACATCATTCATGGATTGGATAACTGCATATTCTTTCAAGATACGGTACAATGATACATCCCTGGTGCATAGAAAGTTTCTTTTCTGAGATGATTTTCTTTTTCTCTCTGAGGTCTTGTGGTAAAACTTTGCTGCAGCAATCTACTTAAATATGCCACTATTGTAAACTTTTACAATCAAGTCTGAAACAGCAGACAGTTAAAATACACAAGTCACCCCAATATGTGGAGTTTTATCTCAAGGCCTCAGAGTGCAACAAACAATGGGTGTTCTGTCTTTGCAGTACAACCTCTAAAGCTGCCAGGATTTGCCAAAGTAAACATGGGCCCTCGTTTCCCATTCTGGGTCAGGACAACAGGGTCCGATTTGATCTGCTGTTGTTTTAAAGGAAGGGACTAACTGATTTCATATTCGGCATTTCATTAGGTTTACCGTTCCAACACTACCATGATTGCTGAATTTATTGAATTATAGCAGGGGTTCCCAACCTTTTCAAGCCAGGGGCCACGTCAGGCTCTCTATCAGCTTCAAGGGCCAGACGGCCATTTGCCCTGCTTGCCCAAGTTTTTTTTTTTGCCATTTTGTCCCAACAGTTTCAAAGGAATGGCCATTTTGTTTCCCGAATGGCCTTGGAGGGATGGGGGCCACATGAAATGGCACTGTGGGCCAGCACCGGCCCATAGACCATAGGTTGGGAACCCCTGAACTATAGTCATATCCGTTGACACATTTTACAGCAGTTTGAAAAACTGCTTACTATGGTATTAAAAATCCTATGCAGAAGTCCCTTCCATGCGGGAAGCACTAATTACTCGCTAAATGAGAGTAGTGCACAAACTTTCACTACACAGTTGTTAGTTACATATATTTAGTTTCTTAATTCACATTAAGTGAACTGTACTGAACAAATACTGGAAATGTGAACAAAATATTTCAATGCCTTGTACTATGTCTCCACCAGAGAAATCCTGCTGCATGGCAGTTGGTGGCGGTAATAGTCAATTCTGGAAACAATAGGATATTATAATAAAAATGACACTGAGCACCAGGACCTGGCTAAACCTGAACAGCTAGTGTCACACACACACACACCCCAAAAAATAAGGGAAATTTCTGAAGCAACATTTTATTATTGTAGCAGGATTTGGACTGCTAGAACTGTACTTTTTCAGAGGCTGTGCTGCAGAATATTTTAGGATCGCTTAAGAGCAGGAATCTGGATTTTACAGCCCTCCAGATGTGGGTGAACCACAGCTCCAGTTATGCCTAATTATTGACCAGGCTGGCCAGAAATGGCAAAAACTGAAGCCCACCACTGTCTGGACAGCCACAAGATTCTAATTCATGTTGGGAGAATGCCATGCAAGAAAAAGCAATTAAGTAATTCTTACAAAAACTACCAGGTTTCAGACGTGTCTCTGTGAGACAGTTTATCATTCGTACAATTAAAGATGTTTATAGAAAGATCACACCCTTTCCCCCCCTTTGATTCCAGTTGATATAAAAAGTGTGGCAATAATGCCAGAAAGATGTGGAAAAAACTCAGTGTTGTAATGCCATGAGCTTCAGCTGAAATTTGGCAATCCGAGGAGGGCGCCGACAGCTCCAAAATACCCCTGTATTTAAAAGAAGATTTGCACAATTCAAGTTTCAGTAACCATATTAAAACTCAGGTTGTTGTTTTTTAAGAATGTAAAGAAGCACTTGAAAAAAAATCTTTTTTTGTATCTTTCCCTTAAGAAATTACTGAAAATTAACCCCTTTCCTCATTACTGAAACTCAAACATTAGTCCTGTCTAGGGTAGTCTCAAAAGAAATCAACAGGACTGACTTTATGTCTGACACGCCCCATTCATTTCAAAAGGCTGACTCTAAATAGAACTTATGCTGTTTTACCCTTTGTTGACAACCATGTTGACAAACTATGTCCTAAAGCAGTGATGGCGAACCTTTTAGAGACCGAGTGCCTAAACTGCAACCCAAAACCCACTTACAGTATTTATTGCAAAGTGCCAACACAGCAACAGTGGAGGAAGGAAACACTCCCATCAGGCTGTTAGTCAGAGGGGTGGGGTAAACTCTGTGTGTGTGTGTGTGTGGGGGGGGGAGAAGTACTTCCATTGGGCTGCTGGGCAGAGGGTTCGGGCAAACTCTGTGCTGGGGTGACTGCACAAGTGCCCACAGAGAGCTCTGAGTGTCACCTCTGGCACGCGTGCCGCAGGTTCACCACCACTGTCCTAAAGCAAACTTTGCATCAAAAATTCGGTTGAGTAGGAGCCACCCAATTCTCTGCTCACATGGCTTCTGACACCTGCCAATCTTGTTTCTGGTCCATACTTGTCAAGTATCCTGGATTGGCCAGGATTTCCCGTATTTCCAGTCGCCCACCGCCATCCTGTAATTTGACTGGCAGGGGGAAGTAGTTACCGCGTATGCCCTTCTGCACAGAAACCTTCTGTGCATGTGTAGAACCCTTCTGCGCAGAAGGCTTCTATGCATACGCAGAAGGGTTCTGCGCAGGTCCTGTATTTTCCAGAGCCGCACTTGACAGGTATGTTCTGGTCTAGCAGAGATGATAGCACATTATGAGACACTTTCCTCGCAAACATGGAGCCGAAAACAGAGGGGATGCATAGAGATGAGGCTTTTATCATGCAATGTTCTCCATAATTAGGTAAAGACCGCCCTTACTCAAAAGACGGTCGTATCCGACTCTAGGGTTCAGTGATCATCTCTGTTTATAGCCAAAGAGCCAGCGCTGTCTGCTTCTGCAGACGTTTCCATGGACTTGTGGCAGGCATGATTAGATACGGAATGCTGTTTACCTTCCCACTGAAATGGTACCTCTTTATCTACTTGCAATGTCTTGCTTTCGAACTGCTAGGTTGGCAAGAGCTGGGACAGAGATGGGAGCTCATTCTGTCATACAGCACTTGGGTCTTGAAATGCTGACTTGCTGACCTTCTAGTCGTCAAGTTCAGCGTCTTAGCCACTAAGCCACCATAGTCCCTTAGAAGAGGTCTAAAATTTTCTTGTCTTCCATTTGTAAACCTCCTATGTTTGACCATCACTTCTCTCTCTCAAGATGATGATAATACATTAATAATGATGATGATGATGATGGAAGAGCTGCTTAGTTGCCTGGAATTAGTAGCTCTGAAGCCATTTGTTTGGGAGTATCTCCAGGCTAAGTGGGAAAGCAACAGCACCTTCTACACATTTTTTTGCAGCAGGGCATGCTTGTTTGTGCCTAATCTTTGCCTACTATTGTGACTTTGAAAAGGAAGGGCTTCCCCTTTGCATGAAAGGTAATACAATAATTGATATTAAATACTAATATTTAATATTAATATATATCAGTGGTTCCCAACCTATGGCCCGCGGCACCATTTCATGTGGTCTGTGTTGCAGCTGCCACCGTACCAGAAGCGGAAGCATTTATGACAGCCGTAAATGTGCCCTTGGATGTCGTAAACACATTTACGATGGCTGTGGACATGTTTTACAGCAGCATTTATGCAGGACAAAACCACCAGTCCGGCCCTCTTAGCTGTCCAGGGAGCATGGTCCAGCCCACAGCCTAAAAAGGTTGGGAACCCCTGATATATACTATCCATTTTTGGCAAGAACTCTATTGCTTATGCATACCAGTGCTTTTGGTTTATGTTCAACCTCGTAACACCTCAGAGGTAATTTACTGCTAATAAAGGACTCACCATTTCTATTCCTCACTGCACGTCGAGTCTGGTAACCAACGTTCACTGAAGGATGTGAATGGAGACCCTTAATTAGTAGTAAATCTCCTTCGTGGTTTATGCTAATGTACTTACGTAAGCACACATAAACAATGATTGTGGATGCTGCTTTTCTGACACAGTAACTCAGGTAGAAGCAAGACCTCACACAACTACTCTGGAATGAATAAATTTGAAAATACAGTACTTAAAAACCAAAAGTATTTGGTGTGTGACACCACCAAAACCCAAAATCATTTGTACTAAAGAGAAGAGGATATAACGTACCTCATGTTCCAGAAACAATGCCTTCAACTGGCCTTTGGACCAATAATCCAGGGCATAAGCCAGAAGCTTCATTGACAATGTATTCACTCGCAAAAAGTTACCAACAAAGACAACACGGTTTATTTTCTAAAAGAAAAGAAAAAACAATAAAAAGGTTTCTTTGTTAGGATATAAATCCAAAGTGATACAATTTTTTCTCCCTGGGATGTAAAAGACAATCTTATTCATGTTCATGCAGATATTAGTCCACTTTGCCTAATTCAAGAGAAGTGGCCATACAACTGCAGCTCCAATCGTCTTTGCAAAAAATGTTTATTCTGCATTATTTTGATATATTTACAGGTAATACATACATTGCATAAATATTTCTGTACCTATACCTTGGCAGGCATCATAGCTCACATTTTTAAAATGTAAATTCTGCGTGCACATGTGTGTACATATACATGCACAAATGAATATTATCTGTAAGGATGTAGGTATCATTTCATTGTCTTTCACAGCTAACTGGAGAACTCAGTGAATTGCGGTGGCTTAGTGGTTAAGACACTGCGCTTGGAGACTGGAAGGTTGGGGTTCGAGTGCTGCACTACAGATTTTGGGAACATAAAGGGAGCCTCATTCTGGCATCCCCTGAACCGAGTTTCTCCAGCAAAAATCCTTTCAACCCAGAGTTGAACCTTCAGGAGAACAGCCAGTCTAAGTGGCCACAGAGTCCCTAAATGACTCCAGAAGGGAATGGAAAACCACCTTTGAGTACTCTGTGTCTAGGAAACGCTGGAAAGGTTCACCATAAGTCTGAATCAACAGCATATAAATATAAAATTGGCCATCTTTGACAGCTGCAAAGATTCCTTCTGATCTTCCACTACAGCAGAAGAAGGGAGTGACTTCTGATGATTTCCCTTCACCACTGTCCCCTGCTTTTGTTCCCAAGGACAGAAGGGTGCCAGAAGCTACATGGCAACAAGAGCAGACAAAAAGCAACATCATCTCTCTTCCGCCAAACGGGTGGTGGTGGTGGTGGTGGTGGCACTGTCTCAGCGACAACCTGCTGAGAAGATGCTTTCCTTAGCAGGACAAAAGATATGGATCAACTTCATAGTCAACATGAATGTGGCAGGAGTTCTGCTTCCTCTCACTCACACCCATCCCCACACACAAACACCCCATAACCCAAGATCTTCTAAAAATAGTCAAGTAAAAATCACAGGATGTCATTCTCCCCCTCCCTACAGTCAAATGCCTGCTCCACAAAAATCAGATGTCTTTTATTTATTTGTTTGTTGGATTTATATAACCTCCTTTTTCACCTAAGTGACCCAAGGTGGCTCACAACATCGGTTAAAACCCATACCCAATACTAATTAAAACCAAATACTATAAAACTATCTAAAAATGTTAATAAAACCTCTCCAATCCCCTTAAAAAAGGACACCTGGGCAGGAGTAAATAAGAACCCCGGGCAGGGCTAAGTAAGCCAGCAGGGCTGGGTTGCGGTACCAATTGTACCCCACACCTGCTGGCATAGCTACGTTTTACACACGCACGCACGCACGCACGCACGCACACACACGCACACACACACACACACACACACACACACACACACACACACACACACACACACACACACACGGGTCAATGCAAGGAGTTTTAAATTGCCCAGGACCTTCCTGCATTTCATCTAGCTCATTTTTAATCCGGTATTTCACTACCTGTTTCTACAGTGGCTCAAGTGGTTAAGATGCTGAACTCGACGACTGGAAGGTTGGAGTTCGATTCCCGAGTACAGTAGACCCTCACATAACGTTACTTGGTTCCCCAAGTAGCGTCGTTATGCAGAAAACGTTGTTATGCGGTTTCCTATGGGAGATCTCCCGCAGAATGACAAAAAAAACCGTTATTCGCACAAAGACGTTTAAAAAACAGTCAAAATTGGCATATTTTTTGTCGTTGTGCGGGAGATCATGTAAAAAAAGCAAGAAATTGCAAGTAGATAAACAGGGACCACTTTGGTGGGAAGGTAAACAGTGTTCTGTGCGCTCCGGTGTCTAGTAATGCCTGCTACATGACCACGGAAACGTCTGCAGAAGCACACAGCGCTGGCTCTTCAGCTTTGAAACAGAGTTCAGCACTGAACTCTAGAGTCGGATACGACTGGCTTTCGAGCAAGGAAAACCTTTACCTCTGCTGATCTGCTTTGACAGTCCAACTCTGTGAGAAGAAAAGAGGGCAATACAGGGCCAAGCAAAGCTATTTCACGGTCGTTGTGATCAAACATCAAACTATCCAATGAATGTCTGAGAGAAAAACAGTTCTGGCAATGGGATTGCGAGAGTGTATCAGATCTGGCCCTCTGGCCCAGATCTGGCCCTCTCAGTTCAGCCTTTAACATTAGGTAAATCAGGTAACGTTGAGCAAAGAAATCACTCCAAGTCTCTTCAAGCGTTTTCATAATTGTATTATAAGCATACCAAAGTTCAAAATACAGTCCAGTAAAAGATCAGAAGCAGATAAAGCAGGCTGCCTGAGTGTGTGTCTGTGGGGGAGAGCCAGGCGCCCCCCCCCCTCTTCTTCAGGCCCCCCTCTTCTTCCAAGAGCTCACATTTTGGCTGCTTTCCTGTTCAGCCTCCCAAGCATGTGTGACTGAGACTGCCTCTCTCTCAGCTCAAAAGTTCAGACAAGCCCTCAACTGGTTCAGAGTCACATGGAGTTTTATTACCCTTTCTTCCTCCGTGCAAAAGATCATGTACTTAATGAAGACCCCCCAGTTGTAGAGCCATAAATTTACCAATAAAATTGTCAGCCCATGTCCCTATAGGATAACCTAGAGGTAGGTTATTCTATTACAGGTTATACAACTGAGGTATAACATACAAGAGGTGGTATCAGCAGGACCACACACACACGCACACCAGGGACCAGGTAAGAAAGATTCCTGTAATGAGAATGCTAAAAATCCACATTTGGACCAATCAAGTGCAATACTTCCAGTGAAGCAGCAACTCAATGCCTTCATAGCCCTGTACAATGCTGCTTGATCCATATGCAACAAGGCAGCACTGTAAAGAAGCCAAAGGCAGCAAGAAAAGTCTCTGTGTGTGTCTTCCTCCTTCTAACACAAGAGTTACTTAGGAACTCTAGGATGCCCCAACTCTTTATGCAAATGCATCTGAAACAGATGAGATGCTTGAGAAAGAAATGTGCCAATTTCCTACAGACTCACTAATGGACTTGTGTAGGAATCAAATTGCAAAGGTATGTTGCCAATTACTCCAAAAAAAAAAGAAAAAAAAGAAAAAGAAAACTTTCCTCCCAAATGAAACTTCAATCATCTTGACTCAACTGCTGTTTATTCGCTTAACACCTTTACTATGAAAACATATTTTCAAGGCAAAACAAACAGTAAAAGGAGATCCCAAATAGCCAGTTTTAGGGTGCGACAGACAGAAGCTTTTTCGATGTGAAGAAATTGGCAGTAATATGAGAATGTCCTTGTATTCTTTATTCTAATGTGGATTATCAAAGACAATTTAAGTTTACCTCATTTACAGCACACATGCGTGCTATAGATCCGATGTTATTAGTGATAGTAACCAATGTTGCTCTAGCCAGATCTTCTTTACTAACAGATTCCCGTTTTTCTTTGTAGATCATATTCCCAAAGCTAGAAAGAGAGAGACCCTAAAATGTTATGCAATTTTTGATTAAGAATACTATTTCCTTCTTAAAACAATAATCTACACACCTATCATGGCTCTGTCAACAATGACCAGCAAGATGTAGATAGTAATGGGGTGGGGGTGGGGTGTTGATCCACATTTGTAAACAAAACAGAGATAGGCCTCAAAGCAAAAGGATTGAAATAATGACTAATTTAAGTCTCACTGGACCTAGCAGATCTACTTGGGAGTAAATCAGGATGCAATCTGACCTCCAGTGCTGTCTGATCTGGTTCCTTTAACTTAGAAATTAATTATCCAGTAGAACCAAGGTAGTTTAAGAGTTAAAAAGCTTTATGACAAACTGTACAGATAGAGTAATTACTCCATTAGTGATCCAACGTTTGAGACCCAAGTCCACCTCCACTGAAGTTATGGGACCTCTTCTTACAGTTTGGAGGCATTACCTTTCTTTTGATTAATTAGAGACTGGGGGAAAGCATGCATGTAGGTAAATAAAGATTTGCAAAGGGATTGCACTAGAACGAGATACAATACTACTATTTTAATCCCTCCAGTCATTATAAAGTAGATAAATAGGGACCACTCCAGCAGGAAAGGTAGCAGCGTTTCGTGCACTCAGTGTCTAATCATGCCTGCCACATGTCCACAGAAATGTCTGCGGACGCAGACAGCACTGGCTCTTTGGCTATAAACAGAGATGAGCACCCTACCCTAGAGTTCGTTATGTCTGGCTTTCGGGCAAAGGGCGACCTTTACCTAAAATAATATATAATTGTAAGAAAAATTATCCTGAAGACACATGGAGTGTACCACTGCATAGATGTACTGTACTGTGTGACACTTGCAACTATATGCCCTGGAGGCCATCCTATTGGCAGCCACTTGCAATGAGTCATGACATGTGAGGGGAAAGCACTGTTATTTTTCCGAAACCTACCTAGACGCCACTGCCCAACCTGGCAAGCCGAACCGTTCATAATCTCCCCCATAAATATCCCGGACAAGCTTGTCAGCATGTGTGCTGTCCCCTCTGGATGCCATTTCTAGAGCTTCTTCAAAACTTTCACATCCAGTCAATAAACTGCACAAACCGAGAAAGGTCCCACCACCTAGACTGGTGTGGAAATAAAACGGTTAACTTGTAAATAGGGCTTCTCAAAAAAATAATGTTCATAGAAATATATAATTGGTTTAGCTGCCCAAACCACATTAGACGACCTGGTAAGTTCAACTGATCATGGAAAGAACATCTATGTAAGGACATAATGTAATAATCATGTGCTGTCCATTCTGATTTATGGCGACCCTTTCCAGCATTTTCTAGGTAGAGAATATTCAGAAAGGATTGACCATTCCTTTCTTCTGTGCTCAGAGAACATAATTTTTAATAAAATAAAAAATAGATATAGCGCTGAGGAAATACAGGTGGCCTTCAAAAGAAAGGCAACATTGTCTAGACCAGGGGTTCCCAACCTTTTCAAGCTGGGGGCCGGGTCACGCTCTCCCGTCAGCTTCAAGGGCCGGACAGAAAATTTGCCCTACCTGCATGATGGGGGTGGCCATTTTGTCACAACAGCTTCAAAGGGGTGGCCGTTTTGTTTCTCAAGTTCCCTTGGAGATGGGGGGGGGGGACACATGAAATGGTGCTGCAAGCCGAATTCGGCCAGTGGGCCATAGGTTGGGAACCCCTGATCTAGAAGCCTGTAAAATTGCACAAATGGGGTGGACTGCACTACACAGCCTCACTAGAAGCATCCTGTTGCTCTTGTTATGTCCTGTCAAATTGCATCTGACACAAGATCGTTTTAATAGGCTTTTCAAGGTGCTTTACCAGCACCACTCCCCCATCAGTGTTTTTCCACTGCTGTATGAAAATATAAACCCAAGTGTTCTGCATCCTAATCTATCACTAACCAGTACACCACACTGGCTCTCTAGATGTCTTGCACACTCATATTACTGCAGACACTGCCTCTACTGAGCCCACAAATAATATGCTATTTTATGTCTGATCATGGACTGCAGTGGCTTGGTGGTTAAGACATTGAGCTTGATGACTAGAATATCAGCAGGTCAAGACCTGAGTGCTGCACAGCGGAGCAAACTTCTGTCTCTGTCCCAGCTCCTGCCAACCTAGGGGCCATTCAACAATTATGTGATCCATTTTTTGGGGGGAAATGACCCCCTCCCCCATGTAATCTGACAGTAATTTTTGCTTTGAACACCCCTCCCTTTAAAATTACATAATCCAGAGTTTGTGTATCTAAACTCTAATTTTTAGAGCTTTTCGCTATTGGTGCCTAATGCAGAACGTATCGGTGAGGATTCTCGATGCAGCACATCCTTTGTGAAGAGATTTATTTATTTATTTGCAGGGAGGAATGAGGATGTCAGGTAAATTCCCATAGTGTTCTTCTACTATCTTCAATAATCTCAAATCAGATCAAAATTCCCAAAGTTCAATTTTAAACCTAAAAAAGCATCATGTTTCGAAACCACAACAGCTCCAAATTGATTATGTAATCTTTGACCTGATCTCCCCCCACCCCCAGATCACATAATTGTTGATTGGCACACCACTGATTAGGCACAGCAACATTATGCACTATCTCTAATAGGGATCCCAGATGTTAGCCCCACACCTTTGGGACCTCTTTCACCGCTATACAGAACTGATTTTTCTTTCTTTTGGAAAGTACTTCTCCCAGTTGAGGCTGCTAACGTGGTGTTTTGCTAGATATTTTTTTAAAAATTGGAAGTTGAAAATCAGTTATACTTTTTTAAAAATGGACAAATGAAACTATTACTCTGCAAAACAAAAAGATACTTTAGAACAAGGGTTCCCAACCTACGGCCTATGGGCCAGCCCTGTCCTGTGGCACCATTTCATGTGGCCCGCTGCCACCCCACCCAAAAGTGGAAGTGTTTACGTAGGCCATAAATGTGCCCATGGCTGTCGTAAATGTGGAAATGAGCGTGTTTACAACAGTCATAAATGTGCCCACTTCCAGAGGTGTGGTCCACATGCCCAGTTGTACAGGGGCCATGGTCAGGCCTACGGTGTAAATAAGTTGGGAACCCCTGCTTTAGAATGGTTATTTTTGCACTGGATGTATGCATTTGAAAGACCCATAAGAACCCACCAGTTCATAATTTTGATTACTATCTTAATTTGACTTGCATTACAGAATTTACCTTGTTCCAGTTACTCTTTTATAGTTGTCTTTGGAATGTACAGCTAAAATACTGACTCCTGAACCAATGTTGACAACCAGCAAAGGATAGGGATCATCCAGGTTAAAAGGCATCTTTTGGCATCTTTCAGGTTCTGATGCATTTTCAAAATAGTAGCACTCTGCCTGACCGTTAAAACTGACAGAATCTATATACAATAAGCCTTTGACAAGGCAGTCAAGTTCATCTAGTTTGTGCAGTTGAAGGTCTCCAATCTATGAAAACGGGGAGAGAAAAGATAGCACAGTATTGTTTCACAAACAAATCTTGACAAATGCCCAAGAAACTTAACGTATAGACTAAGAAAGGCAAATATCTATCTCCAACCTTGGTTTGAAATGCATGGATTCTCCGCACAAAATATCAGTAACAGTTTTGAACTCTAATTTACTAATGTGCAAATTTTAAAAACTACAGTGTTTATAATGCAGATGAATAAAAACATGCTGAAGGTTTTTTTCAAATGCTGTAAATTCTTGCTCTGTTACTTACTAATTTATTTCTATTTATTTATTACATTTTTATACCACCCATTTGGGAAATTTCCCACTCTGGGCGGTATACATACAAATATCAAAATAACATAATAAAACACACAACAAATAAAAAAAATAAACCAACCAAATATGTACATCCTAAAATAAAATAACTGGCATCTGTGGGCACAGAGCAATGATGGCAAACCTTGGCACTCCAGCTGCTCTTGAACTTCAATTCCCTGAAGAGTGCTGACTTGGGCTTCTGGGAATTGAAGTTCAAGAATAGCTGGAGTGCCAAGGTTCGCCATCACTGGCACAGAGGATCAACTGACTAATTAATTTATTGCTAAGGGGATAACATTCTGAAAGGCAACATTTTGACAAGGAAGATGCAGCTGAACTACCTACTGTGCGAAAATCTTCTTCAAACTTATAGGCACCACCTCCAGTTGCACAGAGCACCGTATGCAGAGTTGAGAAGTTTTTATTTCTTCCCATTTGGATAAAAGTAGGCAAATCATGGGTTGGAAATCGGATAAAGTGCAAATTTCCTTTTCTCCCAAAAAGTATCAAGTCCTTGAGTTCCAGGTGGACATCCCGAATACCCGTGGACCCGTAGGCTACATTGGATGTCAAATACTTGCGAATACTCTTTAGGCTTTCGACTTCTTCCTGCTCCTCTTCTGCAGTAATATCAATAGGCTCAAAATAGGCAAGCTTCACTAGGGTTCCCCCAATGTCCATTCCAAACCAGGGAAAAGCTGCAGAAAAATAAATTATTGTTATTAGAGGATCATAAATGCATGAGAATTAAGAATCAACATTTGTCAGCCTTTTCACATCCTCTTAAACTTCATTAAAACATTTAAAGAAATATGCTTGACAATAATGGTCAATTTCTTAAGAATTGCAGCACAGCCCACATCTCCACTACAGTATTTCTACTTATCAGCCTGACTCCTGAAGGTTTTGCTCACAACTTCAATGCAGAGTAAACAGAAGCACCTAAAAACTGAGAATGTATTTTAATATCTGATAGCTATTCCTTACTAGACCCATTACAAGAAAAACAAACAGAGCAGTCTCCACTGGCTAAATACTTTATTGTTCCACCACTGAAAATATGCTGGAAGAGCTATTCAACAGAAGCTATAAAAGCCAGGTTTTAGCTAGCCTTTTTATGAAAACTGACATAAAAATTAAGATTGTCTACATAGAAACAGAAGCTCTCTCTGACAAACCACATCACACTCTGACATTTCGCCATCTCCAGCTTCAACAAAAGGTATGCATGGACTGGTACAGTAAGGTAAGTCAGAGCAACAGAAAATAACTGAACTTTGAAAAATACTTAATTACTGTACTTTGATTAAGTGTTTATGGGACAAGACTATATGGCTATGCAATTCAATATAGTTCACAACTTGATCATGGTTGTAAATCACGGATGAAGACTTCAGATGTTGATGGATTACAACTCCAAATAGTTTTAGCCAGCGTTTCTAATGGGAAGGATGATGAGAACTGAAGCACAGCATCACACAGAGCCCCAAAATTCTGGGTCTCTGCTGTAAACAACTGCTCTTCCAGGGCATATTACACATTTCTTCATGTTTTGCAATTAGTTTCACAATCCCTGCTCACACCAAAGACTTGAATGTAAGTCTCCTGTTAATCTCTCTTCAAAACTAAGCAATAAACTTTAAGCCTTGTTGGTTTCAACCAAAACAAGAACAAAAGCTTTCCACGTCAAAAAATAACAACTCACATGTACTTGAATTCAGGAATTAATTCTACTTAAAATAAATATAGAGGATTATGTGCTCTGTAACTTATACACACAGCACATAATGCGCAACGCAGGGCTGGATGAATCACAATTTGGGATCAAAATCGCTGGGAGAAACATCAATAATCTGAGATATGCAGATGATACCACCCTAATGGCAGAAAGTGAGGAAGACCTAAAGAAGCTCCTGCTTAGGTTGAAAGAAGAGTGTGCAAAAGCTGGCTTGAGACTCAACATTAAGAAAACCAAGATAATGGCAACAGGCCCTTCCTCCCTCTTACATGTTGCTTTCAGGTAATGAAAGGCATTACATAGGAATCAGAAAAGCTAAAGAACAGCATAGAAAGCGTTTAATTATTGAAAATCGCCTCTTCCTGAAGTCATAGGTAACACAAGACGTTTTCAGCTATGAAAACACAATTTTTTTTATTATTTTTATTTAAAAGGTTTCTACCTAAATGTCACTTTTAGGCAAATCTGCATCTCTGCTTAAGCTGGTAAGTAAGGGGCACTCTATGAAGCAGCCTTCCTCAACCCACTATCCTCCAGACAATACCTTCCCTTTTCTTAAATAATGTACTGAACATGCTGGTTGAAGCAGCTGGGGATGTAGAGCAACACACTTATAGGGCAGAGTTGGGGAAGGCTGCCGGGGAGGAACCAACAATATCATGTTTATGAAGCCATTACGCGCAAAAGGCTTTTGGACTATACAGTAAGTACCCAGATATAGGTTGTCTTAAGTGCAACAGGGAGTTCTATTTCCTAGTGTGCTTCCTGGGAAATTACCGTAACCAACCCATGCAGCATTGGGCAAGCTACATGGTCCCAGAGTGATTCTACAAGAAGAGAATGGTAAAACACTTAAAAGAGGATTTTATATATAACCCTGAGAAGAGTCATCATAAGTCAAACTGACTTTACAACATTATTGTTGTTGTTCATTTTCAGCTTCATCATCATCAAGCTTAGATTTTGTGCCTTCCACTTTAGTGTTAGGTGATACTAAACCTCATTTGCAATGAAGTGATTCAGAAAGGTACAGGTCAGGCTTATGCAGATTACTGGGAAATCCTAACATACAATACACACCCATGCACACAATGCAATACAGTGGAGAAAGCAACTCTTTGAACAAGTTCATGCTTATAATGGCTAAAATTCTGCTGCTTAGTGCAGCAAGTTGCACCAAAGTATTGAATCAATGGGAATTTGGTGAGCAGCTCCTCTGTAAATTCCATTGATTCAAGAGGGCCTGTTTTAACAGAAACTCAAGATTAGGCTCATTTGAATCAAATGAATTGATTCACATGACAAGAGTGGCCACTCAATATTAAACAACCTGAGGTGCAATCCTAAACACACATTCTTGGAAGTAATACCCACTGAATTCTGTAAAATGTGTGTAACATTGAATTGCTTTAACCAGGCATTCATTTGGTGCGAACAATTAATCAGGTTGAAGAGCTATCTCTACAGAATAATTTTACAAGAAATCTATTGTAAGTCATATTCAATTTCTATTCTTGTGCTGCTTAAATATTGGATTATTGCTGTTGCTTAGTCTACAAAAGATCCCTACAAGCTTTTGTTATGCTTCAAATTATTTAGAGGCAAAGCCTGCTTCAGTTAAGCTTAAATTCCAGAGTTATACATTTATTTTCTTTCCAGGTCCAAAGGCCAAGAGGAATGTGCCACATCTACAAGTGTTTGGCAACTCTCTTACATTGATAGTACTGTTCACAGTACACAGTACACAGTTCACAGTACACAATGACTTCTTGTTATTAAACAGCAACCATCCTCATTCTACACAACTATCACCCCATATTCAGTAAGACACTTTTTTTCTATAAAAGTACATAAAAATAAGTGTGGCTTACTTTCAAGAACATATTAAGGCTGCACAGAGGCTGAAATACCAACAGCAGCATCTAAAAATGTCTCTTATATGCTTACAAACAAAAAATATCATTAAAAAAATTAAATGTTCTAATAGCAAATTCATCTCTGTTTCCACTGTGAAGTCCTTCGGAATATTTTGTGTGAACAGAATTCTCGGCAGAAGAGTATTAAGCTGTTAGAATTGTTCATAAATACAGTAAAACCTCGCATAAAGACGCCTCGCTTAGAGACTAGCTCGCTTAAAAAGCAGAATTTTCTCTGAATGGTTGCCTCACTTAACAGCTAAAACCAACCAAAACTCGCTTAACAACTAAATTGGGGTTCGCAATCCCCACCGCCAGAAGTCACAATCGGTCACTTACAATGGCAGCTGCGGCACTTTTTCCAAGTGTTTCGCTTAAAGAGCAATCCTGTGGGATGCATCATGCTCTTTAAGCGAGGGACCATTGTACTGTATGAACTGTATTTTCAAAACAGCTTCCAACTTTCACAATCTTTGATGGAAATGAAAAGCTACTGGAGATAAGGAAACCCATATCTGGCAACTCAAGTATCATGTGGCAATTTAGGAAAAGATGAACACATGGGCCACAAGTTGTATGATCACATCTGTTTCTATACCAGTAGGAAGCCTCGTGTGATTGCAAACATCTCAGCGTATATGCAATACAAAAATGTTAAATAAACACATGATCGCATAAAAAATTAGAAATGAATGCAGTCACCAGATATGACACCACATATCTTTTTTCTCTTCCAAGCCAGTGTTTCGGCACAAAAATATATAAAGAATAGAGGAGAATTAACAGCAATTATGCACCACCAATAACTACAAACAATTAGTTCTTGATGATGCCAAGGAAAGACCCTTCTTTCTCCCCAAAAATATTACCTACAATGCTTAATTCAAACAAATGCAATTAATTGATTACATCCTGCTTCTAGCTAATATTATTAGGAGGGAGGGAAAGATGTCTGGAGACCATTTGTATTTTTCCTATTTTTGCTATACCCCCAGTGTTGTACACTGAGTCTCCTCAAAGGTTATCAGAAAAGAAAAGGAAAAAAAAAACACGCTGCAGCACTTTAAAGACTAACTGCTATATTTTTAATGTGAGCTTTTGTGGATCAAGTCCACTTCATCAGTGGACTTGATCCACTTCAAATGCCACAATTTTCCTCAAAGGCTGTGGCATTTGTGAACCACAACCGGGCATACCCTGCGCAACAATAACCTTGTGCTGGCTAATATTTCTCACACTAGATCAGGCAAAAGGAACTACAGAATGAATTCACTCAGAGGTGGCTTTCATTAGGTAGTTTAAAGTCCGACCTAGACACAAAAGAACAAAGTCATTACCTGAAACACTAGTTACCTTTCTAAACTCCAATGCCAAATAACCTGGAATGGGGGGGTGGGGGGGGCCGGGCTGAATGACATTTACGTACCTCAATCTTTAACCCTTTATATCTGTTGTGTTGTTTTTTTTAGGGACTGCGGTGGCTCACTGGTTAAGAAGCTCACCTTGTTAGCTGGAAGGCTGGCAAGTTGGCAGTTCGAGACCTGGGTACTGCATGACGGAATGAGTACCCGTCTCTGTCCCAGGCTCCTGCTAACCTAGCAGTTCGAATGCAAAAAATTGCAAGTAGATAAATAGGGACCACTTCAGTGGGGGAAACGATGAAAGGAGCCTCCATTTCGGGAGTCCCCTGAGCGGACTCAGGGAGCACAATGATGCTTTCTGAGTTGAAACAATACATACTGTATATATTTTCAACGTGAAAGATCAGTCCCAGTTCTGCATCTAAACCAGTGTTTCCCAACCTTTGGTTTTTGGACTTCACTTCCCAGAAGCCTCAGTCAATTTCCCAAAGCACTGATCAGCCAATGGACTGACTGAGGCTTCTGGGAATGGAAGTCCAAAAACCAAAGGTTGGGAAACACTGATCTAAACGTTTGGAAAGAAAGATTTAAAAAAGGGGCAGAACTGCGCGGCCAGGAGGGGGAAATCTTACATGGTTTCTTGGCATCTTTGATCTTCATGTCGCCAAACGCGGTGCTCTGAGCCCCGGCGTGAGCTTTTTGTGTCGTGAGGATAGAAGAGGAGGAGGAGGAAGCGGTGGTTGCTGCGGGCGGCTTGCTCGGGTGATGATGATGATGAGGGGTGGAGCGCGCCTGCCTGACAGAACTGGGGGAGGGAATGGGATGAGCGGGGTTATAACGGCCTCCCCTCAAGACCAGATAAAGAGTAAAATATTTGGGAAAGGGAGAGGTAACGGAGGAATAAAGGGCGCTCTCGGTTGTGCCGGCCCAGCCCCACCCACTCACCCACCCACCCCTGTCTTCTCCCTCCTCCTCCTCCTCCTCCCGGTTAGGCCGCTCGCCAACGTTATGAGCCGGCCGCGGCACGGGGTGGGGCCTGGGCGGGCTCAGCAACTGCCCACCGCTGAATCCACCCCGCGGCCCGTCTCTCTCTCTCTCTCGCCGCGATGTCGCAGCAGCACAGCAGGCAGACCTTGCACGGGATCTGTGCAAGCCAGGGCCGCTGGGAAGAAAAGCAGGCGCGGCCGCTATACGGCAACTCTTCCTTTTTTCTCTCTCTCTCTCCACCGTCCTACAACTCCCAGAGTGCCCCAGGGGGTTCTACTCATTTCCCAGCCACTTGCCGCTCGTGGTGCATGCCGGGACGCATCGTAGTTCCATAGGCACGGGGGAGACATCTTGTCCCTCTCCTTAAAACTCCCTATCTCTACCTCCCCCGACATCTTGCCGTCCTACAGCTCCCAGAGTGCCCCGGGGTTTCTACTCGTTTGCTGGCCATTCTGCGCTTGAAGTGCATGCCGGGAAGCGTCGTAGTTCCATGGGCGTGGGAGCCATCTTGTTCTATCCTCAATTTAAAGACTTCCTATCTGGGCTGAGCGGCGGCGGCGGCATGTGTTCGCTCGCCCCTCCTGGCTGTGCGAGAACCGCAACCACGCCACTTACCACCCCACAGAGGCCAGGCCAATGGCGAGCAAGGGCTCCCCTCCTCCGCTTCCACTCCCTTTTAGGGGACTGGTTAGGTATAACGTTGTCGTTGCTGAGCATGACGTCCTGTCCTCCTCATGATTTGAGACATTTTCAGATTTCCACACCACTGTTTGTATCCAATTCCCTTTAATACAGATTTCAACTGGTAATTAAAGAAAGTAGAGCAATGATCCAATGATTTAATACAAATAATAATAAAAAAACACAGTCATTATTTGACAGACCCTATTTTTTTAGTAATGTCTATAAGAGACATTTGCTTAATTTAACAAAAATAATTTGCTTAATTTTGACCAAAAAAAATCTTTATATCTTCCCTAATTGGGGATTATTTGATCCATAAAGCAGAATTTCTAAAGAAAAATTCTAGCCTTCAAAATTTTTTTAAATATACAGTATTTATTACAGCAAAGTTTCATGAGTTATAGAAGAAAAAGAAGGACAAAGGAGGAATATTATACATGCCTTTCTTTCAATGAATTCAAAGCAGCATACAAAGCTCTTACAACTGTTTGGTAGTAGGTCAGATTACTTCCTTTGTTACACAAAAAGTGGCCAGGTTATCCTGCTATGGTAATAGTAAACCATACTTCCAGCAGCTCAACGCTTAGTGTCATGCAGCACTTATTTATTTATTTATTCAATTTGTATCGCATCACTGCCCCCTCGCCAAGGCGACCTTGGGCAGCTTACAAACAACCATGAAAACATTCAAGTTAAAACTTAACTAACCTGAGAACCCTGAGGACTAGCGGCCTTGGCGAAGTCCACAGGGAAGAGTTATGGTTCCTTTGTTGTTCAGTCGCACAGTCGATTCCAACCCTTTGCAACCCCATGGACCATTTTCCTCCAGGCACCTCTGTCCTCCACCATCCTCCTCAGCCTGCCCAGCTCTGTGCCCACTGCGTCTACAATACCATCTAGCCATCTCATCTTTGGACGTCCTCTTCTTCTCTTGCCCTCTACCTTTCCCAGCATCAGAGCCTTCTCAAGTGAGTCCTCCCTTCTCATTTGATGTCCAAAGTACTTTAGCTTCATCTTCACTATTTGTCCCTCCAATGAACAGTCAGGTTTGATTTCCTCCAGTATTGACCTGTTTGTTCTCTTTGCTGTCCAGGGGACTCTCAGGACTCTCCTCCAACACCACATCTCAAAGGCATCTATTCTTCTGCGCTCAGCTTTCCTAATGGTCCAGCTCTCACACCCATACATTACCACTGGGAATACCATTGCTTTGATTATGCGAATTTTTGTTTTCAAGGTGATGTCTCTGCTTTTCACTATATTCCCCAGGTTTCTCATAACTTGTCTCCCCATAATCAGTTGTCTTTTTATTTCATGGCTACAGTCGCCATCTGCAGTGATCTTAGATCCCAGGAAAGTGAAATCTGTCACTGCTTCTACTTCCCCATCTATTTTCCAGGGACTGATCGGACCTGTTGCCATTATCTTGGTTTTCTTAATATTAAGTCTCAAAACAGCTTTTGCACTTTCCTCCTTCAATCCAATCAAGAGGTTCTTTAGGTCTTCCTCACTCTCTGCCATTAGGGTGGTATCATCTGCATATCTCAAATTGTTGATGTTTTCCCAGCAATTTTGATCCCATATTGTGATTCCTCCATCCCTGTTTGTGCATTATGTGCTCTGTGTACAGATTGAACAAGCAGGGTGATAAGATGACACCAAAAGAATTTACTAGGGAGGTCTAGGACGCGATATACTGCTTTAAAACCTTATCACTGATACAACACTATTGATCCCTGAAGAAAACTTTTGAAAAATCCTGTATCGAAAGGGTTTCGGATCTTTTGTGTTACCTTGAGAAGACTGCTATAATAAATTTATTGACAAACGGTTCCAGTGGACTTTTCAGTGCTACGTTTGTCCCCACAATCAATTCTGTGTACAGATTGAACAAGCAGGGTGATAAAATGCAACCTTGTCTCACTCCTTTTCCTATTCCAAACAACTGTCATTCCGTGTTCTGTCCTAATTGTTGCCTCTTGGTTCGTGTACAGATTTCTCATGAAGGAAGGGAAGACGGCAGGGGTGTCAAAATACAGGGGGAGGCAAGAAGGAACACCCCGAAGGACAAAATTGTAGAAACCAATATTATAACAAATGGAGTCTATTTAATAAGTGAAAATGTAAGTAAAAATGCAAGTAAAACAGTAGTGGAGACCCGAACGAACAAAGTACTATAATGCAGTAAAAATATATATAGCGGCGATATGATAATGGCAACCAGTTGCTAAATGGGGGGACACCCTAGGTGACTCTCCAAAACAGGGAGAAAAAACAGTTAGAGCCCGTCAAAAGTCCGAAATAAGCTAAGAGCAACCTGTAGAAGTGTCCAAGAAATGGTAATCAGTGCCAAGCTATAATAACACAAGGATTTCGTAATAGTCCAAGCACAGATGGTGATGTCAGTCAAATCAGCTGTATCAGCGAAACACGTAACTGTAAGGTGTTCATGCAAGATGCAGTACGAAATCCAAGGGAGGTCAGTAAGTTCGGTCCAATACTGCGGGGGGAAAATGTCTAACAGTCGATGTAGTCAGGAATAAGTCACGAACAGGTATAGAGAGGAGTAAAACAGGTCAATATTCCTCCGGTAGAGAATATTTCGAAAATCTTTGTCAAGATCTGTAAAACACACAACCCGAAGTGACATGAAATACCAATAGAGTTTTACATGTAAATACAAACTAGCATATGTAATCAAGTACAAGAACAGCACTCAGAAAACAGAGTCATAAAACATATCAGACAATAATATTACCTGTAATATCGCGCTAAAATACACCTCTATATAACATATGCTGAAGGGTGGAAGCGTTGAATAACCTTAACAAATCTGAACTATATATAAAACTCTGCAGAGGGGACATGTGGGAAGGATACCAATGATTAGTAGAGGAGTGAAGTATTCTTAAAAGACCACTGCACGGAAAAACTGGAACCGATAGGAGTACCGACTCAAAGAAAAGCGGCATAGTCCTGTTCAGTATTTAAACCATGGGGATGCAATGTGGAAAAGCGATGTATATAAAAAGCCTCTCGTTGCAGGAGGAACCGTTCTTTATTGATGGTGTGGAATTTACGTGGTAAGAATAATTCCAGAACAGCAACCTTTAAATCTGTTGAGGCATGATTTTTGTCCAGATAATGTGCAACAAGGGGTGCTGTGAGGATCTTGTTGCGTATGCGGGAGATGTGTTCTCCAAGTCGGACTTTGAGTGGTCTAGAAGATTGACCAATATAGGGTAAGCCACAAGGGCAGATTAAAATATATATAATATCGTGGGAATTGCAATTTGAGAACTGTGAGAGACGATGCGTAAAATTAGAGGTAGAGACAGAGATCGTATCAGTTCTCAGCATACAAGAACAAAACTTACAGTGACCGCAAGGAAAATGGCCAATAGGAAACGCCGAGAGTCTGGAGACAGGAGACATACAATCAGTTTTAGACAGGATGCCAGCGATAGTTCTAGTCTTTCTAAAACCTATAGTCGGTTTGTCCCTGCAAGCGGAAATCGAATCCAGAATATGCCAATGGCGATGTACAGTATTCTTGATTTGTTGTGCAAGTGGGGTGAAATCAATTGACCAGAAAATGTTGTTATTATGTGGATTTTTAGGTTTACGTTGAAACATCAACTGTCTAGATCTGTTAGAGACTTTCTGGTAAGCATGATCGATGACATGAGCTGGATATCCTCTGAGAAGAAGAGACTGTCGGATTTTGATGGCAGATGATTCGAAATCGGAATGCAGTGTGGAGTTTCTTTTTGCTCGAATAAATAGGCTATATGGTATATTGTTTTTTAGAGAAAGCGGATGATAAGAATGAAATTGAAGATAGGCATGCCTGTCAGTAGGTTTGTTGAAAAGGCGCATGTTAAGCTGGTTGTTAACAATGAAAATTTCTAAATCAAGGAACGAAACAGAAACAGAACTGTAGGTATAAGTGAATGTAAGGTTAGTATGTAAAGAATTAATCCAAGTATAGAAGCCAGATAAGGAACCCGGGTTAGTAAAAACGAAAAATAAATCGTCGATATAACGTTTGTAGACCAAAATATCAGAAAAGAACGGATTAACAGTGGGATTCAGGATGAAAGAAAGATCAAAATTATTCATGAAAATATTTGCAACTGAGGGAGCGAAATTTGAACCCATAGCCACACCATGTGTCTGCAAATAAAAAGAGTCCAAGAACCGAAAAAAATTGTGCTCAAATACTATGTCTAAAAGGTCCATGAGAAAATGTGTAGGGGGGTCCGGATTGGTACGTGAGGATAACAAATGTTCGATCAAGACCCTGGCTTCTGATAGAGGAATGTTCGTATAGAGGGAAGTCACATCCATGGTGACTAATAAACAGTCATTAGGCACGGGGAAATGTTCCAAAAGTTGGATGAAATTAGAAGAATCTTTGACATAAGAGGGAGTGTTTGTAACAAAAGAACATATGTGATGATCAATGTAAATTGAAATGGGTTCTAGAAGACCTTCGTTAGCAGCTATAATAGGTCGACATGGAACAATGTTAGAACCGGGTTTAAGCTTATGAATTTTAGGTAATAAATGAAAAATAGGTACACGTGAATGAGGTCTGTAAAGAAAGCGAAAAGTGGATTCTGAAATGTAGCCAAGGGAAAGACCTTCTTGTAAAACAACTTTGATAACATTGGAAACATGTGATGTAGGATCTTTAGATAATGTCGTATAAAAAAGAGGATTGGAGAGTTGTCGCTGTGCTTCATCTAAATAGTTTGTCCTATCCATAATCACTACACCACCACCCTTATCAGCTGCTTTGATGATGATGTCTGGGTCATTACCGAGATTTTCAAGCAGGTGCATGTCATAAAGAGAAATGTTGTACGAGACATGAAAACGTTCTTCTAAGGCAGAGATATCTCTAAGAACTACTCTGCGAAAAACTTCAATTGCCGGGTTATCAATAGCAGGTGTAAAGGTGGAACGGGGTGAAAAAGGGTTAGGGCTGGAAGAAGAATCTTTAAAGAAACAGCGTAATTTCAGTAGACGGATGAGTTTATAAATGTCAATGCGGGTTTTAAATGAGGAATATTTTGGGGTGGGAACGAACCCTAAACCTAAATCCAAAAGTTCTATCTCTCTTACCGTCAAGATACGCTGGGAGAGATTAAACACGAGAGATGGTCTTATTTCTTCTTGTTCTTGCGCATATTGCGCTGGCCTAAAAAATCATTAGAAGGGTTGTGTTTGTAAGCAGACTGTTTGTTACGATGAAGCCTGGTATTGTAGGGAGTGCGAATCCTCTCGTCGGCGGAAGAATCGGCAATATCAGAATCTGTAGTCTCGAAGTCGGTGTCTTCCAGGGGTCGGCGCCAGGTAACCTGTTTGTATGTAGTAGGGCGGGCAAACTGCCATTTGTAGATTCTAGAGGTTTTGTAATCATTACGGTCACGATTCAGCTTTTTGTTCTTGAAGGAGAGTAGTCCATCTTTGAACTCTTTAATTTTATTGGTCAATAAATCCATTTTGCTGTTGAATGAAGGAAGGCTGGAGGAAGGGATCGCTTCTTTAATATTGTCGATCTCAGTCCCAATGTTATCAGCTTCATGATTGCATTGATCTATTACCAAAAGAATAAGATCGAACGAGCACCTGTCCAAGATAAGGGTCCATTTATCCAAAAACTGTTTATTGTGTGCAAAAAGAGTAGGACCTTTGGGCATGCGTAACCCACGTGTCCTTCGGGGTGTTCCTTCTTGCCTCCCCCTGTATTTTGACACCCCTGCCGTCTTCCCTTCCTGCTTGACTTTTCGGCATGACCGATAAGGGTTTCGCTTTTTCGACCCTCGAACGGGATCGCATTCTCAATAGCACCAATTCCATTTTCTCTCCTGGGGACTCCAATGATGACGACATCTTTAACAACTTGGAAGCTTTGGAGAAGAGACGCATCAGAATGAATTCACATGCTTCTTTCCTGTCCGAGTATTACAAATCCTCTATAATCCCACGTGGGTTACGCATGCCCAAAGGTCCTACTCTTTTTGCACACAATAAACAGTTTTTGGATAAATGGACCCTTATCTTGGACAGGTGCTCGTTCGATCTTATTCTTTTGGTAATAGATCAATGCAATCATGAAGCTGATAACATTGGGACTGAGATCGACAATATTAAAGAAGCGATCCCTTCCTCCAGCCTTCCTTCATTCAACAGCAAAATGGATTTATTGACCAATAAAATTAAAGAGTTCAAAGATGGACTACTCTCCTTCAAGAACAAAAAGCTGAATCGTGACCGTAATGATTACAAAACCTCTAGAATCTACAAATGGCAGTTTGCCCGCCCTACTACATACAAACAGGTTACCTGGCGCCGACCCCTGGAAGACACCGACTTCGAGACTACAGATTCTGATATTGCCGATTCTTCCGCCGACGAGAGGATTCGCACTCCCTACAATACCAGGCTTCATCGTAACAAACAGTCTGCTTACAAACACAACCCTTCTAATGATTTTTTAGGCCAGCGCAATATGCGCAAGAACAAGAAGAAATAAGACCATCTCTCGTGTTTAATCTCTCCCAGCGTATCTTGACGGTAAGAGAGATAGAACTTTTGGATTTAGGTTTAGGGTTCGTTCCCACCCCAAAATATTCCTCATTTAAAACCCGCATTGACATTTATAAACTCATCCGTCTACTGAAATTACGCTGTTTCTTTAAAGATTCTTCTTCCAGCCCTAACCCTTTTTCACCCCGTTCCACCTTTACACCTGCTATTGATAACCCGGCAATTGAAGTTTTTCGCAGAGTAGTTCTTAGAGATATCTCTGCCTTAGAAGAACGTTTTCATGTCTCGTACAACATTTCTCTTTATGACATGCACCTGCTTGAAAATCTCGGTAATGACCCAGACATCATCATCAAAGCAGCTGATAAGGGTGGTGGTGTAGTGATTATGGATAGGACAAACTATTTAGATGAAGCACAGCGACAACTCTCCAATCCTCTTTTTTATACGACATTATCTAAAGATCCTACATCACATGTTTCCAATGTTATCAAAGTTGTTTTACAAGAAGGTCTTTCCCTTGGCTACATTTCAGAATCCACTTTTCGCTTTCTTTACAGACCTCATTCACGTGTACCTATTTTTCATTTATTACCTAAAATTCATAAGCTTAAACCCGGTTCTAACATTGTTCCATGTCGACCTATTATAGCTGCTAACGAAGGTCTTCTAGAACCCATTTCAATTTACATTGATCATCACATATGTTCTTTTGTTACAAACACTCCCTCTTATGTCAAAGATTCTTCTAATTTCATCCAACTTTTGGAACATTTCCCCGTGCCTAATGACTGTTTATTAGTCACCATGGATGTGACTTCCCTCTATACGAACATTCCTCTATCAGAAGCCAGGGTCTTGATCGAACATTTGTTATCCTCACGTACCAATCCGGACCCCCCTACACATTTTCTCATGGACCTTTTAGACATAGTATTTGAGCACAATTTTTTTCGGTTCTTGGACTCTTTTTATTTGCAGACACATGGTGTGGCTATGGGTTCAAATTTCGCTCCCTCAGTTGCAAATATTTTCATGAATAATTTTGATCTTTCTTTCATCCTGAATCCCACTGTTAATCCGTTCTTTTCTGATATTTTGGTCTACAAACGTTATATCGACGATTTATTTTTCGTTTTTACTAACCCGGGTTCCTTATCTGACTTCTATACTTGGATTAATTCTTTACATACTAACCTTACATTCACTTATACCTACAGTTCTGTTTCTGTTTCGTTCCTTGATTTAGAAATTTTCATTGTTAACAACCAGCTTAACATGCGCCTTTTCAACAAACCTACTGACAGGCATGCCTATCTTCAATTTCATTCTTATCATCCGCTTTCTCTAAAAAACAATATACCATATAGCCTATTTATTCGAGCAAAAAGAAACTCCACACTGCATTCCGATTTCGAATCATCTGCCATCAAAATCCGACAGTCTCTTCTTCTCAGAGGATATCCAGCTCATGTCATCGATCATGCTTACCAGAAAGTCTCTAACAGATCTAGACAGTTGATGTTTCAACGTAAACCTAAAAATCCACATAATAACAACATTTTCTGGTCAATTGATTTCACCCCACTTGCACAACAAATCAAGAATACTGTACATCGCCATTGGCATATTCTGGATTCGATTTCCGCTTGCAGGGACAAACCTTGGAGGGCAGCAGGTTCATCTATACTGGCCTGAGGCTGACGAGGACTTTGCGTGCCAAAAGGGCTCAGGACTAGAAAGTGACTTGTGGAGCTGGATCAGTGTCACACTGCGATGTGGAAGGCAGATGAAAGGCCACAGCATATTCGCAGGACAGTCACCATGGTTGATCGCCATGATGATCGCCAATATTCAGAATCGGATATGGCAGAAGAAGAAGAGAAAAAGGAGATGAAAGAAGGGGAGACACGGTTTTGTCCATTGGGGGAATGGAATGCTGGAAAAGAAGCAGTTTTTTTCAAGAAAGTGAAGCTCTTAATCTAGAAAGGGTATTATGATGATTTTAACTCTTTAGGCTTAAATCTAGTTACTAATTCTAACTAGAAAAGACCTACTGTTTAGACCTACTAAACAGACATTAATATAGGTTTGATGTAGGCAGATTGATTGCACATGAGCCGGCAGATGGGCTAAACACTACTTTATTGTAACATGGTCAATCTGTACATGAGGCAATGGCAGAGCCTTGCCTCTTTATATATGGTACCTGATACATTTGAATCTCACCCGAAGGCACCTATTGGTTACAGTATTGGTGACGTCTTCCTGACGTAATGCATACCTGGTACAGTTTCACCTGTGGCGGGAAGGTTTCCCGCGTTAGTTACTCATTGGGTGAATTAGAGCCACGTGAGCTCCATCAGCTGCGCTAATGGCGAGCAGCTGAACTGCATGCGTACACAACATCCCTCCCCCCTAGGATGGGACGAAGTCCCTCAACCATTGTGGGGGCCGGCAGGCACGCTGCAGTCAGCCGGTCGATTCAGCGGTGCTGCCGGAATCAGCTGTTGCACCTGAACCTTCCTCCCTGGAAAACTGCAGTGTCCCATCAAACCCCGGCAAGGGCAGGGGTGTCGGGGAGGTTGGGGGGACCTCTGGGACAACTCAAAACCCCGCTGCTCACTGGGACGAGTGGGGGAACATGCACGAAAACTTCCCCCATCCTGTAACAAAAAATCAAACTCGGGTTGTTCATATCCAGGTTGGGAGACCATCTCCTGTGGGTCTATGCCGCCTGTTAGGCTGAGTCCTGTATTCCCCCCTTGGGTTACGCGGGGGGGGGGGGGGGGATAACACTGACTCATCAAAATACCCACTTTCCCCCGTAGCTTCCACGACTCTTCTCCTAAGCTGATCGGCATGCCTCCGCCACAACAACCCGACCCTGTCTTTACTTGGTACGATACGGGCCTGGTTTGTTCCACAACTTCCCTGGGCACCAATGCTGGCCTTGAACTCACATAATTTCTGCAGTACACTGGATCGCCTGCCCCGAATACTTTCCTCTGATCTACCGCCACATTCGTACCTCTATCCTCCACCCTGGAAGGATCCAAGCGGTCAAACAATGTTGTGGGTCTTCTTCGCATCAGAATCTCCGCAGGGGATTGCCCCGACACAAGCGGAGTAACCCTATAGCACAGGAGGAATTTGCATAACTGTAGCTCCAGATCCCCCAGACCCATCCTCCGAAACACCTCATTTGTAGTGCAGACCAGGCACTCTACTTGGCTGTTTGTGGCAGGGTGAAATGGTGCGGAGATCACATGCCTAATTGCATTCCGTTCGAGGAATGCCTGGAATTCAGCAGACGTGAATGTGGTCGCGTTATCCGAAATTAACACATCGGGCAGGCCAAACACCTGAACAGTCAAACACCTGAACACCCTCCTCAGGTGTTTGACTGTGGCTGCAGAGGACAAGTTTTGCACTGGAATTACCTCCAGCCACGTCGAGAATGCATCAACCACTAGCAAAAACATTGTACCCTGGAAGGGCCCCGCAAAGTCCACGTGGACCCTTGACCATGGTCCACGGGCTGTGTCCCACTCCCTGGGGGGTAACCTGTGCTCCTTGGGCCGTGAGTCATACCTGTCAACCTTCCAGGATTGGCCGGGATTTCCCATTTTTCGGCACCGATTTTCGCCATTTCCTGCCCGGAGCTGCCGAAACCCCGGAATTTGGCAGCGGGGGGAAAGGCGTTACTGCGCATCCCTTCTGCGCAGCTCGCTTCTACGCATGCGTAGAACCCTTTCACGCTTGTGTAGAACCCTTCTACACATTCGTAGAAGGCTTCTGTGCAGAAGGGGATCATAGAAGCCTTCTACACATGCGTAAAAGCCTTCTACGCATGCGTAGAACGAGCTGCGCATAACAGTTCTGTGCAAGTCGCTTTTACGCATGCATAGAAGGCTTTTACGAATGCGTAAAAAGCGACCTGCACAGAACCGTTCTGCGCAGGTCCCGGATTGTCCAGAGCCGTGGTTGACAGGTATGCCGTGAGTGTTGCCAACTCTCACATGGTGCACCAACTGTTCTATGTCCTTATCCAGAAATAGCTCCTTGCCAGAGCTTTTGACTTCACAATCCCTGGGTGACTCGTGTGGAGCAAACAGAGCACCATGGCTCGAAAAACCTTGGGAATCACTACCCTCTGGCCCCAGAGGAGCCATCCTCTCTCGAGCGAAAGCTCGAAACATTTCCTGAAAAACAATGCAAGTTCCTTGGATGGGGACGTTGCGGGCCAGCCCTTCTTTACCCATGCCAACGCCTAGGACAGAACCTTGTCTTTGGCGGTTGCCTTGGCGATGTCTGTGGGCACGATTGGGGGGGGGGGGATTGAGAGATTCGATGAGCAGCACCTGGTGATCTTGCTTGACCTCGCACTCGGGTTCTCCCAATTCCGGAAGGGGGGACCACATGAGCGATGTCTTTCCCTGGGCAGTGCACCAGCGTGAACTGGTACGCATTTAAGAAAATCGCCCACTGTAGCATTCGTGGGGACAGGATCTGGGGAGTGGGCTTGGCCTTGACAAAAATTCCCAGAAGGGGCTTGTGGTCTGTGACAATAGTAAACTCCCTCCCATATAAGAAGTCATGGAATTTTTTCGTCCCTGCGATGATTGTGAGGGCTTCCCTATCCGTCTGTGCATAGTTGCGCTCTGCTTTCGAGAGGGATCTCAAGTAGAACGCAATTGGTGCTTCCCTCCCGTTCTCGAGCACGTGGCAGAGGACAGCCCCGACCCCCACCGGTGAGGCATCACACACACAAGTACTACGGGCTTCCTGGGGTCGAAATGAGTTAATATTGCTTTGGAAGAGAGGAGCCACTTTAACTCATTGAACGCTCGCTCCTGACCCTCCCCCCTTCGCCAGACTGCATCCTTCTTCAGCAGGCGGTGAAGCGGCTCCGCCATGGATGCCTTCCATAGGAGGAAGGAGTGGTAAAAGTTGAGGAGCCCTAAGAACGACTGCAGCTCTGGTTTGGCCGTAAGATATAAACAGGAGCAGGGAAGACGGCAAGGGTGTGATCACAAGGGAGGGGAGGAGAACACCTTAAAGAACAGGAGTCAATGGGGTAAAAATAGGAGTATTTAATATCTAAAGTGCAGCAACCCGGTAAAACTGTACGTAAAGTGTGGAAAATAGGGATAAGGATCAAAATGTCATGCTATACAAACTTAAGGTGAAATAAAGCAATAATAATAAACCACAATCATCCATAAATCAAAATATATATCCCTAATGTAAATCAGAAGACATAGCAGATGGATTGGTAAAGTCATGTGTAAAGTCGCCTCTTGTGTTGTAATCTATTTATTACGTGGACTTTAAATTCATCCAGAATGCTGTTTAAATTGCATTTTAAACCTATGTTTCTCTTAGTGCCCCCCCCCCATTACTTTAATGTAATGTTGGATATTAATAGTTCATGGTCAGTACCACAGTCCATTCATGGTCTTGTTTTGGAAGAGAGAATACAGCTTCTAAATCTTTTACTTCCAATAATGTAGTCAATTTGATTTTTGTATTGACCATTGGTTGATATCCACATATACAGCCATTTGTTAGGTTGCTTGAAGCATATATTTACAATAAAGAGGTTGTTGGACTTACAAAACTGAGTCATTCTCCTGCTTCATTTCTATCTCTAGGCCAAATTTTCCAATGACGTCTGGTTCTGCTTTGTTTCCTACTTTGGCATTCCAGTATTGTTTGGGTGTGTGATCAATTTTTTTTAGATGCTTGCATAAAATATTTCAATTTCCTCTTCTTCAGCATCCATGGCTGAAGCATTAACTTGGATGATGGTCACATTGATAGATTTTCCATGGATTCTGGTTGATATTATTTGGTCAGATTTTGCATTATAACCCTTAACTGTCTGTGCTATATCCTACCTCAGAATTAAGCCTTTCGTCTGAGTATGTCAATTCCAGAGTAGAATACTTTGTAGTTGTCAGACTGGAAATATCCCATTCCAGTCCACTTTAGTTTGCTGATACCAAGTTCTGCCCAGTAACTGTCATCATCACTATTATCTTCTTGTCCTTCCTTCTGGAGAACCATTGCAATAAACCTATTTATTTGCTGTCCACCCGATTTTGTGTCTGCCATTAGCTAAGCTTTACCTTAAGTCCTGTCCCAGGGAGTCAGTACTTTTGAAATTCAAATTTGACAATCCTGCTTGGTTCATATTATGAAATGATACAGCTTTGTCTCTAATTATATCAGTTAGCTGAAGCCTGAGCTACTGGGTGTAGTGGGGGAGATTATTATTATTATTATTATTATTATTATTATTATTATTATTATTATTATTAATATTAATAATAATTATTAATTATTATTATATTTGAACTTATATACCGCTTTCCTTTGTCAATGACAAACTCAAAGCAGTTCACATCATGACAGATCTAGATGCTTTTGACCATTGGTGGGATTCATTTTTTTTTACTACTTACTCTGTGGGTGTGGTATGGTGGGCGTGGCCAGGGGGAAAGCCCTGCGTTGCAACACCCGAATTAGGACTACTGTACTTTATTTCAAAATTTGGATGGACAGGGCCAGCCAGAATTTCTACTACCGGTTCTGGCGAACTGGGGTGAACCTGCTGCACCCCACCACTGCTTTTAACTGGTGGCAAGGTAAGAAGTTTCCAATGCTAGGAGTCAATCTATGACACCCAAATTCAAATCTCTCTCTCCTTTTCCTTGGCATTAGGTTCAGACAATCATAGTGATTTACTGTACTATATATAAATATCTCGGTTGCAAAATGTACTCCATAATGCATATGTTATTATTTTACAGTCCCCAACTAAACTCACAGGCAGCAAAGGGGTTTATGCTACCTTAAACCAACTGGAACAAGGGGAAAAATTGAAAATGGAGCATTTTGATTTGATCTGTTTCTACTTCTATGCGGTACAATTTTTACTTATTTACTGAAAAATATATGTAGCCTGCTCTGTAAAATGTTTAGGGGTAGATAAAATTGCTTCATCATTGAATCAAAACAGAATTTGATGCACATATTCAGGGGGTTATTTTCCATTTCAGGTTGTACTACTAGGTTGATACCTTTTCACCTTGTTTTTGCTTGATGTCTCACCACCATCACCCTGTGTAAAATACATTACACTGTTGGGTCTGCTATGAAGATTTATAGCACAACATCAAGCAGTATTATTTCATGAGTACTTGAAGTATCATAAAGAATTTTGCTGTTTGTTTAGTTCATAGTTTTGTATTTCCAATGTGAAACATATTCTCAACTATTCCACCTATTTCAAAGGAAACAGGGACAGCTGGACCTTTCTGATGAGGAAAAAACTTGTTTCTACAGTGACTGAGTGATGAGTAAGTATTAAACCTTCCTTTTCATATTACAAAAATGTACCCCTTAGCCATGGCTGTTTTAACACAAATAAATACCACGTTCCCTTGACTGTTACACTGAGATCTATAGTCTCATGATATATTTAGAATTCTCTGGACTGTGGTTCAGATCAGTGTAATAGAACTCTAGTAGGGACTTCTTTAGTGCTACAACTTTGGTTTTTTAGGACTTTTAGTTTCAGAATTTGCCCAGAGCCACCACACAGGGAAAGATCTGGGAGTGGGAGCTCCAAAACAAGGACTCAGAACAATCCTTCCCATCTCCATGCTCTTTCAGGGCTACCTCTGCTTTTAGGTTGGCAGGAACTGGGACAGAGACGGGAGCTCACTCTGTTGTGCAGTACTCAGATCTTGAACTGCTGACCTGCCGAGCTTCCAGTCATCAAGTTCAGCATATTAACCACTAAAGCCACCACAGTCCCTTAAATAAGTCATTTGAAGATTTACTTAATTTCCCTTCACACATCAATCCCATCCTCCACATCAGGGCTCCCATTTGTGCTAATCCAGGGGTTCCCATCTTTTTCAAGCCAGGGGCCGGGTCACACTCTCTGTCAGCTTTGAGGGCCGGACAGCCATTTTGCCCCGCCTGCACGGCGGAGGTGGTCATTTTGTCCCAACAGCTTCAAAGGGGTGGTTATTTTGTTTCTCAAATGCCCTTGGAGGGGTGGGGACATATGAAATAGTGTCATGGGCTGGATCCGGCCCATGGGCCTTAGGTTGGGAACCCCTCTGCTAATCTGTCATCATCTACCTGGACTAGCCAGTGCAATCCAAAATAGCTGGTGTTTTTTTTAAAGCATTGGGTTTGGGTTCCCTGTTCACCCCAGGCTGCATTTTGCAAAGTTCTGTAGCCTATTGAACCTTAGAATGTTGTATGGAATACATGGAAAGTACCAAACAGTCTTGTCGGTAAAAGAATCCACAATTATTATGCTATCCAAAGCATTCTATTTATTTTATGTTACATCACATCCTACAGCTGCATCCCTATGCAACCCTACTCAAAAGGAAGTCTCACTGAAACACAGTAGAATTTACTATGGGAAAAGCATACACAGGATTGCGCTGTTCTGCACAAACACTATGGAAGCACAGGGTTCTGTGCATATTTTAGGCCTGTAACACATTACAGTATATCTTTTTTGGTATACAGAACCAAAGGAAAACAACAGTAATAACAACACTGCTTCCCTATACTGGAAGTAGAAAACTATTTAGATACTTTTTTCAGAAAAATAAAAAAAACACAGCAGGCAGGATAGTACGTATTAATCAAAATCAAACTTAGAAATGTTCTGATGTAAATGAGAGCAGGGGTTCAAAAGCGGCAGATGAAAGCAATGTCCAAAACCTGTGAGTCAGAAGCGGAAGCAGAAGGCTTTTGTCTGGCTCTTCATGGACCTCTTTCAAGGTACGGTAATCTCTCACCCTTCCACTTGCTCCCAGGTTGAGACTCAATGCAGCTTCTGGACCTCCGGTTTCCTCACCCCCTTCCTTCTAGGGGTCTCTCCTCAGGCAGCACTCCCATATCTTCCCTTTCTTCATCTCCAGAGTTTCACAATTGGCTCCCTCTGCAGCAATTACCCAGATTCAGGGACTATTCAAACCCTTCCCCCAGAATGCTATTCAGATTACAGTAGTATCTCAGTTAACGTAATTAATGCGTTCTCTGGGGCGTTTCTTACAGCGAAAATTACTTTAACCGAATTTCCCTTTAGGAATGCATTGAAAACCAAAATACATTAACCAAAATGTGGTTTCCCATAGGAATGCATTGAAAACCAATTAACCCGCTCCGATTTTTTTTATTTTACTGAGCCACTATTTTCTATGGATTTACTTTTGTTATGCAATTTTTATGTTAACGAAGCAGGGCCATAGCCAGGATTCTAGATTGGGTGGGTGGGTGGGGGGGATTGGGGGGTTCAGGAGGGGCAAAAAATTTTCAGGAGGGGCAACAATGTCACATTCACATATATAACATTGGCATCACTGAGTGGGTTGGGGGTGGGTGGGCTGTTAGCCCCCTGCCCCCCTCTGGCTACTGCTCTGTAATCAAGTCATTTGTTCACCGAGGTTCCATTGTATATAGAATGTGTGGAGTGACCCATCTTTACCTAAGGACTGGGGTACACAGAAAGAGCCTCCTTGAAGATTATCTAATGAAGATAAAAAAGAAATTAAACAGTTTGTTAAAGAGGTGGTCAGAGAGGAAGTGCAATCTCTGGAAAAATCAATTTCTGGATTAAACATGAGAACCAATACTTTGGAGTCAGAGGTTAAGGATTGCAGTAAGGTATGAAAATACTATGGACAAAAGATTTAAGCAATTGGTGAAGCTACAGGATCAATTGAAAAAGAAAAACATCAGGATTAAGTTTTTCCCCCGACATGGATAAAGACAATTTAAAAATTGAAGTGGTTAAATAGTTATAAACCTTTGCTTTGGACTATGGCCCAATTAAAGAAGAAGAGATTGAAGCAATTTTTAAGGTCGGTTTCAAGCGAGGTCAACGCCCCAGAGATATGATAATTACTTTTGTATCAGGTTATAAAAAAGATCAAGTAATGGACTATTTAAGGAAGCATGGTGACTCTGCATTAAAGATAGGAGAAGTAAAAGTACAAGTATATGATTTAAGTAATGAGACTATTCAATGGAAAAGACAGATGAAGCCGATAACTGAAATTTCATTTAATTGCAATATAAGATATCAATGGGGTTTCCCTATCTTCTTAAAGATATTTCATTATGGGAAGGTGGTAAGAGCAGAGGACACAAAGGGAGCAATGAGACAACTTGAATTACTAAAAATTATAGTGATGGGAGACCCAAACTAGAAAAAAATGGTAAAAAATCTCTATGGAGAAGGTTCAGAAGGATCAAAGGGGAAAGAGGAGTATCAAGCAAAGGGGAGAGACCATTCAAAGGAGAGACAAAGGGAGAAACCTTTGGGTTATGGGAGTGGAGGGGAAATAAGAGAAGAAAAGGATGCAGAATTGTCTGGTGCAAAGATAAAGCCAAAAGCCAAAAAGTAAAAATAATATATAAATATAAATAGGCACAGGCAAGAAAGTGTTAACAATTTAGGAATATGAATATGAATAGAATAGGGACCAAAAGAATTAAAATAGAGGAAAAATAAGAGGAGACGGGGAATAGTGAAAGAAGGAATTTAGAATAGAAGGAATAGGCTCTCCCTCCCTCCTTCCCCCCCCCCCCCCATTCCCTAAATGGGAGCGGCCAGGCAATAATTAACCTGGGGGGAGGGGGGATGAGATTTTTGAGTGTTGCGTGTTGGTGGGTGGAGGGTTATATGTTGCATGTTATATGTTATTAAAAAACAATGTGGTTAAAAAAAAGAAAAAAGATTGTGGCACAGTATTTTTGAACCGCAATCAGGCAACAGCAACCTTGTTGTGCCAGCTAATCTATCTCACACTTGGTCAGGTGAAAGGAACTACGGAATGAATTCACAGAAGGTAGCTTCATTCTGGCAATTAAATGTCTGACCTAGAGACAGAAGAAGACTTATGTACCCCTTCCATTTAGAACCCTATGCAATCAATGGGGATGGGCAGATGTGTTTTGGGGGTCTTCCTCCTTTTCTACCTCCAAGTATGGTATATGTGCAAAATTTTGTAATGGAGAAAAAAAGTCAATACAGTACATACATGAGCCCTCAAGGAGCAGTGGTTAAGCTGCTGTACTGCGGCCAAAATTGCTGCTGCTGTGAGTTTGATCCTGATGGGACACAAGGTTGATTCAGCCTTCCATCCTTCTGAGGTTGGTAAAATGAGTACCCAGCATGTTGGGGGTCAAAATGCTAATCACTTTCTGAACTGCCCAGACAGTGAATTAAGTGCTATGGGGAAGTGAGGTTACCCCTGCTCGAAAGCCAGTCATATCCGGCTCTAGGGTTCAGTGCTCATCTGTTTATGTCTGTGTCTGCAGACATTTCTGTGGACATGTGGCAGGCATGACAAAACACCGGAGTGCATGGAATGCTGTTTACCTTCTCAATGAAGTGGTACCTAATTATCTACTCACAAGTTTTGCTTTTGAACTGCTAGGTTGGCAGGAGCTGGGACAGAAACGGTAGCTTACTCTATTGTACAGCACTCGGTTCTCAAACTGCTGACCTGCTAGTCATCAAGTTCAGCCTCTTAATCATTAAACCACCACAGTACATAAGTGTAATTGCTATTCGAGCTGAAATCCTGTTGTTCAGTGAATCAGTGGGAATTGAGTGAGTCAACTCCTCCTTAAGTTCCATTGATTCAAACAGGCCCACTCTAGTTGTGACTTACTGGGCTGGGCAACAGGATTTCAGCTCTTTACATAACTTTTTAAATGGAGGCATTGCAGGACAGGTGATCCACTGACTTAAGAAGGCTTAAACACTTTATAGAAATTTTTGCATTTTTTAAATAGTTAAATGCTGTCAAATGCAATCTTTCTCTAGGGTGTTGGAAGTGTATATTTTCCAACTGCAAATTGCTATTATTTCTGGTAACAGAGACTCTAAGAGGAGCACATAGCAGAAGTTAATAAACGACTTCTAAACAGACTGAAAGTCTTACTTATCCGTAAAGATGATGCCCCAGTGTAAAAGATCCCTTGTGATTAAACGGATGGAAACAGGAAGGGGGATGAGGCTAGTAGGCCCATTCACACACCCCTCCATGATGCTAATTGGGAAAAGGGTAGTAATTTTCAGGTAGTGTAATACCTGCAGAGTAATATGTAACTGGAACACAAAGGAACTTTTTCACACCAGGGGCTTAGAATTTATGCTGAACCCAGGAGGAAGATACTTATACAGTGGAACCCCAGATAACGACGAAACTTGGTTCCACAAGTTGCGTTGTTATCCAGTTTTTGACGTTATGCGATCTCTATGGGAGATGCCCCGGATAACAACAAAAAAATCGCCAAAAACCATCATTATCCGGTGCATTGTTTTTTGGAATTTTTCCGTCGTTATACGGTACATCACGTGGTGCATGATGGATGCGTCATTATGTGGTTTTGATGCTATCCGAATGCGTCGCTATCTGGGGTACCACTGTACTTTTCATTTAGATAGCACTTTTGGGATGTTCATCACACTTCACAAAAACCAGCAATTCATCAGCTGCCAACAATTACTCTGTAAGGTAGTTCAGTACTGTATTCTCATATTACAGAAGAGAAGGGAGCAAAAGATGAGAAAAAGAGAAAGAACTGCTTACGGCCATCTTACAAATATGGCCCAGGTGGAACTCAAAGCAAAGCCTTTCTGGTTTATAAAGTAACTTGAAAAACACATAACCCCACTCTACAGTTTTATAATCTATAATTGTGACTAAAAAAAAAGATTATTTCAACACTTTAAAGCTCCGATGTTCTTCCACTGCATGTAAATTGTTCTCACATTGTGCCAGGCAGGTCCTTTCAACAGAGTCTTTCTCCCCACTTCTGAGGGGCAGAATGTGATGCTGTACCGGATCAGAGCAGGTGTCAATGCCATGGAACAAAAACAGAGTGTCTTACGTGGAATCTGATCACTGGCCTATTTAGCTCCATACTTTGTACTCTGATTGGTGGTAGTGCTTCAAGGCAGAGATCTTTCCCAACCCTGAGACCTTTTAAGCTAGCAATTTCAGCAGTCTGACTGGATATCCCACTATAGTATTGAAGTAGACCGTACAGCCAGCGACTCGATGGTGAATGTTGGGCGGTGGTGAATAACTTGACTCCCTAAAAGGGCCAATGGCTACGGGCAGATGAGCTCCATTAGGTGGGGTGATGGTCCCCCTCAGTGGAGGAATTGCCACTGGAAACCATCCTATTGGGCCCAACAGCAAAATGAGCGGAAGAGGAACCACTTCACTAGTCTGATTCTCAACAGTCATGGAGGCGGAAGAGGCCATCATGCCAGATGGACTGGCTGTGAAGGCGTGCCTTGTCAATATCCTCAAGGTTGCGCCAGTCCATTGCAGTCCCAGTGTTAAATCTTCCATGTCTCATTTCATATGTGCTGCAGGAGATGGCTCCAAGAACATAGTGTGTGGGTCACTTCATGGCAAGCTGGGATACACCTTAAACAAATCAACGCCAATGGAGAAAATGTATACTCGGACACGAGTTGCAGCCGATAACCTCAGCAGTTAAAACTGGTATCCTCTGCAAGCAAAGTAAGGGGTGCTCTACACCAGACTGATACCACCAACACAGGAAACATCTGGGGGCTGGAATGCAGTTTTGTAATTCATGATTCCAAGCCTAAAATTCAGGGAGGGAGTAGCGAGAGGACATCTATCAGACCTTGTCTCTTTTTCTTTCTGTGCTAGGCCTTTGACCCGTGCACTCCAGATGTTCTTGGACTTCAATTCCCAGAAGCCCAAGCCCCCGTGAATCTGTACAGGCGCTTCCGGGAGCGACAAGGGCAGCGCGGGCCGAATGAATCACAGTAAACCCATTCGTATGGATTCAGAGGGGGCTTGGATTTCTGGGAATTGAAGTCCAAGAACATCTGGAGTGCCAAGGTTCACCATCATGGCCTTAGGCAAACCGCATCAAGCTCTGGAAGATTTTTAGGAGTGTTCACACAAGCACATAACCCAAACTGTGTGAGTTCCTAGATGATCACTTGAAGAACCACAGTAACTTGTCCTTCTCGAACAGGCAGCTTCCCATCAACTGTACAGTGAAAGTTCAGAGTCAGAATAGGTCTACTGGATGATGTGTTGTTTTGAGCGCTGCCACATAAGTGAATGAATGAATCTTTGACAATCACTACACAGATTGGTATAAAAATTAATCAGTACAGGACTCGCTATTCCCCCATCCTCCACCATCAAAAATCACAGCTTCCATTTGGAAACTAGAAGGTTTGCTTGAAGGTCCATCAGGAGAAATTCAATATCCACAGCTGATTGGAAAATTCAGGAGTCCGTATCTCTGAAGATGGTGGGCTGTTATTTTAGATCTTGTTTTTTTTAAGAAAGTACAATATTATGTGAAAAAGTTTAGGTTCCAGTCGCAAAACAGATGGAGAAGAAGAAGTCAGGAGAACAAATTTTAAACAGAGCAGGAGGAAAAAGTGTTGAATGGGGAAAATATCCAAGATTTTACTTTGTTGATGATGGAAAATGGAAGAAAGCTACCTATTTCAGATATTCAGATTTAGTTCTCGTGCAACAGCAAACAATTATGGAGATGAACTTCTGGAGAACAATGCTTTTGTAATCACCCCGTGTGTATTTTTTGATGTCTAGTCAGATGAGAGTTCCGATTAAACCGTTTCCCACATTTGAGGCACTGGTAAGGTTTCTCTCCTGTGTGAATTCGCTGGTGCTTCTTAAGACATGAGCTCTGGCTGAAGCATTTCCCGCACTCTGAGCATTTGTAGGGTCTCTCTCCAGTGTGGATTCGCTGGTGCTGGATCAAATCTGAGATTCCACGGTAGTTCTTCCCACACTCAGAACACAGGTAAGGTTTTTCCCCAGTGTGGATTCTCTTATGTACAACAAGGTGGGAGCTCTGAGTGAAACACTCCCCGCATTCTCGGCAGATGTAAGGCTTCTCTGCTGTGTGTATTCTCAAATGTCTGATGAGATGAGAGCTGACCAGAAAACCTTTCAAACAAACAGGGCATCCAAAAGGCTTCTCCCCCGTGTGGATTCTCTGATGAGCAACAAGATTGGAGCTCACACTGAAGCTCTTTCCACAGTCAGGGCACTTGTACGGTTTCTCCCCAGTGTGGATTCTCTGGTGTGCAATAAGGGTGGAGCTTTGGGAAAAACTTTTCCCACACTCGGGGCAGGTGTAAGGTTTCTCTCCTGCATGGATCCTTTGGTGCTTCACAAGGGCTGAGCTGTCGCTGAAACGCTTCAAGCATTCACGGCAAACATAGGGCTTCTCTCCAGTGTGGGTTCTTCGGTGTCTGATAAGGGGCGAGCACCGCTTGAAAATTTTCCCACAGTCAGGACACTTATAGATTCTACCTGGCTTCTTGGCTGGGCTTTGTTTGGATTCTGACGCAGTTTCCTTCCGCGGGACAGCTTTACAACGTCTCTTTTTGGGGATATATTCTTGGTTTTCCGGAACAGACCCAAGGTCAAAAGGTTCATCATCTCCAGGAATTTGGAAAACATTTATTTCATATTCTTCCAGAAAGGACTTGACTTCTTCCGTTTGTTCAAAACCTTCTTCTGGAAGAATCTCTTCCTTTTTCACCAAGTTCATTTCCTCATCTTGTGGGATCTCTTCTATTTTCAACAGATTCCTCTCTTCCTCGTAGTGATAGATTTCCCCTGCAGTTACCAGGTTGTTCTCTTCCTCCTCTTCCTCTTGAGGGATTACCTCCACTTTCACAAAGGTCTCTCCTTTCCTCATCATCACTGACCTGCTGGAACAAAGCAATATTTTTTTATCAAGTGTTAGCAAAAGGTAATTTGGAAAATCAAAGTCATATCAGAATATAGGAACCTGTCTTGTATTCGGAGCTTACTTCTTTTGGCTGTAGTCCCAAAATGTGCTCATACAGTACAAAGATAAACCACGAGTCCAGTGTGATGTAGTAGTTAGAGTATTTGAGATCTGGATTCAAATGTGGATTTGACCATGATACTTACTGACTAGACTTCTGTGGAGCAAGGCAAATTATGACGTTTAAAATGTTGCAGGGAATTGCCATTTGTAAAGAAGTTGGTGCTTGTATTTCTCATCACACACCAAGTCATGCGACTGGAGTGCAATAAATGTCTTAATTAGCAGCAGTTCACCACAAAAATTAATACTGTTTTACTTAAGGTATAGGTAAAGGTCACCCTTGCTGGAAAGCCAGTCAAATCTAACTTTAGAGTTTGGTGCTCATCTCAGTTTATAGCCAGAGTGTCTGTAGATGTTTCCATGGTCACGTGACAGACGGGACTAGACACTGGAGTGCATGGAACGCTGTTACGTTCCCACCGAGGCAGTACTTATTTATCTATTTACAATTTCTTGCTTTTGAACTACTAGGTTGGCAGGAGCTGGGATATAGACGGGAGCTCACTCTTCTGTGCAGCACTCTGGTCTCAAAATGCTGACCATACACCATACGACCGTCTAGTCATCAAGTTCAGTGTCTGAACCACTAAACCACGACAGTCCATACACTGTTTGATTTATGCTGGTATTAAGTAAGTAGTAGGAATCTGGCCACTGGATCGAGCCAATCATAGTCTCTCAGCCTGACCTATCACAAATTAGTGGTAGTGGTCGTATGGCCTGTGATGGTTCACCATGCATTGAACAAAGGAGATTATGTGTAGCATAATACTTGAATGAAAGCTGGCAAAAGGCAGAAGTTTTTTTGGACAAATCAGTGGTAGCTTATGGTGGGAGGGACCTCATCCTGACATTTTGCAATGATCTACTCCTTGTGCTTCAGTTACAATCAAGCTATGACTACAATTGGCTGAGTAATTCTAGGAATTGCCTTCAGAAAAAGAAATGTCTCTAGGCTTCAAAGATGGGAAGGCCTTATGTCAAATCTCATTTTTGCCATTAGTTCACAAGTGAAATCCATAAGAGTCTCTTATGTCTAATGAAATGGATTAGATGCAAGAAAGCTAAGCAAACCAACCAACTGTATTTCCCATCTGGGATATTCTCCCATTCTGGATGACATACAACAGATCTCCCCACAATTTTTATTAAAATACAGTAGTTATTAAGGTGCCACAATGTTTTCGTATTTTTCTTTTGTTTACTCTCAGAAAGGAGAATTATTGGAACTGTAGTTAAAAAAATCCAAAATGCATATCTCTAATAAACCCCTTAAAACTAAATGGATTTGCTACTGAATACACATATTTTAAACTTATCATAGAATAAACAAAACAGCAAACAAAAAAGAGACAAAAATGTTGTGGCACCTTAAAGACTAACTCCTGTATTGAAATGTGAGCTTTCGTGGACCAAGTCACATGGTCAACAAAAGCTCATATTTCAATATAGGGGTTAGTCGTTAAGTTGCCACATTTTTGTCTTTTTTTCCTGTTATGTTTTGTTTACTCTCTGATATACTTGCACAGACTAACACAGCTACCACTTCAAATATTTTAAACTGTGCTGCAAGAAGCTTTAAGCAAGCTGCTATACTTTAGTTTCAATCCCTCCAACTCTCCTGTTCCCGTGTCCCAGTGAATATGGGAATAATAATATCAGACTGCTTTACAAGATTTTTGTAAAAAAATATCTTCAGTACTTTTTAAAAGCCATGACAAGAATCATATTGGAGAGTTAAACCAGCATAAAATCCAAGAACATTACAATAGCAAACTGATACTTGCTATCAAGTAGCCACTTGTACCCCTTGTTGTATATCAGACCATGAGCTAATCCACAATACGGGACATGAGCAGCCAACTGTTAACTATCCACAATTTACCACTGCAATTTATGCCATTGTATTCATGCCACTAGGTGACTGTGGTGTCTTAGTGGTTAAGGCGCTGAACTTGACGACTGGAAGGTCGGCAGGTCAGCAGTTCGAGATCTGAGTGCTGCGAGATGGACTGAGCTCTCGTCATCTGTTCCTGCCAACCTAGCAGTTCGAAAGCAAGAAATTGCAAGTAGATAAATAGGTGGGAATGTAAACAGCGTTCCGTGCACTCCGGTGTCTAGTCATGCCTGCCACGTGTCCACGGAAACGACTACAGACACAGACAGCGCTGGCTCTTTGGCTGTTAATGGAGATGAGCACTGAGCCCTAGAGTCAGATACAACTGGCTTTCAAGCAAGGGAAACCTTTACCTTTACCTATTCATACCACTATAATTAACCAGAAGGATTCTGGCTCTTATATTAAACGAACATTTCAGGTTGTGTGCATGCAAAGATTGCCTTTGACTACTCATTTCTAAATTCTATCCAAACTCAGCCACATCTGAAAGTAAAGTACAGTAATACTTCGGATAACGCTAAAACTTGGTTCCACAAGTCTTAGCGTTATCCGGTTTTTAATGTTGTGCGATGCATTGATTGCACAGACGGCAGTGGAGGATGCTGAAGTGGCTGTGGTAGATACAGAGCAGCTCTGTTCACATGGGGACGGAAGTCCTTTTCCCAGTGTGACTGTGGAGAAGACAATCAAACCATGGACCACATTATATTTAACTGTCCCTTATGCACTTTTAGAGGCACATTGGAGGGTTTGCATAGTGCCACAGATGAAGCCCTTCAATGGCTTTCAAACCTAGATGTGGAACTATACAGTAGTTAGGAACTTGAGATGGTCAATTTCTGCTCATTGTATATATCAGCATTAATGTAGACTACTGAAGTTCATAATACGATAAATAAATAAAACTATCCATGAATTGTAAGTACAGTATTGCCCTTTTTAAAAACATACTTGTTACTTCATTGGTCTTTTAACCTACTTCAGGGGTGCCCAAACTTTTCGGGCCATGGGCCGCTCACGTGGTTCCTCCCACCAGAAGTGGAAGTAAAACACACCTTGCAATCTGTTTTGCAACAGGATAGATTTTAAGATGCCATTTCCTCTGTTTAAACCAGGGGTGCCCAAACTACGGCCCACAGGCCAGATCCAGCCCCTGACGCCAATTCATCCGGCCCATGCCACCCTCGTCGCTCCTGGAAGCGGAAGTAAAATGTGCCGTACAGGCATGTTTTACTTCCACTTCTGGGAGCAATGAGGGCAGCGTGGGCCAGATCTAGCCACGGTCCATAGTTTGGGCACCCCTCACCTATATTAAGGCAGTTATGCATAGCCTTTCAATTTTCTGCCCTCTGTACACTATTTGAACCACAACTTTTCTATATGCCTGAACTTTTCTAAAGCTTCCCTATGTTTAAGATATTTTTGTGTAATCTTAACCTATAAAATCAAGTGTTAACCATTGGAACTTCACATAGAATCCTAATCCAGGCCCTACTAGCCCGCACTGACCATTCGTGCACACGCCCGAACTGGGTCCACAGGTCAACAAAGGATTGAGAAATGCGCCAGTGGGGCAAGAGCCCCACAAATGCAAAAAAGGGAAACAACTTCATTTCCCAACGTTCTTTGCGCCGCGCTGCGCCACAGCCAATCAGGCTGACAGCCGTGAGCACAAAGAACGTTGAGAAACGCGCCGCGGCCAATCAAAATCGAGCCGCAGGAAAAAAAACGCAGCACAAACACAAAACACAAACCCATAACTACAAGCCCCAGAGTCCTGTGCGCCAAGAGCGTGCAGAATGCTGAGAATCCCGCCGCGCGAAAAATTAAAATTAAAAACCCAGTGCCTCACAGCCACACAAAACAAACAAGTGGTCTCAAGCACCACAGGGGTTCCCGTGGTCTGCCCAGCGAGGGCGGGCCGTGGGAAGGAAAGGCCACCCACCCCAACGCCGCCTGAACCGGCACTGGGATTCCCGCGGTCCGGCCAGTGAGGCCAGCCCGCAGGAAGGAAAGCCCACCCCCCCCAAATACCACCTGAAGCGGCGCTGGGATTCCTGTGGTCCGGCCAGCGAGGCCGGGCCAGGGGAATAAAGGCCCACTCCCATGCACACATGTCGCCTGAAGCGGCACTGGGATACCCCCCACACACACACCGCCTGAAGCGGCGCTGGGATTCCTGCGATCCGGCCAGCGAGGCCAGGCCATGGAAAGGAAAGCCAACCCCAACCCCAACCCCCGCCTTAAGTGGCGCTGGGATTCCTGCGGTCCGGCCAGTGAGGCCACGCCGCGGGAAGGAAAGTGAACCCATTTGCAGAGAAGTAAAGCCAGCGGACGGCGCTCCGCCCGCTGACTTTGCTTACCGAAAAAGTGTTTCACTTTCAAGCGGGGGCCAAGGCACCAGTGCCTTCCCCCCCTTGAAAGAGAAACAAAAGTAAAAAACAAACACCAATAAATAAATAAATAAACCATTAATTTAAAACAACACAAACAAAAACATCCAAAATTAATCAAAACCAAAAATAACAAACAGAAAAAACACACAGAAAAACACCAAAAAAGAAAAAAACCACAAAAGAAATTAAACCAGCCAATTTACCACCACATATCCTCCCTCCATGATGGCCGGAAATGAAATGAGGAAAGAAAGAGACTACTTACCAGAAGAAGCGCCACCCAGAGGCCAGTAGACAAAAAACAGTCAAAGTAAAAGAAACACTCAACACCCCCCCAGATGCCACAAGAGAAAAAACAGTCAAAAACATAACATTACATCACACATTCACACAAATCACAAAATAATAAAAGAAAAACATTTCTAAAATCCTGTGTAGTTTTCACTCAAAAAAAAAACCAAAACATCTAAACACAGTTTAAAAACATTGAATGTAAAAAAACATGCACTTTCACATTTTAAAAATTATTATCCAAAGTACAACTATTTTTAAAAAATCACATACTAAAACATTATTTGGTTAAATAAAATAATTGTAAAAAATTATATCCTTTCCTCTTTTTTTATCCACAAAAACAAACCCAAAAAGCTGATCACAGTTTATAACAGCCCGTGTGTATAAATAAACATTTTAAAAATCACAATTACAGACTAACCTCATTTGTACAAACATTAACAAAACAAAAACTTTCCAACACCATTTAAAACAGCCCGGCAACGCTGGGCAACCTCTGCTAGTTCTTTATATTTTCTCTTCTGTCAGCTCTAATATTGTTATATACTTTTTCATATGCATGTCTACATTTGAGATTGTTATTGGTCACATGACATCTATTAAACCCTTCATCAGTTTAGAGCAAGCATCATTTACATCTGAATGACCTAAATGTGTTGTTGATCCTTTTAAAAATCCTTTCTTAACAGCAACATATATCAGTTTGCTGTAAGGTAAAATTTAATTGTTTCATTTCTCCATCTGTACTGATAGTGATGACAAGATTATAGTCTGAATTTATGCCACCTCAGTACATTAACATTGTTTTGGAATCTTTGATTAGCTAGGTTATTTTTTGCCATAATTAACCTCTTCACTTAGTCCTGCAGGAAAAATGCTAACAGTGTATGCTCAGGGAAAACTAGTATGTTTGACCATATCCATACCTGTCAAGTGCAGCTCTGCAAAATACGGGAAATTACTGCGCATGCATGGGCAGTAACCCATTTGCGCATGCACACCGTAGGCGTGCATGTGCAGAAACACGTTTGTGCATGTGCACCGTGGGTGCGCATGTGCAGTAACCCATTTGTGCATGTGCGCCGTGGGAACACATGCACTGTAACCCCTTTCCCCGCCGTTCAAATATGGGGCGGCGGCGGGAAAGGGGAGGAACGAGTGCTGAGAAACGGGAAATCCCGACCAATACAGGATACTTGACAGGTATGCATATCACAGACTAGGATTGATATCATGGATAGGGTGCAAGATTAGAATTTGAGAGGTCTAAGGTTTATCACTCACTATGCCATGAAAATCACTTGAGTAATCTTAGGCGGCCCTTATTTCAGCCTAATGTACTTCATAGGATTGCTGTATGGTAAAATAGGGAGAAGACTCATTTACTCTGCTTTAGGGTCATTTAAAGAAAGGGATAATAAGTATCCAGAGAACATCTTTCATGCACCGGCAACCGAAAAATAGAACTAGTTTAAGAACCAATCATTCTGCATTAAATGGGTTTCCCAGAATTTCCCCTGGTGTTCAAGGCAGAGACCTCGCTCTGACACTCGAGACATGCTCTGAAGCAGCTGTGCTTGCTTTCTCGAAAACAGTTCAATGGGACCAGTTTGCACACAACTGTGCACAGATCTGCAGGCTAATCACTAATATCCACCAATCCTGGTTAATATTTTACATCAGGGCTGTGGGTGGCCCTCCAAATGGGGGTCAGGTTCTAGTTCCCATAAACCCCAGCCATCCAGATTGATGGCGATGGATGATGGGAAAAGTAGTCCTTCAACATTCAGAGAGGTCTACAAGTCCCCCAAACCAGTTTATACCGATGCACTCCTCGCCCCCTTCCTCTTTGCATGCCCGACACAACAACACGACTACCATCGTAGTCTTAATTCACCACCACGTCTCTAAACGATGAACTGGTCTGGCATTCTCCGGGTTGCTCGAGAGTAAGCGTCTTTAGCAGCGCAGAGCTGCAGCAGTTCTCACTCCGGTCGGGCTCCCCCTCCTTCCCAAGATCCTCCGAGGCGGTTCAGGCCCAGCTCTCCCCAGGGGCCGGGGGGGGGAGGGGGGAATATGCAAGAGCGTCGCGATCCACTTCCAAATGCAGAAAAATAATAACAATCAGGAAATAAAGGAGGAATACCTTCAGTACGGAAGGAAACAAGGCAGACCGCGAGATGCAGGAAGGGAGCGCCGCCTGCGGCCCCTGGCTTTGTTGTCCTTTCCCCCTGCCCACCCCGACCAGTGAGGGCCTCCTCCTGCCTCCTCTCCCTGATCCCTTTGGCCGCGCTGGCTTTGCACGCCCACCGACGAAGAGGAGGAGATCCAGCCCCTTCCTGTGCCGTGGCGTTTCCCACTCGGGTTGCAACAACCCGCTCCGCTTCCGCGCCGGTCCCGGAGCCGCTGGCTGGCTTGCAACGTCTAGCTGGGAGCCTGGGAAACCTTTCGCAACCCGACCCACCCGGCTCCCGGCTCTGGGCGGGAATCGGCGTCGCGTGGATCCACGGAGAGAGTTTTGAGATATCGCCTTCGGGATAAATAAGAGGCAGGGATCTGATATTTGGAGAAGATCTTGAGGAGAACTTGGGCGCTTACTACTGCTTGGTTGGGACTACAATTCCCCGAACCACCCACACCCATGGTGTACGAGGCTTCTTGGGAGTTGTAGTCACACACACACACACACACACACACACACACACACACACACACACACACACACACACACACACACACACACACACACACACACACAATTATATATGCAGTACAGTGTACACACACACAGAGGTGAAACTCGGAAAATTAGAATATCGTGCAAATGTTCCTTCATTTCACTTAAAAGGTGAAACAAATATATGAGATAGACTCACTACATGCAAAGTGAGAGATGTCATGCCTTAATTTGTTATAATTGTGATGATCATGGCATACAGCGTACATGAGATCATGTAATGATTACAAGAACAGCCTTGCTGGAACAGGCCACAGGAGCGGTTCTGCGCAGGTCGCCTTTTACGCTTGCGTAGAAGGCTTTTACGATCCCCTTCTGCGCAGATCGCCTTCTATGCATGCGTAGAAGGGTTCTACGCAAGCGTAAAAGCCTTCCACGCATGCGTAGAAGGCGATCTGCACAGAAGGGATGCGCAGTACCTCCCCCCCCTCCCCGTTGCCAATTCTGGGGTTTTGGCAGCTGCAGGCAGGAAATGGTGCAAATAGGTGCCGAAAATCGGAAAATCCCGGCCAATCCGGGAAGGTTGACAGGTATGGCTTAGGATTCCCTGGAAATGACATTGAGAGATATCCTGCCTATCTCTCCAACCCGGAGGTTGTCCTTAAGTATCCATAATTATAGCCATTGATACTCTTGTCCTCCATGAACTTGTCTAATCCTTTCTTAAAGCTGTCAAGACTGACAGCTGTCACCACTTCATCTGGCAGGGAGTTCCATAGACCAGTGGTTATGGGGTACATGAGATTGGGGGTTTGGGGTTTTCATAAGCTGTAAACCATAAGCATCAATATTATAACAAAGTAAGGCTTGAACTATCTCTCTATATATATAATCTCCAGGCTCTTGTCTTCTAATCCAATTTTTGATTATTTATGTTTTGCCATGGCTACTCGGGCTGGATAAAGCTTTGCATTTACTGAGGGATCGTATTGTGGAAGAGAAGACCTGATGCTTCTAATTTTCTCGTTCCTTAATAAGTGGACTCCCTCTCCTGAAATCGGGTAGCCCGGCATCTTCTGACAAGCCCCATTTCATTGTCTCCAATCTGCCTCTCCCGTTATATTCCAAAGATAACCTGCAGACAGTCAGGATTTAAGAGCTAGTCCCTAGTTATTTTTGTAACATTTTGCCTGATGTAAAGGTAAAGGTTGTCTTTGCTCAAAAGACGGTCATATCTGACTCTAGGGGACGGTGCTCATCTCTGTTTATAGCCAAAGAGCTACCGTTGTCTGTGTCTGCAGACGTTTCCATTGACTTGTGGAAGGCATGACTAGATACCAGAGTGCACGGAATGCTGTTTACCTTCCCACCAAAGCAGAACCTATTTATCTATTTGCAATTTCTTGCTTTCAAACTGCTACTTTGGCAGGAACTGGGACAGAGATGGGAGCTCACTCTATTCATGTAGCACTCAGGTCTCGAAATGCTGACCTGCCGACCTTCCAGTCTTCAGTTCAGCGTCTTAACCACTAAGCCACCACAGTCCCACTCTATTCCAAACTTTCTCCGATTCAGCAGGAGCATACACTAAACGAGGGAAAGGTTATTGTATTGCTACGTGATCATTTGGGGGTCAGAAATCCTTGCTGATATATTTCAAATCATCCGAGAAATCTATCGGCAGATCCACAATCCATACATGGTTGGTGCTTTCTTAGGCCAAATACAATGATGGGGAGAAATGCAAGCTTTTGAGTTTACTGTCTCCTCATCAGAGACTGTGGTGGCTCAAATGGTTAAGATGCTGAACTCACTGACTGAAAGGTCAGAGTTCGATTCCTGGGCACTGCATAAAGGAGTCAGCTCCCCTGTCCCAGCTCTTTGGCTATAAATAGACATGAACCCTGAACCCTACAGTCCAATGTGACTGGCTTTTGAACAAGGGCAACCTTTACTTGGGTTAGAATAGATTTTTGCATAGAAGTCAAGTAGTTCTGTTCTCTTCTGATACTCTTAGCAAAATCATGGATCCAGAATTCCTTAATTCTAAACTGTACAACCAGAATCTTTTTGGACAATGTATCTTTCTTTTTATTCAACAAATGCACACATTGGATGCAGAAACAGGCTTGTAACTACTCATGCAACTGATAGATTAAAGGAGAACCCGCTGGAGGGGATTGTCCATACACATTTTTTTTCCTCATTTCGCTTTTGGTCTATGTTTTGTCAAGCTTTTGTTGATGAAACCTGGGGGTTCAAGGTACCAAGTTGACAATATAACCACAATGTCTGTCCATTCATGATCTAATGATTGAGGAACTGTGAGAAGGTTGGTTTGATAGTAGTACAGTAATACTGTACCTCGCATAACGTCCGCATCAGGTATCGTCATATTCACATAACGTCGCGGTTTTTGCCGCTCAAAAAATGAACATTATCTGAGGTATTGGTATAGGAACCTTGGATAACGTTTGTTTTTGATCATTTTTTGGACTTTATGCAAGGCATCTCCCCATAAGAACTGCATAACATCCAAAACCGCATAGCTATCAACTCCGTGGAACAGAGTTTGGACGTTATCCGAGGTTCTACTGTACCAGACTTTAAGCACTTCATATCATCAAATTTTTCCATATTTCATCTACCCCTTCAAAAAATTCCATCTAGAGGTGATCTTAAAGAACCAGTCCTTCTCTCCAGTATTTTAAGATGATTTCTGAGTGGACAAACTATTCCCTTCTCCCACTACTATACAAGAATATTTTATCAGTTTTATCAGGTCACATTGGGCCTTAAGAGGCAGTAGGGGAGAACGAGAGGAGAGATAGATGCTCCATTTGTCGGCTTTGGCTGAGTGGGCGGTATAGAAATTTAACAATAAATAAATAAAATAAATAAATGTGTAACACTACTCTTTAGTCTACCTGTATTGCCCACTACCACCTTAGTGTCTGAGGAAAGAATACATGGAAAGAACCTCCTCAAAGATTGTAGTATTTTCGAACCACAATCGGGCGTACAGTGGAACCTTAGTTAACAAATGGCTCGGTTAACGTAAAAACCACAGAACAAAAAGAAATCCATAGAAAATAGTGGCTCGGTTTACGGAATTCTTTTGGGAATGGATTAATTGGTTTTCAATGCATTCCTATGGGAAATGTAGTTAAAGTAATTTTCACTGTAAGAAACATCCCGGAGAACACATTAATTACATTACCCGATGTTCCACTATATCAGGCTAACGGCTCCCTTGTGTTGCTGGCTAATCTTTCTCACACTGGGTCAGGCAAAAGGAACTACAGAATGAACTCAGCAAAGGGTGCCTTCATTTTGGCAGTTCCACGTCTGGCCTAGAGATGGAAGACGTCTGAGAAAAAGACAACTCCAGCCTCCTGCTCCATGGATGGTCCCCAGTTATCTATGTTTGGAAATGTTACTTTTCTGGACAATGGCTCCCAGAATTCCTAGTGGCCATGGTGGGTAGGGAGGTTCCAGGAGTTTCTAAATTTCTGCCAGTCCAGCAATTTCATTCTGTTTATTTATTTGCATTTATATCCTTGTCAGCAACTCCTGAACACGTGCCAAAGTTACTTTAACGCTACCTGGCACTAAACTCTCTCCGCCTCAGTCGCCTTGTCCCCTCCTGGGTCTCCCAGACACAGGCAGCTCCTATTTGGGTCTACTGAGACTCCGAGCAGTTTTCCATGAAGTGCTGATCCAGCAAAATATTACCTTTCTACTACAACCAGTGGTGGTAAACCTTTTAGTGACCATGTGCTCAAGGAGTGCACATTGCTTGAGACACAGCAGTGATGTCATGTGGGCATGTGCACACGCCTCCCCAGTGGGTGACCCGCCCCGGCGGCTCCCCCCATGGGTGTGCATGCCTCTCCATGGGTTCCTCTGCCTCCATGGGTTCCCCTGCCCCCCCCCAACAGGTGTGTATGCCCCTTCCCCTGGAGGTGTGCCACTGCCTCGTAGGAGGGGTGGGTGGAAGGTGTCTGTCTGCCTCACCTTTTCCCTGCCGCCACCTCCCAAATGGGATTTCAGCCTCCCCTCTCGCCTCCCCATTGGCAGCAGAAGAGGGTGAATGGGGAAGTGGCACTGCCATTGGCGCTGGCTGGGCTGGGCAGGATTTGCCTGTGATGGCACACATGTCCACAGAAAGGCCTCTGCGTGCCACCTCTGGCATGCATGCCATAGGTTCACCACTACTGCCCTAGGATAGAGAGAGACTGATTAACCTAGGAAGGGCAGAGATTACTTCAGAAAGCAAAGACCAAGGCACAGTAAAAACACACCAGATGACATCCACTACATTTTCCCAAGCAGGGTGACTTTTCACTTATGATCATTTCCCCTTTTTGAAGAAACAACAGTAGCCCTGACAAAAGGAATGAGACACAAGCCTAAGTAAGGAAGGATAGGGGGGAAAACTATGAACATAGGCTTCAAAAAAGGGAAGAGATTTTGTGATAACAGGTTTTACATTTGCAAAACGCAGCCATTTTAAGGAAACCATCTAAATATAAACTGAGAGGCAGAAGACTGAATCATTTCAAAAACCAAGGGTATAATTTACAAAAGCCCACAGGCAACACACAACATCCCTAGACAGGGGGGGGGGGGGGGCTTACCCACCCACTGCAATCTGCCCACCTTTACAATATTGGTATTCTTAAAATCTTTATTTTTATAAAACAGAGCAATTCCTTTCATATTTTGTAGTAAAAAAAAACATTTTTTTTACATTTCCAAAAAATTAAAGTGAAGCAAGAGTATTAGGGAGCCTTCTAACAGAGGAAAATTTGGCCTCTATACACAAGGGTCTTTTAAATTGAGAGAGATGTTTTTTAATAACTTTAAAAAGAACGTTGGTATGGGAAACGGGAAACCTAGAGTTGCTGGTGACCACATGAAGCTCACAAACCTTATCTTACCTAGACCATTGGTGTGGACACTGAAAATGGCCCTCAGATGAATAATACAGAAAGAATATGTGTTTGCAAAATAACCTAGTGGCAGTGCATGTGTATACATTAAAATGGCTTTCCAAACAACTGTACAGTATAGTAAAGGTAAAGTTTGCCCTTGCTTGAAAGAAAGCTAGTCGTATCCGACTCTAGGGTCCGGTGTTCATCTCCGTTTATAACAAAGGAGCCAGTGCTGTCTGTGTCTGCAGACATTTCCGTGGACATGTGGCAGGCATGATTAGGCCCTGGAGTGCACGGAATGCTCTTTACCTTTCCACTAAAGTGGTATTTATTTATCTACTTGCAATTTGCAAGTAGCAGCACTGTGGTGGCTTAGTGGTTAAGATGCTGAGCTTAGAGACCGGAAGGTCAGTTTTCGATACCCGAGTGCTGCACGATGGATCTTAGGGACATAAAAAGAGCCCCATTCGGGCGTCCTCTAAGCTGAGTTTCTCCAGCAAAAATCCTTTCAACCTAGAGTAATTTCTGACATGAAATTTATTTATTTACTTGCAATTTCTTGCTTTCAAACTGCTAGGCTAGAAGGAAATGGGAGAGAGACGGAAGCTCACTCCGCCATGCAGCACTCGGGTCTTGAACTGCTGACCCGTCATCAGAGGTCAAATCTCACTTTATGTGAAAGTAGCTTTCTGCATGTTGACATTTTTTAAGAACACTGTTACTGTATTTGGCTCAGTCATGCGAACTCCCCTTCAGAGCACAAGGTAGAACAATCTTGTGATTTTACTTTGTGTTCTTTCTCCTGCACAAATGAACTGGATCATACTTTAAAAAAACAAAAAACAAATAATTCAACTGTCCTCTAGTCAGTGCTAGCATGTCTATGATGAATTTTCTTCCGCATGGATTTTCTGATGCTTAAGGAGAGCAATGGAATTGCAGAAGCTTCGCTCACACTCTGCACATTTATATTTCCCGCCTCCCATGTGCGTCTTCTCATGGGCTGTAATGTTCGACCGTTGGCTGAATCTTTTCCCACAGTCTAGGCACACGTAGGGTTTCTCCCCTGTGTGCGTTCTCTCGTGTATTATGAAGCTTTCCCTCCGAGTGAAGCTTTTGTCACAGTTCGAGCATTTATATGGTTTTTCTCCTGTGTGGATTCTTGCGTGTTCTTTAAGGAGTGAACGATAACTGAAATTTTTCCCGCAGATGGGACAGGCAAATGGTCTTTCCCCTGTATGAATCCTCTTGTGTTCAACAAGGTGCGATCTCCGACTGAAGTTCTTCCCACACTCTGAGCACACGTGGGGTTTCTCACCTGTGTGGATTCGGTGGTGTCTAGTAAGGTGTGATCTCCGGCTAAAACTTTGCCCACACTCTAAGCAGCCGTAGGGTTTCTCCCCTGTGTGAATCCTCTCGTGCATTGAATGAGCTGAGGCATGATTGAAGATTTTCCCACAGTAGGAGCACTGGTATGGCTTCTTTCCTGCCTGGACATTCAAGTTTTTAAGTGAATTGGTACTATGACTCAAGATTTTGCAGCTGCTCCCTGCGGTCTTCTTACTCCCCTCCACCCCAAGTGCCTTGCTCAAAGTGCTCTCACTGGAATTGTTCTTTTCTTTGCAGAGAACGGCTTTTGTCACTCTTGGAAAGCTTCTCTCATGCCTTTCTCCTGCCTGTTTTCCTGGCACCTCTCCCATCTTGGAAAACTGAAAGAGCTTTTTACCAGCTGTCAGCTGATTCCCAGCTAGCTCTCCCATCTCAGAAGAGAGGATATACCCTTCCTTAGTCCTTTGTAGCAACATCACTTCCTGCTCTGGCTTTTCCAGCTGAACATCTTCCACTTCTTTCTCACTTTCTTCGCTAATGCCTGCTGCAATAAAGACACAATTACAAAGGGCATCTATTTAGAGTGACAGTCGCTCAGGAGCAGAGTATACCCTTGGATGTGTGAATGCAACATTTAATCTCAAATAGAGCAGACCCAGATTCAATAGAACTTACATCTGGAGAAGAGAAACTGAACCCAAAGGTTGTATGCAGCCTTCTAAGACTTTTATTTTTTGTCTCCCCTGCTGGCCTTTTCTTTAAGTCAGAGGTTCCCAACCTATGGCTCACGGGCTGGATCCATCCCATGGCACCATTTCATATGGCTCGCCACCCTTGGTCCTGCCACTGGAAGCTTTGCCATATGGTTCCTTTTTAATGTATAGGGTGGCCCATAAGAACCTACCCACACAGCACACAGATACACTGGATACATAAAATATACGGATGGGTAAGGACTTATGGGCCACCCTGTAAACAACATTAAAAAGGAACCATGGCTGGTGCCAGGAGCAAGGGCAGTGGGCCACATGAAATGGCACCATGGGGTGGGGAGAGGAAGGACCTTTGGGCTCCTGGCCTTGTCTCACCCAACCACTCCCCTCCAGGACCCCAGCCCCACAAGAAAGGACTAGCAAGCCTATTCACCCTTTCCCCAAGCAGACAATTCATCTCAGTGAGGGAAGGAGGTCCGAGGGAGGGTTGGCGTCTCCCTCCCTCCTTCCAGGGAGAAACAAAATGGCTGCCCCTTTGAAGCTATTGGGACAAAATGGCCACCTCAAAATGCATCCCCATCGTGCAAGCAGGGCAAAATGGCCGCCCGGCCCCTCAGCTGTGTGAGAAAGCATGACCCGGGCCATGGCTTGAAAAGGTTGGGAACCCCTGCTTTAAGTGCTTGCCTTTTTAAAATAGGTCTAGCAATTTCTGGATTCATCTTTGTTTTTTTGTTTTACTGTGTTTCCAGTCTATGTGGATTCTGATAGCAGAAGGAACCTGGGGCACAGGAACTCATTCATTCTCAGACCCACAAAATATGCCTACCTCAACTTCCGTAAATGTTGACTTACCAAATTCCTGTTGATTCAATGGGTCTACTGCAGCTAAGAGTAACAATAAAATGTTGGCCTTGGGAAGTAGGAGGTACCAGGTTAAGCTTCTTGCATCTCTATTTTAAAAGATTTCAGACAACTAAGTTGGGATCCAAGAAGATCCTGAGCTTCCCACTGAAGATTCTGGGGAGTTACTGGCCATCTTCAAGCTTAGCTTATAGCTTGGACTTTAACTCTCTGGATTCTCCAGCCACCATGGCCAGTGGCTGGTGATTCTGGAAGCTTTAATCTACCATCTTTTCTAAGATATGTGTCACCTAGACCACATAGTACTCATCTAAACCCGGAGCCTGCAACCTTGGCTCTCCAGGAGTTTTTGGACATCAATTATCAGAAGCCAAAGTCAACACACCTGCTGATCAGGGCTTCTGGAAATTGAAGTCCAATAATATCTGGAGACCCAAATTTGCAGACCCTTTTTCTAAACAAACCAGTGGTCTGATTCAAGATAAAGCACATAAATACAGTAAGTATAACCAATATTCAGGGCTGGGGAAACAAGGATTTGTTTCAAGGAACTACCCCTAGCGTAATACCTTTCCAGCAAGCGTGCCAGCTGGACTGCTTGTGATAGTTTGATGGGAACATTCGGTTCCCAAATTCTAGACTTGGGAACTCATTTAGTTTGATGGACCTCACTGGATGATATCTTATCATGGTCTGTCCCAGCTCTTGGGGACATGAACGGAACCTTGTTCGGGCATCCCCTGAGCGGAGTTTCTCCAGCAAAAATCCTTTCAACCCAGAATAATTTCTGACATGAAATCATTATTATTATTATGATCTTGATTGTCCTGTTGATCTATAGAACTGAAGGCTGCTCAAGCATCCTTTCAATGGGTTAATAAACAACATCAAAAGAAAAGAAAAGTAAAAACCGACAAAAAAGACCAA